>CM060306.1:89334616-89397116 GCA_030674185.1 Monoplex corrugatus
TGTGCTTGTGTGAGTGTCTGTATGTGCGTGAACACGTGTGTGTGTGTGTGTGTGGTGTGTGTGTGTGTGAGTGTCTGTATGTGCGTGAACACGTGTGTGTGTGTGGTGTGTGTGTGTGTGTGTGTGTGTGTGTGTGTGTGTGTGTGTGTGTGTGTTACCGTTCTCTTCTGTCACTGTTGTACAATGCACAGCAAGATTCCGTTTTATAATCCTTTCGACCTCCTCACCCTATTCACCAGCACCAAAAACATAACCCTTTAACTCCTTCATTCTATCCATCAGCTTCCTGCTGGAGAGTCGTGGATAGGGTGAAGGAGTGAAAGCGTTAAGTTTTTTGGTTTGTTACTGTGGCTTATGATGCAGGAAGGTGGTGGATAGGGTGAGGGAATCAAAGCTTTACAACAATCTTGCATAATCTTTACAGATGTATTTTCTACAAAATCTGTTACACTCCGAAATAAACTCCAATACAGACAGAAAGCTGGGAACTCCAAGCAAGGCCGAACACAACAACGGAGTTTGGAGTTTGTTTGCAATTTGTGCATGAACGATTCATCACGCTCAGACAGTACCATATGCGCACCACCAAGATCTCTCAGTAATTTTGATGCGTAAAATCCTGTACGCTGTAAGTTATATTTTAGATGAGGATGGGGTGGGAGAGAACGGGACGGGGAGGGGGTGGGGAGGGGGTTACCACAACCAAAAACAATAAGAAACAAACACCACCAGGGAATCAAAGTATTCCACCAAGCAGATTTTCTGTCTGAGTTTATTCGAAAAGGATTTAACACGCTTGGACAATTCTTTATGCGTTCCACCCAAATTTACCAGTGATAATTTGACAGACTCCTCAAGCTTGCGCAAAAATCTTATGCGTCGGCAAGGTCTTGAAATGGAAAGAGGCAGATCGGGAGGGGGGGAGGGGGTCCTATGAAAGATAAGCTGACACCACTAGAATAATTTCGAGTATTAAGATCGGCAGCGAACAGGTAATCCAAAACAAATGTGACTGCCCGCTTTCAAGCCAACAGGAATCAGAAAAATAAACAAACAAACAAAAAACAACAACAACAACAACAACAACAACAACACACACACACACACACACACACACACACACACACACACACACACACACACACACACACACACACACACACACACACACCACACACACACAAAAGGAGAAAAAGACCAAAACTTTCCTGCTGTTAGTCCTTTTCTCACACTGGACGAAGCAGCAGGGAAGTTTCAGTCTTTTTCTCCTGATTTTGTATTTGGTGTTTGTTTGTTTGTGATCTTACGCTTGACAAAGGCCAGCTGGCCGTAAACTTGCGCCTGTCTTGTCTGGTTGTATTACATACGCGTTCTGATTCTTTTTTCGTGTTTTTTTTTTTTCCTGGTTCCAGCGGGCAGGTAAACTTTTATGTTGCAGGTTGCGATTGAACTCGAGACATCAGATCTTGAGTCTACAGCTCTGTCAGCAGAGCCAAACAATCCACGAGGAAATGCCGGAGATCTGCCTGACAGTGCAACCCACGACGCCTACGTTATCAGCACGGCGATCTACCTGTTCAAACTAACGGGGCCGCAAAACAAACAAGGGATTAAAAAAAAAAGTGGTGATGGTGAGAGGGGACTGAATGACGATAAGAACAACAACGATGACAACAACAACATGGAATCAAACAAACCCATGAAACATACAGCAGCAGATACTACCCCCCAAAACAAAACAAAACAAAAACAAAACAAAACAAAACAAAACAAACAAACAAACAAACAAACAAACGACCAAAAAAAACAAAACACCACACACACACACACACACACACACACACACACACACACACACACACACACACACACACACACACACACACAAAACACCACCATAAAAAAACAAACAACAACAACAATAACAACAACCCCCCCCCCCCTGCCCGGCACTGGAACCCACACTTACCAAAGACGGGCAGACGCGTGGCCCCGGGGTCTCCATATTTCACCGCCACACCTTCAGGGATGCTGTTGACGGTGATGACACCCCCATTCGCCATCCCCTCCTTCTTCATCCGGCTTTCTCTCCCCACCGCACTCACACTCTTCCTCCCGGGGTGGACGGGCGTCTCACAGGCCAAGGGGCGACCAAAGCCCCCCTCGGGGGACCGACCACCAGCTCTGGATACCCCCCTGACGTCCAGATTATCCGGGTTGGACATGCGGGAGAGAGGATGCTGGATGTCCGGCAGACTGACCCCCATCTTGAGCTGACTGGCTGTTCTGGAAACTCCCACTTGGGACATCACAAACCCTTTTTCCTGGCAGAGAACTGGAGATTTTACTGAATAATCCACCTGTGTAATCCGCCTTGAGGCCACTCACAGTAGCTATATCAGCATAAACAACAAAAAGACGCCGAAGCTATGGCTCGATCTTGGCACAGACATCAACCTTCAGACACTCGGGAGAGATGATAGTAGGGTTCTTCGTCCAACTATCCGCTAAAGACACCATGAACGAAAGCAGAAGCTGCGGATGGCCCCAAGTTCCAGACAGAGAGAAGAGGCTTAAAGACAGAACAATGGCGGCAGGGCAATCTTGGCACCGTGTCCAGTTGGTAAGTAAAGGGGCTTCCGGTACTAGGCGTTGCTAAGGATTGGCCCCACACACCACCACCTCCCTGCCACCACAGTCCGGGTAAGGATCGCTGACACCTCACAGACAATACCGCCGGCAAGTTTACAGCCAGACTACCGTTCTGTCTGATCTTTGCGTTTATTTGCGATTACTATCCTTTAAGATTACAGTAAGCTGTTCTTCGTGTCGAGGAAAGACTTTTCTTTAATTATATTCTTTTTCACCACTATAGGACGGGGGGAAAAACATTCACTCTCGCAGTCAGCACTGCTGTCACGTTTACAACCAGGCTATCTCTCTCTTTGCTTCACCTCATTTGCAGTTATTATCCTTTTAAGTGCAGTAAATATTTCGTGTTTCGTATCTATAGATAACTTCTGTTGTTTTTTTCTTCCCCTATCGAAGCTTATTACACAGGCTATAAATGTGAGCACCGTAAGCCTACACAAAAGTGTGGCCACGTTTGACATAGAATGTGGAGTTAATCAACCAAGGCACTGAGTAGCGCACACAGTAGAAGCTCAGTCGTACGGTGGAGGGGTTTTCGGCCAGCCAGCCAGTCAGTCAGTCAGTCTCTCCTATGTGGTACCCGTGGGTCTACCTACAGACATGGACAGGGTAGACAGGCAACTAGCTCTGTCGCACGCTGTAATGATCATGATCGCCTTACTGTGCCACGGAGCTCGCGAGCATTACGTTGTTGTTTCATTCTTATTGACTTACTCTCACGTCCTGCCCAGTGAGCCATTACCATACCGATCAGCAACGACTATTCTCATCCAACTGGCAGTATGTAATGAAGAATGTGGCAAATCGATTATTACAAAAAACAGAAGATGTTAAACAATCAGCTTACAAATCATTCTGAATGGGGAACTTTACAGAATCAGAAATGCCCAAGATTGAAATAGAAAACTCAAAAGTTATGATATAAAGCTCCCAATTTAGTCATGACACGAATAACAGCATGCCAAACTCTCTCTAATTCAGATAGATGGAACAGTCTACCATAGCAAACACGGGCAAGCACTTGTGATGTATCATTTATTAAAGGTTGACATTCTAAGCCAAACTGCACTTCTCTAGTGACAGTTCAAAAACAAACTCTCAAGGAGGTTATGTGCGTGCGTGTGTGTGTATGTGTGTTTGTGTGTTGTGTGTGTTGTGTGTGTGTGTGTGTGTGTGTGTGTGTGTGTGTGTGTGTGTGTGTGTGTGTGTGTGTGTGTGTGTGTGTGTGTGTGTGTGTGTGTGTGTGTGTGTGTGTGTGTGTGTTCTGTATTTCTTTTATTATCAGACTGGAAATGTATGAGTAAATGGTGAGTGTGTTACTGTGTTGTCATCTTGTAAGGTATCACAGTAGATCTTAAGGTATCACAGTAGATCTTTTTGTGAAATGGAAACTGCTCTTCTTGACCACTTGGCGCTGGACATGGTCAGCAGACAGCAACCGAAGGAAAACTTGCAACAAAAATTATTTTTGTCCATTTACTCCACCACAACACAGTGTCTAGTCAATGTTTATCCGAGTTACCTTTAGCGCAACTGTGTATGCAATATAAGGAAAGCTTGCCATAAAAACGAATTGTTGCAAATATGACATAAAATCTAAACTTACGATAAAGTTATGTTGCACACAGTACCATACCATACATTTCTCTAGTCATCGTCTTCCGAAGATGACAATTTGCGTGACATTGTGTGTGCCTTTTTGTCCATGAGTTATTGGCATCTTCACGTCACCCCACGCCGTCAGTCATCCTACGCGCCTTCTCTCCTCCCCTCTTTGTGCTTTGTACCATTAAATTGTTTGTGTCATTGTGTGTGAATATTTCAGTAAAAGATGAAAGAGTGCGCTTTGATCTGATATGTACATCAAGATTTAAGTGCCTTAAACATCATTATTGATATTACTGCGATCAACCTTCAACTCAAAGAACTTCCGAAGAGTCATCAGAATCTTCTGTCCCAGAACCATCTCCAACCTAAAACTATTCTCTCAATGCAGTCAAAAGATTATGGAAACCGTCATCATGAACAGACAATGAAGACGGATTGGGCACATCATCCATACACAGCAGAATAACATTACGTGGACTGCCCTTCAGTGGACACCAGAAGAAAGATGTAAGACCCAAGAATACTGGCGGCGAACTTTCATCATCATCATCATCATCATCATCATCATCGTGTGCCCTGCCGCATAGCGTTGGCGACATGGACCTCCGTATGTATCTATCCCTTGTCGCTGCGAGTACATCTTCCACCCTGTCTGTCCTCAGCCACCCTGCCAAGTCCATCCAATATTTTCTCCCCGGGTCTACCTGGTGTTCTCTTTCTCTCAAGCTTTCCTGCTGTGACTAGGTGTTCTAATTCCCCTTTCCTCATAAAATGTTCCGTACATGTTGCTTGTCTTTTCCTAATCTTCTTTATCGATGATCTTCTTGTGAATGCCTCCAACTTTAGAAAGGGAGAACCCAAGGACTTGAAACACACCTGGAATACAATATAGTGGCTGTCCCAAACATACTGGAGTGGAGGATATTCATTGCTGCTCTATACACCCGTGGTATAATGCAAAGAGCAATGAACTATCTCCACATAAAGCCAATATCAGTCAACAGTCACAGTCGTTAACTTCTTTTACGTTGTTTCCACGTATACAGGCGGTAAGCCGACAAAACAAGTGGGAATCGACACTGACGCCGACGGCCAGCTGAAGAGGGCATAATAACTGGTCTATGTTACTGTTCATGTCTATGAATTATCTAATTCAAGCTCGGGTGGAATGGGGGTAGAAGTTCTTTTCGTTTAAGATTGTAGAGTGTATGGGTGAGGGTGAGGGGGCGATATACCCCGTCTGACATAGAAGCGTTGTTGCCAGGAGCGACGTTTAGGTGTTGGTTGTGTCTGTATGTCATGGTTAATTAGCCCGTTCCATTCCTCTTTAACAATTAGATCTCTCTCTCTCTCTCTCTCTCTCTCACTCTCTCTCTTTCTCTCTCTCACTCACTCACTCACTCACTCACTCACTCACTCTCTCACTCACTCACTCACTCACTCTCTCTGTCTCTCTGATTTGCCTAATATATGTATTCTTTTCTCCCTGTTTAAGTACGCTCGTACATCATGTTTGCATTTTTACATTGATTTAATCCATAGTTGCTGTAAAAGCCATTGAATGGAGACCAGGGAATTTGTTTTGTTAATCCCTCTTCCCTGTTTGAATCCTCAGTTGTCTTTTTTTTCTGTTTTTTTTCTTTCTTCTTCTTTGTTTGTTTGTTTGTTTCGTTCGTATTTTTCATTTTTGAATATTCTGTACCATTATTTCTGTTCTTTTTGTTCTTTTCTCCTGGCACCTTCCACCCTCACCTCCACTGTTTTTTCTCGCCTATTTTTCCCCCACACTCTCTCTGTCTCTCTTTCTTTCTCAGTACGAAATGTAACACCGGGAAAAGCTACACATAGGTTATCGACTACGAGAAAGAATACATAGAACACAATGTCGAAGAGAACAAACGTGTGGAGGCGATATTCAAACCTAATCCAGCAAACTGCATAACAAAGCAGTCGAGTTACGCGCATGTTTACCAACTAGGATCAGGCGCTGTGCTCAAGGGTGGGTCGAACGGATTACCGTTGTAACTGTTAACTCTTTGACTCCCTATCCCTGTCCACCAGCTTCCTGCCGTTAAACCTTCCACTCCCTCACTCAGTCCACGAACGTCCTGCAGAAAGCTGGTAGATAGGGTCAGGGATGAAAGAGGTAAAAACAGGATAGTGAAAAGTGTGGAGGTTTTGCAGGAAGCTGGTGGATATGGTTAGGGAGATAAAGGGTTATTAGTCAGTGTACAACTTTCAGTCCTGTCCTTAATATATGATCATGGCTTGAGCCATAGCCTGCAGCGTTGCAGGTGTTGATTGGTGTAAGAACCTTTGCTGTTGCACTGGCTGACTGTTTTTTTGACCTAGTGCTATGGGCTTTGCTGTTACATGTTGTTTTTTGACCTAGTGCTATGGATTTTGCTGTTATATGTTGTTTTTTGACCTAGTGCTATGGGCTTCTCTTTCTCCTGTCCATGCTTTGTTGACTATACCAAGGCTTTCGATCGGGTACGACATGAAGAATTGATCAACCAACTGGAGAGACTCAATGTTGATGGAAAAGATCTACGAATAATCAGGAATATGTACTGGGAACAAACAGCTGCAATGAGAATAGAAAACAATATAACTCTTTTCAAAACATCAAAAGAGGAGTCAGACAGGGTTGTGTTTTGTCACCAGATCTGTTTTCACTATATAGCGAAAACATCATGAGAAACCTAGAAGAAGACCCTGGATTAAAGGTTGGAGGGAAAATGATAAACAACATTCGGTACGCAGATGACACCGTGCTAATTGCAGAAAATGAAAGGGACCTACAAAACCTTGTGAGTATACTAGAAATAGAAAGCAAAGGTAAGGGGTTGGAACTAAACAGCAGGAAGACTGAAGTCATGGTGATCAGTAAAAAACATGAAATCCCCTCATGCAAAATAACAGCAAATGGCACAACCTTGACACAGGTTAATAAGTTCAAATACCTGGGAACGGTCATTTCATCAGACGGCAGATGCACATCGGAAATAGCTGGCAGAATCGGCCAAGCCAAAACAGCATTCAAGAAGATGACAAGCATTCTTACCAACAAATGCCTATCAATTAACATCAGAAAGACAGTCCTTGAATGTTATATATAACCAATACTGTTGTACGGATGCGAGGCGTGGACAGTCAGATAGCAAAGCCAGAGCAGGATCGAGGCAGCCGAGATGTGGTTTCTCAGAAGAATGTTGAGAGTTCCACGGACAGCAAAGAAAACAAACGAGACAGTCTTGATGGAGACAGAAACAAATAGATCACTCATAAGGAAGATTAGGAAAAGACAAAACATTTATAGGCCATTTTATGAGGAAGGGGGATTTGGAGCACCTGGTCACAACGGGAAAGCTGGAGGGAAAGAGAGCACCAGGTAGACCCAGGGAGAGAATGCTGGACGGACTTGCAGAGTGGCTGGGGATGAGGAGGGTGGGGGAGATGCTGGGGGCAACAAGAGATAGAGATGGTTGGAAGTCCATGATCGCCAACGCCATGCGGCAGGGCACCTGATGATGATGATGATGATGATGCTATGGGCTTAGCTGTTATATCTTGTTTTTTTGACCTATTGTTATGGGCTTAGTTGTTATATCTTGTTTTTTTACCTAGTCCTATGGGCTTTATTGTTATATATTGTTTTTTTGACCTAGTCCTATGGGCTTTATTGTTATATATTGTTTTTTGATCTAGTCCTATGGGCTTTATTGTTATATATTGTTTTTTTGACCTAGTCCTATGGGCTTTATTGTTATATATTGTTTTTTTGACCTAGTCCTATGGGCTTTATTGTTATATATTGTTTTTTTGATCTAGTCCTATGGGCTTTATTGTTATATATTGTTTTTTTGATCTAGTCCTATGGGCTTTATTGTTATATATTGTTTTTTTGATCTAGTCCTATGGGCTTTATTTTATATATGTTTTTGACCTAGTCTATGGGCTTTATTGTTAATATTGTTTTTTTGATCTAGTCCTATGGGCTTTATTGTTATATATTGTTTTTTTGATCTAGTCCTATGGGCTTTATTGTTATATATTGTTTTTTTGATCTAGTCCTATGGGCTTTATTGTTATATATTGTTTTTTTGATCTAGTCCTATGGGCTTTATTGTTATATATTGTTTTTGATATAGTCCTTGGCTTATTGTTATATATTGTTTTTGATCTAGTCCTATGGGCTTTATTGTTATATATTGTTTTTTGACCTAGTCCTATGGGCTCAGTTGTTATATCTTGTTTTTTGATCTAGTGCTATGGGCTTTGCTGTTACACGTTTTTTTCCTAGTGCTATTGGCTTTGCTGTTATATATTGTTTTTTGACCTAGTGCTATGGGCTTTACTGTTATATATTTTTGACATAGTGCTATTGGGCTTTGCTGTTATATGTTGTTTTTTGACCCAGTGCTATCGGTTATATGTTGTTGTTTTAACCTAGTGCTATGGGCTTTGTTGTTAAATGTTGTTTTTTGACCTAGTGCTATCGGTTATACGTTGTTTTTTGACCTAGTGCTATGGGCTTTGCTGTTCTATATTGTTTTTATTACCTAGTGCTATGAGCTTTGCTGTTAAATGTTGTTTTTTGACCTAGTGCTATGGGTTAAACAGTTTTTTGACCTAGTGCTATGGGCTTAGCTGTTATATGTTGTTTTTTGACCTAGTGCTATCGGTTATATGTTGTTTTTTGACCTAGTGCTATGGGCTTTGCTGTTCTATATTGTTTGTTTTTACCTAGTGCTATGGACTTTGCTGTTAAATGTTTTTTGACCTAGTGCTATGGGTTATAGTTTTTTGACCTAGTGCTATGGGCTTTGCTGTTATATATTGCTTTTTGACCTAGTGCTATGGGCTTTGCTGCTATATTTTTTTTTTACGTAATGCTATGGGCTTTGTGTTTTAGATTATTTTTGACCTAGTGCTATGGGCTTTGCTGTTCTATAGTTTTTTGGCCAAGTGCAATGGGCTTTGCTGTTCTGTTTTTTTTTTTACCTAGTGCCATGGGTTTTGCTGTTAGTTTTTTGATCTAGTGCTATGGGCTTCGCTGTTATATAGTTTTTTGACCGAGTGCTATGGGCTTTACTGTTATGTTTTTTTGGCCAAGTGCTATGGGCTTTGCTGTTCTATGTTGATTTTTTTTACCTAGTGCAATGGGTTTTGCTGTTATAGTTTTTTGACCTAGTGCTATGGGCTTTGCTGTTCTGTATTGTTCTTTGACCTAGTCCTATGGGCTTTGCTGTTATATATTGCTTTTTGACCTAGTGCTATGAGCTTTGATGTTCTATGTTGATTTTTTACCTAGTGCTATGGGCTTTGCTGCTATATAGTTTTTTTACATAGTGCTATGGGCTTTGCTGTTAGATACTGATTTGTGACCTAGTGCTATGGGCTTTGTTCTCTTTTGTTTTTTTATCTAGTACTATGGGCTTTGCTGTTCTATATTGTTTTTGACCTAGTGCTATGGGCTTTGCTGTTCGATATTTTGACCTCGTACTATGGGATTTGCTGTTATATCTTGTGTTTTGACCTCGTGCTATGGGCTTTGCTGTTAAATGTTTTTTGACCTAGTGCTATGGGTTGTTTTTTGACCTAGTGCTATGGGTTATGCTTTTTGACCTAGTGCTATGGGCTTTGCTGTTCTGTATTGTTCTTTGATATGGGCTTTGCTGTTATATATTGTTGAAAGTGCTACAGGCTTTGCTGTTCTATATTGTTTTTTGACCTAGTGCTGTGGGCTTTGCTGTTCTGTAGTTTTTTTGACCTAGTGCTAAGGGCTTTGTGTACATTTTTGACCTAGTGCTACGGGCTTTGCTGCGATATAGTTTTTTGACCTAGTGCTATGGGCTTTGCTGTTCTATATTTTGACCTCGTGCTATGGCTTTGCTGTTATATCGTTTTTTGACCAAGTGCTATGGGCTTTGCTGTTAAATGTTTTTTTTACCTAGTGCTATGGATTGTTTTTGACCTAGTGCTATGGGCTTCGCTGTTCTATATTGTTTTTTGACCTAGTGCTATGGGCTTTGCTGTTATACATTGCATTTGACCCAGTGCTTGGGCTTTGCTGTTCTACATTGTTTTTGAACTAATGCTATGGGCTTTGCTGTTATATAGTTTTTTGACCTAGTGCTATGGGCTTTGCTATTATGTATGGTTTTTGGACCTAGTGCTTTGCTGTTCTGTAGTTTTTTGACCTAGTGCTATGGGCTTTGCTGTTCTACATTGTTTTTTAAAACTAGGGCTTTGCTGTTATATCAATTTTTTTGACCTAGTGCTATGGGCTTTGCTGTTCTTGGAATGCCGATGTGTGCGTACGCGTTTACCAATGCACAGCTTCATTTAAGTACACACACACACATACACGCATTTTCATGCACATTTTTGGATGAAAGCAAACAAACTGAAAAATGAATGAAGAAAACACAGAACTAGCAGATATCATACTATGTGTGTGTGTGCGTTGGTTTGCATATGTGTGTGTGTGTGTGTATGTGTGTGTGTGTGTATGTTGCACTGCGCTGTTGTGCTGTACTGTAATGTGTGTGCTCATGTACATGACACAAGTTGCGTGCTTAAAATTAATAGTTATTAGTTTTACTGCAAAGAAGAAAAGAACCACTAGCACAAAACTCAGTAACACAAACACAGATGTAAACATTAACATATTTATTCATGTAAACGATGTTTGCTCCATATCATTAATAGAAAAAAAAATTTGTAGGCCCCCTATGTCCTTCTAGTTTTACTTTTCATTACAACAGCATGGACAACACACCAATTCTGGCCAAAACTAGACAAAGAAAGAATTTTCAACAAAAACATTAATAATGATCCCATCATTATACACTGCACATTTGCACAATATTTTTAATACAAAGTTTTTAAGATGACACCAGCATTAGTTCAGGAAGCCTTCTAAAATGGACTTTACTTGGGATGAAAGCTCAACCAATGTGTTGTGTGCAAGACATGAATATGGCTTAGCACTGAGCAGTAAGATGAACACCCGGCTGTACTGCTATGAGACCTGGACTACTTACCATTGACACATTCCCAATGGTATTCAACACCTGCCTCCAGGATTAGTCTCCTATCCCACATGAGACTCACATTAGGGGGTGAACACAAGTATGCTTATTCATCTGTCATGTCCAAGGGAAGGTCTACCATGTGTGTACATGAAAAAAATGTTCAGCTTTGCAACAACTGGGAAGAGTCAATTACATGAATGAGCTTTCTCAAGTTGAAAATCACTTCTACATGGATGAGAAGCTGTGCTCAAAGGTGAAGCCAATTGTTGTTCCACCTGCCCACCCTTCCCCTAACCACCACCTACTTTCTGTGTATGGACTGTGTGTGTGTGTGCATGTGAATCATGCATACATGTGTACATGCATTTACACTCACACACACGCACGCGCGTGTGCGTTCGTATGTGTGTGTGTCTGTCTGTGTCTCTGTCTGTCTGTGTGTGTGTCTGTCTGTGTGTGTCTCTGTGTGTGTATGTACACATGTGTGAGATGGTATCAAATTCAATTCTTGCATATATTTCTCTATTTGAGCTAACTATTTTATACTAAAATAAACAAAATTGTGATGTTTCACCACCCATGTGCTCTCTCCTAAAAGTTAAGCACACCAGTGTTCTTCTGAGTTCCATTTGATATCATGATGCTGCCACAGCTCCGTTTTCTGGGTTGCTGCCCGTGGACTCTTTCCCACCACTGGCGTTTTGGGGAGCTGCAGTGTCCATCTTAGCGTCCCCTGTGGTCCCTGACTGTTGTTGTTGGGCCTGGGTCTGCTTCCTGGCACTGGGGGGCTGGTAGAATGGGTTCAGGATGTCTTCCCTCAATTCATAGATCTGTTCAGAGGTAAACAAATACATCACGGTTACTGCCATGTATAATGCAGCAGTCAAGATAAGACCATGAGTGTTATAAGATCACCCCTCTCTTCCAACCTCTGTCACACTTGTTGACTCATCTATCCCTCTCTCCCATTTTGCCCGTAACCTTGGTGTAACTCTTGATCAAACCCTGTCCTTCCACCAGCATGTGAGCAACGTCTGTCGGACTTGTTTTCTTGAACTCCGCCGAATTGCTTCTATCCGCCACCTCCTCTCAGAAGACACGACAAAGGCTCTTGTCTGTGCATTTGTTCTATCCCGTCTCGATTACTGTAATGCTCTTTTTTCTGGTTCCCCCTCTCATCTCATTAACAAACTTCAGAAAGTTCAAAATCATGCTGCCCGTCTCATCTTCCGCTCTTCAAAATTTAACCATGTTACGCCATTGCTCTGTTCTCTCCACTGGCTCCCTGTTCAGCAAAGAATATCCTACAAGATTGCCTGCCTCTGCTTCAAATCTATTGAGTCTTCCTGTCCTGAGTATCTCACCCATCTGTTACATCTCTACACGCCATCTCGAGCTTTGCGGTCCTCATCTGATACCCGTCTCTATAGTATCCCCATAGTCCGCACTAAAAGGTTTGGGCAGCGTTCTTTTTCCTATCAAGCTCCAACCATCTGGAATCAGTTACCTCGCTCTCTTAGATACTCACCCTCTCTGTCCACATTCAAACGCTCCCTCAAAACTCACCTGTTTCCCAAAACTGGTAATCTCTGCCCCCTTCCCCCCATGTAATGTAATGGTGACATTATAGTGTCTTAGTGTCAATGTGTCATTGTATTTGCATGTCATGCTGTGTGTGTGTTTGTGTGTGTGTGTGTGTGTGTGGGTGCTTCTGTGGGCGTGTGTGTGTGTGCTTGTGATTCTGGTTATATGTTTTGCCATTGTAAACGCCTAGGGCATTAATTTGATTAGGCGTACTAAATGTTCATAATAATAATAATAATAATAATAAGAAAAGAAAGTGCTGCTAATTCATGTGTAAATCAAGTTTCTTTAGAATTATCCATTCTTTTACTTACTTATGAATTTGTTTATTTACGTATCAATGTTCATTTGTGAGTCTGGTTTTTTCTTTCCATTCAAACTTAGTATTTGTGAGTCTGTTTTCTTTTCTTTTCCATTCAAACTTAAGTTTCCTCTGTTGTTCTCTGTATTTTTTTTTATCTGTTTTAACAAATGGGAGATTGTTTCTATCAACCAGAGGGAAATGTGAGTGCGAGTGTGTGTGCGTGCAAATGTTTCTCAGATATTTATAGATGAACTTTCCAATTCTTGGACAACAGGAAGTCAGGAATACATTACTATGCATTCTCAAATCATCATAGTGACTAGAGCAGGGTCAGATAAATAACCCAGACATGGTAAAGATACATCCACACACAGCACCTAAAATATAAAAGACTGGCATAATGGATGCACAGAGCAACACTCCTGACAAACAAAATCACAATCAGCACAAAAACAGTGACAGTTAAACAGATCCCTTGACTGCCTAAACATGAGTTTGGAGTTGGTTAAAAGGCAAGATCATGAAATGGGGTGTTATGAAACAATAACACTTTTCCAGAATGACTTGGAGCATAAAGATGGGCAGTGAAAAGACAAACTGTTATGGTGTGGAACGGGACTGAAGTCTAGACATAAGACCCCGAACACTATCGAATTACAAGACAAGTGAATGTCCAGACCTGGATGTAACTCTCAGACAGCGTGATCATCTGGGGCAAGATGTCTGCCACATGAAGGTCCTGCATCTCATACCATTTGCCTGTTGCCTGCAACATCACAAACTTCATTACAACATGTACACTTCTCCAACAAAAACTGACAGTATTCTCATAAATTTTAAAGAAATGTCATATGTTTTGGTGTGTTCAGGTGTTACTGACGATTTTTTTCTCTGCTGAACATACCTGAAGATGTGATTTAAAGGAAAAGTCTTTTTTCCCCATGAAAGATACACACATGATACCACAGCATGAAAACTGTTTCCCAGACTTATCCATTAAAAATAATCAAAATTATTTTGCCTGTAATGATTACAAAGTTGGCTGTCCAAAAGCTTTTGTCTTGTCCCTAAGACCTTTATCAGGTGTAATGAATTTGTTGGTGCATTTTTTTGACAAATTGGATCTTTGAATTGAAATGGTTTGTGGCTAGCTTTTGTACTGAGTTTTCTGAAAAATTTCCCTGTTCTGTCCAATAAATGTACCAAACATAAACAAACAGAATGCCTCTCTTGAAGTTGTTATTTCTTGAGTGGGCACATGTTCTTCATATAACTGAACAACTAACAACACTGGCCCACAATATCAATCCTTCATCATAGAAACCCTCATTGTACAACTGATTTTTTTAAAACTAGTCTGCTGCATTACCTTGTGCAGGACATGACATCTGTAGGTTCCACCTTGTCCTCCTCCAGGCTCGCTGTCATGTACGATGTTGGCTGCTAGGTCATAGGTCGTGTGCTTGTGCATTGCTCGCATTTCCGGGGACAACAGCTCACCAAAATCAATGTCTCTGTGTAACACCAGTCATTAGTTTTTTTTAATTTTGTATGTACATGTGTTATCATTCTTGCATCATAACTTATTTCTGGCATAATGTTCAGTAAGAATATGCTTGTCAAGAGTCTGCAATAGGGTCACAGAAGATTAAAAGTCAAATTAATTTCTTGAGATAGTAGACACTGGCTACAGCTGATCAGAGCAAAATGTTCAATACTCCATTAAATGTTGACCATAAAATGGTATAGACAGAAATATAAAGGTTCAATCATACTGGTCTCCATGACCATACTACTTTTCTAGGATGAAAAAAAAAAAGGCAGAGAATGGTGCTCCTGTGATTGACAGACCAGCCAAAGGGGTGCTCTCAAAACCTTTATCTAATAAGGCACCAGACTGACAGCAAGAGCTTCCAAGGTTTGGAACAGTGTTTCCCAGTTTTCTTTGATGTGCATACTGATGGTCTCATATACTCAGACTACCAGTCAGTATCTACTGGAAAGGGATAAAAAAAACAAACCCTATCTGACTGAAAATTAAAGCAGGGTATCACATGTTCAAGGTAGGTGCTTTATCCACTAGACCACACACACCAATCTAAGATATTTTTCAAAGGTGGCTATTTGTGATGCACACTTCTGAAATCGACTGTAATAATGTGCACTTTTAATGACATGGATAATAAATCAAATACAAAATCAGACAAAACAAAAACAAAAAAGCAAACATCATCACATTCAAATGACCATAATGACCTGACAGGCAGAGTCACAACATTCATACCTGAGGGGAATAAAGAGATACAGAAACACAATACTCACTTAATAGGGAAATTCACAATGGTTGGGTTCTTCTCTGACACAAAGTAGTTCTTTGTGAATCTCTGCAAGTTGAAATTGTAAAATTTATAATGTTAAGACATGAATTGCTTGAAGAGATTCATATGATACAATTCTGTACATTACAATCTAATTCGCAGATCCTCAGCAATCACAGTGTAGCAGAATATACCATGACCACTGAAAGAAAAATATCTGATACTTGTGACAAGACTGTATTACCTTTGTAGCTTATTCCGATATGGTTTCCTTATACCACTGACACCATGACCGCTATTCTTTTCTATTCATATTGACTATGTAAAAAACACAAGGAATAAGATGACAAATGATTCTGATTAAAAGTGTGAGTGCATGTGAAAAAGCAAGTGAATATCTGCATACACATTCATCCACGTGCATGAAAACAAAAATATGCTCTGGAAAAATATAAGTTATCATGAGCAGTGAGTTACACGTCTAACCTAATGCTTAAATCTGAACATAGTTGATACAATCCTGGACCAATATGTTTAAACAAAACAAAAGCAACACTGACTGTTTATGGTGTGATTTCTAAGTACTAAAAAAAATGGTATCATACTAAAATTCAGCCCAATAAGAACTAAAGGCTATAATTACGTATAATGGCATAGTAGTTATGCAAATAAATGTTGAATCGCCAATTGTGAGGTCCTGGATGTGATCGGTGTAGGTCACCTCTATGTAATGGATAAAGGATGGAAAATTTCCTACCTCATGGATAAAGGATGGAAAATTTTCCTACCTAACGAATACAGGATGGAAAATTTTCCAATCTCCTTTGTCAACACGTCTGTGGATCTGCCAGTACCCAACCACCTAAATCTGTATTTGCAGGCACAATATCAAATATACATGTTAAAGATCCAGTTAATTGTGTAAGTGTTTTGAGGTTTATGGAAATACCCACCATACATGCCCACCAAAGGCACAGAGTGTGCAACAACATAATGGAACTTGGTCAGCTCCTTAACCTCTTCTCTGCTTGGTACGAGTAACGCTCGTAGTAAAATCGAAATTCACCACGCCCGTATACGAGTGCCACTCGTAGTAAACTCGTCACGGAAAGCGAGCAAATCTACACAAGAAATGACTGCGCAAAATGTTTCCAACTCTGTTGCTGATATCAGCGAAGAGCCCCATATCCTTCACGTCACCAGTAACTGACCACAGGATATGCAAATCGCGAGTTGAGAGGTTACAGTGATTAGCGAATTCAAGATGGCAGCGAGACCTAGTACGTCGTCGGCTCGACCTGTTTTCAAGCGGTACACTGCGCTTGATGTGTTGGACGAGATATTCAACGATCAAGACAGTGGAGAAGAAGACATGGGAGGATCGGATCCTGACATCAGTGATGAGGAGGAGACGGATGGGAACCAGCACCATCCACTTTTATCGGAGATAGGTGCTGGTGATGACGTGGATCCTTCGTTCGCTCCCAGTGAAAGCAGTGGGGAAACCAGTGCTAGCGAGGGTGAAGAAGAGGAAATGGGGGATCCTCTACCATCAACAAGCACTGCACCCCCTCCTGTCAGGAGGGGACGGGGTCGTGGACGTGGTAGGGGGTCTGGACGACGGCGAGGGCCCCGTGGAAGCGGCAGGGGGCGTGGCGTGAGGCGTGGTCAGCAACAGCTAGTGAGAGAATGGCGAGAAGCTGATGCACAGCACCCCAACCCTGGTGTAGTTTTCACTGGAAATCCGGGGTTGAAGGTCAGCTGTGCTAATTTTAGGCCGGTTGACTATTTGGAATTATTTTTTTCTGACCTAGTCAACCATCTCGTCATTCAGACAAACCTGTATGCTGACCAGTTTCTCGAGGCACACCCCAATCTTCCACAGTTTTCCAGGGCCAACAAGTGGGAGAAAGTCGACTGTGCAGAAATGAGGAAGTTTCTGGGCCTGGTTCTGCTGATGGGCATTGTGCGGCTACCTTCAATTGAACTGTACTGGTCTAAGAAGGTGCTGTACAGAATTCCAGTCTTCAGCTCCATCATGACAAGAAACCGGTTCCAGGCAAGTAGCTCTATTTTTTTTTCTTTTCTTTTTTTCACTACTTGATTCTTCATCCCTCCACTATTCATTTTGTGTGTGTGTGTGTGTGTGTGTGTGTGTGTGTGTGTGTGTGTGTGTGTGTGTGTGTGTGTGTGTGTGTGTGGTTTTATATATTCAAGTGTGTGTGATACTGTCAGTGTGTGCTTGTGTAAATGTGTGTGTGTGTGTGTGTGTGTGTGTGTGTGTGTGTAGGCTGTGTGTGTGTGTGCGTGTGTGTGTGTGTGTGTGTGTGTGTGTGTGTGTGTGTGTGCATGTGCGTGTGTGTGTGTGTGAGTGCACATGTGTACATACGCATTATTTATTTCTGTTTGCAAGTTTTCCATACAAGTTTGCTGATTTTGTAAAACACAAAAGCACTTTTTTGGTACACCAGTGTGGTGTTTTTATATTCATGTGTGTGTGATACTGTCAGTGTGTGCTTGTGTGAATGTGTGTGTGTGTGTATGTGTGTGTGTGTGTGTGTGTGTGTGTGTGTGTGTGTGTGTGTGTGTGTGTGTGTGTGTGTGTGTGTGTGTGTGTGTGTGTGTGTGTGTGTGTGCGCGCGCGCGTGTGTGCATAAGCATTATTTATTTTCTGTGTGTAAGTTTTCCATGCAAGTTTATTCATTTTGTAAAAGACAAAAGCACTTTTTTATACCAGTGTGGTGTTTTTATATATTCAAGTGTGTGTGATACTGTCAGTGTGTGCTTGTGTAGTGGGTGTGTGTGTAGGCTGTGTGTGTGTAGGCTGTGTGTGTGTGTGTGTGTATGTGTGTGTGTGTGTGTGTGTGTAGGCTGTGTGTGTGTGTGTGTGTGTGTGTGTGTGTGTGTGTGTGTGTGTGTGTGTGTGTGTGTGTGTGTGTGTGTGTGTGTGTGTGCCCAGTTGTGGGTCTGCTTACTTATCTTGAAAGTTTACTCTGTATTTCAGATTCTTCTTCAGTTTCTGCACTTCAACAACAATGCAGCCATGCCAGTGCCAGGTGATCCAGCGTACGACCGGCTCTACAAGATCCGTCCTATTCTGGATCATCTGCATGAGAGGTTCCAGGAGGTGTATGAGCCCCGGCAAGCGGTATGTGTTGATGAAAGTCTACTTCTTTGGAAGGGTAGACTGATATTTCGTCAATACATACCGTTGAAACGTGCCCGGTTTGGCATCAAAATATACCTGTGCTGTGAGTCTGACGGCGGTGTCAAGGGAAGTGGTGGCTACTGCTACCGCTTCAAGGTGTATGCTGGAAAGGAGGACCCCGTCAATGAGGTGCAGCCTGTCCTAGAGTCCGTAAATGCAGACAACCCAACTCTCTCGGCCAGCGAGAAGATGGTGCTGTACTTGGTAGCCCCTCTCCTGGAAAAGGGCTACCATGTCTACACGGACAACTGGTACAGTAGTCTGCGGCTGTACCTCTACCTCCTGGAAAGGAACACCTTGGCCTGCGGCACCGTCCGGGAGAACCGGGGTATTCCAGAGGAGCTACGTGGAGTGAAGCTGGACCCCGGATCATCAGCTGCTCTTTGTGGTGACAACAAGATCGTCGCCACAAAGTACCACAGCACAAAAGTGGTGCACCTGCTGTCCTCTGTGCATGGCCACACTGAGGCACCCATTCCACACCGGGGACGACGGGGTGTCAACATGCGTCCGTCTGTTTCATCGAATTACAACAGGAATATGGGTGGAGTTGACAAACAAGATCAGCTGCTTCACCCATATGACTGCTCACGTAAGTCGATGAAATGGACAAAAAAACTGTTTTTCCATTTTCTGCAGGTTGCAGCCTGCAATGCATTCATCTTGCAAAAGTCAAGAGGTGATGACTCCTGTAACACTTTCCTAAGTTTTTTGGAGAGTGTCATCACCTCTTGGATTTGGCCAGATCAGGTGCCAGCTGTGGAAGAGGGAAAAACAGATGACGAGGTGAGGGTGGGTGCACACCACTTTTTATTTCCACTGCCACCGACACCAAACAAGTCTAACCCCACCAAGCCGTGTCGGGTCTGCACGAAGAAAATAAAAGTGCGGAAGGAATCCCGCTACTACTGCCCCTCCTGCCCATCCAAGCCTGGATTGTGCTTAGGCCAATGTTTCAAGGACTACCACACCAAGTTTGTGTATTGGCAGTAGGGTGTTCTGTGTTAGTTTTTTTTTCCCCTCAGTTATATATATTTCATTTTCTTCTGCTTTTTTGTGCTTTTGTTTTTGTGTTCTTAGTTTTCCATTCTACAGTGCATTTTTTTTTCCTCACCTGTGTGTGTGTTCACCGTTTTGTGAACGCTGTGACAAGACTGAGTGCCATCAGTGAAAGAAGACCAAGTGGAGTATAGAATGAATCCCCTTGTGTGTTTCTTTGAACCACAATTTGGACAGACAAAAAAATGAACACCATCCCCCAAAGTTATGAAGTAACGAATGTAGACAACCTGAGGATTATGTCCAAGCGCAAGTGCTGGATTCCTATAGAACAGTATGGCAGTAATGTGAGTACAATATGTTCAGAAACACTAACACAGTTCCCACAGTGTTTTATGTGATAACAAATGGATACCAAGTGTGTGTGTATGTGGGGGGAGGGTCTTTCTTTTTGAACAGACAATTGTTTATTTTTTTCTTCAGACTTTTTTTTCCCATAGTTGTCATTTTGAACATTTACCAATATGTATAATATTATACTATAACAATTTGGACCATACTGTGTACTTACAGTGATGTTGAGTAAACACTAACAGAAGTTTTTGTCAGTGTTTTACAGGTTTTATGTGTTGTAACATGTGTATGTTTTTAGAAACTTTTATTTTCTGTAAAACCACCATCCGTTATATCCCTGGCCATCTTCCCAATGGCTAACAAAATTACACTATTGTTATATAGCATTATAACTTGGGGTAAAATGAAAGAGAAGCCATAAAATCTAAGTCATATGTCAACAAATGAATAAGCAGTGATTGCGGTACTGAACCTACCCCAAATAGTAAAATTATGCCCCTTTCCAGTAGAATTGGGGTACCCCCAGTAACATACAGATTGTTACACAGAGGGACATTTATTGACATCAGTTTGAATCCCAGGTGTTTGTAATATTGCTGAGCAAACACCAAAAGGTATTTTGCTTTGTTCAGTGGGCTTTTATGTGCTGAATTGTTCTAAAACTCTCAAATTGAAAACAAAACAAAAACTGATTTATCACATGTTATTAGTGTGAACCATCATCATTACCAACAAAATCAAATTAGAATGATGTGAAATTGTAAACAAGGGTATAAGGAAGAAGTCCACAAAAAATCTAACAAATAACTCAATAAGTGGATGAGTAATGTACATGTTAGTGAACATACTGCAAAAAGCATGATTATGCCCCTTTTTTCCTAAAAAATAGTACTCCCAATTATGAGCAGATTATGATCAAGAGCAACATTCCTTGGGATTTATATGACTGTCATGTGTTAGTGCTGATGTTGAATAAATAGTAAAACCACTTTTCCAATGTTCTGACTCATTTTGTGTGGCACAGTGTATTTGTGTATACTCGAAAGCTGTTATTTTTTGGTAATTTTTTGTAGTTATGTCAGTTTCTGCTATACTAATTATCAACATAATCAAGTTATTTTGACAGGACATTGTAGACCAATGCATAACAACAAAACATGCAAAAAATCTGAGAGATCTGTCAAGAAATAAATAAGCAGTAACCATTTTATTGAACCTACCCTAAAAAGCTAAATTTTACCCTGGCAAGCAGTTATTCGAAAGTGCTATTATACTGAGCAGTTAAGGGGTTAACAACAAGAGTTGTCTGTCATCATCATCATCAAGTGCCTTGCCAAGTTGTCTGTGTCACTAAAACATCTGATAACATGTAATGTGTGGTGAATTTAAGTAAGTTTGGAGAATAAAGCTACACAAAACTGATTCATATCATAATAATACACATACAAATATCTACAGTTCATTTTCACAGTAACAATTTCACAAAAGTCTGACAAACTTAACCAAGGAGGGAAAACATCTGAACAATTTAAATTACATCACAATTATTGTACAGCACTCAAAGAAAACATTAGGACAATTTAATCACTATTGTAGTGGAGCAGCTCACCTTGAAGTAGCAGATGATGAAGGGAGGCAGACGGGTCAGCTGGAAGGTCTTGAGGGTGTTGTCCTTGTACGTCTTGTACTCTTTCTCTGATGTGCCATTAAACTTGGCCAACAGGGTGGCAAAAGGAACCTGGGGGATGATGTTTTCCCTCGCCTCATCAGGATACAGGGGAGGGGGTGGCAGGTCACAAGTCAGATACAACCACTGGATCTCTTCAAGACGGGCTGTTATGATGATGGAAAAAGCTGAGAGTTTATAACATATGGGATACTAGCATTTATTAGTAAAAGAATTAGCTCAACAGTGTATCTTATATGGACAATTACAAGTTACTGAAGCTGTAATTATTCTCTCTCTCTCTCTCTCTCTCATACACATTTTCATCTCACTGCCAGTTTCAATGTAGATCTTTAATACTAATCTGTCTAAAACGGGATTTATAGTTTTAGTCTCTCTTTTGTCAGCAACACACATCAACAACTCTTCCTTAACCAAAAAAAGAAAAAAAATCAAAGACGCAAGCATATATCCCCTTATTCTTTCAACAGATTAGTGATAAATGGATAAGGAGGACAACAAGATGAGAATCTCAGGAAGGGCCAAAGTCAAACAAATCTGCTTATTTTGAAAGTGAAGAACTCACGTCGGAATTCCTCAGTGAGAACCAGCTTTTCCTTCTCTGGCTCTGTCTGAAAAACATAATAAAATGTTCATGGCAAAAAATAGGAAAATGACTGCAAGAGGCACAATACCAAGTAAAGTACATGGAGATATATTGTTATTATCCCCAAATAAGACAGAGTAGGGTTGTCTCTCTGGCAATACTATGTAAAAACAGAATGACTGAAACAACGAATACAAAAAAAGATCTTTTACCTGACTAAATCAACTGTGTGATCTATATCGCACAACAAAACAAGAAACTTTTGAGGGAGACAACACAGATCACTCTGCCAGTACTACATCCTTCAAAAGGAGGTCATACACTCCCAAACAGTTGACACATTTTGTTCTGTATAGAATCTATCTGACCTGCCACCTATGATAGCAAGGAAGAGGGGCATCCACACACATGCACAGCAAACTATCTAAACCTAAGGTAGCAGAAACGAACATTTGGGAGAAGCATATAAGGAAAATACATCTTAAATTAGGGAAGTAGTCTTGCATGGTTCAATATTCATAAAAAGCAAATGACCGCCAGTGACCATAGCATACTGCCAGGTAAAATACATGCAGATATGTTGTTAAAGCAAAAGAACAATTATTAGAGCCTCCAGAAGTTGCAATTACAGATACATAATTTCATTCTTTCATCATCTATTCCTTCAGCATTAGGGATGGAGACTGTAAACTTTCAGTCTTGGTATGACCAGAAGGCCAGTGCAACTTCATTATGAGTAACCAATATGGAAATGATCAATTCCGATCATGAAAAGACCGCTGATTACAACTTGATACAACCTCAAAGGCTTGCATTTCCTGCCTACCACAATGTCAAAAACCAGGCCTCATTAAAATGAATATCTGCAATGTTGGTCCATCAATCACTCACATAAACATCTATACAGTAGAAGAGATTTACTAAGACTTTAATCTCAGATGTCTCAATGACACCACAGCATACCCAATCCTAAGTATGAAAAACTTGAAACAGAAAACATTCTGTGAATCTCAACTAGTCTGACAGAGATCTAAATCCAGAGTTTCAGATGAGCAACTCTGACAGTGTGTTGTCCTGCTAGGTTCTCTTGGGTCACCTTATCAACAAGTTTACTGACCAGCAAGGGGAAGGTAACTGGGTAGGATGGGGTGATCAGACATTCCACTTTGGCATCAAGGTGTGATCCATGCACACACCCTTCCTGCCACTCAGTACTATGACTGCTTTGGACAACAGAGCAGAAAGACTGTTGATCAGGCATGCTGGCACATAACACCCAGAAATTCCAACTTTATGAGCTGGAACCCATTGGGTCTGGTCTATGAGGGTGGTTATCCTTGCAAAACAGTGTCCAAAGCAACATGAGCATAACTGGACATCCCTGAAAACCTCGTGCTTCATAACTTCAGACTTACGGCCTGAGAGTGTGCAGCTGGTCTGCTTAAAAACAGATGGCTTTAAAGCCAAATGTGAAGACAAAATTCCTTTTGTCCAACCCAAGCCAAAAGAACCAGAGTCTGACGAGATGGAAGACAGAATCTTTCATATAAAGAGTCTGATCTAGGCTGCCAAATGAGTTAGAGACAGAAGATGAGAACAAAGATAGACAATCTGTGATAGAACAAGAGTAAGAAAATTGTGATAGACAGAACAAAAGTAAAATCTGTGATAGCAGAACAAAATGAGAAAATGTGAGACAGAACAAAAGATGAGAAACTGTGATAGACAGAACAAGAGTGAGAAAAAATCTGTGAAGAAACAAAGAGTAGAAAATCTGTGCAATTTGTGGAGATATTTAGAAGCTGGCTCAGTCTGAGGATGTCTAGAGTGATATATGAGTCAGTCTTATCAGATCAACAGTGAGGGAGGTCAGGCCTTGTTAATGGCTGCTGAAAGGGAGGGGAGATAATTAGCTTTTGCAGGACAGGATACCATGTGACTCCAACAAAGGATGCTAAGCAGTATCCTACTTTCACAGTTGCTTTATCTACAAGGGTAATGATTTGTACAGGGACATGCCTAGCTAATCAATCCTGATCAGCATTCTCGAGACATGACAGAGTGTGTGCAACTGACCCCCCATCACCAATACTTACCCTTCTAGTTCCAACCCCTTTCTAGTAAATCGCAGCACCAGCAGCAAATTACATAAGACACAGACTCACCAAGTCAACTGGAGGAATCTTTCTGGAGTACACCAACATCTTGCCTCTGAAAGTCTTGCTGAGGCTGCTGCTGCTCAGCTTCTTGGTGCCATTCAATGCAGAATGCATGGCATTCAGGAACCAGGACAGAAAGTCAATTGCATCCCCTGGGCATGAAAGAAATATAATGGTTTTGTGGCAAGAAAAATGCTGACACTATTTGGAGTCCATTTTACTGATTCTGTTCTGTGTTAATGCTGATGCTATTTAACTGATCATGTTCTATCACATTATCTTCTACACAGTAAGTTTTAGACTGTGTTGTGTGTGTGTGTGTGTGTGTGTGTGTGTGTGTGTGTGTGTGTGTGTGTGTGTGTGTGTGTGTGTGTGTGTGTGTGTGTGTGTGTGTGTGTGTGTAGTGTGTGTGTGTGTGTAGTGTAAGTGTGTGCGTGTGTGTGTGCGTGTGTGTGTGTGTGTGTGTGTGTGTGTGTGTGTGTGTGTGTGTGTGTGTGTGTGTGTGTGTGTGTGTGTGTGTGTGTGTGTGTGTGCCTGCCTGCTAGCTTGCGCATGAGTGCATGTGTGTGTATATGTGTATGTTTGGATATATGTCCACAAGTGAACTACATGCATGGGATTTGGAAGTTTCTTGGTGAATAATCTGAAACCGTTTTATTGTTTTCTGATGATCCTACTAAATGCTCTAAGGTGTATGCCAGCCTGGCCTACATACCTTGCTGTGTGATTTGAAATCTCTTCTTGCTGCACAACACCACGGCCTGCAGCATTTCATGAGGAGACACGTGGGCCTTGAAGTTACGGGGATTCCACAGTTTTCTGATCAGTTCCCCAAACCTCTGCACCAGAAGGAACTGCTGATCACCCGGGGGTCGCTTGATCTTGGCATAGTTCTCTTCACGAAGGAAATAATTTCGCAGAGGCGTGACATGGGACAGAGCCTGCAGAATCAATATTCTATCACTTTTGAAAAAATACACAACAAATCTACCTAAGTCCAAAGATCAGCACTGTCAACAAAAGAAAACACTGTCAACAAAAGAAAACAAAACATTCTTATTTGAAAATGGAAAACATGAAAGAGTCAATTTCACAATGTTTAAAGATACCCAATGTCTACAAAGCAAAGTATTTCATCTGAGTGAAGAAATCTAATATCATGTTTAGTTAAGGCTATCTAGGACATCCTCTACTGAGTAACAATATATGTTAATACTGTTCTAGATTTGTCTGAAATATGTTCGTTTGCTTTATTATATTCATAATTATTCACTTATCTATTTACTCATCCATTTCTTAACCCATGTATTTTGTTCATGTGACAACAAAAAAAGCTATATACAAAAACAGGCAAAACAAATTTGTTCTTAGAAAACAATGAATATCAGTAATAATAGCATGTATGTATGTCTAAGCAAAAATATTTCAAATACTATAATACTAAGATGCAGAAAATGAGATACATGTTGATGTAGAGGGTTACCTGCAGGACAACATTGCAGTAGTCATTGGCCTTGATGTTGTTGAGCCCCACAATACCTGTAACAGAAACAATAACACAGTATACAGACACTGAGAAGATTAAAATTTTCTACTAGCCAGTCAGGCTACTGGATTTTAGGATCTACTGCCCTGTAGACATTTTAACTAATCTATCATGTTCCCCCTAAAAATAACAATTTTTTTTATGCTGATGACCAAAACTATTCATCAGAAAAACCATTGTTACAACAAAGTTGATAAAATTTTCTACTGAAGACATTTTCATGAGGCTGGAGGATGAACAGTGGGAGGTTGTAGTGATAATAATAAGGTGTTGTGGGCAGACAACTGATCTCCAGGTTTACAAGCATTCTCTGTGTTATTAACCCTTTCAGTGCCAGAGAAAAACGTAAACATGTGCTTCCCCATTGCCGGGGAATTTTGAGGATTCGAGGGTAATAATTAACAAAAAATTCTAGTGCAAAAACTGTAAGAGATACAACAAAGAAACATAAGTGTTTTTTGAAGGAAAATGAACGAGGATTCTGAATCTGGGCTTATTTTTCTCTTAGCTTGATTGCAAAGACCTGTCCAGGCATTCCAAAGTGGAAATAAATTTTTTGTGTTGTCTAAAAAGTAAGTTTCCATCTCTACAGATTGATACCCAACACACTCACAAACAAAAAAACAGCTGAAAATGACTTGTTTGTTGTCAGTTTACATACATAAATGAAAACAAAACATATGACATCATAAAATGTTCATGAAACGATACTAAACCCATGCAGACAAATAAGTAAGTAACCATCCCATCAATGATAGACCTGGTTTCGGTAAACATAAAAGTGATTGTACTAGACACTGAACAGTCAAACTACATGACAGTCAGTGTACTCAGACACTGAACAGTCAAACTACATGACACTCATGAATTGGTTCTGTCTGTTCTTCAGGTTCTGCAATCAAAACAAGAGAAAATAAGCCCAGAATCAGAATCCTTATTCAAATAAGTCAATCAGCTCATGCTCATCAGTCAGAAACAGCTTGAAAAAGCATAGCACATGTCACCAGTTCCCACTTTCAATCCTGGATTTCATAAAAATTGAGGAATGTCTGACTGTTGTCTATTTGGAGGCCAACAGATTTTCAGTGAGCGAAACACTTCGCTGATCGCCACGCCCCCTGCCATGCCGTCTAACTGGAGTACAACTCCTCTGCACCTCTCCTGTCCCTCTCCCCCTTCTCATCTTCCCCCCTTCCCACACCACGAACACGTGCGTGACCCATCTCACCATGTACCATCACGTTCACTGCTGTTGGGTCCAAAGTCCGAAGTGTCACGGCCTGCGCGTTCGCCACTCGCACTGACCACGGCAGTCGCGGTCTGACTCGTACTTGTTATCGTCTGCTTGCATCGATTCAGCCAGCAAGCGTTGAATGTCGGCGTGGTCATTGTACTTTCTCCACCCTCATGTTGCAGCGAATCATCAGATAACAAATTCTCTCAATCGTCATCATGCTGTAAAATCATTTGAACGGCCTCTAGAGTCGTGAAAGTCCGCTGACGTGAGCCACCGTTCCGGCTTGTCGAAGGTTGCGTCGCCATTGTGCTCCACTTCACGTGGTCCATTTACCAAATCATTAGCGACAATAAAGGTGTCTTCCCTATGACGTATCCTAATTTACATCCTATTTTTATATTGTAGACACATATAGCTCAGTGTGCAGCGTTCCTGTGTGCTGACTGGCTCACACAGTTGTGAACGAAAAATCGGAAAACTCCTGCAACGTCAGCGGACGGCTCTTAGGCAATATAGCAACACCTTTTGTGCAACGTCAGCTGACGGCTTATAGGCACTGAACTGGTTAAGTTAGAGTTCTTTTAAAAAGACAAAAACTTCCCTGCTCTTCGTTAAGTTTCTCCTAATTTTTGTATTTGTTGTTTGTTCTTTTGTGATCTTAGGTTTATGCTTGACAAAGGCCAGTTGGCCGAAAATTTGTGCCTGTCTTGTCTGATTGTACTAAATACGTGTTCTGATTCTTTCTTCATGTTTTTTTCTGATTCTTGACACACCATATATAAATTTCATACCAAATACAAATAACTTCACCGAAGAAAACAACTAACAAATACCTGGCAGATATGTAGTTCCATCATAGGCACGTGACATTTTAGGATTGGAATCCAGTTTTGCAACAAGGGCGTCTTCAAATGTGGGGTTCAGCACATACTGTCAAATAACAGCAAAAGGTATTTTTACTCAAGATTTATACCCAAATGTACTGAAACATAGCTTCTTTTGAAATATAAAATTTGACATAGATGCTTTGAGATTTTCAGCATTAAATGTAACTCTCTGTCTTCCAACAATCCAAGAGCAGTATCTCTGTGTTCCAGGACAGTATGAATGACCGAGCCACAATGTGAAAAGACACAAAAGCACCAACATACACTCATAACTATAGCGTATAAAAAGTATCACAGTCCACAAAGACCAAAAACTGTCCTCAATGTCTATACTGATGCATACAGCAAATTATCATGTTTATGTTTTCAAGGCCACAATCATGAAATAAAACATGAAAAGAAAAACCTGCTTAATATGCTGTCTCACACCGAATTACAAGCAGTCTGTCAGTCTACAAAAGACACTGTCCTATAACCCTGAAGTTGTAGGTGAGGAAAGTAAAGATACTTCAACTTTCTGGGAAGAGGGATGGGGTGGGGGGCATTATGAGGACCATTATGTTGCTTTACCTTCCCCAACTGTGAACAGGATCAGGTATCCATTCACAGCTGGATGAACATGATGCTGCAAGCACAAAATGGTTCTAGAGTCAGATTTAACCCTTACAGTGCCAGATGATGTAATTAAAGTGTGCATCGCCATTGACAGGGCACATTTTGCGAATTAGGGTAATAATTCATAAAAAATTCCTGAAGCTAAAGGAGACAAAATAGACAATAACATGTTGAATAAAGTTTGTAGCAAAATGATTCCTCTTCAAAATGACACTCAAAGAAAGACAAAAAATGAACATTTTAATTTTTGGTGAAATATTTTATTTGTACTCACCAAATTTGCAGAAATTTTGCACTAAGTGGCATGATACATTCCAAAGTGAAACAAAAAGCAATCCTAAATCCATGTTATTTTGAATGCACACCAATTCAAAGAGAAGAGTTCCCATCACTGAATAAATGAAGAAATAAAAAAAAGGCACAAAAACCCCTATTTATAGATTATGGATGTCCGACTCAACTACTGTCAGTGTCTCCACAAACTAATCTTCAAGCCAGTATTTGAGTTTTGTGTGGTACTCCATGAAACAAGGAGAAGCACCTTCATGTCCCCTTTTTTGGTGACCTCAAGGTCAGTCATCTCCTTCACCAGTCTGTTGGCTTTGATGGTACCACATCAACTGGTGTTCTGCCTGAAGAGGTATCTGAAATCATACACACAAACATACACAGCAATAAGTAACATGTAACAAAATATGTAACTGCACCATAAGCAGAATGAACAAGCAAAATAAGTAACACAAACACATCACACACACACACACACACACACACACACACACACACACACACACACACACACACACACTCACACACACACTTACACACATACATAATCACCCCACCCACCACCACCCCACCCCCACCACTATCACAATCACACACACACCACACACACACACACACACACACACACACACACACACACACACACACACACACACACACACACAAACACACAGAATTGGTAACAGTCTGTCCACTGTCTCGGTGAGCTATGTTTAGAAATAACCCCCCCCCCCCCCCTTCTGGCTGGCAGCCGTGATCATCTGCTGCGTGTACCTATTGGTCTCAGTCACAAGCCTCTGAAGGAGATCTTGTGTGAGAAACAACTTGAAATAATCTACAGCTCCAAAGCCCGCATCCCCTGTAAACTCAAACGACACAGGTCTTGTGTTTGTCCATCGACGAACTGACCGTCAAAACGTGCAGTTCCGGTCACTGTCCGTCCTCTTCACGCACCCCGGACCCGCCCCCTTCCCTGCCCCACCCCCCTTCCTGCAGTCCCTCTTCTTCCTGCACCCCTGCTTCTCGAAACTCTAAGCCTTTTCCTACTTAGTACTGGCACCCCCCCCCCCCCACCCTCCCCACCACTATCGCTTTCAGTCTCAGCACCACTCACCTCTGTCTCCGCCGTGAAAGCAGGATCAACAGTCGAGTCGTGACTGACTGACGTATCACTGTCGAAGTTGGTCAAGCACGTGGTGCACTTGTTCTGGCCACATCATCGCCATGAACATCACTGTCCTTGCTAAAATCATCCAAAGAATCAACTGATTCGATGGAGCACAAGTTAAACGGCAAGGGAAAGTGGAATGGAAGCGCGTCATCTGCTTGAAGTGCTCGGCTCGGCACTGTCGGCCATTTTCGCTGTCGGAGTGTTTATGTAAACGGGGTCCCCTACTAATTGCTTTGTTTGCAATTTTTGGGAGGAACGTCACAGAAACTGCGTAGTATCTCATTATCGGGGAAGGATTGTAGATTGTGTATCTGTGTTCTGCGTCACTTCTGCTTGCCGTAATTCCCCATGAAAAATGCTAAAAATAAACTGTCAGAATATTCGGTCGCTGGCAAAGAGGATGACACGGAGAGCCGACCGATATTTGGTCGCCGGCACTGAACGGGTTAAACCCGTGCAGTCAGACTGGAACTAAGTGACGGTGGGGAATGGAGGGGTTCTACCTCAACCTCAACATAGCTTCATACTGTCATAGTCTAAGAATACTGCAACAGCCACAACTAAAATTCTTCTTCCTTGCATTCACCAAGACTACTACTACTCACAATGATGTCCTGTAGGGAAGAGTCAATGATCTGGTAGTTGTCTGGCAAACAGTAAAACTTCTGAGTCTGTAGGTTTAGGAACACATGATGGCCTTCCAGAACACTGTGGGTGTATGCATGGGTGGTTTTCCCACGACCTGCATGCAAGCACATTTGGTTAAGTCTTTCTTTAACTATTTCATTTTTTCCTAATACACCGACATCAATAAATTATGTGGTAAAAGGCTGTGATATAAATTCGTACTAACAGAAAAGGTAATACTGACAATGAAAACAATATGCAACATACATAAACCCATTACTTATAAAAGTAACAAACAGCAGTAGATTCAGTGTTGAAAAAACAAGCATAACAGTTGTTCCATTTGGCAATAAAATTGGGCAAGCAAACGTATTTTTCAGCATTGTGCTATAGTACACTGTTTAATTTTGAACCTCAGAATTACTCATCTTTTGAAATTAGATACACACAGATAACATGTATTAATCCTGTATTCATAAAATCATTAAATAAGCATATCATCTGTTTCTATATTTTTATCAATAACTAATTTTGATTTTGTGAAAAGTCAACCTTGGTATGTTCACACTCTTCACTTATCAAACATTCTACTGAATTTCAAAATTTCTCATCAAACACATAAATTGAAGAAAAGAATTAGCCAGGAGGAAAAGATTAATTGATACATCATACTGACAAAAATACACAATTCACAAACTTATATGAGTTCCCTCAATCAATGAATCAGTGCTACTCGATCTAGATAGCACTAGTTATACCATAACATATAGGCTACTTGTAAGATAACAATGTTTTCTTCAACTGGGTAGATAACACATTAACAAACAACAACAACAAAATGCGCCAAATCACCTACATTCTTGTTACGTAAAACAAAGATGATAAAACCTTTTTCAGGAAGACAACTAAATAGGCTTGTGAAAGCAAAAATATGATTTACCTTGGAAATACTTGCCACACACCAGGCAGGCATAACAGTTGATGTGAGACAAGGACACAGAGCATAACTTTTCAAAGTCAAAATCCAGCAATGATCTGTTTAAAAAAAAATCAATTATGTCATGGGTGAAACACACACACACACACACACACACACACACACACACACACACACACTCACACGCACGCACGCACGCACACACGACACACACACACACACACACACAACACACACACACACACACACACACACACACTCTCTCTCTCTCTCTCGAGTCGAACACATAAACACACAGAGCAAAAGCAAAAATTCAACGGATTATTGACACAAACTAAAGTAACAGTATATCAAAAATGAAATACCTGAATTTTTTTTTTCTCTCTCTCAAGCTAGACATTATCAGCCTTTATTCAGAAACTGCATTCAAGAATAAAGTAATATAAACTGAAATCATAAATAAAAAAAAAAAAGAAACGAAAACTTGGAGAAAAACTAAGGGGAGAGAGAGAGAGAGAGAGAGAGAGAGAGAGAGAGAGAGAGAGAGAGAGAGAGAGAAGAGAGAGAGAGAGAGAAGACAGACACAGTCAGACTGATAGAGAGACAGAGAGAGAGAGGGAGGGAGGGAGGGGAGGGAGAGAGAGAGAGAGAGAGTCTCTCTAAGAGCTTAAACCTGGAACTGTGGTACAAAAGAGTGACCAACTTTAGTCATTACACAATACAAGGAGAAAGAGAAAATAGTACCAGTATATCTTGGACAACAAAGATGTCTTGATGATTGATTTCCACATAAATAAATGGGGTATATAACAGATAAATGATACAATTCATGCTTTTTTTTGGGGGGGGGGGGGGGGTTAATAATCACTGACTGACCAGTTGTACATCATTTCTAGCACAAAAGTAATTTGAACTAGGTTTATCAAACTATGTATGACTGTTCCATAACCATCTCGTACCGAGAAGGCACTTATCGTTCATGAATGATAATATATTTCAAAAAAGAATACAAAACTAAAATGAAAAACAAGAAACAGACAAACAAACAAAAACAAAAAAAATGAAAAGGAGAAGAAAACAAAATTAGGCAAACCTGAAACATCCAGTAAATAAAGAGAAATTATAGTAAAATATCCCACAATTTCCAGGACAAAATTTAGTAATACCTGTTGATTGTATCCAAATATGGGCATGATCTACTTCTGTCAACTCTTGGCTGCTTGACTGGTACTGCTGGTACTGAAAAAATAATAGAACAAAAATAGTGCTCCAAATCCCCCTTCCTCATAAAATGGCCTATAAATGTTGCCTGTCTTTTCCTAATCTTCCTTATGAGTGATCTACTTATGTCTCACTGTAAATACAGCTGTTAATATCACTATCAGTTAGTATTACTGCTATGATGTCCTCAGGAAGCAGAATATAACTGCACCCAGAACTTAATGGTCATCTGGTGTGTTCATGTTGTATTCATGAATTCATACCATGATACAAGCATAAAACATTCACCATCAACCACATCTTCACATACATGCACCCACGATAATATTGTTTGAGACACAAACACAAAAAGAAATGTCATCTTTTTGATATGGGATTTTAGTTGTCAAGGAAAACAATCACATGTCCAACAAAAAAAGAAAACATATCTCAAACCCTTGTACTTGTTGTAGTATATAATATTGGGTTTCTCACTTTGGCTGATTTTCATCATAAAATATGACAGGGCTTTAGTTTATTATTTCTGATAATGATATCACTGGTGCTAATTTACTCTAAATTTAACCCCAGTGCTACCCCTATCCACAAACCTTGGGATCTGCGATCATGGAGTAAACTAGTCTCAACTTATCTAAAGCCAAAAGTTACAGACTGGGGTAGAGAATTAATTGGCACCATTACCCACTTAATTTTAAACGGGCCCTCTAACTTCTAAGTATGTACAGAGCCATGGTACTGTCCTCACTCAGTCTGGGAAAGGCTACCTTCATCTTGGTACTAGTGTGACCTCTCCACTCCAGTGGGTCACAGATGATGGGATGACCTGAAATGGAGGTTAGCTGTGAAATAAACCAGGCTAAGCTAGATGAGTAAGTACATAAAGTAGTCCCAGACTGACTGATGGTTTCTATCTGGGCAGGGCATATGCGTCATATGACAGAGCCATCAGGCGGATACAGGCAGCCTATATTCCTATCCCTTACATTCACAGAGCAGGTCTTTATTTCATTTCATTTTTTTCGCTGTGGGTGGGGTAACTTCTACAGAAAATCTACAAGGGGAAGTCAGGGATACCAGGCCTGCAGGCGCCTTCTAATAAACCACTGCACCATGCAATAATAATGAAACTGTTTGCACGGTCATCTAGACTCTAGTCAACAACTCTGCTTAACCTGTAGGCGTATACATGTACGTAATTATCAGTCGACAGATGCAAATATATAAATGGCGCTCGCTCTATCATGATCCGAGGCCCCTTCTGCCAGTTCAGGGCGGAGAAGCGCCGGATCCTGTGATTCAACAAGTCAACGGGAACATGGCCCATGATGGGGTAAAAATGGCCACATTCATCAGCGGATGTGGCCTGACAATGTAGGCAGTGGTCGAAAGATTCAAAAGAAATCCGAAGTCAGTAGGCGAGTAGCCAGTTTTTCGTTTTCGCAGAACACATGGCAGTGTTGCACAGTCAGAAAATGCTATAAAATTTAGACAATCAATGTGATCTCAACATTCTTGGGCATATCATAATATCTCTTAAGCATATCGATACATTCAAATCCTTACCCGCGTTATCAGGAGCAGAGTGTTGCCGCTTAGAAGTACTCTTAGCTTTCCCGTGCCACCTCGATGACGCCATCTTGACGTTTGAGGTTTGTGTTCTACGCCATAAATGCAGAATCCTCTTCGACTTTCCGGCCTCTAAACTGACATGGGTGCATGACTGCAACTGTAATTGTGGGGTGAGACCAACAAGTTAGACAATCGATAGAATGATGCACAATGTAAGTGTCACGAGTGGTTGCCCTTAGTTAACTGCGCCAACTTTTTTTTTGGGGGGGGGGTGAGGTGGTGGTGGTTTTAATTAAAGTGGGGGAGGGGGCGGGGGCAATTTCTTTTTGCGCCAGAATCATACTAAACACATGCAGGCACGGAGAGTAACCCTTTAAACACCCATTCAGGTATAACTGTCTCGGAAACTGAACATTTCATTTCTTGTTCTAGGATCATGTTCTCCTTGTTTTCCATTCTGACAGAAAAGACTGATTCATGTGGTGCATCGTTTAGCCATTAGTCTCTCTGTGTGTTTGTGTGTGTGTGTGTGTGTGTGTGTTGTGTTGTGTGTGTGGTGTGTGTGTGTGTGTGTGTGTGTGTGTGTGTGTGTGTGTGTGTGTGTGTGTGTGTGTGTGTGTGTGTGTATGTGTGTGTGTGTTTGTTGTAATGTGTTATTGAAAAATTCCTTGTCTGCCAGGATGCTTAATGTGTATTTGCCAGATTGTGAGCTGGCACTTGAACTGGTACTTCATTTTTCACTGGCATTTATACTCTTGTGTTGTTTTGTTTTGTTTGGTTTAGCTTGTGTGATATTGGGCTTTAGCCGAAGAGTACTGAATGGGAATTGAGAACAACTATTTGTAAAGCACTTTGAGTACTGCAAGAATTAAGAAAAGGTATTTATTTGCATTGTGCAAAACTGCATTAGTATCTATTACAAATTTGTCATCATGCTTAAACATACACAATAAAATGCAGATAAAATGATGGTATTTACTTGCAGATCTGTGAAATTGAAAGGAAATATACACATAGCTTCCATTTTGCATAATCTTTGTTTTCTTCTCTCTCTTTCTTCTTGCTTTATGTTTAAAGATCACGCACATATTTGAATGACTATGGCTTTTTAGCTGTATTGATTACAAATGCACCATTGGTAGCATGCATTCTTTTCTTTTTATGGTTGTTTACCATGACTGCACAATATACCAGGATTAACCTGATTGGGCATTAACCAATGTAAGTATTTCTGCTAAGATTTGTTGGTTTGTTGTGGAGTAGTTTACCAGTCAGCTTAGGCATCAACACCTTTAACTATAAGAAGACATTGCCACAACAGAGCATGTTGGCAACATCAGTGCATGCTAAGTACAATTATATATGAACTGCACAGAACAGCTGCTGTTCAAAACTTGGTCCAACAGAAGCCGAACTCAGGTCCACAACCACAAGATTCCTTCCTATGCAGGTGTCTGCCATAGAGCACATGCCTCCAGGATGTCCTCTATTTCACATATATATCAGATGCTACAGACTAGAATGCTTTACTGATCTGTAAGATTGACTGGAGAGTCCATTATCATTATCATCATAATCATCATCATCATAATCATCATCATCATCATCATCATCATCATCATCATCATCATCATCATCATCAGTTTTAGTAAATCATGCATTGTGAAATAAAGGTTTGTAGTGTCATACCTTTCTTTACAAATATTTAAATCAATCAGCAATGGCCGTTCAGCTGTTGTGCTTTGAGTCATCCAAACAAAAGAGAGTTGTAGTGTAAATGTATGCGTACGCATGGATCATTTTTATAATAACAGTAAGCCTGGCAATTACATGTAATCAGAAATGGAGTTTGGGGTTTGTTCGAGAGAGATTCATTGCACTTGGACAATTCCATATGCACTCCACCCAAATCATCGGTAATTTTCTGGCACACGCATTGATGATCCTGTCCCAAGAAATTGTGTGTTGGCAAGATCTTGAAATGGTGAGAAGGGGGAGGGACAATGGGACCTATTCAAACACAAACACTACCAGAACAACTGGAACATAAAAATAGGTAGCGAAGAAGTCAACTTTTATGTTGCAGGCTAGGATTGAACTTGAGTGCTGAGATATTGAGTCTGTGACTCTTATCAAACAAGTCAGCCAGCCCACGTAAAATTGGAAATCGAGCTGTTCATAAGTATGAATGTGCATGTGAGAGTGTGTGTATGTGTGTTTGTGAATGTGTGTGTATGCGTGTTTGTGAATGTGTGTGTTAGAGAGAGAAAGACAGAATGTGTGTGTGTGTGTATGTGTGTGTGTGTGTTTGTGCGTGTGTGTGTGTGTGTGTGTGTGTGTGTGTGTGTGTGTGTGTGTGTGTGTGTGTGTGTGCAGGGGATGATCAAAGTGGGCACAGAAAAAGCACACAATGCAGTTTCACTTGAACAAAAGGCAAATTCAAAATATTTTCAAAATGTATTTATTGATCACAACTCTTCAAAAGTACAATGTAACATATGCATCATATCCAAAATTCCACATAAAAATAAACACCATCATCTGGATCAAAATCCACCTGACAAGGAATATTTTTCTTCCCATCACCATAGGAAAAAAACAGCAAGTTACCTTCATATAAACTTGTATCACCAAGCTAGAAAATACAACAAAACAATCAATCAGCCTCATATATTTACAGTACTCAAATTGGAAAAAAAGCATTTAGAAAAGTATGTTTTAATAGTACATAATTACAAACAATTTCAGGTCATGGTGTCAAATGATATATATACATATATCACACACATATATCAATTCTCTATTCATCTGATAACAGATTGCAAAATTCTTTCTAGAACAAAGCAAAGATATTGTAAAATACTTTCAAAGAAATCCATAACACCATAAACTTTATGAGAAAGGGTATTACAATTTATAACAGTATTAAAACAAGCAAGAAAGAAAGGAAAAAAGGGACAAAGAGCCAGAAAAAAGGGAAAAAGAAACAGTCTGCAGAAAACAATGCTTTTAATACATTTTGTAATTGAAAACAAGTAAAAAACTATAAATGAGAACAGTAACAAACTGTATAGCTAAACAAATATTTGTTATTCATACTTAACTAGTCTCATGCATGTTATCTGGGTTCATCATTCCATCTCATCAGGGTTTATCATCAGTCTCAAAAAGGACATGAAAACTGACGCATGATAAGAAGACACTGGCAATGTAATTGTGATAAACGAACAAACAAACAAACAAACAAGCAAACAAATAAACAAATAAAACTGGATTTCAATAAATAAAACACTGATAAATTAAAAAGTTTCATTCACTTTGCTGCAAGTTACTACAAGGACATGTTCAACCACACAACGGACCATGATTGATGACCAGTTGGAATTTCCGTGTGTGTGTGGAAGGAGATTCACCACCAAACGCGGCATGAAGATCCACAGGACAAAAATGGGCTGTTTGAAGACACATACGAACCAGCAGCAGCGCACTGCGATAGCAGGTGAGACGTTGGATGACCAAGGCCAGGAATTAAACCATAGTGCCAAGGACATCCACGCTGACGGTTCTGATGCGGATTTTGCACAAGCTCTTAACGCCAAACGTGGAAAACTCAATTTGCCGCCTGCCGGTGCAAAAGAACAATGGGAGAAATTAGATGAGGAACTTGTCCTTAAGCTGAATGCGCTAATAGGGAACAGTACGCTGGAACACAAACTTGACACATACGGAGACATCATATACTCTATCTGCAGGGACACTTATGGAGTGAAGCAGCCAAAGACAAAAACGCCTCCCCAGAAATCCAGAAGACAGCAACAGATGGAGAGCATCCGGAGGGAGAAAAGGAAGCTTAAAAAGCGAATGAAAACTGCCTCAGAATTCGAGAAGCAAGGGCTCCTGGAACTCTGGAAAGATCTGAAGGCCAAACACAATGCTCTCAGCAAAGTGGAATCAGCAAGGCGAAGAAAGAGCAAAAAGAAGAAGACTCAAGATCGTTTCTTCAAAGATCCCTTTGACTTTGCAAGAAAGCTGTTTGAACAACCCAAATCAGGGACTCTCACAGTGGGCAAGGAAAACCTAGAGCAGCATCTCAGGGAAACATATTCCGATTCTCAGCGCGAGGCACCACTTGAAATCCAAAATCTGGTTTGGCCTGCAGCGCCAGAAGGAAAATTCAATAACAAACCACCAACACTGGATGAAGTGAAGAACGTAGTAAAGAAAGCCAGAGCCAAGTCAGCACCTGGACCAAACGGAATACCATACCTGCTCTACAAGAAATGCCCAAAAGTGCTCGAGTGGCTCCACAAGATGATTCGATCAGCATGGAGGAACCAGAAGATCAACGACCAATGGATGAGAGCTGAAGGAGTGTACATTCCGAAGGAGCAGAACTCCAGCAGCATCAATCAGTTCAGGCCAATATCACTTCTGAACGTCGAGGGGAAAATCTTCTTCTCTGTTATGGCAGCAAGATTGACAAAATACCTGACTGAAAACAAGTATCTGGATATGTCAGTCCAAAAGGGAGGCATACCAGGAATGCCTGGATGCTTGGAACATGCCACGTTGATTTGGGATGCCATCCAAAAAGCAAGAACAGAGAAGAGAGACATTGACGTAGTTTGGCTTGATCTGGCGAATGCATATGGATCAGTTCCACACGATATGATCCAGCTGGCTCTTGAAATGTATCACATCCCAGAAAACATCCGAACAATGCTGAGGAAGTATTTCCAAGGGTTCTCAATGCGGTTCTCTACCAAAGAATACACCACGGACTGGATAGACCTAGAGGTGGGCATTGCAATGGGCTGTGCAATCTCTCCCATACTGTTCGTGTTGGCAATGGAAGTCATCTTGAAAGCTGCAATGAAGAGTTCAGGTCCAGTGAATCTGGGAGATGGATACCAGATGCCTCCTCTGAAAGCTTTCATGGATGACACAACAGTCTTGTCCACGGATGAGGAAGAGACACACCAAATCTTAAAGCAGCTGGATGAGCTGGTGGCCTCTTCAAGAATGAGGTTCAAACCTAAGAAATCCCGAAGTCTCTCACTGCGAAAAGGAAAAGTGGCAGATTCAGTCAAATTCATGGTAGCCAACCAAGCCATCCCCACTGTCACAGAAGAGCCAGTAAAAAGTCTCGGAAGATGGTATGATGACTCCCTGAAAGACACACAAAGGGGATGTGAAACCAAGCAAACAGCAGAAGAAGGCCTGAAGAAAATAGATAACTGCGGACTGCCAGGCAAATACAAAGTCTGGTGTCTACAGTTCATGCTGATACCAAAGCTGCTGTGGCCACTGCTAATCTATGACATTTGCACCAGCACAGTCGAAGCAATGGAAGCCAAAATCAACAAATACACAAGAAAATGGCTCGGTGTCCCACCTGGTCTCACTGATGTTGCATTCTACTGTCGTCAAGCAATGCTGAAGCTACCTCTGAAATCCATAGTGGAGGAATACAAAGTTGGAAAAGCAAGACTGTTGAGCATGCTGGAGGAATCGGAGGACAATATCGTGAGAGCAGTTCATCCAAAGCTGAGAACTGGCAGAAAGTGGAAAGTCCAAGAGGCTGTAAACAATGCCAAGAGAAACCTCAGCATCAAAGAAATAATTGGACACACGCAAACCAACAGACAGGGACTGGGAGCAACAAAAATGCAGTGGTGGTCCAAAGCCAAAGGGAAGGAAAAAAGAGACATGATCATACAGGAGTTGAAGGAAGAAGAAGATGTCAAAAGAGTGCAGAAGGCAGTCCAGCAAGGTCAACAGGGGCAATGGACAACATGGGACAGTGCACTCCAAAGAAGTCTCAGCTGGAACGATATGTGGCACATGGCTCCTCTAAGGATAAGCTTCCTCCTCAGATCTGTATATGACCTGCTCCCCTCGAATGCAAACTTAGTGAAATGGGGAAAGCAGACGACCCAGCATGTCCGCTCTGTCAGAAGAAACAAACAGTGGAACATGTCCTAAGCTCTTGCAAAGTAGCGCTAGCCCAAGGAAGGTATACATGGAGGCACAACCAAGTTCTGAAAGTGATCACAGATGTGGTTAGCGAAAAAACCATGACCCCAAACGCACCAATTGCTATGACAACGTTCTACAAAGCAGGAGGGAAACAGGTCTGGCCCGAAATTGCTATGACAACCAGCACATTGCCAAAGGGTCTTCTGGATGGAGCAGTCGACTGGGAGTGTACAGCAGACCTCCCAGAGTGGAGAAATTACCCAGATGTCATCAGCAAGACAGGCATGAGACCAGACATCGCTCTCCACTCTGACTCCTCGAAACAAGTGATTCTGATAGAACTTACTGTGCCATACGAAAGCAGAATGGAAGAAGCACATATCTACAAGACCGAAAAATACGCCGGTCTTGCCAGCACCCTGAAGAAAGCAGGTCTGCGGGTCAAAATCTTCGCCATAGAGGTCGGGGCAAGAGGGTTTGTGGGCACCTCCGCTTATGATCTCATGAAACAACTCGCCATTTCTGGAAGAAGAGGACTAGAGCCCTTAAAGCGATGGCAGAGGCAGCAGAAAGGAGCTCAAGCTGGATCTGGGCAAGGAGGAACCAAAAAAGTGAACTTCATAAGGATTAAATTCCCTACAGATGATGTGTGCCCCGTTAGCACATTGGTAAAACCGCGTACCGCAGTTCTGAAGCGCAGAATCGCCCAGGTTCGATCCCCGGCGTGGGAAAAAAAAAAAAAAAAAAAAAAAAAATAGACAACAGCAGAAGGGCATCCAGGAGTCATGACCTGGATGTGGCCCGGCCCCCCGAGAGTGTAAGGAATTCAGGGCCGAAACACTTGTCTAAAGGGGGTTACTTCTCTGAAGACCTTCTGTTGTCTAGCTCTCCCTAGAGTTTCTTTCTACCTATACATTTTGTATCATGTGAGGGTCATTCAATATATTAGTGAGAATAAGTCTGTGTAAAAATGTAGAAGATGGGGTAATGATCAGAACCTTCTTATAGTCTTTCAATGTAACATCCTGAATGACTAATTCTCATCTGTTGGGAAGGTCTGAAATGCCTGTTGCTAGGCAACCAGAGTTAATATGTTGTACTTGCTAGTCCACTTCTATGTAAAATCCATTTAAGTCAGAGAAATGTACACCATGGACGAGTTCTGTCAGCTAGGGCAATACGTAAAGCCTGGGTGACTCATATCTGGAGAACAGCAAGGGTCTGGGAGAGCATCCCATTGATATTACATCATAAATTACGTTACTCTCTCTGTTTTGTAGCAAGATATATTGTCACCTAAGGTCAATGGCGAATCATTTAACAGTGTTTTATGTTTCTTTCAGGTGGAAGCTTTCAGTATTTTCATCATTAACATCCCTTTGTAGTGTTAACTGTTTGTCCCATTGTAACGCAATATGTTGTCAGTAGGCACATATAATCATCCTCCTTAAATTTCCTTGCTTTCTTCTGAACTTAATGGGTCTTGGAGAGGTGGTAGTGTACTACTCTGATAATTGTCTCTAATTCTGGCTCATAGTTTCTAAGCAAGGTTTCATCAATAACAGTCATGTGATTTAACAAGCTGCTACACTCATTCTTGTATCTGTTTAACAGTCTCTGCAACAGTGATACATGCCTGTTTTTGATCTTCAGTACGGCAGTGTAGTACACACCTTGCTACAAAAGGTCTTATTCCAAAAATCGCATGACCTGATTCACAATTAATACCAACGTTATGACCAATCTCTTCACATGTTATTCGCCTCTTCTCATTTAAAATTTCTTCAAAGTTATTAACATTTTTCTCATCAGTCGCTTCAACTGGCCTCCCTGAACTATGCTTATCTTAAACATCATTTCTTCCATCTTCAAAGAATATCCACCTATAAACTGTAGCTTGCTAAAAAGTTTGTGTAATACATATACTGTAATGTTTCTGGTACATTTGCGCCAGAACTTTATAAAATTCAATTTTCATGTAAGCACACCATTCTTCGATGTGAAACATAGCCATGACTTGGAATGACTATACCGAACATGATATCATAACAAATGACGTCACAAGATTTGGACATAACTTCAGGCATGTGTAAAGATTCAGAATTCTTTTTAGGTTATTAGGACATTCCTGCTATTTAATGATCCCTCTATTACACTGAATACTGATACATTCAATGTCATACTTCTCTTTTATAAATAGCTCGCAAGTACATCCCATTATATAGTATTATGTTTTACACACATAGATAAGAATCCGATATGAATGCAGAGTCAGTCATACAGCAGAAAATTTTAACTATAGATTACAAATATGGGTACGAGTAACTGCATGTTTGATTGTATTCTTTGTGTAAATCGTGTGTGTTTGTGTGTGCGTGCGTGGGTGGGTGCGTATGCATATGTGCATGTGCATGCATCATCTATGTGTGACATATATGTGTGCATGTATATGTGTATGTGAGTATATGCATTTGTATGTATGTGAGCATATGCTCATGAACACAATTGTGTACATAAAAGACATGTATTATCCAAAGGAAATGTGCAGATCTATACTGTCATTTGTACCTTCAGCAGTATTTGATTAAATTATTTCAATTTTTTGGTTTATTCAGATTAGATCCTCCTAATGAGAGAGAGAGAGAGAGAGAGAGAGAGAGAGAGAGAGAGAGAGAGAGAGAGAGAGAGAGACACAGAGACAGAGACAGAGAAAGAGAGAGGTGGGGTGAAGATATGGGAAAGAGAATAAATGTGTGTGTGTGTGTGTGTGTTGTGTGTGTGTGTGTGTGTGTGTGTGTGTGAGTGTTGTGTGTGTGTGTGTGTGTGTGTGTGTGTGTGTGTGTGTGTGTGTGACTGTGGACATATGAGTATGAATGTATACTACACATCTGTGTACACTTATGTGCATGTCCCCATGTTGAAGCAGTACTTTACAAATTTTTGTTCACTCACAGCAGTTCCACAAATTACACAGAATACATTAACTAGCTCACAGCTATGGGCAGGATAAATGAGATTTACTTGATACTGCCTGTCTACACAATATGGGAAAAATAAGCAAACGTATACAAGTAAACATACAAGATGAAGAATTGCGTATGCATAAATACTGTTCAACATTTCAACACTGGCAACAACCGCCATCATACATTTCAGTACAAAATTTTTATCAGCTGAGAGGAATGATTGGTGGGATGGAGTCAGATGTGCACAAAAATGATACATAAAAAATCAAAATACAAAAAATATCCAGCTGATGACCGATATAAAGAAAACAGCAGTCTGTATACCCATGCTGTCTCTGAAGGCTATATGCAACTTGTAAAATCCAAAACATTTACCTTACTGTAAATCTTACATTAGTGATCATGTGAAAACTGTGTTCTGTGACTGTTTTTCACACAAATTTTCACATAATGAAGAAGTTGTCTCTTATTTTTGCGATGGACAGTGTGCACAGTTTACAGCATTACAAGTCTTAGCGGAGGAAAATATATCGTGACAATGTAATGACTGGCATCATTCTGAAATGGCCGAAAATCAAAACCAACACAACTGTGAACACAGGACAGGATAGCCTCATCTCTCATGCAATTACATCATAAAATATTTGTGATGTAAACAAATTTCAATATGGATCAGATAAGAACCAGTGTTTTCAACCTGGTATGGATGATGGCAATATGGTGTGCACTGGAAACAAGCATTTATCAGAGATCATAGTAACAAACTTGGGACATGCTGCCAATACACATTTTTCAAAGGCATCCAAGACTACTGTAAAAGGAATAGAGACCACAGATGAAAGCTGTACTGCCTATCCCTAATTTTCTTTCCTGGGACAGGGGGGGGGGGGGGGGGGGCGCAGAGGGGGGAAGGAGTCTGAGACCGATTTCTAGGGACACATACAACAAGAAGTGCACTTATACTTAAGTTCCCATTTACCTTTATTTACACTATGCAGAAAAACGTGATTGTAATTTAGAAGACACTATGTACATAACCAGCCAGTAAGGGAATGATTGTTATCGTTTCATGCGTGAAGTCACAGTCAGACTCTGGCGGTTGTCATTAGTGTGCATGAAAAACTGCCAAGGCATGTGATCGATCCTTGCTACAGATATGATTTTCCATGACAAAATCCCCATTCTCACTGTTTTCCTTACTAAACACGGTACTCCAAGATTGTTGGCAGCCCTGTAAAGGGCAGATAAATAATCATTTCCTTGAGACTTTTCTTTCTTTAATCTGTTGAGTTTTCCATAACAATAGGTCACTTTCTACAGACATTCTCAGAAAAAATTCAATGGTTATTGTTTAAAACATACAGGTCATTTTCTACAGACATTAATCAAAATCAGTAAGCAGAAACAGAAAACCATCTTGAATGACTGAAATAAACTGCAGGAATATGGTTTTAAATCAAGCCATCAAAAACTCAGAAACAGCGGGATTTATAAAGACATATTCTGAAAAAATTCAACTAACCCAAAATGTACAGACATGTCATGAATGACTGCGATGAATGGAACCGATATCACTTTTTACAAAATGCCATGATCAATTTTAAGACAGCAATGGGGTCTTACGATATAAGGTATACAAAGAACTTGGAAGGAATGCTTTTGCTGTTTCTTACAATTTACACCGGTTTTATGTGATTATGATATTCATGCTTTCAAAAGACAGAAAAAAACCTCAGCTGGGACTTTACAGAAACATTTTCAGAGAAATATGCTGATAGAATTCAGAAACTTTACACAGAAGAACACTGCACATAAAACTGGTGATCTAATGCAATGTGAATGGGGTGGTTGGGTCAGGCAAGTGCGGGAGAGACTTGTTGAGTGTAGTACTGATATGTGTGGTGTTGATGGGACTCATTGTGGTACTTGGTACGGTCGTCTTCACCACCTTGAAGATGAAGATATCTGTGGTGAGGCAATGGAAAAACAAGACCCCGGCCACCAAAAGGATGTACCAGAACTTCTCACTGCCCTGCCAAAATGCAAAAAAAAATGAACGTTGAAGAGTCAAGTTCCAGTTGCAATTATTTGTTTGTTATTGTTATTTTTCTTTAAAGTCCAACTGACTGCGTAGCGCCACATCAGGGCTATAACCATTTCAATACACACACAATACTTCAACAGGAAGTAAAGGAAAAGAAAATCAAGTACACATATCAATGCATTCACACACATAATCTAAGGAGATGCCCCACACTCAAGAATGAAAGGGAACAAAAACAAAACAAAACAAAACAAAAAATAATGCTCATAGTGACACAGAAAATTAACAAGAAAATTTAAAAGAATATACACAAGTATCAAAATTATGCTGAAAATATATAGTGGGTGGGGTGGGGGAAGTAGCTTAGTAATGAAATGGAGGGCATATGTCTTCATAACACAGGTTACGCTGCTCACATATCATTTTATTTTCAAATTATGTTGCTTTTGACAGCCTTAGTGTTTTGATTTTTTTTCTGTGCATCACATCTACTAAAACTTTTCAAGTGAGATCACACACGCACGCACGCACGCACGCACGCACACACGCACACACACACACACACACACACACATCAAAATTATGCTGAAAATATATAGTGGGTGGGGTGGGGGTAGCTTAGTAATGAAATGGAGGGCATATGTCTTCATAACACAGGTTACACTGCTCACATATCATTTTATTTTCAAATTATGTTGCTTTTGACAGCCTTAGTGTTTAAATCAAAGAATGAACACACACACACACACACACACACACACACACACACCACGGCTGTGCAAAACTGGCCAAATCGTTCTCTTTAGTTTACTGCGGACGGCAGCTGTAGGCCTGCAAAGCCTGGCATTCCAGAGTGGGGGAAGGGGGTGGGATGCAGGGTCGAGACGGGGTCACGACAGTAGCTGCGGACGAATCCCTTCTTTGTCTGTATTAAAACTTGATCATTTTACCCGATCTTCTCCTGTCTGTAGACACGGAACCTAAAATATCTGGATGTTGATTTTTTGTGATTTACAAGTTTGTTCTAAGTGCCCGCGTTACGTCTAAGAATTAGAATTTGTACCGTTGGCTGAAGTTTGTAATCTACAAACTTTTGCAGTGACTATGTGTTCAGCTGCTGTGCTTTTTTGTTAAAACGTGTATTGTTCACGTGTTAAAACTTCTAATTCCACTGATGCTGATTTTTTGTTCCCCCCCCCCCCCCCTTTTTTTTTTTTTATCGTTTTCTCATCCTTTTGTTCTCGTTTTATTTCATCCATTTTTTTTTGTTTTTTTTTGTCGTTGACTTGGAGACTGGTTTCCAAATATATATGTGATGCTGAAGTATTGATGTATATGAAGTTAAGTGAAAGTCTAAGGATAAGTTACTCACTATAATCTGCTTTGAACATCACATCATTCAGTCTTGTACTCAGAGCACTGTTGTGAGAGAACTGAACAGTTTTGTTGTTTTGATCGTAGTTCTTTCCTTACGTATTAGTGTTAAGTGTTGTGTGTATAATTGAACAATGGCTGTTGTTTATGAACACACTGCAATTTTGCACAATGAGAGACTTCAGTCTTTGTGTCGAGCATGTGGTGGGCGTTCCAGCAAAAAAAAACAACAACAACAAAAAACAAACAAAGCCCAGGGCTCCCATTCTCTGTCAGTATGTGCTCAAAGTGCTATGCATGGCTGAGAAAACTGAAGATGTCGTCTGTTCCATCGAAAACAATAATGAAAACCAGTCTGTCTGATGTGGAGAAGGCGGCACCAATGTGGGTTAACTTTGATGCAGTTCAGTGTACACTATTCATTACTGTGTTAAAACTTCAACCTGCATTCAACACGCACCCGGCAGTGTGTGATGACCAACCTCTTGACCCCAATTCAGTGGAGTAATTAAAACGCGCACCTCTCCTCTCAGGTTCAGGTCGAAAACTTTCAAGTAAGTGGAGGTGCACGCTGGCATGCTGTAGTTTGTGTGGCATGTTGTTCTGTGTGCATGGAAACTGTCAGGACTGCATTAACGGCGGTTTAAAACAGCAAAATTTTGTGAAATCGGAAATTATCCGTCTCCGTACTTGTGGTTGTGCATGTATTTGAACTAACACTGCAGTCTGCTTTGCCAGTCAAACATATTCGTGTTTGGTGTCATTTTAAAGCTTGTGGTTCTGGCCATCCAGCTATCTACAATACACTCTAGTTTGGCCAAAGCGCTTTAAAAAAATGTAGCATTTAAAGTCATACCCATTTCCCCCAGTTAAACGCCAGATGTCAGCTATGGCTGCTGACAGGCGAGATATAAACAATCTGCCCAGGGAAGGCAGGCATCATGGTCGGGTCACGCATAGGTCAGCGCGCTCGGCTCAGCAACTAAAGGGAAGGGTTGGAACAGCAGTGACACACACATATATCTATTCACACACACAAACGCACATCTGCTATCAAGTTTTCTGCAGTCTCTCACTAATAATATACATATGTGTGAGCATACACACACACACACACACACACACACACACACACACACACACACACACACACACACACACACATACACACACACAACACATCAAAATATATCTGCATGCAAGTTGTTTTCAAGCATATAGTGTTTGACGCACAAATTTGAATTCTACACATAAGCGTTCTCAAGATAACAGTGTATGACACATGAAGATGAATTCAACACAAAATTGTTTTCAAGATAACAGTGTATGATATACAAAGATGAATACAAGAGATAACCGTTTTCAAGTATACGGTGTATCATTCACAAAAAAGATAAGTTGAACAGAAAATTTGTTTTCTTACCAAGTCCCCAGATTTGTACCACCAATTCTGGAAAAAAATAATTTTTTTTACATCATCAAACAATGATAACCAAAGAAAAGAAAAGCAACAAGAACTCTAATCTAAAAACTTATAAACAGTTGTGCTCAAGACTGCATGCACATCTCTTCAATTATAAAAAAAGAAATAGAAGTTATTTCAACTTCTCTCTCTGTCTCTGTCTCTCTCTCACACACACACACATACACACACACACACACACACACACACACACACACACACACACACACACACACACACACACACGCACGCACGCACGCTCAGCTTCAGATACTCTTTCCCTTCAAGTTCCTAGATTTAAACTATCAACTGTTGGCCAGCATTCTTTTGCTGTTTTAGGACCACTTGCCTGGAACTGACTTTCACTCTCCTTTCACCTAACACTCACCCTTTCTGCTTTTAAATCCAATCTAAAAACCCACCTCTTTTCCTGACAATGAATTCTACAACTACCTCTTTCCTTCAGTTTACGTAGGTCTTTTTTTGTATATTGTATGTAGTTTGTAAAAATCGTATGTGTATGTCTGATGCATGAGCACACCTTGATTTGAATTATCTTATCAAGATCTGAAGACAAATAAATCCTGTAATTATTATTGTAATTATTACAAAATATGTTCTGGCACACTGAGTTTAACAAACAGAACTACAGAACAGACGGATAGTCCCAAAAAAGTAATTGCAAAGACATTTATTCATATCATCCAAATCAAAAAGTAGCATGTACGAAAGAGCAATGAATGACTACTTACCACAACAATTCCCACGAAGGCACTTACTGGAACAGAAAAAACAACAACACATGACATCAATGATTTCGTTGCATGAACTGTAATGTTACTGTATTTTCAAGAAGCCAGTAAAGACTGACCAGTATGTTTAATTCTAATTCATGTTTCATCTTATGTTGGCGTTTTAAATGAATTAGGGCTATGAACGTTATTTTCCCTTTCATAATAACGAGTTCTTTTTGGACAAACTTTTCAAACTGAAAACAACACATGACTTCCTATTTCAAAGTGAAAACAACGCTTCCTGATATCCTATAAATACACACACATGCACACACAGAGAATTGTACCAGTAAGTGTAACTCAATAAAATTTTGTAATTATGTAAATACTTTTGTTTAACATCACATGTATAGAATGATCAGTGTACAGATCTTCAGTTACTGGCAATAGTGTATAAGAAACCAAGCTGGTTCTAACTTTCAGGCTCAACATAAAGATTGCCATGTACTGAGCAGTAGTCTTGAGCACTCTACTGTACTGCTGGAAGACATGGATTACCTACTGACAGCACATCCTATACCGGTCCGGTACTGGAATAGTTCCATCAAAGAGTTCTGTGCCAGATCTGCAATATCGTGTAAGAAGATCAAGTGTCCAACCTTCAAGTTGTGGTGAAATATGACTTGTCAAGTAGGCTATAGTGTCTATTCATCAAATACCAGCTCCGCTGAGCAGTGTACATTCTGTATAGAAGACAACTGAATCCAAAAGATGCTTCTGTGTGGATGGCTGAAGCAAAGATAATATGACCAAGGAAGACTGCTAAAGCGATACAAGGATACTCTTGAAAGCCAAACTAATCAGCTGACCACCAAATGGGAAGACATTGCCACAACACAGCAAGGTGGTGACAGAAGTGCATGCAGGTCACAATCATATTTGAATAGTGCAGAACAACTGCTACTAAAAATGTGAGGCATGGGCAGAAGCAGAACCAATAGCCACAGGACCCTGTGGAAGAACATGTGCCTCCAGGATTAGTCTTGTACACCACTCAAAGACCTGCATACAGATGATGAAGAACCAGTATGACTACTCATCCGTCAGATCAATGGAAGAATCCCTCCTCTCTAAGCAGCATAAAATATTTCAAACACAGGGCATTCAGAACTGTTTAAAAAAGCCTGAAGTACTTACTGACAGTGTTGCAAGCCAGTAGGTAGTAAGCAGAAGACTGGTCACCTCGAACCAAACACATGATAAAAGTGATCTGGTCAGAAAAACACCAGAATACCCATAATTACAACAATGAAATGCTAACTATAATTCATGTTACATATATTTCATCACATCATGACCATAACATACCTATTTCAACATTTGCCATAAACACAAACAAATAAAATAGTTATACACATATCATGTTTACACTATCAATACATGCTGCTTGTTGGGTTCCAACCCCACCCTACTTGGATCTCCCAACCCCTTACCTTGCTAGTTCAGTTTCAAGTTACCGTCAAACCATGTGGACATTTTTATTTGCTAGACCACATAATTAGCATGCTATAAATCTCTAGAGACCTGGTCTCAATTGCACAACACATTCTGATCAAAACTAGGAACATTTTATAAGTTACCATTCCAATTTTACATTCCTTCTCATGACAACATACACAACTTTAACATTTAAAATGTTTCTAGGAGATCAAAGCATGCTGTGCACCTGTGCCCAGGTTTCCACAGAGTGAGAGCTCCTGACAGCCAATCTTACTGCACAAATTTGAGTTGACTACGATTAAGTGAAAATGGACAGAAGATTTTTGTGTGTCAAAATTCAGGTCTGAATCAAGGAAACTTTGTGCTGACAGCGTCCTGTCCACCCAGCTGTGAAAAGACACCTGATCCTGTTCAGGTTCACGAACAGAATTGAAATTAACCTTTTCAGGGCTAGTGGATATAAAGCTAAGACTATATGAGAAAGATGATATGGGCACCGCTCTCATATATCGCCAGTCATGAGAAAACTTAACATCTCTATCACCTCATTTCCCTATAAACTCAGTGTTATTGGACAACAGTTTCAGCTTTGGTTTTAGTTTCTCAAGATAACATCTCCATGTTTGGAATAAATCCCACATCACTGACATCACTGATGCCATGAGATGGAAAGATCCAAATTGATCATGGCATAAGTCGTAAGCCTGAACATAAACCCTATGCACTGGCAACAAACTTTATCTTTACCTATGTGGATCTCCAACAATCATGACAAACCTACTAATTATATGTTGATTTACTTTTGTGTAAACATAAATATTCCTTAACAACCAATATTTTTCACACATTATGATCTGCAAACACCAAGTTATTCAAACTTAATACTGATTACATCTAGTTATAAAAAAAAATAGGTGTATAAACAAACACTCATATCATTTAAGTTTCTTACCTATCCTGACAGCATGGTGGCTGAGTGGTTAGGATACTAGACTTTCAACTGGAAGATGTGACTTTGCACTTGTTTGGATACCATCTACTGGGTAAAGTATGATCTCCCAAGTCAACATATTGATCATGTGTAGATATGATAGTGCCCTTAACCCAATTCAAGTGTATATGCATGCAGAACATCACATAATTATCATTACTGATTAAAGCCTAACCAACTGTGTAGAGCCAAAGGAGAACATCAAATGCATACATTAAAAATCCAGTAAGCCATGTTGTAGTTCACTGGCTTATGGAAACACAAAGCATCTAGCATGCACACCCACAAAAGACGGGGTATGCAGAAAATGCAGCAACGTAACACTTGCACAGTGTTAATGAAACAATCTGCATACACCCCCACCCCCTTTCCCCCAAAACACATTGCTTGAAATGATAGAGCAATCTTTTTTCTTTCTTCTCTATCTTCCTTCCTGAGAGTGGGAAATTCAGAAAAGAGAAATTCAGAGGTAAGAAAAAAAAAAAAAAAAAAAAGAAAGACAGAGAGAACTCAGAACTCGGAAAATATTTGCTGTATATCAGGCTTAGGCCACGATATACACATGGGGAAGGGGCAGAAAGGGGTACAGGTTCTCTGATGCTCTACAAGTTCTACAATCAAACTGTAGTGAACTCTATCACACTGTCCCCTTCTATTATTTACCATCACATAACCTGGGATATAGTGTCAGGTCAGACAAATAGGTCTGCTACTGGCAAGCTGTAGCCCAGTACTACCTGTCACAGCAGGAGACTTGGAGAGGGGATTGGCGCCACCAAGGATTAACCTAAGCCCACAGAAAAGATATGAGAGACACTATAGCCAACAACATACCGGATCGGTCGGGGCCCGGGTTACAAACGACCGCGCTTACCACTGACAAGCACCAGGGTGGAAGTGAAAAGTCAGCTACTGGGGCAAAGACATCATTCAAACTGCCAACGGAAAAAGCTACCATTGGAACCTGGAATGTCCGTACACTCCATCAGTGCGGCAAAGTAAAAGAACTAGAACACGAGCTGAGACGCTACCAATGGGACATTGTGGGTATATCAGAAGTAAGATGGACAGGCTTCGGAGAAGCAATCACAGAGGAAGGACACAAGATGTGGTACAGTGGCGAAGAGTCACTACATGAAAATGGCGTAGCTTTCATCGTACGCAAAGAAGTCATTGGATGCATCATGAGCTGCACGCCTGTCAACAGCAGAATCATCAGCATTCGGGTGTCAGCCAAACCAAAGAACATCACCATCATACAAGTGTATGCTCCAACTACCAGCCACGAAGACCAGGTGGTTGAAGAATTCTATGAGAAAATAGAAGACACCATCGGAAAAGCCCCCAGGAAAGACATCATCATAGTTCAGGGGGACTTCAACGCCAAAGTCGGCCCAGATGCCTACAAAAACTGGGCTGGAACAGTGGGTCAATTTGGCACAGGGGAAACTAATGACAGGGGACTTCGCCTTCTGGAGTTTGCCTGCACCCAACGGCTCACCATTGCCAACACCCTCTACCCCCACAAACTGTCAAGAAGAACAACCTGGCATGCGCCGAACGGAAAGACTCACAACCAGATCGACTTTGTCCTCACACCGCGGCGCTTCAAATCAAGCATTAATAAAGCAAAGACGAGGACATACCCTGGAGCTGATATAGGCAGCGACCACGACCTCGTGCTGCTCACAATGAAGATCAAATTGAAAAAGAAGTACCAAGCTGCGCAGCCACGCATCAAGTTTGACCTGGAAAAGCTAAAAGATCCAGAGATAGAAGAGGCATTCCAGGCACAGCTCGGGGGGCGGTTCGCGGCACTCAACTTCCTGGACAGCGACATCAATGACCTCACAAACAACTTTGGTGAGGCAGTCCGCGAAACAGCAGAGGAGGTACTGGGGCGACAGAGGAAGAAACACCAAGCATGGATCTCAAATGACATCCTTGACCTCTGCGACAACAGAAGATCACTGAAGAAGACGAAAAACTCCAGCCCTGAAGAAGCCGCACAGTATCGTAAAACCAACAACCTTGTAAAGAAGAAAATGATTGAAGCCAAAGAACAATGGATCAACAACCAGTGTGAGAACATCGAGAAAGGCATGAAAAAAGGAAACAGCAAACATGCCTTCACCACACTGAAAAACCTTACCAAGACGCAGCAAAACAGATCGTCAGTCATCGAGGATACCTCAGGCGAGCTGCTGACAGAAAGCTCCGCTGTTCTGAACAGATGGACGCAGTACTGCCAAGAACTATACAACTTCCCAATACAGCCAGATGACAGTTTGTTTCAGGGGGACTCAGCACCATTGAGGGAATCCTCACCGCTACCAGTGATGAGAGAAGAAGTGGAAGAAGCCATCCGCAGCCTACCAGCAGGGAAATCACCTGGAGCAGACAATATCCCAGCAGAGCTGCTCAAACATGGAGGGAATGATTTGGTCACTCGTGTAACATCGATTTGTCAGAAGATCTGGGAGACAAAACAGTGGCCCACAGAATGGACTCAATCACTCATCATCCCCCTGCCCAAAAAGGGAAATATGCGCCAATGCCAGAACTACAGAACAATAAGTCTCATTAGCCACACCAGCAAGATCATGCTCAGAGTCATATTGAATCGACTGAAGAAAGAAGCGGAAGAACACCTTGCGGAAGAACAAGCTGGATTTAGGGCGGGCAGAAGCACAGTAGAACAGATCTTCACCTGCCGGATAATGATGGAGAAACATCTGCAGCATCAGAGAGACCTGTTCCACAACTTCATAGACTTTAAAAAAGCATTCGACAGGGTGTGGCATAAGGGTTTGTGGCAGGTGCTAAGAAAGTTTGGCATAGAGGAAGGTCTCGTCCAAACCATCCAGGCGCTGTATAACACTGCCAGCAGCGCAGTTCTCCTCAACAACCAGATAGGGGACTACTTCAAGACCACAGTTGGAGTCCGTCAAGGCTGCCTACTCTCTCCCGTGCTGTTCAATCTCTTCCTGGAGAACATCATGCGTGAAGCCCTCCATGACTTCCACTCCACTGTCTCCATCGGAGGAAGAACCATCAACAACCTGAGGTTCGCAGATGACATCGACCTGATGGGAGGCAGCAACGAAGAACTACAAGACCTGACCATGAGACTGGAAGAAAGTGCAGGTGCACACAGAATGGAAGTGAGCACAGAAAAAAGCAAAGTCCTGGTCAACAGCACAACCAACACCCATGCTGAAATCTATATGAACGGGCAACAGCTTGAAGAAGTGGACGCTTTCAAATACCTTGGCGCCACTCTCACCAAAGACGGTCGCTCTACAACAGAAATCAAGACCAGACTAGCGATCGCAACAGCAGCAATGGTAAAGCTAAACAAGATCTGGAAGAGCAGAGAGATCGGCTTTCCATCGAAGATGAAGCTGTACAAGTCCCTGGTGCTCCCCATCCTGCTGTATGGATGCGAGAGCTGGACCATGACAGCAGAGACCACCAAGAGAATCCAGACGTTTGAAACTAAATGCTTCAGGCGCTTGCTCGGGATCTCTTGGCAAGATCGGAAGACAAACGACTTTGTGTGGAACCAAATAACAACACTCGCAGGCCCACAAGAACCCCTCCTGGCAACAGTCAAGAACAGGAAGCTGTCGTGGTTCGGGCATGTCACACGCCACAACTCACTGCCCAAAACGGTCCTCCAGGGTACACTGGGAGGCGGCAGACGAAGGGGACGACAAGCCAAATGCTGGATGGACAACATCAAAGAATGGACCAGGTTGGATGGCCCCACGCTGGTGCGACAGGCGGAGGACAGGACCGGTTGGCGACGGCTGGCTTCAAGAGTGTCTCTCATCTCTCCTCTACGCCCATCACGGGCAGGAGAATGATGATGATGATGAACCTGGGATACATACATCTCTGCAGTTTCAGTAGCCATTTCAATTCTGTCCCAGTCCATATCCATTAATTTGCAAAAATTCACCAAATCGATATTCATTCGTTCAATAATCAATTGATATGATAATGTGCTATCACACAAACAAACCATTCAGTTAATGCACTGATCTGTTGTTTATCCTTCAATGACCATACAGTTGATCAACCTATTTAGCCATAACCACTCGACGTAATCAATCAATCAATCAATCAATCACCACTTGATGTAATCAATCAATCAATTAATCAACTAATCATTCAGCTCATGAATCAATCAAACAAACAACCTTCAATTAAGTGGGTCAGACATATTATCCACTTGTACAATCATTACCAATTCAGCAACGATCACCTGATGTAATCATTCAACCAATCATCTAACCAATCAATCAGACAACTTGTGAATTGACCAGTAACATAGTTCTGCATTATCTGAGTTTGATATGTCATCAATATGCAATCAATGTATCAAATAACGCTAATCAACCATTCATACACTCAATCACTGATCGATCAATAGCTGTATCAGTCGGTCTAGTATAAATCGGTCAGCCACACATCATAGACAGAAAGAGAAACAGACAGGCAAAGAGACAGACATCAGACAGACAAAGACTGACAGAGGGAGAGGATGGGGTGAGATGGGATTGTGGTTCCAAAAGAGGTCTGTTTGTTGTCTGACACATTAAGCAAACAATTCTTGGCTACTTTTTTTCTAAAGCTTTCCACATCACTATCAAAAGCAAGAACTCGAAGGATCAAACATGATCATGTTTTTTTTTAAAGTTCAAATTTGATTCTTACCACAACCATCAGAAGAACAAGAACGTTGACAACACGTACACCCAAGACCTGTTGGAGAGTATACAGATCACTATGAAAAATCATACAAATGCAGATACCATAATTATGAAAATAGGACAGAAAGAGTAGAAGATATACTGGTATGGAGGGCCATGTTCGCCAAAGCCATGCGACAAAGCACACGACAATGATGAACAGGCAGAGGAGACTATGTGTTTTACTGATTGGGAGTGTTTTATGTGATGAATTTATGTTTAAGCGTTTGTGATATGTTATAGTAAGTGGTTGACTGGTTGATGGTGTTATTATTCAGTTCCTTTGATGGTGTTATTCAGTTCCTTTTCCTTTCTTTCTTTTGTGTGTGTGTGTGTGTGTGTGTGTGTGTGTGTGTGTGTGTGTGTGTGTGTGTGTGTGTGTGTATGTGTGTGTGTGTGTGGTTATGTTTCTGATTTCAGATGCAGATACATCATTACAACGTCGCGTGTGTGTGTGTGTGTGTGGTGTGTGTGTGTGTGTGTGTGTGTGTGTGTGTGTGTGTGTGTGGGTGTGTGTGTGTGGTTATGTTTCTGATTTCAGATGTAGATACATCATTACAACATTGCCACGACTGTTCAAACATCAGATTGATACACATACAGTATAAGATATAAAAACCATGTCCTAGGTCCTACGAACTCCAAGACCTTGCCAACTCAAGGGTCTTGTGCTTTGATCGCTTTGGATCTTCTCCATCACATGGTTGTCAGTGGCGTCAATGTATATGGAACTGATTCTGAGCGCGGAGGCGTTATCTTGAGAAACAGAAAATGAAATCTAGTCTAGTACTGTAGTAGTCTTGGTCACTCGCAACAAGCTGCCCCGAAGCTGAACTCAGGGGTAAGCGGTTGGGGTTTTGAGGCCACCTTAGATCCCCCTCTATCCTTTTGTTGTCCCAAATAGACCTGTTTTGTGTGTTTTATCTTACGTCTCTTCGCACACAGGTCAACAATCGTCAATGATGACGGCTGACCTTCCAAATTGAAGAAATTGAAGAAAGACTGTAGGCTTATTTGTGGATGTACAATGGCCGTCTCAACACCAGGGAAGACATCACTCAATCCGACTGCACAATTGTGACAGTGCCAACATCATCTTCAGATCAAGAACACCTTCCAGCATCTTTCATGTTAAAATTCATTAGCTAGTTTTACTTTCACATTAACAGTTCGGCGAGTGGGGAACGAATTCGGAACTTGTGCTTTCACAAATCCTGCAATTTTCGTGTTTTCAGTAATGCTAGAAATACACAGAAACAGTAATCACAAACAGTTATTTACGCTTAATTATTCTATAAAGATTTTGAGGACAAAACGTCTTACAATATTTGGCGATAGTTCGAAGAAAACGCCATCAGGCACAGAAGATTTGGTCGAAGACATCTTTCTTGTATCAAATCACATGATGGTCTCAGGACAAAACGGGTTTTGATTGGGCTGTGTATTAATACCGTGTGCTTTCTACCAATCAAATAACATGTGACAAAAAAGGGCTAGCAGACAGCAGGAAGCACATGACTTGTGCAGGTGCTTACTGCTGAACAGACTAAACTCGAAGTATGCTGTCCTTGTTATTTGATGTTTTTGTATTTCATGTGAAGACTGCATTATTTTACCGGAATTTTTGTATGCATTGTATTTGATATTGCTTGTGGCCATCTAGGATTAATTTCTGTGTGTTTTGTGTGCGTCATACTACGTAACTACCGACTAATCAGTCTTGTGGGACTCGTAGAGTAAGAGTATAGGCTAGGCCTACAGAGTATATTAGCCCTACATAGTTCCCATAGAGAAGCTTGTTATCTGAAAACACGTAGTTACACAGGATTAAGAGTGGTACATCCCGTTGGTTCTGTCTTGAAGGTAGCCATGTTATTCCATTCATATTTTTACAAAGTACAAGTATATAGATCTATATATGTATTTTGTCCTTACCTTTGTTGCCCTCCATATGTTTTTATTTTTTCCAAAATTACCCAGGTTCCCTATTTGTAGTCGATACTACAATTTATTATGTTTGAACGTTGATTAAATGTTTCTGTACAATCCAGTTCACTAAGCACATAGGCTGGCTGGCAGTGAGTGTGCACGCGCACGCACGCGCGGGTGTTGTGTGTGTGTGTATGTATGATGGTTGGAACTGTTCAATTTTGCATTGACTCATATGCACAAATTTCAAGTGTAAATGCATGCTTATATCTACTAATAATATATGTATGGCATGATTACAGTGTTTCAGGATGTCAAGAGAAGAGCACCAAATCATACCGCCTCCCCAGTCCTCACCAGAAGCTCCACCCTCTTCTGGTAATACTGGACTCTTCCAAGATGACTCACAGTCTTCAAAATCCGTAAGTAAATGTTCAGAGAAAATATAAGTAAGTTTAAACAAATACTTTTACATTACAATTGAATATGATAAATAAATAAAAAGTAAATGAACTGTTACAGTGCAGCCAGATGTTTACAATAAAGAAATTACCTGTGATAAATGTAAATCTGGTATCTGTGAGAAACATGTGCCCCAAAATGATAAACAAACTCTGCTTGTTTAACTCACTTGGTACGGAGAGTTTTTCCCCTTGCGTTTCCCCTGGTACGGCCCATTTTGAGGGGTTTGGAAAAAAATCACAAAAAATACAAAACATAAAGGAACAAAATGAAACTTTCAGATCTGAATATTTACATGTTGGGTTAGTTCATGCCAAAATATTGAAGTTCTTCCTTGAATTTTTCTTCTTCATGTGCCACGTTGAAAATACCCCAAATTTTGTGGTCAGGATCACCGTACAGTCACACACTTTGATCAGCTCCATGAACACACAGTCAAAGGTGAGAAGGTCTTTGTATGCACAAAACAACATGAATAAAGTAGACTTTGCTCAGGGTAAAAAAAAAAAAGATTATTAGTGATATTATATGAATAAATGTTACAAATTGTTACACAGGGGAGTTATAGGGGCGTGGCACTCAAATGAGACATGCAGGCCACAAGAGCCAGAGAAGGACACAAAGTGGGAGAAAAACTAAAATCTTCGTGCCAGTCATGCTTTCATAAAGTGAATGAAACCTCCATCAGGCATGCGACTCGCTGTACTTGGCCTGCTGACTGCTTGCCTCTCGTGACGTGTACGCCCACCTCCCTTTCCCACTTCACTGTCGTCTGAAACTGGGTCACTGTCAGTACCTTCTTGCTGGCAGCTTCCATCACTTGATACACTTTCACCATTATCTTCAGCATACTCCTCGATGTCCAATCCTTCAGTCTGAAGCACTTCAATCACTTTAACAGCAGTAAAACGCCGCAGACGCGATCTACTTTGTTCGAAACTCGTACTCGCCTGCGACGCCATTTTCGACACGAATGCAGATTAGCAAGTCATTCGGGGTGCCGAAGACAATCGCTTCCCGACGAGTGTAGTGTTACGGAATCTCACGAAGTAACTTTCCACTTGACCCTTAACATGTTTGCAGTGACCACTGTGGCTATGGTAGGCATGCAGGCTCAAAAGGGGAGCGTCGAAAATTTTTAATTATCGAAACCGCTATAGCGTTCCGTCGTACGCAACCGTGCCTTTCATCACGACCGCTATAGTGTTCCGTCGTACCGAGTGAGCTAAGCTCAGTTTATTGATGTCATAATAATAATAATAATTACAATATTTATATAGCGCAAAATCTTGATAAAATCAAATCTAAGCGCTGAACTGCCGCTTATGATGTTCAAAAGTTATCTTTCTCTCTATGCAAAATGCTTAGATTTAGAGTTACAGCAACATCTTGAGTCACTTTTAGAATTGATCGTGTTCTGTGCATAGCATTTCTGCTGTTTCTGTGCATAATTTTATTATGGTCTTATTAATGAAAGTGTGACTTGTATTGTGCTTGTGAATCTCCTTCATGAGGGGCCAAAGGCCTAAATTTGATGAGTAGATTGCCTCTATTCTGTGTTTTCTCTTTCGCAGTTTGTTATGCACTAGTACAAAGTATTTGAAATGGGACATATCGTCGTTGTTATTCTTTTTCATATTTTATGAACGAAAGATTATACAAGATCATAAATGCAATCATTTTACAAATAGCAAACATAAACATGCATGACTAGATTAAACATAAAACAAGCATTTTGATGTTGCAAATACATAAGATATCACATCAAGTGTCTTTTTCTATTAGTGGTAAATTTGAAAGCCAGTTTGCTCTAATATTGTGCAAGCTCCATGTAAATGTTGCATTATATTCTTCTCTGTAGTATTAAGTGGTAAATTATTTTATGAAAGGGGTTACATTTGGAAACTAAAATATTGTTATTACATACTAACAGAGTTAAGGTTTATGTGATTGTGAGGTTTCATTTTTATGTGCATACACTTTCTGAGGGGCTGTGGTCTCTAGTCTGTCTTTAGGCACAAAATTTTGTCAGTTTAGAAACATTGTTCCGAAAATACATACATAATGTATATGAATATATAAGCAGTCTTCATTAATTTTTCTTTTGACTTTTTTTTCCAGAAAACATATCAGCTGTTGTTTGTGGCCCTGGTGGTGGTCATGGTTCTGGTAAGTCATCAGTTCAACATTTACATGGCAGTATTGTCCATGAACTGCATTATTTCTTGATTTAATTTGTCTTTTATTTGGTTGTTATTGTGTGTGTGTGTGTGCGTGTGTGTGTGGCTGTGTGTGTGTGTTGTGCGTGTGGTGTGGTGTGTGTGTGTGTGTGTGTGTGTGTGTGTGTGTGTGTGTGTGTGTTGTGTGTGTGTGATGTGTGTGTGTGTGTGTGTGTGTGTTTGTGATGTGTGTTGTGTGTGGTGGTGTGTGTGTGTTGTGTGTGTGTGTGGTGTGTGTGTGTGTGTGTGTGTGTGTGTGTTTTTAGTTTACAATACAAGGCAGGGTACTTGAAGCTGGGGGAACAAGTTAGAGATTAATGATAAGATTTCTATATAAATTGTGAAAAAAAGATGAAAAAATAGAAGAAAGTAACATGGACACATTTTACAAGGACTGCCCAGTCAACAGTGCCAGTTCTGTGTCCAAAACGTCAAGCAGTACTGCACACAGCTAGTATAAGAGTTGCATCACAAAATAAATCAGTGTGATGTATGCTATGCCACTGAAAATGATTGATGTTTTATGATGTTTTGAAATGACTGTGTGTTTGTTTATTTTTCCATATATGCTCTTTGATTTGTTAAATCATTAAGTTAGGTAAATTTTACTATCTCTCAGTAAAGGTTATGTAGGGGTTATAATTGATATACACTGAAAAAAAATTGGCCATCAGTTAATCAGTTCACTGGTTGACAACTTGTGACATGAAAACACAAAACATTTGAAACAGTTAAGAATATTAAACATTTGGAACATTCCTGCATAATTCTTGTTACATAGTATATAAGCATTACTGTTAAATGTTTTGGTTGATTATAATTTTGCTTTTCGGCTGGTTTGACCTGGGATATAGTTCATATTTGTTCAGCTAAGAGATCATGGTCTTTTGTACAGTGCAGTTATAACATGTTGTTATGTTGTGTACTGTTTTCTGTGTTATATGATGTTTTTTATTATTAGATATTAATTTGAAAAAAATTTTCAGAAGAAAAAAGTAACATGCAAAACATGCAATGGGAATGTGAAGTAAATAGGGCAGATACCATCCTTTAGCATAAATGTTTTTGAATATTTATCGGTTTGGTGGTTGTGTTTGCATAATTTGCAACACAAATACATACAGTGATACACACACAGACATAAACACACACAGACAGAAACACACACACACACACACACATGCATTCACTTATATGCATACACACACACACTCAGTCACTGCCCCTCTCTGTGTATTTCTAGGCAGATATGTAGATTAGCAAAGATTAGTTTGAAGAACGGCTTTAACTGATATCAAACTTCTGCTGTTGGAAAATAAGTATCATTGTCATTGTTATTGACATTATCTCTTTTTCTCTGTCTGAGACTCTCTCTCTCTCTCTCTCTTCCCCTACCCCCTTCTCTCTCACCATATAACTAGTCGAGATGAACACACATGATCATTCTTAAGAAGGGTGCACACACAAACTGAATTATCATTTA
>CM060306.1:89402116-89422116 GCA_030674185.1 Monoplex corrugatus
GCCTCTATGATTAGGATGTGCTAAAAATATGGAAAGGGGAGTACATGTCTGCTTATATATAGATATCTGTTTGGATTTTTAAAAGCAGGAAAGTGGTGTGCATACCTTTGTTTTGTAACAGGAATTTGTGTGGGGCTTTCCTGCTTGTTAGAATTAAAAGAACTCACTGAAGAGATATTACCGTATATCATGAACATGTGACAAAAAAGAAATAGTTGGTGTATTATTATATTTAAGAATCTGGACTGATACTAGATTCTGCCATTGGTTTTTTTGTTTGTTTGTTTGTTTTTTCAATCATGGGCTCCAACTTCCTCATGCACTCAAATAAATGAGTGGGCCTTTGTGTGTTGTTGTTGTTGTTGTTAATTTCAACCTACCATTAAGGCAGTCATTGTAGGGGTGTGCAGGCTAGGTGTTTTTGTGTTTCTATAATCCAGTGAACACTGATATAGCTGATGGGATCTTTGATGTGCGTATATGATGTTTCGTGTGGGTATATACACATAGAGGGGATTTACGCAGATCAGCATGATGTCCATTTGAGAGATTGGAAGAATCTCCACCCTTTGTGCACCAGGCAGAACACATGCAGGTCAGAACTCAGGCCTTCCAGTTGGAAGATCTGTGACTTAACCACCTGACTACCATACCTGTTGGAATGCCATAGTCACTGAATCTGTCAGTTGTGTGATGAAAAGCTGTCGAATCATTTCATGGGATTTTCCATCTGACCAAAATGTTCTGATGAAGGTGCTGAAAGTGCATCAAGTATGTGGGCTGTGGTCTAGTGGGTAAAGCACCTGCCTGGGTTGTGAGAAACTCGGGTTTGAATCATGAATCGGACAGGGATTTCTTCCTCTCCCTACATCAGATATTAAGGTTTTATTGTTTAGAGCTGAATTTTTATTTTTTTCAAAATTGTCTCCTATCTGTCTAGATTTGATTATTAAGGGCTGCTGTTTTCTTGAAATATGTGACTATTGATATATGTCTTTCATCTTTACATGTGTTTGTTAAAAATTGTTTTGATTTTGGCTTCTGTGTGTGTGTGTGTGTGTGTATGTGTGTGTGTGTGTGTGTGTGTGTGTCTCAAATGTTTCAACTTTTTTCAGATGTGTATGTGTGCACATTGTTTTACCCACACTGTGCAGGCATTATGTTGCTGCACGGTGTGCATACTCCATGTTCAGTCTGTAAGTCAGCCACTAATAAGTCATGGGATCTTCAGCATTTGATATCCTGCATGTTTATACATTTTAAGAAAGTTTACGCACTGTTGTACATACACACATAGGGCCTACCCTTTTCTAACCAGGCGGAGGTGTCTAGAAAGAGCAAACCCAGGACATTCTGATTGGAAATTCGACATTTGTGACTATCGCACCTACCAATGCCTACATGTGCGTGCATGCGTGCGTGCGTGCGTGTGTGTGTGTGTGTGTGTGTGTGTGTGTGTGTGTGTGTGTGTGTGTGTGTGTGTGTGTGTGTGTGTGTGTGTGTGTTTTTAAACTGATACATACTTTATGTTTCTGATAGCACATTGTGAAGGTACAAGCCATATATTATTGTGCCATGTCATCAGGATTGAGGTTTTGCAGGTACAGGCAGTTTTTCACGGCCCGAGTGCTTTTTTGTTCAGACATTATGTGACGGTCAGTCAGATTACTGTGCACTTTTGGTGGTGGCTTTTTTCAGTGTGCTTTTACAGTTGGAGGTTGTTTGTGTGTGTGTATATACTTATGATGTGTGTGTGTGTGTACGTAGACATAAATAAATACGATGGAGTCAGATTGACAGGCATGATACTGGCATGTAGGTGATGATACTGGCATGTAGGTGATGACTGTTCAGGATGATACTGGCATGTAGGTGATAACTGTGGAGTCACCCGAGTAGACTTACTCATCCCTTTCGCCTGATGGGTCTTCAATTGACATGCAAGACTGATCCTGGAGGCACATGTCCCAAAGATGCTGCATGGAAAGGTATCAAACGGCCTGCTTCCACCTGTCCCTGTTCTGTTGGAAAGCAGCGGTTTTGCTGTGTGTAAATGTGATTGTGCCGTGTGTGTATTGCTGTTGCCAGCTTGCTCTGTTGTGGGTATGGGTCTTTCCAGTCGGTAATTTTGATTCAACAGCTCATGAGATCGGCTTTCAGAGTTTCCTTGTACCGCTTTAGTGGTCTTCCTAGTTACATTATCCTTACTTCAGCTGTCCATACAGAAGAGTCTTTGGGGTGCGGTTGTCTTCCATATGGACAACGTGTCCTATCCAGCGAAGCTGGCATTTGATGAATAAAAACTTCTGTCTTTGGTAAGCCACAATTCTTTCTAGCTTATAAGGTTGGACACTCGGATCTTTTCACGTGATGTTGCAGATTTTGCATTGATGGAACAGTTGATTGTGTTGTTGATATGCAATCCAGGTCTCGCAACAGTACAGTAGGACACTCAAGACTATATTGCTCTGTACACAGCAGTCTTAACTGCGAGCCTGATACCATGGTCTTGCCAAGACCTCTTGGTCAGTCTTCGAAAGGCAGAGCTAGCCTTGGAGGTGTGCAGCTCCATCTCGGCATCAAGAGATCCATTCAGCAGAATTCGTCTACAGTCTTGTCTTCAGGTTGTTGATGACAATTAGAGGTGGTGAAACTCCAGAAATCTGAGATGATGTTGGCTGATGATAAGACCGAAGTGTTTGCAGGCTTCAGCAAATAGGTTAGTGATGCACTGGGTGACGCCATGCGAATCTGCACAGTGCACAGTCATCTGCAGTGAGAGATTCCCACAGGATGGTTTTGAGCACTTTGATTTTGGTTAAAATCTCCACAGATTGGAGAGTTTTCTTATCTCAGCAGAAATTGATGTACACACCCCTTTCAAAGTTTCTAAATACATTAGTCAGCATTGCTGCAAAAAGGACGGAGAAATGTGTGGGCTCTTGAAAGCATCCTGTTTCACTCCTTTTTGCTCTGGGAAAGGTTGGGATGCCTTCCCATTTACTTGCACACTGGCCAGCATGCCATTGTGGAGGAAATCAGTCATTGAGAAAAAGTTCTGTGGGCAATCAGACTTTCGTATTATCTACTACAGGCCCTTTGGGTCAGCGGTGTCACTTGCTTTGGTGAGATCTAAATATATTGTGTGGAGTTTCTGGTTTTGTTCACAACTCTTCTCTTACAGCTGATGTATGGCAAATACTATGTCACTCGCGCTTCTTTCACCACAAAAGCCACTCTGAGACTTAGGATTGATGCGCTCAGCAACATACGTGGTGACTGTTCAGGATGATACTGGCATGTAGGCGATGACTGTTAAGGATGATACTGGCATGGAGGTGATGACTGTTAAGGATGATACCGGCATGGGGGTGATGACTGTTAAGGATGATACTGGCATGGAGGTGATGACTGTTCAGGCTGATACTGGCATGTAGGCGATGACTGTTAAGGATGATACTGGCATGGAGGTGATGACTGTTAAGGATGATACTGGCATGTAGGTGATGACTGTTAAGGATGATACTGGCATATAGGTGATTGTTAAGGATGATACTGGCATGTAGATGATGACTGTTAAGGATGATACTAGCATGTAGGTGATGACTATTAAGGATGATACTGGCATGTAGGTGATAACTGTTCAGGATGATACTGGCATATAGGTGATGGCTGTTCAGGATGATACTGGCATGTAGGTGATGACTGTTCAGGATGATACTGGCATGTAGGTGATGACTGTTCAGGATGATACTGGCATGTAGATGATGACTGTTCAGGATGATACTGGCATGTAGGTGATGACTGTTCAGGATGATACTGGCATGTAGGTGATAACTGTTCAGGATGATACTGGCATATAGGTGATGACTTTTCAGGATGATACTGGCATGTAGGTGATGACTGTTCAGGATGATACTGGCATGTAGGTGATGACTGTTCAGGATGATACTGGCATGTAGATGATGACTGTTCAGGATGATACTGGTATGTATGTAGGTGATGACTGTTCAGGATGATACTGGCATGTAGGTGATGACTGTTCAGGATGATACTGGCATATAGGTGATGACTGTTTAGGATGATACTGGCATGGACCATACCTGCAATGCATATAGACTGGCATAGGGATGTTGGCTTCTCCAGGAGCATCTCCTCCCCATACACACACACACACACACATACACACACACACACCACACATTATATATATATTTATATATATATAATATATATACATGTACATATATATTATATATGTATATCTATCTTTATACACACACACACACACATATATCACACACACACACACACACACACACACACACAAATCATATATATAATATAATATATTATATAATATAGTGTTGTGTGTGTGTGTGTGTGTGTGTGTATGTATGTACATGTGTGTGGTTTTTTTTTCATATATAATAGTGCTGGTGTGGCATGGGCCATGGATTTTACTCGTTTTTGATCTTGTATATTCATCAGAAGAAAGTATTTTGATTTGTTCTTTTATATATAAATGTTGGAACACATTTAGGGTGACACATTCATTCGTCTTTGTTTGAGCTGGTTAATTTAAATGACCATTGAGTTGGTTTATTCAAATAACCAATGACCAGTTTTCCAAGAACGGCTGCTATTGAGTTGTTGTTGTGTTGATGGATATAGATACGGTGTTATAAAGAATGCTATAAAATAACCGTTGATAGAAAGCTACATGAAAATGAAGGAATGTAATTTGGTATTCATTGTGAAGTCTGTTTTTATTGTTCACGTAAAATGATGATTAATCCTTTGCAATCTGTATTGATTGTCATGTTGAATATTAATAGACTACAGACACGTGTGCATTTGCTTAACTTAAAAGTTTGTCACATCTTTAAAAATTAGAAAGGTACAAATGACATACAGTGAAACTAATGTTACCTATATTGTTTTGAGTATAATGCTATCTGAATTGTTTTGAGTATAATATATTAAAAGAGTGTATGCATGCGCTTCCCACATTGAAATATTTATGAAAACAAAGAGGATTTGAACCAATATTCAAAAACAACTCTCTTACTGGTATATGAAGTCATGTTACATAATAACATATTATAATGTGTATGTTTGTTCTGTTATAAAAAGATTATATATCGTTTTAAAAAGATTATCATATTTTTGTGCGGAATGTGTGTTTCGGTCCTAAAAGTATTTGACCTTGTTGGGCTTTTTTTTCCCTGTGGAACATACCTTTTTTAATATCTGCTGGATTTGTTTTGGTATATGTTCATTTTATGTGTGTTTATGAAAGTGATGGTAGAATTGGTGTACTGTTTTGTATGATTTGATATTATTGTATTTAAACATTAATTTGCTGAATTGCTTGTTAAATATATGTATGCTTGATATAATATTCATTGTATCGTTTGTTTTATTAAAATGAAAAAAAAATAAAAGGCACTTTTGTTTTATTTTGTGTTTGGGAATGCATTATGACTGAGAAGAGTGCTTATGTGACAATATGTGTATGTACTGTGTGTGTTTTACCAAGGCTTTCGATCGGGTACGACATGAAGAATTGATCAATCAACTAGAAAGACTTGATGGAAAAGATATACGAATAAACAGAAATATGTATTGGAAACAAACAGCTGCAATGAGAATAGAAAACGATATAAGCTCTTTCCAAAATGTCAAAAGAAGAGTCAGATAAGGTTCTCTTTACAGCGAAAACATCATGAGAAACCTAGAAGAATACCCTGGATTAAAGGTTGGAAGAAAAACGATAAACAACATTCGATACGCAGATGACACCGTGCTAATTTCAGAAAATGAAAGGGACCTACAAAACCTTATGAATAAACTAGAAATAGAAAGCAAAAGTTAGGGGTTGGCACAAAACAGCAAGAAGACTGAAGTCATGGTGATCAGTAAAAAACATGAAAGCCCCTCATGCAAAATAACAGCAAACGACACAACCTTGAGACAGGTTGATAAGTTTAAATATCTGGGAATGATCATTTCACCAGCCGGCAGATGCACATCAGAAATAGCCAGCAGATTCGGCCAAGCCAAAACAGCATTCAAGAAGATGAAAAGCATTCTTACCAACAAATGCCTATCAATTAACATCAGGAAGAGACTTCTTGAATGTTATATAGAACCAATAATGTTATACGGTTGTGAGGCGTGGACAGTCAACAAGCAAAGCCAGAACAAGATTGAGGCAGCCGAGATGTGGCTTCTAAGAAGAGTGTTGAGAGTTTCATGAACAGCAAAGAAAACAAACGAGACAGTCTTGATGGAGGCAGACACAAAAAGATCATTCATAAGGAAGATTAGGAAAAGACAGGCAACATTTATAGGCCATTTTATATGGAAAGGGGAATTGGAGCAACTGGTCACGACGGGAAAGCTGGAGGGAAAGAGAGCACCAGGTAGACCCAGGGAAAAAAAATATTGGACGGACTTGCAGAGTGGATGAAGACAGAGAGGGTGGAAGATGTGCTTGCGGCAACAAGGGATAGAAAGATGTGGAGGGCCATGATCGTCAACGCCATGTGGCAAGGCACTTGATGATGATGATGATGACTGTGTGTGTATATATAGTGTATGTATGTAGTATGTTTTTGATTTATTGATTTGGTTCAATTTTTACGTCAGCACCCACCTCAGGTGATATGGCCGACGGGGATAACCATCCCAGGGAAGCGGGGGAAGGGGGACTTATCCAATCCAAACTGACACCACCAGAACAACAATGGACTTATCCAATCCTATACTGACACCACAAGAACAACAATGATGTTTAGATGGGACAGTGAGATGGCCAGTTTTAATGTTGCGCACCCCGGATTCGAACCCATAACCATTAGCATGTGAATCCGACGCTCAAACCAAGTGAGCTACTGAGGCCCGCTATATGTAGTGTGTGTGTATGTAGTGTGTGTGTATATTGCATGTGTGAGCTTGTACCATGCTTGTACCCTTCAGTCGGTTCGTATTTCTAATTTATCTCTATTTTTTAGCATCCATGGAGTACTTGTAAGTTGAGAAGGCGCCATTTTTGCAACCTACTTTTGCCTCCTTCAAGTCCGCTCTCAAAACTCACCTTTTCTCCTCTGCATAAAATCCTAACCTCACTCAACCCCCTCTGCAGCCTGTCTCCGCTCGGAGGGTAATCACTTTGTTTTAATATATAATTGTATATGATGTGCTCTCTGTGGTTTTCCATTGGTTTTATTCTTGCTTTTATTGCTTTTATTCTTTTCTCCCCATTTGTGGCCATGCATGTGTGTGTGTGTGTGTGTGTGTGTGTGTGTGTGTGTGTGTGTGTGTGGGGTTGTGTGCGTGTGTGTGCGTGCGTGCGTGTGTGCGTGTGTGTCTTTTCGGCGCTTGGATTTGATTTTGTCGAGATTTGCGCTGTATAAATGTTGTAATTATTATGTATGCATGTGCGTACGTATGTATGTATGTAGTTGTATGTATGTATACGCTTAGATTTATGTATGTATGTATGTATGCATGTATACGCTCAGCTTAGATTTATGTATGTAAGTATGTAAGCATGTATGTATGCATGTATACGCTCATATGTATGTAGGTATGTATGCATGTATACGCTCAGCGCTTAGATTTGATTTTGTCAAGATTTTGCGCTATATAAATAAAATATATTATTATTATTATTATTTTGGCAGGCTGGTGGTTCTTTTGATAGAGCCATAGACTCAAGATGTGGTATCTCGAATTCAGCCCCAGTCAGCAACATTAAAGAACCGGTCCGTTTGCTGCCTATCTTAATGTTTCCTTCATTCTGGTGATGTCAGTGTTTCATAGGTCTCTTCTTCCCACCCTCACCCCTTCTCGTTTCAAAACGATGTCGGCTGATAGGATATTGCGCAGGCTCAGGGAGTCTGCCAGATAATTGCTAGGTTTGGGAGGATCACCTATGGAATAACCCGAGTGTAATGAATCCCTCTCGTACAAACTCGAAATAACAAACTCTATTAAGCTTTCAAGATTCCTTGCGCCCGATTCATTTCCCAAGCCACGGAGACACTAAATATATGTTTCAAGCGTGAGCATTACTAAGCAATGGTGAGGTTTATAGACACACCAATTTAAGAATAGAAAGCGACGTGAACAGAGGCTCCACTGGAGCACCTTCGTCCGGTAGGAGAAGTTATGTAAAGCAGGGGGCACATGACTGTAATCAGGCTACTGCGATCAGATTAAAAGATACAAGAATTGCAACATGAATTTGGAACATTGTTCCAGAAGGGACAACTAGAAATTGTCAAAATAGAAATGGAAAGACTGAACATCAATGCAATATTTTAGGACTAGGAGAGGTGAGCTGGAAGAAAGCAGGCATGATAACATCGGGCAAGCATAAAACTATGCATGTATATTCTGGAAGGGATACACGTGAAAGATGGGTAGGCGTCATCATGGATAATGATATGTCAAAGTCTATCAAAGGATACTGGGCTGTATCAGACCAAATTTTACTAGGTTGGAGGGCAAGTTATTTAATACCAACATCATCCAAGAATATGCACCAACATCCGCAAGTATTGAGGAAGAAATTGACAAGTTCTATGCAGAATGCGAGACAGCCAAGGCTCAATGTAAATCACAGGACATTACGATCATTAGGGGACATTTTAATGCTGCACTGATACAGGAAAAAGTAGATGACATAGTTATACCTCATGGCCTTGGCACGCGAAATGAAAGGGTCTTGAGAGAAAGTTGAACGGGCACAAGTAAATGAATTAATAATACGGAACATTTGGTTTGAGCACCTAGCAGAAGAAAATGGACATGGATGAATCCAGGAGACAGGTCAAGAAGTCATATTGATTACATCCTGATAAATAAAAGATTTGAACATGTTAACTGAGAGCACACTGCAACAGTAACCACAATCTGTAATGGAAAATTTAGGCTGAAACTAATAAGAAGGAAACAAACCAAAAATAAAATTAACATAAATCTTGGACTCTTAAAAGACAGATGAATGAACTGGTGCAAAATTTAGCGTATTTGTTCAAAACAAGTTTAGTGCCCTGGAAGATGTTGGGGACAGCGAGGAACAATGGACAAATCTGAAAAACTCAGTAAATGAAATTTGTGAAGAAATCCGTAGAGCTGAAAGAAAAGCAAAGAAGAACTGGATGACAAAGGAATTTTTAGGCCTGATGGATGATCGAAGAAAGTAAATGGAAAAGAAGAAGAATGCAAAAATTAGATAAGGAAATCAAGAATAAGTGCACTGAAGCAAAGGAAGCTTGGCTAAAAACAAAAGTGCAAAGATATAGAAGACCGTCACAAAACAGAACCTAAGTTTATGTAGAGAAATATTGAAGAAATCGCTCCAGAAAAAAAGATATAATCACCAACTGGTTGCTTAAAATCAAAAGATGGTGTGATTATTATGGAAAAAGACAAAATATTGAATAGATAGGGAGAGAACACACACACACACACACACACACACACACACACACACACACACACACACACACACACACACACACACACACGCACACACACACACATACGCACAAACACATACGCACAAACACGCACAGATAGGGGGGAGAGACAGAGAGGGGAGACACACACACACACACACACACACACACACACACACACACACACACACACACACACACACACACACACACACACACACACACACACACACAGAATAAAAGATAATCAGAGTCAGAGAAAACTAAAGATTAATCAGAGTGGGCATGGAATGGAGGCGGAGTTAGAACCGATAGAAGTGAAACGGAAGAGAGGAGAGGGAGCGGAAGGGGTGGGGAGAGAAGGGGGCACAGCCAGAAGAGCCGCACATGCACCACTGAATTATTTCGAAACTGTGAAACAGAACTTGGTTTCTTGGCCTACGTGACGTTCCCACGTTGGTGTGACAGCGTCAGCAGATCATAGAGCGAGAAATTAAAGCACCGAATAATATCCCTGATTTGAATCAAGACGACCCACAACCTACCAACCCTGAAGCAAATACCTTCCAGTTCCTCTTCTAACCTTTCCATTGATTCATCTATCAAGGTTGGTATAATTTTTGATTTCCACAAGGTGTCTCTTTCTTGGCGTCAGAAGACGCGGCAGACTAAAGATAGATATACGACCAGATCGTGAGAACCGACTTTAACGACTTCAACGGTGGACCCAAAACCAGAAACAGTCTTCAGAAGCTGGCCACAAGCTCAACGCTGTCAGTCTTGACTTCACCAAAGCCTCACCGGCGTCTAAAACAACATTCACGCGATTGGTTTTGATTAACTTAGATTCGCTTGCCTATCCTTCAGCGGATCTAACCTGGATTAATCTTTTCCGACACGTTCAGTACGGGCCTGGCTCACATGTTGACTCAGGGTTACCCTTCCACTGACCAAGTCTGAATCGATGTCATGGGCTCATGTTGTGGCTGTTTTCGGGGTTCACGGAGGAGGGGAAGAAAGAGCGATGACCTGAGGGCAATTAATCGCAAGATCTGATTAATACTATGATGATTCGCCCAGTTCGGGATCAGTGCTTTCATCGGAATGTTTGTGTTAGGAAGGCGTGAGGTGGCGGCAATGTTTTCTGCCAGATCTGAAGATCCAGTTGTGGGAAAGTCTCTGTCTTTAAGTTGGACTTCACTTTCCCACGCTGAATCTCAGACTCAGGAAAACATTTGAGAATGTATTTTGAAATCTGTTTTTTTTTATTTATTTATTTTTACAAGATACAAGATACAATTTTATTTAGCCCAAAGCATCACAATGGGAAATTGTTTTGGCATTCGCATTAAAATACATATAGGCACAAGAACGCATAAACACATGTACACACATACTCTTACTCTCTCTCACTCTCTCTTTCACTCCTCTCTCACCCTCTTCCTCCCCTCATCTCTCTCCCCCTCCCTCTTTGTCGAAACAATATCAAAGATAATGACTAAATCTAAATATGTACGGTTAAAAAAGCACATCATAAGAGTCAGATGCCTTGGTCAGGACTTTTAACAATGGACAAAAAGGGCAATACTCATTGAAAAAACTTTGGTAGGTATAGAAAAAATTTGATTAAAGATGCAACGCGATATGCACATTAAAATCAAAATGAGTTAAATACAATAAAATGAGTATGTAGACTAAGAGGACAAGGTTAAACAAGAGAAGAACAAGAACAGGATTTTATTTTAGCCCAGTGCTCAGACACGTGGAAAATGTTTTGGCTATGCATACAATCACACTCACGCATCACAACAATTACAATGTTCAACATCATAAAAGACAAATTCGTGGGTCATCCACGGAATCGAAGAAACACACGCACACAACATACACACACTCTACGCCAAGGCGCCCATATCCAAGCCACCTTAGCCCTGCCAGCTAATTAATTTAACAGCGCGCATTTGTCTTTCCCTTCCCCTCTCCACACCACCCTCACCCATCCAGTGGTGGGCCACAGGCACACATTGAAGTATAGGCTTACAGATTGACCTAGATTCGACTAGGCATACTCTGTGCCAGTATCAGTCACTTCCTACACTCCGTCCCTCCGGAAAGATCGTAGCAGTTACAAAGCACTGCTGTAGAGTGGTGGACACCAGTCAAACCTGCCTGGCTAAAAATACAAGGTACAAGATACAATATTCTATTTAGCCCAGAACATCACAATGGGAAATTGTTTTGGCATTCGCATTAAAATACACACAGGAACAAGAACGCATAAACAAATGTACACACATACTCTTACTCTCTCTCACTCTCTCTCTCATCCCTCTCTCACCCTCTCCCTCCCCTCATCTCTCTCCCCCTCCCTCGTTGTCGAACACAATATCAAAGATTATGACTAATTCTAAAAATGTACGGTTAAAAAAGCACATCATAAGTAAGATGACTTGATTAGGACTTTAGTTAACAATGGACAAAAAGGGCAATACTCATTGAAAAACAACTTTGGAAGGTATAGAAAAATTTGATTAAAGATGCAATTCAATATGCACATTAAAATCAAATTGAAGTAAAAAAATAAAATGAGTATGTAGACTAAGAGGACAAGGTTAAACATTTTAAGTCAACCGACAGAAACACATATACAAGCAACACGACCCTCCACCCACACCCCACACACCCACCCCACACACCCACACCACACACACACACACACACACACACACACAACACACACACCACCACCACCACCACACCCGCACGCGCACGGAGTCAATACCCCACACACACACATGCACACGCACGCACCCTCACACCCTCTCTATACCCTCTCTCACATACAACCCCACAATGCTATGCACACAATGTTTGCTCCAACATAAGTCAATTGTACACATCCACACGCTCTCTCCTCTGCTCATCCTTAACTCCAAAGCCCCGGCACATCTCACGTGAACAAGTAGGGACAGTGTCACGGGCCGCCTTCACATAGAAGCTGTTGCTTAACCGGCTTGTCCTGGCCTTAAAGGACCTGAATCGTTTACCGGAAGGGAGGGGGGAGAAGAAAGTATTTGCCGGATGGCCCTCGTCGGCCACGATGGATTTGACCTTCTTTTCCATTCTTCTAAGATAGATGGACTCAAGGGGCTCCAGAGTGGTCCCAATAATTTTCGAGGCGGTCCGGACAACTCTATTGAGCCTCTCCCTCTCGGCTGCGGGGAGGGCGCCGTACCAGGCAGTGATCGAAAAGGTCAGTACGCTCTCTATCACCGCCGGTAGAACTGCACGAGTATATTTTGACCAACACCGAACTTTTTGAGTTGGCGGAGGAAGAACAGTCTTTGTTGGGATTTTGACACAATGTTGCTGCTGTTCTCCTCCCACTTCAACGAGCTTGATATTGTCGTACCTAGAATCTTGAATGTTTCTACAACTTCTACGGACTCTCCCTTAATCACAAGGGGAGTGACAGGGGTCTTGGATCTTCTGGTGTCCACAATCAATTCCTTAGTTTTAACAGCATTTAGTTCCAGATTGTTACTGTCACACCATCTGACAAGTTTCTGTATTTCGTTGAAGTATGCGGACTCGTCGCCGTTGTTGATCAGGCCCTCTACCGTGGTATCATCGGAGAACTTAAAGTACTTGACCGTGTCACTTGATGAGCGGCAATCGTTCGTGTACAGAGTGAACAAAAGGGGCGACAAGACACAGCCCTGAGGAGTACCAGTGCTCAGAGTGAGGGGGGAGGAATGGATGCCGTTCACTTTCACGACCTGTTTCCTGTTGGATAGAAAGTCTGTGATCCACATGCACATTTGGGGTCTGATGTTGAGGTCTGAGAGTTTTGTGTGTAGTTTAGCTGGGATGATTGTGTTAAAAGCTGAGCTAAAATCGACAAAGAGAATGCGTGCGTATGTTTTGGGAGAGTCAAGGTGTTGTAGGAGGTAGTGCATGAGAAGAGAGACCGCATCGTCCACTGATCTGTTTGCCCTGTATGCGAACTGAAGTGGATCAAGAAGATGGTCAGTTGCTGATTTAAGGTGTTGCAGGACAATCCTTTCGAAGACCTTCATCACGATGGAGGTCAGCGCAACAGGCCTAAAGTCATTGAGTGTCGACACTTTTGGCTTTTTGGGGACTGGGATGATGTTGGCCGCTTTGAAGCAAGAGGGGACATGACAGAGCTCTAGCGACCTGTTGAAGATGTCGCAGAAAACAGGTGCTAGTTGGTCAGCGCAGGTCTTGATCGCTGAAGGGGAGACGTTGTCTGGGCCCGATGCTTTCCTCGTGTTTTGTTTTTTGAAGAAGGATCTGACTGTGTGTTCGCTAACCACAAGAGGCCGGGGCTGGGGGAGGGGGTGGATGGGGGGGAGGGGGAAGGGGATAGAGAGGGAGAGGGTGGAGGTAGGGAAGGGAGGAGGGGCAGAGGAGGGAGAAGGGGGTGGAGGGGGAGGCCTTTTTATTTATCTTGTTTATATATGTATCTGTATATATTTATATATCTATCCATATACATAACAAACTCCCCCCCCCCCCTTTTTGTTTTGTTTTGTTTTGTTTTGAAAGCCATGATTTTGGTGATTGTAATTGCCACTGTCTCCGGTTGACGTACGGACGTACACTTTTGTTGTTGTTGTTTTAATCATCATATAAAAAATAAACAAACAAAAAACCAATATGGTTGAGCCATTACGGTAATTTCCATTTTACACAAAATTATCACCGATTTTGTATACTTTACAAGGTCACTGTAAGGTTGATCAAATGAGAAGACGTGAAGACAATGTTAGACTAGCACGACAGTGAAAACAAAATTAAAAGATATTGTCAGAAGTTCTTGAAAAGTACTGTTCATACATCTTCGAACAAAAAGTGCTGATTTTAGACACCTTTTAATCCATATGACCTTGACCTTGGTGCCCTGACTTCCAAAGAAAACAAAGGAGGAATACAAAGAAGAAGAATAAAGAAGAGGAGGAGAAGAAAGAGTAAGAGTAAAAATTAAAGGAAGGAAGGAAGAAGAAGACGAGTAGGAAGACGAAGAGGCAGAGAAAGAAGAAGAAGAATTGACAGATTTCGTGTCATTATGATCACTCCAGTCATAACTCGATCACAACAGGGTATGCCCCATGTTCAGGGTCACAAATAATCATATATCATACATATCTATAAGTGATTTAAAAAGACAGCATTTGTATGGTTTGACTGTCTTTTTTTTGAATGTTTCATCTTTCAGTTCTCTCTATCTGACTTTTTGTCTGCCCGCCTGTCTGTCTGTCTGTCTGCCTGCCTGCCTGCCTGTCTGTCTGTCTGTCTGTCTGTCTCTCTGTCTTTGTCTCTTTCTCTGTGCGCGCGCGCGTGTGTGTGTATGGGGTGTGTGTGTGTGTGTGTCTCTCTCTCTCTCTCTCTCTCTCTCTCTCTCTCTCTGTCGCTGTCTGTCTGCCTGCCTGCCTGTCTGTCTGTCTCTTGTGGAGAAGAGGATACGAGACATTGTTTACCCTTTGCGGGAATGCTTCAGTTTCATAGCATTGAGTCGATTGCAGATTCTGTCCAGTTACATGTAATCCAGTTATATGATTGATTTATCGTGCCTCCATCTATAAGATAAGTTATCTTCTATCGACAGACAAAGCCAATTAGATGGACGTTTCCAGAATATCACACATTTATGTTCTGCATTGATAAATGACCTGGTATCTGCAGTTCATTATCATAATTACTTTAAAAGTTCAATACAATAAGAGATTGATTGATTGATCGACTGATTGATTGATTGATTGACAGTGTGAGTGGGTGAGTGACTCATTGACTGATTGATTGACTGATTGACTGACTGACTGACTGACTGACTGACAGACCCATTTATAAATTCATTATCTGATGGACTGATTGCGTTGATTGATTTATTGATTCATTGGTCGGTTTTAGTACACCTATATCATACTTGGTTACCTTTTTTGTTTACTTTGTTATTGTGTGCATTTATTTGGTTTTCAGTTGTTTTACCTGTTTGTTTGTTGTGACATTTCTCGGCCATTCTTGAACGGTACTACCAAGCCAGGCAAATGTGTAGCTGACTGGTATGTTCTGACCTTCAATGAACCTACCTGATCTTACTACGTAAAAAATTGATCTGTTCTGACCTTCAATGGACCGAGCTGACCTTACATACGTAAAAGATTCATCTATGTTTGACCTTCAATTAACTGACTTGACCTTATGTACGTAAAAGATAGATCTGTGTCTGGCCTTCAAAGAACTGATCTGATCTTACGTACGTAAAAGATTTATCTGTGTCTGACCTTCAATGAACTGAACTGACCTTATGTACGTAAAAGATTGATCTGTGTCTGACCTTCATTGAAGTGACCTGACCTTACGTACGTAAAATATTGATCTGTGTCTGACCTTCAATGGACTGACCTGACCCTACGTACGTAAAAGATTGATCTGTGATCTGAATCTAGTAAACCATCCATTCAAAAACAAGAGCTGCAAGAACGGGAAGACTGGGAGGTGGGAGAGGGAGAGTTGATAAAAAAATTTTAAAAAAGCAACATCAACAATATATGATTTGATTGATACACAAACGTAAATCAGCCAATGCTCTTAACCCATATAATGCGTACAATATACACTACTTTTATTTACCGGTTACATATCAAACCGCTGAACGGAGAATTTTTTGCCGATAATTCATATGGGTTAGATTGGTAAGAGCAGCCCCGCCCACCTCTGAAAGCTGTCCATATCAGGGCTATAGAATGAAAACAACAATAACCTACCAAAAAGAAAGAAAGAAAGAATGAAAGAAAGAAAGAAAGAAAAGAAAAACAAGGGAAAAGGTGGGGGTGAGATGGTGGGGTGGTAAGTCTCCCATTAATCCTTTGACTCCTGCACCCTATCCACCAACAGCAAAAACTTAACCCTTTGACTCCCGCACCCTATCCACCAGCTTCCTGCAGGAAGCTGGTAGACAGGGTGAGAGAATCAAAGGGTTAAGTTTTTGATTTGCTGGCATGGTTGACAATGCAGGATACTGGTGGACAGGGTGTGAGAGTCAAAGGGTTAAAACTAATGGACGGGGAGAGGTGATCTAATAACGATCACAAGGTGTGGGGCAAACAGGGGGCCCCCTTCATAAAGCCAGTGTCAGGTCTTAGGTGTGGATTAACTCCATGAAAGGAATAGGACAGTGTCTTCGTGAGGAGGATTTACGTGGACACACACGCCAGTCCACTTTATCAACCCCCGCTTCTCCCAGATGGACATTAGATTACAGACCCATGTCCCTTCCACACAAAGTCAACAAAGCAAAGGGATTCACCTACTCTGGAGTACGGACAACACACTTCGTTTTTCTTGTGTAAAACTGAATTCGTAAATAATCATTGTACCATCTGCCGCGTGACATTTGGACCATTTTACGTGACAGTCCAATGATCAAATGTCGAGGTTCCGAACTTCAAAAGCGTCGGCTCTGAACGCCGGTCGTTAAATCAATCATGTTTTTCATCCACCAAAGCGAAACCAACACATTAAAGGTGATGACTTGTCTGTCGGGTCTTGACCAGGTGGTGGGTAGGCCTACTGTCTTCATTCAGTCCCGTCTGTATGTCCCCCCCCCCCCCCTTCTCAACAGTCTACACAACTTAGTTTTAATATTGGTGTTTTCCAACGAAACGAAAGAAAACAAACCTTTAATAAAAAAAGCGCTATCAGATTAGACTCTAACCACAAGCAGTTAAAAAAGGACGAAAATTTAGAAACACCTTGCGAGGAACGATAGAATGAAACTTCAAAGTCCTGAAACATACCTGGGGTACTATGCAAAGGCTGGTCCGGAACAGACGGGAGGGAGAAATCTTCGTTGCTTCCCTACATCCCAAGGCATTATGGACAGTTAAAAAATCACCATTGAAATTTATTCTTCAATATAATAAATGGATAGAATAATAAATGCACATGCTCAAGATGATATAGCCAGTCTCTTCTCTATGAATCACACAGAGAAAACTGGAAAAATGAACATCCCCGTCCCAAGATTTGACTTCTTTTATTCCAGCTTTCGCGTGCACCTTCTGTAATACAATACCGAGAAACCTGCAGGAGAGTCAAAGTTTCACAATTTTTCAGAAAAGAAGGAGGACTACTTAACACACATCATGAATTAGTCCATCTCTTCTACTGTCTATTAGATCAGTCACTGAAGATGCATAGTGACTAAAATATTCAATCAAAAATATGAAATGTACATATGTTTTAACTTTATTGTTCTGATATTTTACTCATTGCATTGTTCAAATATTGACATTATTGATAGATATTTTTTTTCGTTGTGTAAATTCTCTCTGGAAAGGGTCGAATGCAAAAGAAATTAATTACATACAATTAAATAAAATAGAATAGAATAAAAATAGAATAAAATAAATAAAGTAAAATAAAATGAAATGAAATAAAATAAAAACAACACAAGATAAAATAAAATAAAACGACTTGCTTACTTTATACCACTGTAAATAAAGTATGTTCTTACTCTTGACAGTCAGTCTGTTAGAGGATGGTTTTGTTTAATTCACAGTACACTTTTGACGCGCAGTATATGCTATTAACTCTTGTTGCACACCTCAGAGACCTCTTTCGTTTGATCATTGTCCATGATGTCAGTCCAAGAGTGGATAGGAATCCATCGCATGACCAGCTGACCCATGCCTGAAGTCTATTTTCCTTGCGGTTTATGTTAGAGAAGAATTTTAAATGGATGAAGAGGAACAACACGTAGTTAATGAATTCAAAAAATGATGGCAGATACATTTAGGTATTATGCCTTTCCTAACTAGAAATGGCCTAAGAGATATCAGAATAGGTATTTTTATGCGAGTTACAGGTTGACTTTGCCACCTGTACTGGTGTCTTTCTTCAATGATTGTTTAGTATACCGCCATGCAAACGTTATTATAAAAATTGTGTATTAAGCCATCTTCCTGATCTTCACTGAGAACAAGTGTATACTCGTAGGACAAGTATCTTTACAATTATGTTCGATATCTTGCTACTATGGAGACTCTAATTTGGGCACAGCACACTCAATAAGCGTCCACTTTTGAGGATGGCGGCGAGTTCTGTACGTGGCTCTTGTTGGGATATTTTAATATCATTTAAATTTAAACAGTATGTCATCTGAATTCAAACAGTGCATGGTCAAGACCTCTATGCTAAATCACCCATCACTGCAAGAAGACATAAGTTCATACCACCATCTCTGGAAAGGCCGTATTGACGAAAGGGACGGGTGGGGATGAAGTTCGGGACAAGACAGGGAGGTTTAGGGATGCGCGTAGGTTGGGGTAGGTGGAGGTGGAGTCGGAATTACCGCGGGTGTCCAATCCTTGGCTCATGATCAGAATCTCGCCGTCACCCTTTACCAAGACGCATATCCGAGACGTCCCTAAGAGCAGGCGCTGTCGTCCCCCACCTTAGTGACTGGAGAGAGATCCATGTCAGGGATGATTACAACTCCTTAGGGGTCACTACTCAAACTGTGAGAGTTCACACCCCCTACAGAGCGGCCAACAAAGGTCCAGACACTTCTATCGTCCTCACAGCCAATTCCGCTGTCGCGTTTCCTCACCTCGGGCCGTTTAGCAGCGCTAATCGTACTTCGGTTAGGCGTAGATGGTGCGGTCTTCTCATCATCGCTGTGATGTCGACACGCTGACTGTATGTTTAACGATTGTCGCTACTTACCCATCATGTATCCTGGTTTTCGAGGCGTAAAGTGTCCCTCTTTTTGTTGGCATTCTGGACGTTTGAGTCAAATCATGTCGGAAATCATTCTGTGTGGAGTCTTGTGTTGATTTATTAGATAGGATCACTTCTTTTGCATGCTCATTCGCTCCTCAATGGAATAGGGATTAGGAAAAAAATTGGATCTAAGCAGATCTGGATCTGAGGAGTGCCTTGTTGTTCAACAACTGGTTCAGGCTGATTGTAGCCTCCAGTGCAGATCTCAGACATGCTCTTCATGGCAAAAGGAAGAAGACTTATTGAAGAATCCTGGCCAATTTGTTGGTGTATGCTATACAGGTCCGTTACTACTTATTCAATAATGCTTGCTAAAAGATAACTCGTTCCACGAACGTAGGAAAATATGACTGTCTTTGACGGGCGCGGTAGTCGCTGACTGGTTAGGACACAATCTTCCTACTAAAAGGTTCGGGTTCGAGCCTGCTTACGGATCGCTTGGTGTACAAAGGGTAGACATTTTTCCTATCTTCAGGTCAGTATAAGTGCAGCCCTACCACTGTCTAAATTTCCTTCGTGTTTATGCGAGCGCAGAAACATTAAACATGCACATTAAAGATCCAGTAAACTATGTAAGTGTTCGTCGACTTACGACTCAAGAAAACATCCAGCATGCTTTCCACCCTCATCCCCTCTCCCCAAAACTTAATATGACTATTTTAATGGCGGAGGTAAAAATTGGCCATACTCGTCAAAGCCCACTCGTATTTAAGTGCA
>CM060306.1:89427116-89442116 GCA_030674185.1 Monoplex corrugatus
GGGCACCGCACTTAAAGAACTGTTCACCATATATATTCTACCAGCTCTGTCGGTTGTGTGACAAAACCTCGATGTCTGCAAAGAGCTTTTCTGTTCACTGTTGTCAGTACTTTGTTTTGTCTGTTTTCCCCTCCGTCTCCCTCTCTTAACTCTTTGACTCCCAGGAAGTTGGTGGATATGGTGAGGGTGTCAAAGGGTTCAGTTTTTGCTTTGCTAGCACGGTTGACAACACAGGATGCTGGTGGACAGGGTGCGGGAGTCAAAGGGTTAACAGTTCAACGGAGGATAAATTCAGCAAGGCCATTGGATCTTGTTACATGGCCATATCAATGTAGTTTTCTTTTCTGAACTGAAGTCAGCAGATCATCATGTAGTCCAGCGCATTGCTTAATTAATGGTATGGCACGTTTGTTCACTGGTATTATGATCAGTCATGTGATACTTGGAGCTTCGTCATGTAGGTTCTGTATGCCACCTCCTCTCTGAGGATGCATCCAAAAACACTCATTTCTGCTTTTGTTCTTTCAAGACAAGATTACTGTAATTCTCTCCTTGCTGGCTGTCCACAGAATTTTCTCCTCCGATTTCAGAAAGTACAAAACAATGCTGCTCGATTAATCATCATCCTCCGATTTCAGAAAGTACAAAACAATGCTGCTCGATTAATCATCATATGCTCTAAATCCACTCACATGCTTCCTTCTTCTTTTCTTCACTGGCTCCCCGTCGTAAAACGGATTAACTGTAAACTCGCTCAGCTGTGCTTTAAATCCTAAGTAGTCTGACTCCTTCCTACCTTGCTGATCTTCTTCGCTTCTGCGCCCCATCACGACAGTTGCGCTCCTCATCTGAGACTCATCTTCTCTGCATCTTTTGCTTTCGTATCAAGACTGCTGGCCAACATTTATTCCAGGCTCCATCTTCGTGGAACAAACTCCCTCTGTCACTCCGAAGGTCTGATTCTCTGCCATCCTTCAAATCCTCTCTGAAAACTAATCTTTTTACATCTTGTTAAACTTTCCTCTTATCATCCCTCTTTTGCTGCCCTGCCCTGCTCTCTCTCTCCTCTCTCTCTCTCTCCTCTCTCTCTCTCTCTCTCTCTCTCTCTCTTTCTCTGTCTGTCTGTCTGTATGGTGTGTTTGTTAATATAACAGTTGCGTAGATTAATACATGTATGGTGTTGGTGCTGTTTGGCTTGTGCATTTTTTTCTTTATACGTATCTGTTATTGTAAGCGCTTAGAGCTTTTTTTAAGATTAAGCACTATGACTGTTTATTATTATTGTTGTTGCTATTGTTATCATTACCACTGTCATTATCATGTGTAGTATCTTGCGATAACTCATCATTTCCATGGCTTGAATTTGTCTTTCCAAATGTGCCGTAAGTGTCAAAATCTCGCTGCATGCAGGAAGATGAAATATACCAGTGCACGTAAGAGCCTGATTTTATGTTTCATGGAGATAATCCTGTCCTTTCACAGAGGTTTCAGCGTGGGCAGTGCTGATGTAGCCATCGCTGCCCTCGAGAGGACTTAAGGTTCGGATCCTTCACTGCTTATGATGGATCCCAGATAAGTGAATTGTTGAACAGTTCCTAGTTTTAATTACATCAGCAGTGTTAGTGGTATTGTGGTTTGTCATCAACTTGGTCTTCTCAGAGCCAATTTCCATGCCGTATGTCGTCGATGCTTCATCTAGTCTTTTAAAAAGCTTGGCGAATTCCCGCTCACTGCCTGCCAGGCCGATTATACTAACCCTTGCCAGGACAAATGTGTGATTGAAGTGAGGTGTTAGTGGACGGTTTACCCACTAATTTTCATGCCAAGCACATTTCCAGTCGGAAGATTCTGGGTCCATGCAGAATCTGCTCTAGTGGGTGGCTTAAGGACTAGTCGATAATGATAGTGTTTGTGGATTCCCTGGTAACAGGAATGAACCTGGATATACCGACAGGAGCGACAGTCGACTGGTTGGGACACTGGATATCCACTGGGCAGGTTTCGGTGCGAACTTGCTCAGGCATCACCTGGAGGTAAAGCATGGAGATTTTTTTAAATCTCCCGCGTTAACATATGTGCAGACCTGTTAGTAGAGCCTGAATGAGTTTCCTTCCTGTGTACACCAACACAGAACATCAAATACCAAAGTTAAGCATCATATAAGCCATGTCAGTATTCGCTAGCAGGCACACCCACCGATGACAGAGTATGCAGAATATGCAATAACGCCTATAAAGTGTTGACCAAACAACGTGCATACACACACACACACACACACACACACACACACACACACACACACACACACACACACACACACGCACACACACACACACACACACACACACACACACACACACACACACACACACACACACACACACATATATATATACATATATATATATATATTATGCACTTGCGAAAACATTGCTCGGGAAGGGGGGGGGGGAGACTGTTAGCCTATTCTAACAATCTCCCTTTTTACAGATGAAGTATTAGCTTCTCTCTCTTTGTCTCTCTCAAAATGTCCATTAAATCTGAGAGAGAGAGACAGAGACAGAGACAGACAGACAGACAGAGACAGACAGAGACAGAGACAGACAGACAGAAACAGAGACAGTGGGACAGAGGGAGAGAGATAGACAGACAAACAGATAGACAGACAGACAGACAGACAAAGAGAGAGAGAGAGAGAGAGAGAGAGAGAGAGAGAGAGAGAGAGAGAGAGAGAGAGAGAGAGAGAGAGAGAGGAGAAAGTCACAGGCCTTGCAGAATTAAGTTAGTAACTCCCTTTTAAAAGGGAAAGTAAAAGACAATTCTGATAAGTGTATAAGTTGTAGGCAATTATAAGTAAAATCATTTATGGAATTCGACTACGCCTCCTTTAAGGTGTTACGGGTCACAGACACTGGCGATTTAAAGCAGCTGGGTGACTCTTCACAGCCTGGGAGGGGGAGGGGGATGGCGGAATGGCAGGGGGTGGGGTGGGGTGACAGGTAAAGGTGTGGAGAGAGGAAGGATAGTGAGAGAAAGGCGTGGTTAGTGTCGCTCGCCAAAGACGTTGCCACTAACGCATGTCTTGTCTTCTCCAGTCTGTGTCCACCAACAGGACGGAACCTTACAGCGCACACACACACGCACACCCACACATACACTCACCACCACTTGTGATACGCTAGGGGATGCTCAAAGTTTGTGATTGCTGAACAAGTTGACAAGCTTTCGGTGTCGTTTCGTGCTTAATTACCTTATGTTCGTTCAGTGTTCATGAGAAAATGATTTTAGGAACTTTTGAAAAAAAAAGTACATATGACTTTGTGGTGAATGTGTGGGTTAACTTGGTGCATGCGCCTGAAACATCAGTGAATGTGCCGTGAAGCGTGTATACCCACTCCCAACCTCTTTGCAGACAACCAGCCACCGTTAGGCAATGAGGCGAGGCGGGATCACCTACTGCTGAGTTTTTAATCCAGGAGGAGAGGACATGATAGCAGTTCTGCCACCCGGAACATAGTAAGGCTGTTGCTCTGCTTCCTGCCACAGGAATCCACACACGCACACCTCCATCGCTAAAATCAGTTTGGCCAAACTTTCTCACCTAGCTCCCCCTCCTCATAAACAAAAAGAGAAAAAAAAGCAAGAAGCAAAAAGAAAAACAAAAACAAAAAACTCGGATACACGCAGTGTGGACCCGCTGAAAGAAGCGGCACTATAGTTAATACCGGCAGCCCATCCCCACCAAGAAGAAGCGAGTAGAGTAAGAGAGAGGGAAAAACTGAAAGAAGAAAAGAGAACAGAAGAAGTAGAAGAAGCTTCAGACAGAGATTTATGAGGAGGATTAGATGAACACAAGATGTTTTGTCCCAGCAACTGCCCATAAAGCCGTCTGAGGGGAAGGAGAGATGGCACGGAGACTCCACAGTGCTACACCATTCAGGCGGTAATGTCGCCCTCGAGAGTGTTTCAACTTCTCTACCACACTTGGGGAAAGCCCCACCATGAGCGGTTCTGTAGTCCAACTCATGGACCGCTTCTCCTCAGCATTAACTGCTGGATGGTGCGGGTGTTGGTGGGGTGGTTGATGTTGCTGACGTTGTTCTGCGGGGCTGCAGTGAGCGTCACCATCCCCGTGACCTTTCCCGCCTCACACCCATCAGCCATCTTGTCCTTGACCAAGCAAGAATCTCATGTCGGCATTACCCCAGACTCTTCAGCCTCCCGAGCGGCGCCCATGGACATCGCCAAGGTGCGGGAGGAGGAGGTAATGTACCACCTGTACAAGAACGGGCGACAGGGAGTCAGCTATCAGCGTAAAGCCTCCACCGTGTTCCTTGTGGAGCTCTTCAACGACCTGGTGAGGGGTTTGAACCCTGGGTCCCAGGGTCTTAAGGCCCGGGCCGGGAAACGGTCGTCGTCACGTCATAAGATAACGCTTCCCTTCACTGACACTATTCGGAGCTTTTCCGCCGGAGGTATGCTATCTAAACTTCACTTTTACTTCATGATGTAGTTATTTATTCTTTGTTGTAAAGGCCTGTTTGTTATATGTCTATTTGTCGATATTATGTTCATCTTGACAGCAGTGCCTGACTCTTTTGGTCAGTGTTAAACAGCACAATTTCAGTTTCATTTTTTCAAGATAAAATTTCCTTGCTCTGAATAAATTCCATTTGCACTGACGCCACTAATGCCACATGATAGAAGAGATCCAAAATATATATGGCATTAGCTTTAAGCCTGCACGTAAATCCTACGCGTTGGTAGGGTCTTGAAGTCCTATCTAGCGTATGTGTTTTATGTCTATATATATATATATATATACATATATATATATATATATATATATATATATATACATATACATATATGTATGTATGTATGTATGTATGTATGTGTGTATGTATGTATGTATGTATGTATGTATGTATCAGTCTTGGACAACCCAGGCTACAATGTGATGAAATGTATAAGACGCAGAATTCTTGTTGAAGTGGCACTGCCTGCAAGTTTGTCAGGACGTTCATTTATTTTCCTTAACACGAGAGTGCACGGGGCAGTAGATCCACATGAGTTTTTGTAGATCGATACTGTTCGTTGTTTTGTGCCAATTTAGGATTCCTCCTCCGTTCTGCACTTTATGAAATAGGTTCATCGAGTCAGTTAGGATGAAGTTTGCCTTTGTTTTTGTCTTTTTTGTATTCCATGGTCTAGTGAAGCTAACCATTTTACAGAATGTGTGACTACCTGAGTTTCTATTGTTAGACTGGAGGTTGTGATATTATATATAGCATTTTCTTCATGTATGGCGTTTCTGTTCTGTTTGTCAATATATGCTGCAACCCCAAAGATGCTTTTATGTTGGCTACATATACGTATGGCTCGGTCACCAATAAAAGTAGAATAGTACAGCATGTACAAGTATGGAAATGAGCCCCAGAAAAAACAGACAATGAGTATAGTGCCCCTGACAGTCACTTCTTTAATGAAGTAGGATAGTTCAGTTACAAACTGTTTCATTTTTGACTACAAGAACAGATAACTAACTAACGAACAAACTAACAAACAAATCAACTAACTGACTGACTGACTGACTGACTAAGTAACTAACTAACTAACAAACCAACTAACAAACCAACTAATCGAAACCAACTAACCGACCAACCAAAACCAACCAACCAACCAACCAACCAACCAGCCAACCAACCCACAAAACAGCAACCAACCTTCAAATACTATGATTTAGAAAAATAATTGAAGGAACTGGTAGGTCTATTGATTGATTCATTGACAGATTGATTTTCGTGAATGGCATAATCTGCGCATAAAGTCGTTTGAGTTCTGGGCGTTAAAAAATCTGAAATATTTTCTATTCATATTATTCTAGTCCACACAGCAAACAAACAAACAAACAAACAAAACGCTAAAACTTACCAGCCTGATCATATGCGTTGACAATAGAAATGTCAACTTTTCAAAGCCATAGAATGCTTAGTTTCTCTTTTCTTGCATACATATGAATATGTAGCATGTTAGGGCAGATGTAATGACATGAAACGTGAACAAAAACTGAAATAAGAGAAAATGAAAGGAAATAGAAAAATATAGGTCGTTCAGATCTTTAATTCATTCATTCACTTATTTGTATATTTTATTTATTTATTTATTTTTTGTGTCCTAATGTTTCACCTATTTGGATTTCATTCTTTTCCCTTTACGACGATTTTTTTAAATGTGAAATGGAAATGCAGACTGCTTTTGCTGGGGAAAGTACATCGCCTTAATAGCGAACTTTTCTTTGTCTTTTTTTCCCTCTCCTCTAGGAGTATGTGTTTGTTTTCCGCTTAAGGTTGATTTTCTACGGACTTTTGCCAGACAGCGGTCCTATTGCTAAGGGTCTTTTGGCGTGCTAAATGCATGCTGTACACAGGAGCTTGGTTTATCGTTGTCCCAGAAAGGCTAGCACTCAGACGTGCAGTCAAAGTCTTGTGGAGGAGGTAAAAAGGAGAGAAAGATAAATTCCTTGTTCGACCGGAACTCATGTTTGTTGCATTGTGGGTGGGTGGATAAAACACAGCCCACTACACTTGCTTTGAATTTCTTTCTGTTATATGTCCTTTTAAATCATGAAAGAAATTTAATACGTTTAGATAGTAACTGTCAAGTACAAAAACTATGAAGGAAATACATAGTCAAGTACACATTTCTGCTTTCTGCTCATAAAACACATCATCTATTGTACACACACAGACACGCGCGTGCGCGCGCGCTGCACACACACACACACACACCCACACACACACACACACACACACACACACACACACACACACACACACACACACATTATGTATATACATATGTATACACATACACATACTTATACATAGATATAGATATACGTATGAAGGCATCCGCTTGCTTTGTATTTTGTTAGTACCTGCCAGATTTTGTCTCATACGTCTTGTTTGTTTGTTTGTTGTGTCTCTTGTGTTTTGACCCAGGCAAGTAACTGCTATTGTCCTGTTCCTGTGACACCGAGTACATTCTAGTCCCATTCTTATTCTTGTAACATAAGCTTGAGTAAAAAAAGAAATGAAAATGATTTCATTTGAACCAGAGATCAAAGACAGATTTCATTCGAACCAACAATCACTCTTCATTCGCGCGTCTGAGTCTTCAGCGATTTGTATTAAAAAAATAAAAAAGAATTTGACTTTAGAGCATTTTTTTTAACATACAACAATAGGCCAACACCTCCTGAAATAGAGTATATATAAACCAAATAGCGCTTTTGAATAGCTTCAGCGCTTTGTGTTAAAAATTGGGGCAAGGATTTTACAGATAGATTGTTGTTGTTGTTGTGGTGGTGGTGGTTGTAATGCTAGGACTGAGCCTATTCTCCACTGTCTATCTTTTATCTATCTATCTATCTATCTGTCAGTCTATCTATCTATCTATCTATCTATCTGTCTGTCTGTCTATCTATCTGTCTATCTATCTATCTATCTATCTATCTTATGATCTGTCTTCTGTCTATCTATCTACCTATCTATCTGTCTGTCTGTCTATCTATCTATCTACTATCTGTCTGTCTATCTCTCTCTTCTATCTCTCTCGTATTTATTATATATATTACATTTATCTATATACTATCTATATTGTCGTGTGTGTGTTGTCGTGTGTTGTGTTTGCTGTGTGTATGTGTATGATTGATGGGGTTTCAAACCCATAACCTGCCAGTTGATAGTCTGCTGACCACTTCGCCCCATTGAAAATGGAAGTTTGTTACGCAGTGTATGAAATATGCACGTTAAAGATCAGTCTCTGGTGGAGTACGGAAATACGACAACAGCCAGCATGCACACTCATTGAAGATATTAACTGTGCAACGACATAGTAGAATTTGATTAGCTGGCCTAGTAGCTTGAGTTTTTCCGTGCTCCACTGTACAGTTTGATTATGTAGAACGTGCCCTGAGTCCAACTGAGCACGGAGAGTAGTGTTGTACAAAAATGATTCATATGATTCGTAAGCACAATTATCGAACATTCTAAAATGCAAGAATTTCACGGTTAACTTGTAATTTTAAAGGACAGATTGTTTTCCTAACTCAAAGTTCTAATTTCGACCCAAAAGGAATACAAACTGTTACAAAACAGAATACGCACGTACTATTTATTGTTCTAATCATGCAAAATATGTATAAAGGCAATTAATTAAATGGCAGGGGAAGTGATTTTGTCGCTATCATTTTTTTTCGCTATTACTTCCCTTGTGTTGATGTCAAGCGATGTTATCGCATGTAAATAAAAACAACAACAACAATACGACGACAAGAAAAAAGCAACAGAAAAGATGCTAGTATGGCTTTGGTTGTTTATCATTAAAAACGTTTCAGATAGAATGAACGACTGAACTGAATGAAAATATATATTACTGCCAGTTTATCGGGCCATAAACACCGAGAGAGAGAGAGAGAGAGAGAGAGAGAGAGAGAGAGAGAGAGAGAGAGAGAGAGAGAGGGATTAGATCCTGTTACTTTACACGGGGAGAAGTGTAGCGCGTTGATACTGTGAGGTGATTCAGTGCACGCCATGTCAACATCAACACCATGTCCTAGTTACACGATCTAATTCACACGGTGTTTATAGTTTATTTACGACACTTGCAACATGTGTGACTGCTCCTTGAAAAATCGGCTAGGGAATAACATTTTAATGTCACATGCGCGAAGAAAAGTCCAAGTGGAGTTTGTCCTGGTAGAAAGTGTAATTCTAGCAACAGATCTCAGAGTTGGAGTTTGATCTAAAAACAAGTAATATAACGTAAAACAACTGACAACAATTATTGGTTTGCTGTATTACAGAAGTGACGTTCAGCGCTCACAGCAAGGCCACCGTGCACTTCACCATGCCCTTCCTGCCGTCCAATGAACGTCTGGAATCGGCAGAACTCCGTTTCCTATGCCATAATGGGTCGGGCAGACGACGGAGCAAGACCCGCTACAAACTGGCCCTGGCTGTGTACAGAGGAGGGCGGATGGTGAAGAAGGTGGTGCTGAAAGAACGAGCCGTGCTTCAACGAGATTATCACGTGTTCGACATCAGTCAGGTCCTGGACACTTGGATCAATTCTTTCCATGGCAACATCACTCTGCAGGTTCGGATTCCTCGCAAGCTGGAGACGTCCATCCAGCTGACTAACTCTTCGCTTACATCCACCTCTCTGGTCGCCCTGTACCTGGAGGACCGAGATTTTTTGAAAAACATGTACGAAAGTTACACAGCAGACGATGTGCAAGCAAAGCACAGTGACAATCCTAACAACAACAAAGCAGAACTCATTGATCAGTCTGATAGTCCGAATGCAAAATCTCGGAAAAAGAGGGACTGGACTTCTCGAGAAAAGAGAGGTTCCAACCGTCGAAGGTCAAGGAACCGGCAAAACAAACGGTGGTACCGTGCTCCCAAGCACGCTAAATGTGGTCTGTACAATTTCCAGGTGGATTTTGACTTCATCGGGTGGGGCCAGTGGATCATCCACCCCAAAGAGTTCAACTCACGGTTTTGTTACGGCCAGTGTCCTTCGCCTCTAGAGAGCAAGTACAAGCCGACTAATCATGCCATGCTGCAGACTCTGATGAGGCAGAAGAAGCCACGGCTGGCACCGCCTACATGTTGTGTTCCCACAAAACTCAAACCCCTCAGTATGCTCTACTTTGAGTATGACGAAATCGTGGTCCGCCATCACGAGGACATGATCGCTGATGAGTGTGGCTGTAGATGATAACGAACGATTCTTGGTTTCAGTGTGTGCAGAATGTGGTGTGAGTGAAGACTTGAGTGAAGAATCAATGATTGGGTGTGGGTGAAGACTTAATGACGTGGCGTGGCTGAGGATTTAATGATTTGGTATGGGTGAAGATCTAATCATGTAACGTAGAGGAAAACTTGATAATGTGTGGTAAGGCTGAAGATTAGATGATATGGTATGGGTGAAGGTTTAATGTCATGTGGGTAAATATTTAATGAATGGGTGTGCATGAAGAGGATGAAGAGGTTCTGAAAGTAAATCTGTTGATAATATTTTTTGTATATTTCTGCAGAAATGATTTTGTGCCTGAATTGTGTTTCCAAAACAAGTCACAGTTATCATTACATTTATGTAAATGATAAGTGGAGTCATGTTTTTCAATGTAAACTTGAGAACGGTTAGATTTCACAAGAAATATCTGGTACATTTAAACTTCTATTTCTTATGGTCCTTATGAGCGCCTTTCTATTAATTCTATCTTATTTACCATTCCAGATAAACGAAAAGTACATCTTTTGAATATTATTCACAGATCCATCACAAGGATTTGATAGATATGGATTTGATTGGAGAGGATCAGAGGTTTTAGTACTACGACTTTTTCAAGAGCAGTTTTATTTCTTTTCATCCACATTTGAACAAAAATCTTACACTTGATGATCTTTTAGGATTGGTTATTTCTTCGCATCGTTTTACGTCTTGGGACAGAATAAATGAATGAACATAGCTATGAGGGTTTGTGAGAGTGAATGAATATAGATAAATAAAATGTTTTCTGAGAGTGAATGAGTATCCATATACATATGATGGTTTGTGAGAGCGACTGAACAAAATAGATTATATAATGGTATGTGTGTGACAATGGCTGATGATTTGTTTTTTTAAATTTTTTATTGTACCTGAGTTTTATTGACATAAAAGATGGTTTCGTGACAGTGGAAGAAGTTTTCTTTTTCTCTTGGTCTTTGTTGTTTTAGTTTTTGTTTGTGTTATGTGTGTGTGTTTTGTTTTTAAATGTGTGTTTATTGTGCTGTAAACAACGATTTAATTTGGTTGTACAAGTATCTATTTTCACTGTGGTATAATAATCATTTTGTTGTTATTGTTGTTGTTGTTGTTGTAGTTGTTGCTGTTGTTTGTGTGTGTTCCACAGCGGTACACTTTTTGTGAAGCATCCTGCACATGTTTCAGTGGCGGTCAACACAGGATTCAAATACATTTCATAGGATGGAGGATTTTGATTGCGATATCTTTTATTTCTCTGCCAACATGGCAGTCACACTACTTCTTTGGAAGACTGCTTTGTTACCAGCAGAATGCATTGATGTTTGTTTTGTCAGACCTGGGAGGAGTGGGGTGTTGATGAGGGCAAGATCAATTCTGCTTGTTGATTGTGAACAACGGTGATGATTTGGTATCACTAATTGATGGTTTGCTTCATTGTGTCTATCAAAAATGTGAATAATGGTTCTTAAGCATGATGTCTGGCCTGAATGTATGTCTTTACTGTGAGTCATTGAGAACATATAATGATGATGTTTTCTGTGTGACTTCGTGAGAGAATGAAAACTGATTTGATTTGCGTATTCTTTACGATATAAATGATGGTTTTACAAGAATAATCAGTAGCGGTTTGTAAAGAATAATGGTAGATAAATCATTTATTGTAGATAAATCAGTTATTTTGTTACTTGTCGATATACACATTGATTTGTAGAGAGTGAATGATAGCTGCTTTAGTTAAGTAGTCTGTGTGTTTCTTTTTTCTTTCTTCCCCTCCCCCCTCACTTTTTCAATTTCTTCTTCTTCCCCTTCTCAAACAGCAGGCTGTGATAGAGCCGTAGACTCAAGATCCGATGTCTCCAAGTTTAAAATCAGCCGGCAATGTGAAACATGGCACTTTTTATGCCCATCTTAATTTGATGTTCCAATCGTTCTGGTGACATCAGCTTACTGTTGCATGGGTCCCATTTTTCACACAACACACAAAACCACACACAGCACACACACAGACACACACACACACACACACACACACACACACACACACACACACACACACACACACTACACACACACAGCACGCTCACACATGCACACACAAACACACACACACACACACACACACACACACATCACACACACACAACACACACACACACACACACACACACACACACACAAACACACACACACACATATTACACGCGCGTGTGCGTGAGTGTATACACATACTCATCCATTTTAAGACCTTGCCAGAAGGTTCAAGGATCCTGCTGGGTGACAGATGGCAGATTGGGTGGAGCGCATATGGAATGGTCCAAGTTTCTGAATTCCTCTCGAAAAAAACTCCAAACTCAAAACTCTTCTTCTCTCCCTTATTTTTCAGCGATCGACACAGTCATAACAGATCAATTAATCCAAGAATGTTACAAAACTAACTGACTCTTGAAGAATGCCATTTTTCAAAGTTTGATGGCAATATTCAATCTCATAGCCACATCTTCTGGCCTCTGCTACAGGGTAGCTCTGAAGGAGGTGACATGGTATCCAGTTGCCAAGCCAGCACTTTTTTTCGCTTCCTCTTCTCTTTCTTGCAATGACTTTTTACTTCTATTCGTTTCATCATCATCATCATGTACCACGTGACATGGCGTTGGCTATCATGGCCCTCCATACGAATCTGTCTTTTGTCGCTGCAAATATGTAATCTATCCTTTATATAAGTCCTAAGCCATTCTGCAAAATAGTTTAATATTTTTTCCCTGGTTTTATCTGGTGCTCTTTCCCCTCTAGCTTTCCTGTTGTGACTAGGTACTAAAATTTCTCTTGCCTCAGAAAGTGTCCTATCAATGTTGCTTGTCTTTTCATAATCTTCTGCAGTAATGGCTTTTTATGTGTTTGCTTCTTTCAAGACTGTCCTGTTTGTTTTCTTTGCGTCCATAGGACTTTTAACATGCTTCCTAGAAATCACATTTCACCTGCCTCAGTCTTGTTTTGGCTTTGATTGTTGATTGTCCAGGCTTCGCATACGTACAACACTATTGGTTCTATGTAACAAAAAAGCAACTCTATTCCTGAGGTTAATTTATAGGCATTTGTTGCTAAGAACGCTTTTCATTTTCTTGAATGTTGTTTTAGCTTTGCCAATTCTGCTAGATAATTCAAATGTGCATCTGCCGTCTGGTGACATGACTGTTTCCTTATCAACTTGTCTCATGTTGTGCCATTTGTTTTATTTTTCTTCGGCGTTTCTGTACATAAACTTGGGGTTTGTTTTGTGTCGACTTTCTGTTTCTTTGTACTTTCTTTCTCGCCAAGTTTTCTTTGCTTCACTGCACATATTCTTGATTTTCTTATCTATCTTTTTGTGTTCTTCCTCCTTTCCATTTACGTTCCCTCGTTCATCTATCAAGCCTAAACTTTCTTTTGTCACCTAGTTCTTCTTTGCTTTTCTTTCAGTTCTGAGAATTTTTTCACAAAGTTCATTTATCGAGTATTTCAACTTTGTCCATTGTTCTTCATTGTCCCTAACGTCCTCCAAAGCACTGAATTTGCTTTGAACATACACGCTACATTTTGCACGAGTTGAATCATCTGTCTTTACGAGTTCAAGACTTAGTTTGACGTTATTTTTGTTTTGTTTTGTTTTCTTAAATTAGTTTCAGCCTAAATTTCCCCATTATAAGACTATGGTCACTGTTGCAGTCCGCGCGGAGTAATATTTTTGCTGTCAGGTATTTGATTTCTTGTGTTGTCTCCAGGATTCATCCATGTCCATTTTCTTCTGTTACGTTGCCAAAAACGAAGTGTTTGTTATTATGAATTTATTTACTTGTGCCCACTCAGCAAGTTTCTCTCCTCTTTCATTTAGGATATCAAGACTATGAAGTCCAACTGTGTCATCTTCTTTTTCCTGTCCTACTTTAGCATTAAAATCTCTCAGTATTGTAACGTCCTGTGATTTACATTGAGCCTTGGATGTCTCTTATTCTACAAACGAGCGTAGTTGTCAGTTTCTTCCTCAGTACTGGCAGATATTGGTGCATATAATCGTACTTTAATGATATTGATATCAGATGGCTTGCCTTCCAGTCAAAGTAGTTAAATGCGGTCTGATATAGCCTAGCATCCCTTGATAGACTTTGATTTGTCATTGTCCATAATGATGCCTACCCCTCTTTCTATGTGTCCCCACCCAATATACAAATTTATGCTTACCTGATGCTGTCATGCCTGCTCCCTTCCATCTCAATTCCTCTAGTCCTAAAATACTGCTGTTCAATCCTTCCATTTCTATCTGTATTTCTAGTTTTCCCTTTTGAGGCATTGTTCTAACATCACATATTCCAAAACAAGTGTGACTGCCCGCGTTTTGTGTTACTTATATATTTTTAAATCTGATTGCAGTAACTTGATGACGGTCTGGTGTCTCTTGTTCAGCATGCCTTCCCCTACTGGCAAAGGTGCGCCAGTGGAGCCCCTATTTACGTCGATCTTGATTATGTCATTGTGTCTGGACATGATTTACTTGGAAGAATACGATGGTAGTTTCCAATCGCCTTCCATCGGCTTTTTGTAGGTATTCTCCACTAGCCTTTGTCGTTCCCGAGACTACCCACAAGGCAGTGGGGGCTGACTTTTCCGTTAGGGTTTACTCCCTCAGTCTTGGTCTCTCCTGAGACAACCACAAGGCATTGAGGGCTGATTTTCCGTCAGGGTTTACTCCCTCAGTCTTGGTCTCTCCTGAGACAACCACAAGGCATTGAGGGCTGATTTTCCGTCAGGGTTTACTCCCTCAGTTTTGGTCTCTCATGAGACAACCACAAGGCAGGTTGATTTCCTAGGGTTTATCCGCTTGCTCTCCTGAGACAACCACAAGGCATTGAGGGCTGATTTTCCGTCAGGGTTTACTCCTCAGTTTTGGTCTCTCCTGAGACAACCACAAGGCAGTGGTGCTATTAACCCATTGCTAGAGGGTCTGGTTCGTGGGCATCAGAGCGTGTCCACACGCCAGTGGGCCTGCATGCCACACATCTAGGGGCCAGACCTCTGACACTGTTTAGATGGATGGTTTTGGGTGAATTGGGCCTGTTTTTATATACGTTAATATGTTTTAGTGTCCTTAGTTATGGTTATAGTTGTACTCAGGATTGATTTTTTAAACCGACTGGTGATAATTGG
>CM060306.1:89447116-89462116 GCA_030674185.1 Monoplex corrugatus
TGTCCATCACGTCTCTCTTGTTGCTTTACATTCACCAACTCTGAACAGAATCAGGTACCAACTCAAAGCTGGGTAAACTGGAAGCTGTACACACCACGTTTTTTTTTCCGGAGTCAGACTTGGCTGCGTGCAGTCAGATTATAAGGAAGGAGTCCCCCTATGGGGATGCCGGGGGCTTTTTCAGTATAAATAGTATCCCCACCTTCTGGAAATTCTGTGCTAGGAATTTCCTCTTTCCTGTCATTCTCTTTGTTACTTTCTTCCTCCTTTAATTTCTGTCATTTCTTCCTATCATTTTTTGCTGGTCCATTCACCTGTATGTGTTCGAGAAAGTCATACATACTTTCTCTTGGGATTGATAACTGATTCGAGAACATGTATTAAGAACATTTTTGGCTCTAGGGTGGTGACATACGCAGAAGTAATTTCAGGAATTTTATGGCCCGTTTTTATATATTTAAGTGTTCTTAGTTACGTTTAAATTTGTATTCAGGTATGCTTTTTAAATCCCCTGTGCGATAAATTGGACGGAGTGGTCAGCGCCAGGGGCATCTCCCTAGATTATGTGCGCGAATGCATTGTTGTGTACTTAAGTTTCTTTTCCTTTTTTCTCCTGTTAAAGTATGGTGCATGTTTTGAAATTATTATAGCCCTGATATGGCTCTACGCAGTCGGCTGGGCTTTAAACATAACAGTAATAACAGCAATAACAGGCAGGAGCTCTACCTCTGCGCCAACCAGCGTGGCCAGCTCCCGCCCTCCACGCTGAATGCACGAGTTCGATCTGACCTGGTGTAGTGGTTAGCGAAACGGACTACCGACTGGAAGGTTCTGGGTTCGAATCCCCATCAGTCCCTTAAAAAATCGTTGTGCTCTAAGGGGCTCCTACCCAGAGTTGGGCATGCTATGGGCTCAATGGGATGACTGGGACCACGCAGTCGAGTTTCATCCACTTCACGGATGCGTCATTGAGGATGTCGTTCAAATCTTCCGAGCAGCACGGCAGGTGTCTGTGTCTCTCGGGCCTGATTGACGCCAGGATATTTTATTATAGTAAGCGTAGAGTACAGCCCTGTCATGCAGTCTAAAATCCTAGATGGAACTCCATAGCATCATGATTATCATCTTCACCGACATCATCGCCATCATCGCCATCACATTATAAAAACTGTGCCAGATTCTGCGGCCATTAAAGGTGGCGTAGAAAATGGGACGGAAAAAAGGATGAGCACAAATGTAACCTCCCTGAGTGTGATGATCTGAAAAAAAAATCTACCAAGCTGTGAACGAATACCTTACCATATTCAGAGATATGGAAGATAAGGCTACGAGGGACAGAAAAGACCACCGCCCTCAGAATGTTAACTCTGAAAAGCTATCTCTACCACCTCATTCCCCTATAACCTACAACGTGATAACCTTTATCTTATGGTAACAGTATTGCTAAAAATGATTCCAATACAGTTTGTGGGCTATATACATCATTACATACAATCCCTTCACATATTTGACAGCAAGTGTACGGGAAGGACAGCTCTTACGAAGTAAATACGTATACACTTTATAGTACACTCGTGAAACTGTCTTTTTTTTCCATTTTTTCTTTAAAACATAGACGAATGTAAAATAAAACAACAAACCGTAACTATAATCACATCATAAAAAGAAATTTAAATGTACGCAAAATATCTATATGCTTAAGATACAGGTACAGACACATTCGTGTGAAGCATATTTTGCAATGATAAAAAATGTTAATAAAAAAAAAAAGCAAAGACAATTATCATCATATACAGATATATCATTGAGAAGTCAGACACGCTATCACATCATTACATACATTGACAATGTGTCAACTGAATAAACGGTGCAATGTTTTTGTTGTTATTGACGACAAACATGGCCTCCGTTTCGTTTTAAAAGCGCGTAAAGTCCGCGTCAATTTTGCATGATATTCAATGTAATATTTCTTAAAAGAACTTACGTTTGGTAAAGTCTTTTCATACTTTCAATCATACGAGCATTTCCCCCCAAAAATGTATGATTAAATTGTGTGTGTGTGTGTGTGTGTGGTGTGTGTGTGTGTGTGTGTGTGTGTGTGTGTGTGTGTGTGTGTGTGTGTGGTGTGTGTGTGTGCGTGCGCGAGAGTGTGTGTGTATGTGAGCGTGTGTGTGTGTGTGTGTGTGTGGTGTGTGTGTGTGTGTGTGTGCGTGCGGAGATGTGTGTGTATGTGAGCGTGTGTGTGTGTGTGTGTGTGTGTGTGTGCTGGGTGGTGTGTGTGTGTGTGCGTGCGCGTGCGCGTGCGCGCGAGTGTGTGTATGTGAGCGCGCGCGCGCGCGCGTGTGTGTTTTGCCCGCCTGGGGGTCAAACCCACGGCCCCTGTTATCAAATAGAACGCTCAAACCACAGAAACTCACAGACCATCAGTTCTTCGCCTGTAACTGTGAACTGCGAACAGGCCTTTTTCCTGTAACACTGAAGACAGCGTGACACTGTCCCATTCGTATCTAAACTTGGTCTTGTGTGCCATTGCTGAGCCTGTCTACGCATTAAACTGTACAGTGAAATTATCTGAAACAAGGCTGTTTACGACAGTCTTTAATTGTCATTTTCTAGTAACGTTAGATTTCCTTAGAAGGCTGAGTGACAAAATGCACATTCACTTCTGTAACCATTTTACCTACCACGACATTAAGTGGCAGAGTCTCTATCTGCAAACAAGGCTATGCAACACATACATTCTTTTGATAAAACGTTTTGTGTAAGATACGTTGAAAATGACAAATTCCGCTTCTTAACAGAATTATCTTATTGCCACTGTACCATTACGCTAGTATTGCATAAACTTTTGGTCACTTGTGCTGCCATTGCTGAGCCTGTCTACGCATGTAAACTGTCACAGTGAAATTATACATGGAAAAAGCCTGTTTACGACAGTTCTTTAATTGTCATTTTCTAGTAATGTTACTTCATGAAAAACTGATCAAAAACAGTGACAGAAGTTTCCAAATCTGTTAGCTTGACGATGTGGTTAGCGCAACAGACAAAGTCTTGGAGATTGTGGGTTCTATTCTCATCAGTCCCATCAAAATCATTGTGGATAACTCGGTCCTAACCGGCACCTACCAAAAATTGAACATGCCATGGGCTTTTTAGCAAGACTGAGACCATCCACTTCACAGATACGTCACTGAGGGTGTTGCTTAGATTTACAGACCAGGATAATTAAATCAAATACCGAATCTGTGTGCATAATAATACCATGTTTCCAGCATCTGTCTGCAAAGGTAATACATTTTCATTTCAAGGAAATTCTTTAATCCTTCTTCAGAATTATTTTGTATGTTAGCATACCCAAAATTTATGATAAATACTGTCCTTTTGTTTCCAAACAAAAGTCACAGCAAAAACTATTTACAAGTATAATGTTTTTCAATATAACATTAGTTCTAATAATTCTATGTACAATCCACGTACGTATCTGCAGTCATCTCAGTTTAAATTGTATTTTATGAATATTTATAAATACTTTTTTCATGGGACATCTCCCGTCAATATTACATAGCATAATGTACTCATTTTCGTACAGAGCAAATTGAATTTCAATGCTGCACGAATATTATATGTACTTTCATTTGATATGTTCAGCTTTGTCTTCTGTGCGTATGTCTTAATAAACTGCTTGCATCCATTGAAGATGAGAAAATTTACATTCAGTTCGTATTTTCTGTTGAAATCACGATGTGTCAGAAATAATCCATTATCATTCAAAATGTGTGCAGTACATATAAGCGTGCAATACAACAGAAGCCTTTTTGAATATATCTACTGTATTCTACACTATTATTCCCAATAGTGAATGTTGTTATTATATGGACTGGTTCTGAATGTCTGCCAACTGTCTTTATTGATTCTATATACTGCAGAAACGATATTATGCCTTACACGTCTTTTTCCAGAATATTGCTTTATATAAAGCATGGCACGGACCACATTTTCATATATGTTACAAAACGGGATATGATTCACAAGCTGTTTTTTTCCTGATAATCTTTCGTATTTTTAATTTTTCCCACTCTCAGAGTGTCAAATCTTCAATGTACATTAATTTATGTGGTGAGTTCAAATTTCAACTTCTATGCTTTTCTTGGGGGGTGGTTATGTTAATTCCGCCAAGTTTACCATTCCACACGAGAAATATATTTTCTGAAGATTTATAACAATGTCATCAGGAGGATCTGGGAACAGAATCCAGAGATGGATCAGTTTAGGTAGAATTAGTGAGTTACGCACAGCGACTCTCCTATACAATTAAAATGACTTCATGGTAGAAGTTAATGAATATATAATGGCTCTTGGCAAACTTGAAAACATAAATGACGACAGTTACTCTTGGCAATTTTAGGTGGCATCGACCAATGTACATTTTGTTGTCATTTATTTAAGTGCACATGTTAATACAATAGGGTAAAGTGTTGACAAAAAGTTGAGAAAATATACATTTGCTGTCATCATTTAAGTACGCATGTTAATGCAAAAGTTAAACTTTTGATATGAAGTTTAAAAAAAATGGAAGAAGAAATGGAAGAAGGGGAGAAGGAAAACAAGGAAAACAAGACGATGATGACGAAAATGATGACGATGACGGTAATAATTACTGTCATGAATGTGATGATAATGAGGATGATGACGAGGGTAACTAAGATGAAAATGATAATCATAGTGGTAACTAATAGAGTAGGACACACAAAAGGTTCAGATGAAGAAGACAAAACCTTAAACAAAGAAATAAACTACAGAAAGACATTTCTCTTCTTTTCTTTCCATTGGCCACATGTGGTTGTCGAATGTTGCTTTTTCTGTCTACTTCCTGCCACATGCCATGGTGCTTGGTATGCAAAACGATTTACACAAAATTCAGATGTATTTCTAAAGGTCGCTGTGACCTTTAAAAAGCATCAGACGAAACAACACTTGACTTTGAGCAGCAGGGTTAATAGAAGACTGTCACAACAGAATTAAGTATTCAGTGTTTCCTATTGTGTTTTTTTACTTTCGGCTGGCATGGATACGAGGGAGGATACGATGGTGGTTTCCCTTGCCTTCCATTGGTCTTTATATGTACTCTTCGCCAGCCTTTGTCGTTTCTACGACTATCCACAAGGCAATGCAATTTTCATTGCACTTCAAGGAAAGCAGACGCTATAGAATGCGAACTCGATCGTACAATCAACTTGACAAGTCATGTAACAAAGATTTCTATTAAGAATTATCATAAAGAGGACAAGGAACAGAGCCATAAGAGAAATAACAGAAAAACAATGAAGCATAAGAGAAATAGCAGAAGAACAATGTGGAGTTGTTGAAAGGAAAGGAACTATTCGTGCCATATACGGCCTACGAATTTTCATAGAAAGGTCAACTGAGTTGAATAAGGACTTATGTTTATGTTTTGTTGATTATACCAAGACTTTAGATCGGGTATGACACGAAAACTTGATCAACTATCTATAAAGACTCAATGTTGATGGAAAGGATCTAAGAATAATAAGGAAAATGTATTGAGAACAAACAGCAGCAATGAAAGTAGAAATGATACAAGTTCTTTCCAGAATATCAAAAGAGGGGTTACCGGTTAGGCAGGGATGTGTTCTGTCACCGGATTTGTTTACACTTTACAGCCAAACCATCATAGGAGACCCAGAATAATGCCCTGGGATAAAGGTTGGAGGAAATCTTCATCTTAAACAATCTTAGTTACGCAGATGACACCATTCTAATTGCAGAAAATGAAAAGAACCTACTGAATCTTGTGAGTATAATAGAAATAGAAAGCAGAAATAATGGGCTGGAGCTAAATAGCAAGAAGACTTAAGTCACGGTAAAAAAAAAAGAAAAAAAAAAAAAAAAAGCAAAGGGTACAACATTGAAACAAGTTGATAAGTTTAAATATCTGGGAAACAGTCATGTCACCAGACGGCCGATGCACATTAGATACAGCCAGGAGAATCGGCCAAGCTAAGACAGCATTCAAGAAAATGTAAAGCGATCTTACCAACAAATGCCTATCATGGCATCAGGAAGACAGGTCTTCAGTGTTACCTAGAACCAATAATGCTGTACGGATGTTAAGCGTGGACAGTCAACATGCGAAGTCAGAACAAGACTGAGGCAGCTGAAATGTGATTTCTAAAAAGAATGTTAAGAGTTCCATAGACAGACAGAAAACAAACGAGACAGGCTTGAAAGAGGCAAGTACAAAAACGAACATTAATGAAGAAGATAAGGAATAGACAAGCAACATTTAAAGGACATTTAATGAGGCAAGAAAAATAAGAGTACCTAGTCACAACAGGAAAGCTTGAGAGAAAAAGAGCACCAGCTTGACCCAGGGAGAAAATTGTGGACGGACGTGTGGAGTGGATGAAGACAGAGTAAGTAGGAGATGTACTTGCAGCGACAAAATATAGATTTGTATGGAGGGCCATGATCGCCAACACCATGCGGCAGGACACATGATGGTAATGATGATGAATATGATGATGATGATGATGATGGTAATGATATGTTCAGAAATGTTGAGAAATGGGGGAAAACACTCGTGAAGGGGGAACATGTGGTTTCCCAATATATTTCTGACACCAGTTAACAATGACTGATTTTGAAATGGATCCGATCACTAATTGATATATCTCGACTGGGTTTTAATGCTCTGTCGAGGCTATATCAATTCATTACAATTATTAAAACCTATACTAGTTATAAAGTTAAAAAAATTTTTTCAGTAATCGTATGAAATTTCACGCAGTTTGCTTAAATAGTTGAGAATTTCTCAGAAGTTGAGTGAAGCGCCCCTCCGTTACAAGCAGCATAACCAACCAAATGAGTCAAACAAACAAGAAGGAAAAAAAAAAAAACCAACCAACTAAGCAGGCAAGCTATATAGACTGTCCAGACTACAAGCCCTGTGGGGATGGTGGAGTTAACAGCTCTCGTGTGGAATACAAATCTAATCGACACATTAAGAAAAAGTCTTATCAATATAATTACAGGTCAGTTAAGTCAATACCATTATTTTTTTCTCTACGCCAGCCTTGGAGGAACGTAGTTCACATGACCTTTGGCAAGATCTTAACCAAGACCAGCAATAGAATAATGCACAAAGGATATCTGGCACCATTCAAAAGTCAACTGATTTATACAGTTAACTAGAGATAAAGGCCAATAGGGAGCAATCCTTCATGTATGTTTTTCATGCATAGATAGAGCTAGAGATGTACATACATCTGTTTATATACACAACATTGATCCAATGTATTGAGTATACACATACCACTGGCCAGTGCATGAGCATTGTATTTGTGTTGAGCATACACAATGATAGAGGTGTTAAGTGTGCACAGTCATAATCAGTCCATGAGCGTTACATTGCAATTATCAATCTTCATTTAAGGCTCCAAAACAAAACAATAATTTCTGAATATCTAAACGTAACTTCACATAGTACTTAACAAACGAGAGGAGTTCATAAGTTGGGACTAAGTATCCTCTTGTTGTGATCAGTGAAAACAAAAAGCCTGTGGCCCTACAACCCTGTAGAACAAAGACCCGTGGATCCTATATTAAACAAAACTCAGAGGATCATAAAACCCTGTACTACAAACCACTTCAGTGGCCAATTCTCAACAACAAAGCATTTTAGATAGTAGCATACAGTTAAGAACAATTCTGTGGATCCTACCATTTTGTACACCAAAACACTCAAGATCTTCCAACCTTGTAAAACAAATCCTGTGGATCCTGTAGATTTGACTGACTACTTTATTCGAGGCGCCGACCGGTCGTTGGTCTTGGTTTTCTTCAAGGTCACATTGGTGAATGGCGAACTGCTGAAACACACAGATCGACGATTTATATGGAAGAGAGAGAGAGAGAGAGAGAGAGAGAGAGAGAGAGAGAGAGAGAGAGAGTGTGTGTGTGTGTGTGTGTGCAGCGTGTGTGCATGTGTGTGTGTGCAGCGTGTATGCGTGTGTGTGTATGTGTGTGTGCATGGGTGAGTGCGTGAGTGCATGTGTGTGTAAATACCTAAGTAAACGAGTTGGCACATACCAACTTAAGTAAACAACATGTGAGTTAGGCCAAGCTCGTAAAGAGGTTCCACACACACACACACACACACCACACACACACACACACACACACACCACACACACACACACACACACACACACACACACACACACACGCACACCACACACACATACACACACATCACACACAACACACGCGCGCACGCGCGCGCGCGCACGAACGCACACACACAAACACACACTTCCAATCGATATAAACAATTTTTCATAAATAATATCACAAAAATGCTCTGTAAAATACACTGATGAAGAGTCATCATCATCATCAGGTGCCCTGACGCATGGCGTTGGCGACCATGGACTTCCAACCATCTCTATCTCTCGTTGCCCCCAGCATCTCCCCCACCCTCGTCATCCCCAGCCACTCTGCAAGTCCGTCCAGCATTCTCTCCCTGGGTCTACCTGGTGCTCTCTTTCCCTCCAGCTTTCCCGTTGTGACCAGGTGCTCCAAATCCCCCTTCCTCATAATATGGCCCATAAATGTTGCCTGTCTTTTCCTAATCTTCCTTATGAGTGATCTACTTGTGTCTGCCTCCATCAAGACTGTCTCGTTTGTTTTCTTTGCTGTCCATGGAACTCTCAACATTCTTCTGAGAAACCACATCTCGGCTGCCTCAATCTTGTTCTGGCTTTGCTTGCTGAATGTCCACGCCTCGCATCCGTACAACAGTATTGGTTCTATATAACATTCAAGGACTCTCTTTCTGATGTTAATTGATAGGCATTTGTTGGTAAGAATGCATGTCATCTTCTTGAATGCTGTTTTGGCTTGGCCGATTCTGCCAGCTATTTCCGATGTGCATCTGCCGTCTGATGAAATGACCGTTCCCAGGTATTTGAACTTATTAACCTGTGCCAAGGTTGTGCCATTTGCTGTTATTTTGCATGAGGGAATTTCATGTTTTTTACTGAAGTTTCTATTTCTAGTATAACAAGGTTTTGTAGGTCCCTTTCATTTTCTGCAATTAGCGCGGTGTCATCTGCGTACCGAATGTTGTTTATCATTTTCCCTCCAACCTTTAATCCAGGATCTTCTTCTAGGTTTCTCATGATGTTTTCGCTGTATAGTGAAAACAGATCTGGTGACAAAACACAACCCTATCTGACTCCTCTTTTGATGTTTTGGAAAGAGCTTATATTGTTTTCTATTGTCATTGCAGCTGCTTGTTCCCAGTACATATGAAGATTATCTTAATGATTAACTTGTCACGATCTAGTAACCGGAAAGGATGCGCTTACATGTAGTAACCGAACAACAATATTTACTGCCCGCTGTGCCATTGGCACGTAGGGCAACAACGAACATCCTTTACTCTTGTCTGTTATGAGCCAGCCTCTGAATGATGTCCCAAGTGTGTTTAAGGGCTTTGAGTTTTCTTTCTACCGTTCTTAGCCAGGTGTTCCAGAGTCTTACTCTCTTCCGTCTTCCTTCTGGTGTCCAGTGAAGGGCAGTCTGGTTAATGTTATCCTACTCTCTTCAGATGATTTGCTCAATCGAGCCTCTGTCTTCTCATGATGACAGTGTCCATGTTCTCTTGATTGCATCTGGCCAGCAATTCTTGGTTGGGAACGGAGTTGGGCTTGATGATTCGCATGATCCTTCGGAGGTTTTTTGTGTGGAAGTTGGTCAATTTCTGTCATCCTCCAGCATTCTGATCTGTAAAAAGGACACAGTTCTGGCACAGTCTTGGCTTGGTGTTGATGCTGTACTATAGGGATCGCCACACGTTGTTCAGCATTCTGAAGGTGTTTCTGGCTTTGCTGAGACAATTCTAAATGTCATTGCTTGCTCTTCCGTCATGTCTGACAGTGCTGCCTAGCTTGAAGAACTCTTCAGTATGTGTAGATTTCTTCCATCTATTTAGACTGGTGACCAGTGTGGGGTGTTCAGTGTCATCACTATTTAAAATTTTTTTACTGGCTGATAATTAGGCCTATACACTTGTACAAAAACACTGAGATGGGATATTTACTCCTGCAAATGCTAGTGGTCTGGTGATGAATGTGGTCATCTGCAAAGTCAAGATCTTCCAAGACTGAAAATAGACTACCTCTTGGTTTGTTCTCGTCGTTCGTCTCATCACCAGGTCTGTGGCCATTTTGATGAGCAGTGTGCTGACATTTCACTTGTTTGCCTTACTGCTGTCTTCACTTCGATATATGTTGTTTACTGTTTCCCATTTTACAAAATTTCTTTTAAAAATTGGCATAACAGCTCTTGTGAAAAGGACTATTTGTTGTGGATTCTTTACACTCGGAGTCTACACTACAGACTGCCGCTGTGTGTGCTGTCAAAAGCTTTCTCGAAGGTGATGTAGAGCTGTCTCTGTCATTTTGTGCTCTGCTTGACAATATTTCTCAGAGTGAACATTTGGTCAGCACGTCCTCTTCTTTTTCTGGAAATCTGCCAGTTCTTTCCTCGGTTGTTTGTTTACTGCATCTGAGATTTGCTGAGTGGTAATCTTTGCAAGGATTTTGCTTGAACGGACAAAAGGGTGATTCTGCAGGAAAAATAGTGATGTTATGTTAAACTGCATGTTCTATAGTGATACGTTGTTAATAGTGATATTAGTTGAAGAGGTCATTAATAGTCAGGATGCTAGAAGTAATACTCTGATTTAAAAAAAGAAGATGTATTCAAACGATCATGCACATCTACTTACGAGGGTGGTGGAGGTGGAGGGGGAGGAGGAGGAGGGGGTGGAGGGGCAGCTGCAGCAGGGGCAGCAGGGGGAGGGGGAGGGGGAGGGGCGAGGGCAGGCGGGTGATGGTGATGGGCTCCCTGCCCATGGTCTACGGGAGGAGGGCGGGGCGGCACGGCAGGTCCCCCACGGGAAGATTGACCGCTGGAGGAATTGTGCCCGAACGCGCTTCTCAGGGAGGAGGCCAGAGAGGCCACCTGGGAGGCCATAGAGGACGTGGGAGTGGGGGCCGGGGAAGGTGAAGGCGGTGGGTGAGCGTGCTCGGGCGGGGGTGGAGGTGGAGAGGGCATGTGAATGCTGACCGGGGACGCCGCCTCTGTGGCGTGGTGAATACTCTTCATGCTGGGGTTACGGGACAGTGTTGGAGGAGGCACCTTCGGAGTGGATGCTGAGGACGAGGGAGGTCCTTGGGAATGCGCAAAGAGGGGAGGTGGAGGAGGGAGGGGAGGGGACGGGGGTCTGGAAGGTGCTCTGGAGGCTGGCTGCGAGCGTGATCCTATAGAAAAGATGGCGGACGATGGGTGAGTGATGGAGGCGCTGGTGGTAAAATGTAACCCATCTCCTGATTGGCCAAATAGCTGCACACAGACAAAACCACGTGACAATGCCAGTACGAATACAGGATGTCTGTGAAACATTGTATCACTGCCTGAGCACCTGGAATTAAAGACACACCCAGGCAATGATAGAAATCAGATCTGAGTGAAACTCTTAATGCAGATACTGATACAACCACAAAGAAAATCAACACTTGTCTTAAAGAATCATCATTATGCTGCCCGATTTATTTAACGCACTCCATCACGCTAAAATAAGCACAGAGAAACAAATAAACATGTTTTTTACTACCCGAATGAAGCAACGCAAATTATGATTTTCAAGAATGAACAATATGTTAGTCCATTTATTAGCTATATGCTATTTTTAAAGATTATAAAGAAAGAATGATATATTTATCCATGACATTAGACATATTGTTTTTAAGATGATACTGCTTATCTAAAACAACAAACAAGATAAGAAAGACAGTAGAACACCAGTGCTGACAGTGATCAGTCCGCTGTTTTTTCGATTATTGCATTTTTGACATGATTGATTTACAACAACAACAACAACAACAACACACAACAACAACAACAACAACAACAACAACACAACAACAACAACAACAACAACACACAAAGTAGTCTGCAGTGAAGTCACAAAATCTCAGGCAACAGACATCTGATCTGTCAACCAACAATCGGGGAGTTTGGTTGCTCTGTTGTTGTTGTTGTTTATTCTTCATCTCGTGAGTTTGTTTCCTTGATGTGTGTTTTGTGTGCGAAAGTTTGCGTCTGGTCTTATTTTGTTGATTGAATGCACGTTCCCATTCTGTTTTCATGAGCTTTCGGTTTACATTTGCTTGAACGCTGGCGGTTACTCTGATTCAGCCTCAGGACATCAGACAAACCTAGAGGACAGGTGCACCTGAAAGACAGTCAGACGAGCAGCCACACAGGCGGACTGGCAAACAAGCAAACAGACCTGCGGTAGACTGGGAGCAGTGACGAGAGAAGACTCGTGCAGGGAGCGGGTTCTGGTGCTGGAACCAGGCCATAGTGATCCATGGTCCAGCCATGAAAGTCGGACAAGGACCGTGCATCCCCGTTCATTTCACTGAAACTTTTCGCTCTCTGTCGGTGATACCTGCAATGTATAAGATGCTTAGACGTTCATGTATGCGTATAGGTGAGACAGACACACACAAAACGCGCGCGCGCGCACACATACGCGCATACACACACACACGTATCTATCTATGTATCTATCTATGTATCTGTCTACGTATCTATGTATCTATCTATGTATCTATTTATTTATCTATGCATCTCTCTCTTTCTCTCTCCCTCCCTCTCTCTCTCTCTCTATATATATATACATGTATATATATATATATATATGTATATATATATATACAGATAGATAGATAGATAGATAGATAGATAGATAGATAGATAGACAGATAGATACGTGTGTACAAACGTGTTATTACATGTATATGTGTATAAACATCCATATATGGACTGGCGTATACGTACTGATAGCTTATGTACATAAGCCCATGTACATAAACACCTGCCCGTATGTCCACACGCATTCCCACCTGACCGCACACACACACACACACATACGCATGCACGCGCGTGTACGAACTCACACATGTCCACGCACGCACACATACACACACAAACACACATACACACACCAAACAAACACACACGAACGCACGCATGAACATGCTTAACATATTAACAATTAATACTAATAAAAAAAAAAGGCCAAGTCTCGAACATCTTCAAAATTGTTCTCACCAGTCCGCAATGACTAACAGACAGTTCAGTAACATCAGGTCTCCAGCTTATTACTAATGTCCACATACCTCATAGGGGTCTGAGTCTGTAACTGCTCTCTGGTTTCCATGGAGTCTGTGAAGGACAAGGGAAACCACCCATACCTGCAACACGTCATCCATTATGCAGTGTGTACAATTGGCATAAATTAAGTGTGCATGTGTGATTGCGTGTGTATGAGAGCACGTGTATTTGTTTGTGTGAATGTGTGTTTTGTCTGTATGGGTAAGGCCAGTTCTACCTTTGGACGGATGACCTAGAGGTTTGGTAAGACTCTGGTATCAGACTTGCTACAAAGTTTGCTGTAAACACAGCAAGTCTTATGCGCCGAACTATACAAATGTAAGGCCTGTACTATCAACTGTTCCTCCAAAGATGTCTTCACAAGATCTGCAACGTCATGTGGCAAGACCGAGTGAACAAGTTTATTTTTGAAGAACTGTGGTTTGCCAATATAGAACATCTACTTATCAAATGCGATCTTCATCGGTCAGTACACGATGTCCTTATGTGAGACAATCGTATTCCAAAGATGTTTCTGTATGGAGATCTAAAGCAAAGGTACCATGACCGGTAGAGACCACAAGAGCGATACAAGGATACTCGGAAAACCAACCTCATTAGCTGAGGGATCAACACTACCAGCTGGGAAGACAGTCCGCAACAAAGCAAGCTGACGACAGCAGTGCACACACAGTACAGTAACGTTTGAACAGCGCAGAACAACTGGTGTTCAATAGATGGACCGCAGGAAACAGAACCCAAGGCCACATGACCTTTTCCCATGTAGCATCTGCGGAAGAACATATCTTCTCTAGGTCTGGTTTTCTATCTCACATGAAGACCTACACAGATTTGTTGAGCTTTTTATTGCTGCAGCAATTTATTTGTAAGTTCTATACACTATGAATACGGTTCATAAGCTTCTGCTTGTTGTATTCAAGTCCTGTTGTATGCTGCAATATTTTTCCTTGAACAAAAAAAAATCTGTTTAAAAAAAAAAGACCCACTCCACAGACTGAAGACCAGTATATCTTACTCATCCGTCGAATCGATGGGAGAGTCTATCATCATCATCATCATCATCATCATCATCATCATCATCATCATCATCATCATCATCATCATCATCATCATCATCATCATCATCATATTATCATCATCGTCGTTGTCGTCATCGTCGTCATCATCTATGCGTCTGCGTGTGCGTCTGTGTTGTATCTGTATTTGTTGTTGTGTTCGCCATGTCCTTTAAAATCACGTCATAAAGAGTCCAAAACACAAGGAAACCAAACCGAAACAAGAGGCACTAGGAAAAATGTCTTATGCTGTTGCAAGCTGCTGCTCAGTGCTTATGACAATGTTATTGTACACTGAAAACAACGAAAAGATCAAATTGGCGCCTAAACCCTAAGCTTGGGCCAAGGGAAAAGAGATGATAGAGTTTACTGTCAGGACAGCTTTTAGACAGTCCCACTCTCCTCTCTCGCTGCTGTACCTTTCCCAACCCGTGAAAAGGGTTAGATGACCACTCAAGACCTTAGTGAACACAAAGGTCGGACGCTCAAATTTTTTTCTCGCTCTCTGCAGTCAGACTGGAAGACAGGAAGCTCTACCTCTACACCAACCAAGCCTCATTAACACCGAGTGAATAAAAGCTTACTTAAAACATTTTCAGTATTTCCCACCAAAAGTTCGGTTGCGAGGGAAAAAACTGAAGCAGCAGGGAAGTTTCAGGCTTTTTCTCCTAACTTT
>CM060306.1:89472116-89474616 GCA_030674185.1 Monoplex corrugatus
ATACACACACATACACGTACACACACACATACACATACATCACGCACACACACACAGACACAGGCATGCACACATACAAACACATCCATTCGCGCACATACACACACGCTACACACAGAGGGTCACATACGCATACGTACGCACACGCACACACACACACACACACACACACACACCACACACACACACACACACACACACACACACACACACATACACACACACACACACACATACACACAAAACACAGACAACACACACAACACACTACAACACACACACACACACACACACACACACACACACACACACAGGCACACGCACACCGAGTACCGCCACTTACTGGTATTTCTTTGTCGTCATCAAAAGCCAGTTTGGAACGGATATTTTTCTTCAGAAACTTCTTGTGTGCCTCCATGGCTTTGGTGTAAGGCACAAAATAGCCTTTGTGTCCTCCATGGTACTTCTTCTGCTCTGCCTGGGATATAGTATAATGTAATATGTAATTTGATACAATCCAAGCATGGACAGTCAACACGCGAAGTCAGAACAAGATTGAGGCAACTGAAATGCGGTTTCTAGGAAGAATGTTAACAGTTCCTTGGACAGCAAAAGAAACAAACGAGGCAGTCCTGAAGGAGTCAGACACAAAAAGAACATTAATGAAAAAGATTAGGAAAAAGACAAGCAACATTCATAGGATATTTCATGAGACAAGAGAAATTAAAGCACCTACTCACAACGGGAAAGCTGGAGGGGAAAAGAGCACCAGGTAGACCCAGGGAGAAAATATTGGACGGACTTGCGCAGTGGTTGAAGATAGACAGGGTGGGAGAAGTATTTGCTGCGACAAAGGATAGATCAATATGGAGGGCCATGATCGCTAACGCCGTGTGGCAAGACACATGATGATGGTGATGGTACACCCAACGATAGTGAAATATGTAATTTGATATAACCAATAATTCGGGTTTTTTTTCCTGTAAACGTGGTTACGTCTCCAATGGCCGTAATCTGGTTGAAGGATGTGGTTTTCGCAAAGTCCTCTTTGTTGCCCCAGAGCTGTTCTTTTAGAGTTGCTTCATTTGGCTACTGCTCATTTCTTCTGTTTCTGAACAGTGGGCAAAACCGCGTAATGTGCTCCTGAGACAGTAGTCCTGTCTGGCATGGACATCCAGCTCTATGGTACAGCCCCATTCGGCACATATGCTGGAGTGGGCGGTAGTGTCCAGTCGTCAGGCAGAAGATTGTGGTTTGCCGCTTTCGTTCAAGGTAATGGATGGGATCATTTCTATTATTTTCCGGGTGGAAGTTTCTTATAATGATATGACACAACACAGTGCACTATGATAAAATACAATACGACACAGCACAGCACAGTACAATACAATACAATGCAAAACAATGCAATGCAATAAAATCCAATCCAATCCAATCCAATACAATACAATACAATGCAATGCAATGCAATAAAATACAATCCAATACAGTACAGTACAATACAGTACAGTACAATACAATACAATACGATACAATACAATACAATACGATAGGCCTCTATTTCTGCTTTCTGTTTTCATTCTATTTATAAGATCTTGAAGACAGTACACAAAATAAATAGACAAAACTAAAATGCTTTCAATCAGATTAGTTAATGGAATTTTGGCTACAAACATTGTCTTGTCAAACGTGGGCATTGAAAGAGATGACATACACATTTTGTAGAATTAAAGAGAAGTTTGTCACATTTGTTCTAGTTTTGCAATACGTTAAAGATAGTTTGGGTGTTTAGAGTTTGTTCAAGAGGAATTCATCATACTTGGAAAATTCCATATGCACTCCACCTAAATCTACCTGCAATCATCTGTTAAATTCCTGGATCCTCAAAATATATGAATAAATAAACATACATACGAATAGATACACAAATAAATAAATAAATATATAGATAAATTAATAGATAAATAAGTAGATAAATAAATGAATTAATAAATTAATAAAACAAACAGACAAATAAATTAAAGATCTATACGCTGATAAAGCCTTGAATTGGGGAGGGGAACGGGGTCCATAAAACAATGACACCACCAGAATGACTGCTGCATTCAGATGGGCAGCAAACAAGTCAATTGTTATATTGAGAGCTTGGAATGAACTTGACACAAGAGATCTAGAGCCCAGAGCTCTACCGAAAGAGCCAGCCAGCCAGCCAGCCAGCCAGCCAGCCAGCCAGCAAGCCAGCCTTGAAACAGAAGTGACTGAATTGGTGAACACTGTGACTGGTTCTTTTTCTTCACAAATCAAGGCAAAATCAATACGGCGTGTATAACTATTTTTCTATTGGTCTCTGCCTTGAAACATCTCCCCCTGAACAGTTTCTTTTCTTTCATGTTAGTCCTAACATGATTTTTAAATAGAAAGGAACAGTGAAGAAATATGCAGCAGGAGCAACGATTTTCTTACAGAGCTCCACAGATCATCCAGCAAAAAAAAAATGTTG
>CM060306.1:89482116-89499616 GCA_030674185.1 Monoplex corrugatus
AGAGAGAGAGACTTACAAATACGTACACAAACACAAATACACGTCCACGCACTCATACACACACACAAACTTACACACACACACATCTCGGTCGATACGAAACAATCCCCCTCTTTATAATATATATATATATATATATATATATATATATATATATATATATATATATATATATAATATATATAAGACATGTAAAAACCACTACGCTGAAGAAAAAAAGAACATCCACAATGGTGTTGACAAGCACAGCCAGTTGCTGTACACATTAGTAACCAACATGGCCGTGAACGGTGTCAGGTTTCTCCACGCCATTTATCGTCAGAGACGGGCTGCTTGGCATTTAGAGCCGATGAAAAAGGAAGTGATCTTTGATGTCTTAAAACACAACCTCTGTGCCTAGCCCTCCTTGCCTGCGTCTCGTGCACGCGTCAATAATTTATTTGCTGAATTGTGCACCGGGTCAAAGAACAGTTAACGTTATTGCTGCAACACAGCACAAAACGATCATTGTTCGTGTCCTTTATCTTTCTTTTCTTAACTTAAGGGTAAAATAATAAGACCGTCAAACCATAAGTCACGGGTTTTCCTTTTTCTTCGCTCTCTCTCTCTCTCTTACTCACACTCTCTCTCTCTCACTCACTCTCTCTCTCTCTCTCTCTCTCTCTCTCTCTCTCTCTCGCTCTCACTCTCTCTCTCTCTTTTCGAACAAAACACAACCATAACACAGTCCTGAAGTCTCCTTAGCCAGACAAGTGATCTCTTAACTTTCTGAGACTTATGCCTTCTGCCACTACACACTTTTTTCTGTCTCGTATGCCTCATCAATGACCAAAAATCTGGGACAATATTTCAGTGAGGATGACGATCAGGATGGTAATCATGATGTTATGGGGTTCCATTTTCAACTGAGATTGCGTGACAGGGCTGAACTCTACACTTACCATTATAAACTATCCTGACGTCAGCAAGACCCGAGAGACACGAACACCTGCGGTGTTTGGCCAGGAGATATGAGAAACACATGCAATGACGCATCCGTGAAGTTACCAGCTGAGCACTATGTTTTAAGCTTGCCGTTGCTAATCTACACATTTGCCCAGACCCAGAACTAAAAAAAACACCGACAAAGACAGACATCAATAAATCAATAATATAAAACATGATACATAAGGGAATCGGAGAGTAACAGCATTTGCTATATAGTTTGACAGAGAGAAATAGAGAGGAGGGGTAACAAAATAGTAATAAGTGTAAGTGTGTGTGTGTGTGTGTGTGTGTGCGCGCGCGCGCGCACGCGTGCGTGTGCGTGTGTGTGTATGCATGAGAGAGGGAGAGAGGGGGAGACGACAGAGAGAGGGGGGGGAGAGACAGACAGACAGAGAGAGAGACAGAGACAGAGAACAGAGAGAATATAAAAGCTGAGAGACAGACATAGATAGGTAGATAGATAGATAGATAGATAGATAGATAGATAGAAGATAGATAGATAGATAGATAGATAGATAGAGAAGAGAGAGAGAGAGAGAGAATATAAAAGCTGAGAGAGACAGGATACGCATCCCCACCCCCATCCCTTTTTTTTCTTTTTAAGCAGACCGTGTATCAAATATCCTTGATTGCTATTGATTGAACAAGTCATTGCTGGCACCGATGAAACATAGAAAATCGATGGCATCTTTCTTAGCAGCAGATACACACAGCGCACACATCCGCGTGCTTTGCATATAAACTCGCGCGTGCACGCCACAAGGTATGTTGTGTGTGTGTGAATACACACAAGACCTCTTACCAAGAGGACTGCATCAAAACTCTCAGTGGAATGACACGGGGAAACAACATACTCGGTTTCAGTTTCAATCTCAGTTTCTCAGGATGACGTCTCTGTGCTCGAATAAATATAAACTGACACCATAGATGCCATACGACGAATAAGATCCCAAATACAGCATGGCATAAGCCCTAACCCTGTGCATAAACCTTACACGAAGGCAGGATCTTGGGGTTCCAGTTAGCATATTTTTCTGTCTATTCAGCCCCCCGTGGGGATGCCGGGGGCTTTTTCAGTATAAATAGTATCCCCACCTTCTGGAAATTCTGTGCCAGAAATTCCTCTTTTCTGTCACTCTCTTTGTTTCTGCCTTGTTCCTTTGCTTTCTGTCATTTCTTCTGTCATTTTCTGCCATGCTGGTCCATTCACCCGTATGTTTTCGAGAAAGTCTTACCTATTTTTTCCTAGGATTCATAATTGGGTATATGTATTAAGTGCATTTTTGGCTCTAGGGAGGTGAGATATGCGGAAGCAATTTGAAGGTAATTTATTCCCGTTTTATATATTGTTTAGGTGTTCATAGATATGCTTAAATTTGTATTCAGGTGTGTTTTTGGATCCTCTGTGCGATAGATTGGACGGAGTGGTCAACGCGGGGGCATGTCCTTAGTTTATGTGCCCAAATGCATTGATATGTGCACTTAATTTTCTTTTCTTTCCTTTATTCCTGTTGGATGTTTTGTATGTTTTGAAGCAGTTGTAGCCCTGATACGGCTCTTCGCAGTCGGCTGGGCTTTAAACAACAATAACATCAGAACACAATGTCTATTCAACGCGTGGGTTTATGTGCAGGCTGAAGACTTGTGCCATGATCACCACATACATGGCACCTGTGACGTTAATGCATATGGAATTCGTTCCGAGCGCGGAGACGTCATCTTGAGAAACTGAACCTGAAACTGAAAAGAGAACTGAACACATATCGCAGTGATGTCCCATCTACCACGTGCAGCCACAGGAGACATGGCCGACTGCAACCCCCTCACCCCACCCCACCCCACCCCCACCCCGACCACCAAGTTCTAAGGCATCTGGCAGGAATTGGAAAAAAACAAAAAAACCCGACAACATTCATCGCCAGATATAGATTGGCCATAAAGACAGCGAACCAAAAAAAAAAAAAAAAAAAAAAAAAAGAAAAATAAGAAAAATAACATGCATATTCTCATCACCAAAACGTTGTAAACACTTGCTCCAGATTTTGTAGTTCTTCCCGCCCTGATCTAGTGATAACTTCAGTGTCAGCGAGTTTGGAATTGTGCTGGAGGGCTGAAATAAGCATCGTGAGGGTTGTGAGTCGGGAACAGTGCTAATGGCTCAGCAAAAAAACAAACAAACAAACAAAAAACAAAGATATCAAAACCTTCTTGCGGCCTTGTCTTCATCACAGCAGCTAATTTAATGATTTGATGAAAGGCGTGGCAGAGCATGTATGGATTTACCCCGCGCCATGAAGCGATGAGGATGACAGTGAAACGTGACACTGCCTGACAGCGGCGTGAAATTGGAAGTGACAGATTGAGGTGTGTGTGTTGTGTGTTGTGTTGTGTTGTGTGTGTGTGTGTTGTGTGTTGTGTTGTGTGTGTGTGTGTTGTATGTGGGTGTGTGTGTGTGTGAGTGTGTGTGTGTGTGTGTGGTGTGTGTGTGTTGTGTGTGTGTGTGTGTGTGTGTGTGTGTGTGTGTGTGTTGTGTGTGTGTGTGTGTGTTGCGTGTTGTGTGTGTGTGTGTGTGTGTGTGTGTGTGGTGTGCATGTGCGTGTGTGTGTGTGTTTGTGTGTGTGAGAGTGTGTGCACGTGTGTGTGTGTTTGTGTGTGTGTGAGAGTGTGTGCACGTGTGTGTGTGTGTGTGTGCGTGTGTGTGTATGTGCGTGTGTGTACGTGTGTGTATGTGTGTGCGCGCGGCGTGTTTGTGTATGTGCTTACGTACGTGTGTGTGTGTATGTGTGCGCACGTGCGTGTGTGTATGTATGTGTGTGTGTGTGTGTGTTTGTGTTAGGATACATAAAAACACGTGACAGCACTTGGGTGTGGTCAAAAACACCCGACATCCAGTATTGATTTAATTAGCCTTCTGTAGGAATGTACCCGGCACTTTCAGGCTGATAGTGATTATTTTCGTCGATCTTTTTTCTTTTTTTTTCTTACCCCCCGTGCCGCCCACCACCCCCAACCCCTTTTCCGTAAGGAACATTTATCAATATCGACACATGTGATGCATCAGTCTGTCTGTCCCTCTGTTTGTTTATGATGGACTACATAAACCAGCGGAGATATTTCAATTGTTTAATGGTGGATTTTGACTTTATTTGCAAACTCGTGCTTCAGAACGATCCAATATTTTTATCAAAGTGGTTCAAAGAGCGAATATAGGATATACATATATATACATATATGTTTGTATATGCATGTATGTATGCATATATGCATAGATAGATAGATAGATAGACAAATAAACAGATAGACAGATAGATATATAGACAGACAGACAGACAGCCAGACAGACAGATAGATAGATAGACAGACAGATAGACAGACAGACAGACAGATAGATAGATAGATAGACAGACAGACAGACACACAGACAGACAGATGGTTTCAGTGCTTCATAAGTTCCGTGACCACCCCTATCCCCCATCCCCTATCCTCCATCCCAGTGCCCGTGCATAGGGTTTGGGGCAACTCAAGGAGTCTGCCAGGTGATTGCTGACGGATTTGGGTGGAGCGTGTATGCAACTGCCCAAACGCGATGGATTCCTCTTGAACATATTTCAAGAGTCCTAGGAGACGACGCTCGTGACGGGCGAAACAGCCGAGTGGTTAGGACATCCGACTAACATTCAGAAGGTCTGAGTTTGATCCTACTTGGGTATAGCAGTGAGTAGATTTGTCTGATCTCTAAGGTGCGTGCAGATCTGAAAACGTTGGTACCCCCTTCGTATGTAGACACAACACAATCCAACACAACACGATACAAGTTAACAAGAAACACCACGAGGATGCGGATGGGACCCAGAGCACTAATGCCTCGCCACTCTCGGGACAATCACCTTCCAAGCTCCCGGCGTCACTCGACAGTCATTTCATCAAGCAAAGAGGGGCTGTCCATGCGGTGCATGTCCTATTCGGACCCAGTCATCAGTTACCTTGTTTACAAACCGAATGGCAAGGTGGGGAGATGACAAACCCCGGGACACAGCCACAAAACGGGTACCAGCCCAGTCTCTCGACTAGGAGAGAATGGAATACTCCTTTCCCTGCAGTCAGTGACGAAGCCACAAGCCGAAGTCAAGAAACACCAGGAGGGTGCCAATGGGGCACAATACAATAAAAAAAAAATGCAATGCGGCACAACATATTATACAATGCAATACAGTACTTTGGTTTGTAGTTTAGAGTTTGCTCAAAAGAGATCCATCGCACTCGGACAATTCCATATGCGCTCCACCCAGACCTGCCGGCAATTATCTGACAGACTTCCTGAGCCTGCGCAAAACCATATGCGCTGGCAAGGTCTTGAAATGGGAGAGGGATAGAGGAGAAAGGACCTATGAAACACGAAGCTGACACCACCAGAATGATGGAAACATTAAGACAGTCGGCGAAATGTCCAGTTTTTAATATTGCAGGCTGAGAGTGAGCCCGAGAGATTAGATCTTGAGTCCACGGTTCTATCAAAGACAGTAAGCATTCGGCATGGAATACAACACAATACAATATACTTCACACACAGTACCTAGCCTATCATTCTTTAAAAAAAAAAGTGCAACCACCTGTGTTCTTTTGCTTCGCTCCACTGACTGTGGAAAACGGATCAATGATTCTAGTGTCGTTGTCATAGTAACGGCATTTAATTCGTGTGTTCCGCGAGAGCGACAGTCGATGCCAGAATCGTGAGTAATGAGGTAAAAGTCGCCAGTCAATCCAAGGGTTTAGAGTGGTTTGGATCTGTCACAAACCTAATGGCGGTGTTGTTCTGTCCCAGACTTAAGTGTGGTATTTAATTTCGTGAAAAATCTAAGCGCTGTTTGTTTTGATCAAAATTTTAAGGGTGATTTGCTTTCTTTATGTTCTCTGCAGAATTTGAACAGATCATCGTTAAAAAATATTCATTTTTTTAATTAAAGCAACATTTGTTGCCAGCATTCTATGTACATTCCGAATTTGAAACAATGTCAGCTTCGTGTCCTTACTTTTGTGCAGTTTGTAAAAGACGGTTTTTCCACACAATCGTAAATTAAGTGGTTTTTTTTTTATTATTCCATTTTGAACTACATTTGAATATTAGTTGTCTTTGCTAATCCATTTTCATCAGAGACATACAGAGAGACAGACATCTTTCTCTGGTCGACATAATTCGCTGACATATATATATATATATATATATATATATATATATATATATATATATATATATATATATAATATATTGTATACGTACATATATATGTATGCATATATGTATATAGATAGATAGACAGATAGATAGATAGATAGATAGATAATACATACAACACACACACACACACACACCATCACAACAACAAAACTATAATATATATATATATATATATATATATATATATCATATATATATATACTATGTATATATATGGAAACTGAAAAGGAAAAGAAAAAGAAATACTCACCTATCTCTTCAGTTCCGCCTTGTCCTGAACTTTTACAGTTGTGTCCAAGTCGTCCAAGTGATTCGATGTAGGTTCTGGCTGCTGTAGAAGCCGCTGAAATAAATGAATAAATGATGAATAATGAATGAATGAATGAATGAATGAATGAATGAATGAATGAATGAATATGAATGAATAAATAATGAATGAATGAATGAATGAGACAATAGATAGATAAATGAACAATGCCTTTTAGAACCAACATTATTATCCTTGCAAATATTCATGGGCTTCATTCCGTTTTTCTGTATTGGTTTGTCCATAAAGGATACATTATTTGTTTGCCGGTTTGGTAGATTGAAATCTAAATTAAAGCAACTGTCAGTGTTCAAACAAGCTGGAACTAGAAAAACACAACAACAACAAAACAGAACCATAACGCGTATCTGGTATAGAAAAACACGACTTGCGCAAATTTTCGGCCAGCAGGTCTTTGTCAAACAACAACAACAAAACAGCAAAGAATAAACGCACAACATTTAGCGACAAAAAAAAAAAAAAACAAAAAAAAAGAAAAAGAAAAAAGTAGGCAACTTTTCCTGCCCAACATTACATTAGGGAAGTTTGAGAAAACTGGCACTCACAAACATACCACTGTCGTGGCGTTTTGAGGGGGAAAAACTTTTTTTCGTGTGTTTCAGATGTGATACAACCTTAAAAAAAACTTGTCTGTCGTGTCTGATGCGATTTTGGCTACAGTGACATTGCAAATGTGATCGATATGGCGAATCCCTCAAACACGTGAAATAAGTAACATAAAACACAATCAGAGTGTCGAGGGAATGGTTATTGAATATTTACGAGCTTGTGGAGAATTCATGAAATGAAAATGTTTTACTTCCCCATGAAATGACAACACACACACACACACACACACACACACACACACACACACACACACACACACACACACACACACACACACACAACCACACCACACACACACACACGCACACACACACACAACACACACACACATACATACACATACACACAACACACACACACACACACCACACACACAGACTCACACACGCGTGCACACACACACACATACACACATACACACACACATAACAAAACAAACACAAAACAAAACAAATCAAAACAAACAATACAAACAAACAAACAAATTAAGATGGTCAAACCATGTTTTAAAAAAACCCATCCTTTTAAGCAAAAATTGTTTAAGATGTTTCAGATTTTGTGCTTCTTTAGCCCATTGCGATGTTGAAAAGGCTTTGGTTGAAATAAAACTTGACGTGCATCGAATACAAAGATAGACGTTTACAACAGAGAAAAAAACAAAAACAAAAGATTTTGAAGATCACCAGTTTTAATGGTACTATGGTTTATAAAACCGACCACCGAAAGAAGGCTTTGGGATCGAATCTTAAGAGTCCCGTCAGAAAATCATTGTGGGATTCTTCGGCACCACCCGGCTCCTGTCCAGAGTTGAGTGTTCTGTGAGCTCATTGGGAAGACAGGTACATCACTTTTCCTTCTTCTTCTTCTTTGTTGTTGTTGTTGTTCTTCTTCTTCTTCTTCTTTCTTCTTCCTTCTTTCTTCTTTCTTCGTCTTCTTCTTCTTCTTCTTCTTCCTTCTTCTTCTTCTTCTTCTTCTTCTTCTTTTCTTCTTCTTCTTCTTCTTCTTCCTTTTTCCTTCTTCTTCTTCTTCTTTCTTTCTTCCTTCTTTCCTTCTTCTTTCTTCCTTCTTCTTCTTTCTTCTTCCTTCTTCTTCTTCTTCTTCTTCCTTCTTCCTTCTTCTTTCTTCCTTCTTCTTCTTCTTCTTCTTCTTCTTCTTCTTCTTCTTCTTCTTCTTCCTTCTTCTTCTTCTTCTTCTTCTTCTTCTTCTTCCTTCTTCTTCCTTCTTCCTTCTTCTTCTTCTTCTTCCTTCTTCCTTCTTCTTCTTCTTCTTCTTCTTCTTCTTCTTCTTCTTCTTCTTCTTCTTCCTTCTTCTTCTTCTTCTTCCTTCTTCTTCTTCTTCTTCTTTTCTTCTTCTTCTTCTTCTTCTTCTTATTTTTTTACATGGTCAGGCCATATTTGTGAAAAATATGGAATTTTTATCCAGATCCTGTGTCTGGCATGGACTCTCCCTTCCGCGTTCCCTACAGAGATCAACACAGTCGGGTATCATCCATTTTACAGATGCTATATTGAGGATGTTGCTCAAATCCAATGACCAACACCACAAATGTCTGTATCTCATGGGCCTGGTTGACGCCAGGATATTTATGACAGTAAGCATAGAGTACAGACCTGTCGCGCAGCCCCAATCCAAGATGGAACTCCACAGCATCATGGTTATCATATTCATTGTCATCATCATATAAGCATTGTGAAAAACTGTCCCAGATTCTGTGGCCATTAACCCTTTAATTCTCCCAAACCATCCCCCAACTGCGAAAACTTAACCCTTGACTCTTTCACCCTTAGGAAGCTGGTGGAAAAAATGAGGGAGTCAAAGGGTTAAGTTTTTCCCTCACTAGCATGGTTGACAGTGCAAGATGCTGGCGGACAAGGTGCAGGAGCCAAAGGGTTAATGTGGAAATGAGACGGCAAAAATAAATGAATGTATAAATAAATAAAATGAATATCTCTTGCAGGAGCCAAAGGGTTAATGTGGAAACGAGACGGCAAAAATAAATGAATGTATAAATAAATAAAATGAATATCTCTAAGTAAACAAATAAACAGAAAAATAAATTAATAAATAAACAAAAAATAAATAGATAACACATAAACAAAAACAACAAAATAAAAATAAAAAAGTTGTCACAAGTGCCCGAAAAATTGCTCAAGAAACGTCTTCCTCAAAAAGGAGTTGATTTTAGGCTCTTTGAGGTGTATCTATGTTTGTATACATACACATATACATATACATATACATATACATATGCATATACATATACATGTACATATACATACATACATACATACATACAATATATATATATATATATATATATATATATATATATATATGTATACACTTCAATTTTCCAAGACAATCAACAAGGGCATTGACTATTTTCTCCAATATTTCGGCCCTTGGCCTTCCTCAGGGTAAAATGACAATAAAATCGTATGATCTCATCTACATTAGAGAATTCATCTCACTTCCTTTAAAATATGGCATAAAATCACGTGGGGCATGAATGTACACACAAACACATAGTCGCCCCTATTCACACCCTCACACATATATATATACAGAGAGAAGAGAGAGATAGACAGACAGAGACGCAACACACACGCGCGAGCACGCAGACACACACATACACACTCACGCGTGCACGCAAACACACTCGCACACACTTCTCTCTGGTTGGACAGAGACGCAACACACACGCGCGAGCACGCAGACACACACATACACACTCATGCGTGCGCGCAAACACACTCGCACACACTTCTCTCTGGTCAATCTCCCATCTTTTGAAATGGAATTTGAATACAAAAGTTAAAACATGAACTGAATTCAGGTGATGAAACGTGTAACTCCTTTCAGTTGATACTGACTAAACACGGGCAACAGACAACACCTGTGCTCTGTTTAGATAGGAAGGAGCAGTGTAGGTCTATTCACAACTACACTTGATGCATGACTAGCATCAGTATGCATTGACTGATGACAACAACAACAACAACAACAAAAGAAAAAAACGTGGCCAAGACAACAATTCCAGGTAATTTTATTTTTCTGGAGTACTGATTATCTCAAATAGAGTTGCTGATTTATAATTACCGATACAATCATACATGTAATAGCGCACGTAACGTCGAGAGAGCCCAGTGGCAAAGATTGAAGACCTATTGTACACATTAACACATACAAGCACACATACTCGTACATGCACCTGTGTCAGCTTTTTCCCCAGACAGATCTTACGATTTCAAAGCGCAAATTCTGTAATTACAACTGATAATAAAAATTATGTCATTGTGTTTATTTCTCATTTCAGTGCTGGATCATCAGGGCGACATTAACTGACAGATTTTGTGGTGGTGTTCGGCGTGACTGTCACAAGATAAAACCAGGTTCCTCGTGTCTGATATCAACGGTTGTCAATGTGACCGAGACCTTTTCTTCAGCTGGACTCGTGAAGGTGAAGAAGAAAGGTGGTCGTTTCTTCGCCTGATACAGTGGATGTTTAGTGCAAAGCGTGATTGGCAAATCTACGGCGGTGGTGTCGTGGAATGTAGTCGTACTTGTTACCGTGTTCGTGCGGCAGACTCCAGGATTTCGGTGTTGGGGTTGTTGGAAGGGATGTGTGGTTTTTGAGGCTGACCTCGCACCGAACTTGGACCATTCGACGTTGTGTGTGTGTGCGTGTGTGTGCATTTGAATCCGAACCCAATCGTTCAGCGCAGCTTGGGGTGGAGGTGACTTTTGTCAGTCAAGCTGGATAACAACAGTGACCCAGATCGTGACGGCAGACCCATGGAGTCTGTCCATCAAGACCCCCACCAGGCGGTGGCTACGCCTTCCAACCCGGAACCCGACCCTCACCCTCTGCCCCCATCCGCCTTGCAGGAGGCGTTGAACAGGTTCCGGACCGACATGGCTTCAATCTTCATGAGTTATCCATACAGTCTTTTCAGCCACTACACCCTAGCCGACCTCATGGGAAACTATCCGATCTATCCAAGCTGTCTGCCAGCACCTAGTAGTGGTGTTCCTACTACTGTTTCCACGCTTCCAAACCCGTTCCCCGTTGGCAACACTCATGCTCCCGGATCTGTAAGATTTCATCCACCATCTTCCTATTTGCGCTTCCCTCTCCTACAACCACATCATGAGTTCCCGCCAGCAACAGAGTCTCTCGGTCATCCTCTCCGTTCAGCCTACCCGGACCCCTCACGCCCGGTGGGAGCTTTGGTCCACCGGAAGAAGCGAAGAAATCGCAGCATGTTCACGGAGGAACAAAGAGAGCAGCTTGAATCCACCTTCAACAAAACTCACTACCCTGACCCCGGGTCCATCGAACAGCTCGCCCTCAGGCTTAATTTCAGTGAGACGACAGTGTATAATTGGTTCAAGAACCGGAGAGCCAAGTGGCGTAAGCAGCAGCGAGAGAAGAAAGCAAACCGCAAAAGCTTAGAGGACTGCAAGGGCAAAAGCGACAGCAACAAGAACGACAGCAATATCCCTGGTGACAGCATTACTACCACCACCAAAGACATCAGCAACAACGGTGATGTCTTGTGTCCTAAACAAGTTACTCTCAACGCCACAAAGGAAGAGTTAGAGCAGCCTAAGCCACCTTCAACGTAACTCATTATCCTGTGCATCAAAGTCTTGAAAACCTTGTCCTCAGGACTGGCCTCAGAGAGCAGACGATAAGGTTGTGGTTTATGAAACGACGAGCCACGTGGCGCAAGCAGCAGAAGCGAGAGAAGGAGGAAAACCAGACAGCCGGAGAAACTCGCAACACAACGACAGCAACAGCAACAGCAACAACGACAGCAACAGCAACGGCAGTCACAACGACGACAGCCACAACAATGACGACAGCCACAACAATGACGACAGCCACAACAATGACGACAGCCACAACCACAACGACAGCCACAACGACGACAGCCACAACAACGACAGCCACAACAACGACAGCCACAACAACAGCGACAACAACGACAGCCACAACAACAGCGACAGCCACAACAACGACAGCGACAACAACGACAGCCACAACAACAGCGACAACAACGACAGCCACAACAACGGCAGTCACAACGACGACAGCCACAACAATGATAGCCACAACAACGACAGCCACAACAACAGCGACAACAACGACAGCCACAACAACGGCAGTCACAACGACGACAGCCACAACAACAACGACAGCCACAACAACAACGACAGCCACAACAACGACAGCCACAACAACGACAGCCACAACAAACAACAACAACAACAACAACAACAACGACAGCCACAACAACGCCAACCACAACAACAATGACAGCCACAACAACAACGACAGCCACAACAACGACAGCCACAACAACAACAACAGCAACAACAACGACAGCCACAACAACGACAACCACAACAACAATGACAGCCACAACAACAACGACAGCCACAACAACAACAAGGACAGCCACAACAAGGACAGCCACAACAACAACAACGACAGTCACAACAAGGACAGCCACAACAACAATAACAACGACAGCCACAACAACGACAGCAACAACAACGACAGCAACAACAACTACAACAGCAACAACGACAGCAGCAATGTCTTGTCAGTTAACCGCACCACCACCAAGGACTTATATGACTGATGAATAGACGTCTTAACATGTCAATAATATGTGTAGTGTGTGCGCGCGCGTGGTTTTTTGTTTATTTGTTTGTTTGTTTTTGTTGTGTGTGTGTGTGTGTGTGTGTGTGTGCGCGCGCGCGCGCGCGCGTGCAGTGTTATTTTGGGTGTTTTGTTGTTGTTGATGTTGTTTGCTTTTCTTTTGGCTTTTTCTTTTTCTTTCTTTCTTTTCCTTTTCTTTTTTAGTCTGTCTGTCTTTCTCCTTTGTTTTCTTTGCTTTTTGTTGTTGTTTTGTTTTGCTTGTTTGTTTGTTTTTTCCCCAACGGTGCACTCTTATTGTTGAATATCCAACGGCCGAGTGGTCCAAATTTCGGATCTTTTCATGCATATCGCCGTCATTGGTATACTGATATGATTTTTCTTTGTGTTTATTGTTAGTGGAGCTTGCTTTGTTTGTTTGTTCTTTCTTCTTTGTTTGTTTGTTTGTTTGTTTATTTGTGTGTTTGTTTGTTTGCCTGCTTGTTTGTTTGGATGGGTTGGTTGGTTGGTTGGTTGGTTGGTTGGTTGGTTGGTTGGTTGGTTGGTTCGTTTGTTTGTTCGTTCATTCGTTCGTTCGTTCGTTTGTTCACTCGCTTATTCGTTCGTTTGTTTGTTTAGATCCCAAATGCAGTCACCGTTTCGCTTGGGTTATTTCAGTCTTGTTTTTGTTTTCCATTACCAGACGATTTGTTTCTCAATGCTAGTTTTGATGTTAGTGACCCTGACGTGGACAGGGCAAGACAATGAATAGAAGGAAAGGAGTAAATACATAAATAGAACAATGAATAAATACATCGATGAATGAATAACGAAGGTGAAAGTGATTAACAATTTCACTTACACTGATTTATTTATCTATCTATTTATTGAAAAATCTGATCGAGCCGTTCTTACAATCTCCCTTTCTTGATGAAACCAGAGACGGCAACAAACCTTCATACGTCAACAGCAGATGAAAGAATACTACTTGTAGTCGTCTTGCGATTGAGCCAGTTAGTTGACTTCATACATCTTCTGGATACGTGTAAATTGAAAATAAGCCCTGTGTTATTAAATGTGTGGCGTGTGATAAAAATAAGCCGTGACCAAATACATTTGTGAAATTTGAGCCTTTTTGAATATAATTATGGCCACAAATGTTTTAAAAACTTTTTTATTCCTTTTGTTTCACAACGAACGGACATTTAGCATACGATGTATTTACGAAGAATGACAAAAACAAAATATTTTACACATAAGAAAAGACAATGTTGACTCATGAACTCCACACAGTATACAGAATATACATAATGATATTTTATACATTGGAAGTTTAAAATGAACATCAAGATTTAGCACATGTCAACATTTCCACTATGAACCCGTTTTACATACCACATCCCTTTGCCGATCGTCAATCAAGCATCATCGAACAATGTGATAACAGAAATGATATCAATTTATAATATAAAACAAATATTGTTGACATAAAAACAACGTACAATTTAAAAACATATAAGAAAATATTCTAGTCAGTGACGATTTTATTATATACATCAATATTCAATAACATGTCATGAAGACATTCTGTTTTCTACGGGGAGAACATTGGCATATAATTGTTCCACTGAGTATTAAAAATGGACAAGTAAAGTTTATTTTGGCATTATTTGGCATTCAATTTTGAATCTCTGTTTTAGCATTCTTTGGAAGGTATGTATATTCAGAACACATTGTCTACTTTGCATTTATGTATAAATGATTTGCAAGCATTATTATAAGATCAAATAGTCTATCCGTTTTTACATATTGATGAACACCGAACAATATGTTTAGTGTGATTTTGATGTTAAAGGTATTTTCGCATTTTGCGTTGATTAGTTTTTCTTTTAAGTTCCAAAACTTACGGACACAGTAACAGTTCCACAGAAAATGTGCGATAGAGTCTCTTGTATTATTACACCATGTACAATTTGTCGTAGTTGCTGTACCTATTGTGTTTAATATTATAATGGTTCTTTTCTTACTTGCAGCCATCTTAATTTAACATCATTTAATTTATGAATTTTTAGAAAAAAAACTTTTCCCACGAGATGTTAATGCTTAGTTTCTCTGACCACCTTGAGCAACAATTTGGTTTGCTATTATCCAATTTAATTTTTTCATAGCAAAGTTTTGCTCCCTTTTGTACACTCATTATTAGCCTCCTTGCATTTGGCGCATTCAAAATATAATTCGTGTTTTTGTTCATTTGAATTCTGGTTGTTTTTAAATATTGTTTTATTGAATATCCATCCATTATAAATGACAAAACTGATACGGCAATCGGTGTTATTTTCAAATTCTTCATAGGTAAAACCCCCAGCTATTTTCTTCAAGAAAATGTTTGATGCAGTATATTCCTTTCTCCTTTAGTTTATTATTCTTGATTATTTTGTTATCCACCTTTATTTTTTCAATATAAAAGACAGGTTCAGCTAACAGTTCACTTGAATTCTTAGGTGTTACATGATTACAAAATGCCATGTAGGCCTTACATGTATCAGCCCAGAACATATTGTTCTTCATGAAATATGAAACAACTGCTGGTCCGTAGTATTCAATGTTGTTAAGAAACGGATACATTTCAGCTGCAATTTACTTTTACGGAACGAAAGGTACGCAATACATAATTTGTCAAATTAGACAAACATTGAAAAAAACACTACATGAGATTTCTTTTATATATGCGCTTGATCACTATGGGCTTTTGTGACTGTAAATAATTATTGTATTTGTACATGTGCGCGGTGTAATCAATCTTAACCACTTCCTCTATTACGTCAAGAAAAGGAAAAGACGTAGGAAAACTCAAAAGGTAGACAAATTGCAAACAGCAATGCAGTCGTATAAACGGAAATGTATTCGTCTAAAAGCACGTATGTGAATAGGCGTTAAAAGAAATAACGAACGAACGGAAATGTATGATATTGATAATAACAAAATGTAAGGTCATGTGGGTAGTCTCTAAGCAAGTCATATACTATGTATGAATTCTACAATGCTATTGTAAACAAAGTAGCAAAGAAGGGACTTGCAGAATAATGAAAAGAAAGAAAGGAACAAAAAGAAATAGAAACAATAAAGAGGAAAGAAAGAAAAAGATAATCAACCAAATTATCTTTGAACAAAAAATGTGTCCCTTGAAGTCGAAAGGCGATTTAACATATTCAACTTATTTAATTAGTGGTAAAACAAATGACAGTACACAAGAGAGAGAAAGAGAGAGAGAGAGAGAGAGAGAGAGAGAGAGAGAGAGAGAGAGAGAGAGAGAGAGAGAGAGAGAGAGAAGAACAATCAAGCTTAATAAAAGAAAACGACCTAACTGACTTGCAGGAAAACGCCTCGTAATTTGCAAATACATACTCGAATCAGCAAGTTTCTAGTTTTAAGTTTTAAGTGATATCGAAAATCTTAACGTTAAAAATGGTTTGACATATAACAATTACAAATACGAAATTTCGGAAGTCAGTTCAGTGATAATCCGTATACAAAATCAATTTCCATTCTTGTGCTGGGCATAAGTTACACTGTTTTTATCTTCAAATATCGTATTCATTTCTCGTTAAGAAGTTCTTAATGACATTTTTTTTACTGCCTGCAATATCTATCTTTGCATCTTTTGTTCTTTCACGAACCTAGTCATCATACAGGGTGCTCCAATAAGCTTGGATCCAACAAAAATTGTTTTGTGTACTACATGTTATTGAAGAATGAATTAAATACTTAATCTAAAATACCATTTAGCTTTTTTATTTGTCCTCCTATTTCCAGTCCTCTAACACAGAATTTGAATCTACATGTACAGAAATTCTAAACAAAGTTTCTCTTGTGTATCATTCAGTGCCATTAGATTGGAAACTAATTCTGAAGTAAAGACTCAAGACCTGAAATAAACGCGGTGTGTGTGTGTGTGTTGTGTGTTGTGTGTGGGGTGTGTGTGTGTGTGTGTGTGTGTGTGTGTGTGTGTGTGTGTGTGTGTGTGTGTGTGTGTGTGTGTGTGGTGTGTGTGTGTGTGTGTGGTGTGTGTGTGTGGTGTGTGTGTGTGTGTGTGTGTGGTGTGTGTGTGTGTGTGTGTGTGTGTGTGTGTGTGTGTGTGTGTGTGTGTGTGTGTGTGTGGTGTGTGTGTGTTGTATGTGTGGTGTGTGTGTGTGCGAGTGCGTGTGTGTGTGTGTTTGTGTTTGTGTGTGTGTGTTAATGTGTGTGTGTGTGTGTGTGTGTGTGTGTGTGAGTGTGTGTGTGTATGTGTATGAGTGTATGTGTGTGCATGTGTGTGAGTGTGTGTGTGTGTGTGTGAGTGTGTGTGTATGTGAGTGTGTGAGTGTGTATGTGTGTGTGAGTGTGTGTGTGTGTGAGTGTGTGTGTGTGTGTGGTGTATGTGTGTAAGTGTGGGGGTGTGTGGGGGTGTGCGTGTGTGTGGTGTGTGTGTGTGTGTGTGTGTGTGTGTGTGTGTGTGTGTGTGTGTGTGTGTGTGTGGTGGTGTATGTGTGTAAGTGTGTGTGTGTGTGGGGTGTGTGTGATGTATGTGTGTAAATGTGTGTGTGCGTGTGCGAGTGCGTGTGTGTGTGTGTGTGTGTGTGTGAGATCCAGAATGATCACAGCGCAAGCTTTAAGCCCGCACATAAACCCGCAAGCTGACCAGGTCCTGAGGTCT
>CM060306.1:89502116-89592116 GCA_030674185.1 Monoplex corrugatus
ACACGCACATATGATATGATATGATATGACACACACAACCACACACGCACAAACACACACGCACATATGATATGATACGATACGATACGATACGATACGATACGATACGATGCGATATGATATGAATGATATGATATGATAATGATATGTTATGATATGAAAATGATATGATATGATGATATGATATGATATGATATGATATATGATATGAATATTGATATGATAGATATGATATGATGATTGATATGTGGATATATGATAGCGTATATATGATAGGTATGATATGATGATATGATATGATGATGAATGATATGATATGATATGACTATGATATGATATGATATATATGACATGATATATGATATGATTATGATTATGATATGATATGATATGATATGATAGGTATGATATGTGATATGGTATGAATGGTATGATATGGATATGATATGAATGTGATATGGAAATGCGATGTGATGCGATGTGATATGTGATGCGATGTGATGCGATGTGTGTGATTGATGTGATGTGATGTGGTGTGATGCAGTGTGGTGTGGTATGGTGTGGTGCGGTGTGGTGTGGTGTGGTGAGGTGTGGTGTGGTGTGGTGTGGTGTGGTGCGGTGTGGTGTGGTGTGGTGCGGTGCGGTGCGGTGCAGTGCAGTGTGATGCGGTGCGGTGTGGTGAGGTGTGATGTGGTGCGGTGTGGTGCGGTGCGGGTGTGGTGCGATGTCATGTATGTTTGACGTATGATGTGATGTGGTGTGATTTGATGTGATGTGATGTGATATGATGTGACATGACGTGACTTGACACGACACGACACGACACGACACGACGCGGTGCGATGCGATGCGATGCGATGCGATGCGATGCGATGTGATGCGATGCGATGCGATGCGTTGCGACGCGACGCGACGCCAGACGAGATGAGACAAGATGAGACAATGTGATGTGATATGATGTGATGTGATGTGATGTGATGATATATATGATATGATACAATATATGATATTTGGTATGATACGATACGATACGATAAGATATGATACGATAATCTATATACTATACTATACTATACTTACTATACTATACAATACTATACTATACTTATACTATACTATACTATATATACTTACTATACTATACTATACTATCTATACTATACTATACTATACTATCTATACTATATATACTATATTATACTATACTATACTATACTATACTATACTATACTATACCATACCATACCAAACCAATATAATATAATATAATATAATATAATATAATATAATATAATATAATATAATATAATACAATACAATACTATACTATACTATACTATACTATACTATATTATACTATACTTATACTACATTATATTATATTATATTATATTATATTATATTATATTATATTATATTATTTATATTATATTATATTATATTATATTATATTATTATATTTATTATATTATATTATATTATATTATATTATATTATATTTATTTTATATTATATTATATTATTATATTATATTATATTAATTATATTATATTATATGATATACATACTGAGATGGTTTCTGCTGAGTTTGTTCTAATATAATGGTTTTCACTATTAAACCACCGTTTAGTTTGCACGCTATGTGTTCTCTCTTAGCATTGATGTGTACAGAGGACTGGGATGTTGTGCTGTGTGTGGATATGTTGAAGGCGGGGCAGAGGGGTCACGGGGGGATGTTGTGCTGTGTGTGGATAGGTTGAAGGCGGGATACAGGGGTCACGGGGGGATGTTGTGCTGTGTGTGGATATGTTGAAGGCGGGATACAGGGGTCACGGGGGGATGTTGTGCTGTGTGTGGATATGTTGAAGGCGGGATACAGGGGTCACGGGGGATGTTGTGCTGTGTGTGGATATGTTGAAGGCGGGGCACAGGGGTCACGGGGGGGGGGGATGTTGTGCTGTGTGTGGATATGTTGAAGGCGGGACAGAGGGTCACGGGGGATGTTGTGCTGTGTGTGGATATGTTGAAGGCGGGGCACAGGGGTCACGGGGGGATGTTGTGCTGTGTGTGGATAGGTTGAAGGCGGGGCAGAGGGTCACGGGGGGATGTTGTGCTGTGTGTGGATAGGTTGAAGGCGGGGCACAGGGGTCACGGGGGGATGTTGTGCTGTGTGAATATGTTGAAGGCGGGGCACAGGGGTCACGGGGGATGTACGGGAGGAAAATGTATGCGTACAGTATGTGTGTGTGTGTGTCTTGAGAAGTAAGCCGGCATAGATATGTATTTGTTTGTGATTATCTTTCTACAGTTGTTTTAATTTTGTGGTGCACGCGCGCACGAGCGTGCGCGCGCGCGTGTGTGTGTGTGTGGTGTGTGTGTGTGTGTATGTCAGTGTGTGTCTGTGTGTGTGTCTGTGTGTGTTTGTATGTGTGTGCCTGTGTGTATGTATGTGAATGTGTGTGTATGTCTGTGAGAGAAAGAAAAAAGTGTGTGTATGTGTGTGTGTGTGTGTGTGTGTGTGTGTGTGTGTGTGTGTGTGTGTGTGTGTGTGGTGTGTGTGTGTGTGTGTGTGGTCATGCGTGAGCGTATGTATGTGTGAATCAATCCGTTGTGTTTATACGAAGTATGTTGTCTATTGAAATGCCTCTTTAAACCCTGTCCACATTTTACACACTTGTGCGGGTGTATGCAAGAGTGTGGGTATGGGTGTATAAAAACGATTTTATATTCATCATGATAAATCAGCACAAAAAAACCCTACAGTTTAGTATCCTACATCCCTTTTATCTCAATGATGACTGAAAGAATGTCCTTTCTCAGCAAGTGCACTCATAAAGTCTAAATTATTGGCCTTTATTTTCTTGTCACTAGCAATGAAGGATCCGAACCTGAAATCCTGTCTAGGGCAGCAAATACAACGTCAGCACTGTCCAGGCTGAAACCTGTACGGAAGGACAAGAACATCTCCATGAAATACAAGATCAGGCTCTTACGTGCTCGGGTATATTCCATCATCATGTATGCAAGTAGACGTGGACCCTCAGGGTGGATTTGGAAAATGAACTCAAACCATGGACATGAGTTGTTATCGGAAGATACTAAATATCAGATACACTGATCATATCACCTTTGAACAAGTGCGCCAAACCATCGAGCAGCACACTGGATCATGTACACATGAAGATCTGCAGACTTCAGTCCAGAAAAGAAAACCACGTCAGTATTGCTAGGTAATAAGATCTAATGGCCTTGCTAAATCAACCCACCAGGGAACTGTTGAGGGGGTGGGGGTGGGGGGGGAAGACAGGGAAAAAAACGTTGGACTGATGACATTGCCGAAGGGAAAGAGAAACCATTTTCCAGAGACCCAGGCTTTGGCACACAACCGACAGAGCTGGAAGAATCTGATGAACACTTCTTTACTGCTGCATGCATCCTGATGACTTATCGCTGAGTTAAGGAAGAAGCAGAGAAAGAAGAAGATAACATTTTACGATTGGTGTGGATGTGGGTGTATAAAAACTTTTTTATGCTTTACATTAAATCTAATCTGGAATCTTATTTTGATGACAGACGGTTTTGCTATGCTACAACATTTTACTATTAATTTTTAGCGCAAAATCATGACTGATTTATACTTCATGCCGTATTAGGAATTATGTGTAAATTACTGGCAAAGTAGCCGACTTTGAAATGTCTTAACTTGGATTACTGAAGACGTATTGTATTGTATTGTATTGTATTGTATTGTATGTATTGTATTGTATGTATTGTATTGTCTGGTGTTGTATTGCATTCTATTTAAAGGGTTGTCGAGGTTAAGTTTTGGAAACGTACGGAATTCACAACAACGGAAATCTATAGGAAATCTTTAAAGTGACAACAACAAAAAAGTTTCAGTTTCTCAAGATAACATCTGCGCGCTTAGAATAGATTCCATACGCATAACAGCCAGCCATGTCTACTGTATCCACGCTGCTGATGGCTACAGGAAATATAATGAACCAGAATATAACGTAAAATGATCATTTGCTGAAAAAAGAGACACAAAAAAGAAATAAACAAGTAAATAGATGAATAAAAAATCTATATTTTGAATTGATGTTCTCTTTTAATGCTTATTTCTCTTGAAAATATCTAAATTACAAAGTATCCCAATTATTCTCTATTTCTGTTCGGTTTACTGTTTATCTCCCCTATTTCTGTCACACAGACACACATGCACACGCACACACACACCCGCTTTTAATTCACACAAATTTGTCAGTCCCGAAACAATGCTGTCGTCAGCCAAATGAGACCCATCACCCAGTAGCACTGGCGTTCAATACAGCCAGCACGTTTTGCACACAAACAGCCCCACTGTCAAATCACATCTACAGAGAAAAGACAGATCAAATACATACACACACACATACCCGGTTAACTTACCCGATAAATGGTTTCCGTCAGGTGATGCACGTCATCGGAGCTGTTCATGATGCCGACAGCTTTCTCGAAATTTTACGCTCTACATCCGGTGACTAGGAAATCTGAGGGATTTAAAGAATATGTTGAACTATTGTAGTAAATCACAGTTTGGGGGAGAAAATAAGAGGCAAACGGGGAGGTAACACAGGGGGCCCAACACGCCCCAAAAGCCCGCACACCGAAGGATATGTGGCCCGCCTGAAGGCTGGAAGGGCGTTGTTTCTTCTCTTTTGTATGGCGCACTAGTCGTAACTATGTCAGAAAATCTCGAATAATTCGCTGGACTTCGTGTGTGTGTGCGTGAGAGAGAGAGAGAGAGAGAGAGAGAGAGAGAGAGAGAGAGAGAGAGAGAGTGTGTGTGTGTGTGTGTGTGTATGTGTGTGTTTTGTGTATGTGTGTGTGTGTGTGTTTTTGTGTGTGTGTGTGTGTGTTGTGTGTGTGTGTGTGTGTGTGTGTGTGTGTGTGTGTGTGGTTTTGTGTGTGTGTGTGTGTGTGTGTGAGCGTGGCGGTAGAAAGAATATTGATTCATCAATAGTTTACTAATTTACTTATTTACTAGTAACCCATATTGCCACTGGCAGGTAGGTCAGCAACGAAGGTCCTCCATTTTATGCCTGTTCTGGGCCTCTGTATAGTCTTGTAGCCTACCTAAGGTGTGTATTTAGGGCCTTGCGGTCTTCTTCTGTTTTTCATTGCTAGGTGTTTCTTGGGTCTTCCTCCCTCACGTCTTCCTATTTGGTGTCCAGTGAAGAGCAGTCTGGATGATGTTATCTTGCTCTCTTCGAATTATGTACCCAATCCATCTCTATCATCTTTTCATAATAATAATGCCCACATTGTCTTAACTGCATTTGGCGAGTAGTTGTTGCTTGGAGATGGTGTTGGGTCAGAGATTCGTTTGATTCTTCAAAGGGTGTAGCAGGTTGATAATTTTGATAAGGTGGCTTTCTATCGTCCTCCAGTATCCTGAGCCATAACTTAGGGTGGAAAGGACCCAGGCCTGTTACAGTCTCAGTTTGATGTTGATGGTATTCAGGGAAGGGGGGGGGGGGGGGGGGTCCACACGTTGTTCAGAATTCTGAAGGTGTTCTTTGCGTTTTTGAAAAGTTTTAAACAAGTAATATAAACTATTGCGAAAAAAAAAAACAAACAAACAAAACAAAAAACAGCAAAGCTTAATGGTAATTTCATTGTAAGAAAAATTTCCAATCCATACAAAACATATCAAAACATATTAATATGCTTAATACACAGAGATATACACAGCTATGTGAAGCACAATACATATATATGTATACATATGTATATGTATGTATGTATGTATGTGTGTATGTATGTATGTATACATACATACATATATGTGCATTCTCTGGGACTTCTTAAAATATTTTATATGTTTTTACTATTGTCCTCGCTGAGAGTCAAGATTTATTCCAACCGCTTCTTCTTCAAGTCATAGTGATGCTTAGAAGTATAAAATCTGTTGTTGTTTTGTTTGTTTGTTTGTTTGTTTGTTTTTGTTTGATTGTTTGTTTTTGTTTGTTTTTTAATGGGGGGTGGGGAGGGGAGGGTCCGTAAAATTTTGTCTAAAAAGTGAGATTCTTACAATGGTTCGAGCTTTTTTTTCAATTAGACAAAAGCCAATTACTCCGATGTACAGTTGATCTACTAGTATTACATAAATATCTGTGCATTTCGGTTTCTGATTTACTTCAATGATGGCATTTTTTTTACCCATGATTGGACCATGAACGCTTATTTTAAATTACAGGTCGCATAATAATAACAAGAAAAATAGCTTATATAGTCATGTAAGGATACGTAAGGATAACAGAAGAAACAAAACAAAACAAAACAAAACATTCTTTCACCGCCGATGTCGCACTTTGGCGACCGTCTGGCAGACCGCCAACACACTTTATTGTTGCATAATCCCAAACTCCAATCATTCTTCTTTCTTTCAAAAAAACAAAACAAACAAAAAACAAACAAAAAACAGAAAGCAATTCGGTTGAGAAATAAGAAAGTTACGGTCATTTGATGTCGGTAGGTGCATTTTTTCTTTTTTTCTTCTTTTTTTTTTTTTTAACAGCACGCGCTTAGGACTTTAACATTCTAAAATCACTGGCGGTGAAGGGGTTAACAGCCACATAGGCATTCCTACAAAGTCATTATTCCAGCATAACCAACGTTAACTTCCTCGCAAGTGTGAGATTTAAACTGATTATGCTTTCCTGGTAGATTTCAAAGTTTATCCTCATTAAAATAGAATTTCCCCACTTCTAAACCAGAAGTATATCATAGTTCTGTGAGTGTGCGTGTGCGTGTGTGTGTGTCCTCTTCTTCCTGTTTTCCTGGCGTAGCGCGCGTTCCACGCGAGCCTGATGTCATTCGTTGTCCTGATCGAGCAGTATTTTACCTGTCTGAAATCTTGCCGCTTGTTGCTGCTGCTGCTGCTGCTGCTGCTGAGTGACAATGTAAGAGCTGAGCGAGTTCCTAGGTATTCGATTTATGCCCGTGGGAACTTGTATCGTTTGGTTTTGAAGGTGTTCTCTTATTTCGATTTTTTGTTAGTTTTTGTGTGTGTGTGTTTGTGTGTGTGTGTGTGTGTGTGTGTGTGTGTGTGTGTGTGTGTGTGTGTTGTGTGTGTGTGTGTGTGTGTGGTTTTGTTTGGTTGTTTGTTTGGTTGTTTGTTGGTTGGTTTCTGTTGTAAAAGAATCATTGACAATGATGTATTATTGTTCAGTATCCTGTATCACCTTCTCCCCTTTTCCTTGTCTTTCTTCCTCTACCTCTTCTTTCTCTGTCTTTTGTTATTTTTTCTTTCTTCTCTTTCTTTCTTTCTTTCTTATTTTTCTCTCCCCCTTTTCTTGTTGACGCTGTTCAATATTTGTTTAAAAAACAGATCTCGCTGCTTCTGGTTGGCAAGACAACATTGTTTTGTGTGAGCGAGTGTGGCTTTTGTGTGTGAGCGAGTGTGGCTTTTTTGGCGTTCTCTTCTGTCTGTCTGTCTGTCTGTCTGTCTGCCTGTCTGTCTTTCTCTCTTTCTTTGTTCCTTAACTTCGAATTCAGACAAGATCTCAAACCAGATTTTTCAAGGAAAGGAGTAATTCAATAATTTTATATGAAATGAGGGAGAAGGAGGAGGATGTGTATGTCTCTACATGTAGTATTGTGTTTTTCAGGTTTGTACTTGCCCTTCACATCTTTCAAATTCTGAATGCATTATGTTTACTGTAAGATTTTACTGGAATTCATGAACACATCTAAGGAACCACACCATACACACACACACACACACACACACACACACACAACACACACACACACACACACACACACACACACACACACACCACACACACCACACACACACACAGATATATGTATATATATATAGATAGATATATATATATATATATATATATATATATATATATATATATAGGTATAGATATAGATATAGGTATAGATATAGAATTATGTATGTATATGAAAACAGGTCGCAGCTTTTTATCGACTAATGTAGGCTGAACAAGAAATAGAGCCATATCAGAAGACTCTTTTCATATGTCTGAATGGCCATAACCCAACTCAAATAAGCTAAAATGTGAGTTTTTATTTGTTTGTTTGTTTTTTTGTGTTTTTGTTTTTTTGTTTCGTTTTGTTTTTAATAATAATAAGAAAAGATTGTTGATATGCCTTTACCAATTTGTTTGTCTGTTTGTAATTGAAAATATCAGAAAATTTTCAATAGAATAATGATGATAACAACAAAAAATTGTTGTCCAATGTACACTGGAATATTGTCGAATGGAAGGTACGACTGCCTTGAAAGGAAAAACATTCTTTGAGAATGTTGAGAAGTGGCATAGGAGACTAGTCATTCATACACTGAACTCTACAGTATTTGTCTGTTCTTAAGTCATTCAATTTTTCAGGTCCAGGCTTTCGAGCGTGTGCGATGCCAAACAGACTCTCAGTTTTGTTTTTGAGGAAAGGGGATATAATTATTTTTCAGTTGATTCTTGAGGGAAGGAAATAGAATTATTTCTCAGTTGATTTCTTTTAATAAAAGAAGTAACAGGAACGGAATCAGTATATACAGTATCCCCCATTTCAGTATAATTCTGTTCTAGAAATTTCCTGTTTATATTTAAAGCGAACATCTTTTTTTTTTTTTTTTTTTTTTTTTTTTTGTATATATCTTTGGAATGCATTGCCCACCAACATAAAGCCATGCACATTACTGAACAGCTTTGAACGAACGCTTCACAAATATCTGCTTGAATTATCGTTAATAAGTATCTAATTTAAACCTTTTTTTTTTTTTTTAGATCTACATACCCTATGCTTATAAAACCTTCAGTGAGCCATATTCATCGCACTTTTATGCTTTTATCTTTCTGCATCAAAAACACTAAAACACTGATCCTTCCTCTCTTTACTCCCTTCCTATTCGTTTGAGGGAATGATTTGGTCACTCAAACATGGAGGGAATGATTTGGTCACTCGTGTAACATCGATCTGTCAGAAGATCTGGGAGACAAAACAGTGGCCCACAGAATGGACTCAATCACTCATCATCCCCCTGCCCAAAAAGGGAAATATGCGCCAATGCCAGAACTACAGAACAATAAGTCTCATTAGCCACACCAGCAAGGTCATGCTCAGAGTCATATTGAATCGACTGAAGAAAGAAGCGGAAGAACACCTTGCGGAAGAACAAGCTGGATTTAGGGCGGGCAGAAGCACAGTAGAACAGATCTTCACCTGCCGGATAATGATGGAGAAACATCTGCAGCATCAGAGAGACCTGTTCCACAACTTCATAGACTTTAAAAAAGCATTCGACAGGGTGTGGCATAAGGGTTTGTGGCAGGTGCTAAGAAAGTTTGGCATAGAGGAAGGTCTCGTCCAAACCATCCAGGCGCTGTATAACACTGCCAGCAGCGCAGTTCTCCTCAACAACCAGATAGGGGACTACTTCAAGACCACAGTTGGAGTCCGTCAAGGCTGCCTACTCTCTCCCGTGCTGTTCAATCTCTTCCTGGAGAACATCATGCGTGAAGCCCTCCATGACTTCCACTCCACTGTCTCCATCGGAGGAAGAACCATCAACAACCTGAGGTTCGCAGATGACATCGACCTGATGGGAGGCAGCAACGAAGAACTACAAGACCTGACCATGAGACTGGAAGAAAGTGCAGGTGCACACGGAATGGAAGTGAGCACAGAAAAAAGCAAAGTCCTGGTCAACAGCACAACCAACACCCATGCTGAAATCTACATGAACGGGCAACAGCTTGAAGAAGTGGACGCTTTCAAATACCTTGGCGCCACTCTCACCAAAGACGGTCGCTCTACAACAGAAATCAAGACCAGACTAGCGATCGCAACAGCAGCAATGGTAAAGCTAAACAAGATCTGGAAGAGCAGAGAGATCGGCTTTCCATCGAAGATGAAGCTGTACAAGTCCCTGGTGCTCCCCATCCTGCTGTATGGATGCGAGAGCTGGACCATGACAGCAGAGACCACCAAGAGAATCCAGACGTTTGAAACTAAATGCTTCAGGCGCTTGCTCGGGATCTCTTGGCAAGATCGGAAGACAAACGACTTTGTGTGGAGCCAAATAACAACACTCGCAGGCCCACAAGAACCCCTCCTGGCAACAGTCAAGAACAGGAAGCTGTCGTGGTTCGGGCATGTAACACGCCACAACTCACTGCCCAAAACGGTCCTCCAGGGTACACTGGGAGGCGGCAGACGAAGGGGACGACAAGCCAAATGCTGGATGGACAACATCAAAGAATGGACCAGGTTGGATGGCCCCACGCTGGTGCGACAGGCGGAGGACAGGACCGGTTGGCGACGGCTGGCTTCAAGAGTGTCTCTCATCTCTCCTCTACGCCCATCACGGGCAGGAGAATGATGATGATGATGATTCATTTGATATGAAAGTATTTAGCCATTTATGACTTTGTTTGACTATTGTATGTGTTACGGTTCACCAATTTGCATCACAGCGTTACAGTTGTTTGTTCTTCGTTGCTAATTTTACGTTCTTCTTCTCGTATGCTTCCAGGTTAATATTAGTCATCTGTAACATAGGCCTACATTATCGTTGTTAGGGGTTGACGTGTTTGCTTTACGTGTATCGAGTAGGCCTGTCTGCTTTCATCTCAGGCTTTTGTAATGCACTTGATCGATTGACATATCCATCGAAATTGATTTTTCATTTGAACTTTTTTTTTAATAATTTCTATGACACGGTAAACGTTATAGTTGATCTATTATCATCACTGCCTTGTTTGAGGTGTCTTCCACACCACCATCACCCAACTTGTTTGTTCTTAATGGTTCCTTATCTTCCTCCTTTCCCTTTGATTCTATGTCTGTAATTTACTTTTTTTCTCTCCAGAATATCAATACAACTGCTAGCAGCAGTGTTATCCTATTATTGTTATTCTTGTTGACATTGTGTTAAGGGTTGACTTGCATTTGTTTTCATGTGTGTGCTTTTGTTGCTCATGTTTTTGCAAAGGGCACAATCCATTAGCATATGTATAAAGTCAATGCTTTATCACAAAGTATGTGATAACCTGTCTCACAATTTATGTTTTCTTTTTGTTTTGTTTTGTTCTTTTTATGCTTATAGAACAGCAAGGACTAGCTGTAAGGCTGGTCCAATGGGATTTAATGCTAGTATCCTTGAGTAATAAAGCGTTCTAAAGTGTGACGTCTGAAATGTCTGTTCTGTCACTTTCTTTGTTTCTGTTTTGCTCCTTAGCTTTCCATGACCTTTTACTATCATTTTCTGCCTTGTTGATCCATTCACCTGTATGTATTCTATTGTCTTACATACTTTCTATTAGGATTGATAAGTGGGCATGTGTATTATCTGCAATTTTGGCTCTAAGAAAATGTGATGACCAGAAGCAGTTTTACGTAATTTAGGCTGGTTTTCATATTTTAGTGTCCTTAGTTATGTGCATATTTGTAGTCAGTTGTCTTTTTGTTTGTTTGTTTTTTCAAACCGCCTGGTGATCAGTTGGGCAGAATGGTCAACGCCAGGGGCATATCCTTAGATTATAAATGTCCTTAATTTTCTTTCCAGGTGTTTTTTTTTTCCCGGGGTCAAGGTGGTGGTGCGTATATTTTGCGACAGACAAAGCTCTGATATGTCGGCTGGGCTTTGAGTAACAACAACAACGATGATGATGATGATGATAATGATGATGACGATGAAGATGATACTGCTAGCTGCTGCTAATAATAATAATAATGATAATAATAATAATAACAAAAATAATAACACCAATAACAACAACATGATGATGATGATGATGATGATGATGACAACGACGATAATGATAATGATGATAATAATGATGATGATGATAACAGGAAAGGGTAACACAGAGGTGGCTTGTTTTGCAGGTATTTATTTGTTTTCTTGAAACAGAGGTAGCTAATGCAGGGGAGGGGTTGAGCATATGTGTAACGGGTTCATGGAAGGGTGATGGGCAGATGGTTATACACTCGAGTGTTCCGTTTTGCGTTGATTTTAGTCGTTTGTCAACCGACCAACTTCAACAGAAAGTAATTATTACTTAATTAAAACAATTCTTGCCCAAGATGAATGATGACGATGATGATGATGATGATGAAGACGAAGACGAATGAAGAAGAAAAGAAGAAGAAGATGATGATGATGATGATGGTGATGGAGATGTGGTGGTGGTGGTGGTGGTGGTGGTTGATGATAATGACGATGACGGTAACAATGACGATGATGACGACGACGACGACAACGACAACGATGATGGATATGCATGTAGTGATCTGAAAAAGAAAAAAATAGACGTAAGTCATAATACAGTAGCACCGGCAGCAGTGGTAGAGAAAGTACGGATAGCATTAGCAACAGCAACAGTGGTAGAAGTAGTATTTTGTTGCTGCCATTACTATGGTTCATCGATCTGACCGTGTCCGGACGGGAAGACTCGTAATTTCAACTAGGGGAGGAAACTTAGAACCATAGACAAAGGGTACTATTAATGGAGTATGCTCCCTTTACACGTTGATCCGTTATGCGCACCAGAGGCTGACATTCTCACCATTTGAGATTCACTTTAACGTACCGATCTTACTACCTCTGTGAATAACAATAATCATTAGCACGTGCGTGTGTTCGTGTGTGCGTGTGTGTGTGTTTAACGGTGAGTGACAGAAAGAGATGAACGGAGAAAAAGAAGCAGCAAGCTTTCCTTCAAACACAAATAACAGTCACACACTAAAGCATTCTCTGTATCCCCCCCCCCCCCACTCCTCTCTCTCTCTCTTTGATACGGCTAAACGGCCCAGCCCATAAGTCATTAAAAATGCAACAGCAAATTTTAACACACACACACACACACACACACGCACACACACATTTTCTCCTGCCATTGTGTTTTGATTGTTTGCCATCACAGCATCGTCAATGAAGGAGGTTATGTATACGGACAAATGTGATAACTCTGTGTTTGTTTGTTCCTGTTTGTTCAAACATCCTGTCCACACCACAGTGAGTGTTCCCAATGTTATAATAATTCATGCAGCATGAAGAAAACAAATCTCTGTGTACTACTCAGAATAAAGTATGGATCTGTAGAGGGAGAAAAAACAAGAATCTCTCTCTCTCTCATTCCCTCCTCACCACATCAAAACACCTTAACAAAATGACATAAGACAAATGAGATTACACCTTTATTTACTGTCACACATCAGACATTAATTTGTTATCAGAAATATGTATGATACAGATGTGTATCATAACTCACTCCCTTCCTACAACACGCATGCATGTGATTGTGGAGACAGTGCTCACAAAAATTCCATGGTCCAATTATTCGAGAATTAGAAATACAATCAAAAGCTCTTGCTAAAGTTCACAGTAAAGGGAAGACAAAATGCCGTAACATCAACTATGAATGCTTTATAATTAATATTCATGATCATTTGTCTTACGTTTTCAAATACTGCCTATCATCATGTTTTACAGCAAAGAAAGATCCATTCTGTTTCATTAGTAATCAAATTCACATTCAGTTTATTTATGTTCTGGGTTCGAAATTGAGAAGCTGCAAAACTAAACTGATGAGCACAAGTTTTCTTTCCAGTTTGAGATGTTCTAAAAGAAAAGACAATCCTTTAATTCCATTAACTGCAAAAACATAATCTTTTCACTCCCTCACCTATCGACCAGTTTCCTGCAGGATCAGGAATTCAGTGGATAGAGTGAGGATGTGTATGGATTGAATTTTGCACTGCTATCATGATCTAATGCAGGAAGCTGGTGGATATAATGCATGAAGGGGTTAAATATAGACTGAGGTTTTTATCTACTTTTAAATAATGTTAAAGATGGATGTTTGGACTAAGGAGAGGTAGGACTATAGCCTACAAAATCAAATCTTTGAAAAAACAGATCCTGTATACCAAACCACTGTCCTTGACATCACAAAGAGATGAGATCATCTCTGAAAAATACCGTATGATGACTACATGAAGGTGTAAATTATCAAAAGAGTAAAATTGTGCTCCCCTCCGTCCATGGAATACTGTACACAGTTATGTCAGCTTGAATGTAATTTGTGTCTTTTCTGTTGACTCACAGTTTTCACTGAAAACATATAGATCTAGATAGCTTCTTCATATCTTCTACAATTCCATGATCAGTACAAGTATGATTGGAGAGTTGCCAAAAAATGCCTCTACTGATCACAACAAATTTCCCACTGGGCCAATAAATGACTTGCTGGCTTTCTGTAGTGTTTCGTTTTCTTTCTCCTTCAGATGAAAGTCCAGTGCCCATCCTTTAGTGCTGTCAATCCATTTTCTTTTCCTATTCCTTAGTTTCTGAATCCTCTGTTTCCCAAAGGATAACTTTTTGGCAGGCTTGAGATATATTTTTCAATCTCGTCTTTAAAAAGAAAACACCACTACATTTCATATTAAGAAGTGATTCAGTACTGATTGAACTACTGTCTTTGCAGACCTTTATGTTATTATAACTGTTCGGCTTTTTATCCTCTATTAAGAACTTGAATTGTTTTGACACCTTAAAACGATTTTACTACCTGAAACTTGCACATTTAAAAATGCCCCACATTCCTGTACAATTAGAACTTCCACTCAGCAGCAAAATGTGACAATTCAGTTGACATGGTCAGCACCCCTACATAGCAAGCGACAGAGAAAATTAGAATTACACGACCTGTCTCTTGCAAATTATGCAACAAAAAAATCAGAATTGAAAGGCAACAGCAGTACAAAGCACTAAAGAAATGAATTGAATGGTTAAAACCTTTAGCAGCAGTAGCATGAGCATGGCATATGTTTGTGATTTACGAGTTATTTTCATCTCACCTTGAAATAATCAAAACACATGTAAGTTGCCCTTTATCAGCTGCAACAATTTACTTTCAGTTTCCATTTGATCAAAGGTGACATGTACACATGAGACAATCCTTTAAGACTGGAATCACTCGAAAAAGATCATGCAGAATCCATAATTACTGACACACAGTATTTATTTAATCTTAAATGTCTTTTGTCAACATTTTCATTACCATGATTCTATTCAAGCACACACCCATCACGAAAAAGAAGATATGTTTTTTAATTGATTATTATCATGATCATCTTGAAATAATTCATTCATCAAGAAGAAAATAAATCAAATTATAAACAAAATCCATCAATCAATCATGGTGGAGTCAAGAGAGAATTTACTGAGATAATTTTCTGATCATCTGGATCTTTCTTCTTTCGCTTTTGTCTACATGATCAGGCCAAATCTGGTGATGAATCTTATGAACCAGGAAGTTCCTGGTGAGCTCCCGTTTATCTACTCTATGTGTATATTTACTCTGTCTGAAATCTCTTTGCTTTAGCACAGCCAACATGACTAGACTAGTTGTCAGTATTTCATTCTTCATGCAAATCAGTATTTAAATTACTTGTCAGTATTTCATTCTTCATGGAGATCAGTATTTGATTTTCCTTATGGCTGCATAAAATTGTTGTGTCACTGCAGTGCATGACAAAATATTCTGCTGCATTGTTGTTTTATTTTGTTTCTTTTTGCCTCTAATTACATTTTATTGTGTTAGTCACATTTCAAGTCAGATCTGGTATGTATATGAGTGTTAAACAAGTCATGGAGACCCTGATGCATGTAACATGACTACACAGTATCACACATGATTACTAAATAACACATACAAGCTGCATCACTATAACAACTCACAAAGAAAACAAAGAAATGAAAAATCACTGGTCCTTTTACCAAATTAAACAACCAACATTACATATATACTACTGCTAAAAAGCTGTGCCATAGCGCCATCATGGATGACAAATTGTGATGTGTACTTACTATTAATTGTTTTACAATAAATATCAACAACTGTATCACCGAAAGATTAATGTGACACTATATTATTCATATTTGTTCAGTTTTGTTTTTCAAATGATATCACAAATTAATGCCAAGCTCTTTTAGCAGCATTTTGTTATTGTACATATAATAAATCAGTCTGATGCTGAGGCCTATTTATGAAATATTGGTATGAAGTTCTGCCTGAGTGAAAATTGTGTGTAAGTAAAAGATAAACAGACAAAGAATTATAAATTTTGTTAGTGCCAAACGATTCTGCTCACAAAAACATGTTCCATCACCAATGTATTTACAATAAATATGATTAATGGGAAAAACTATCATTGGATTATCTTTAATTGTGCTCCTGACAACAAACAAAAAGTCGACCAAAAAACAAACCAACAAAATTTACAAATACGCAAATAAACAAACACATTTCCATCACAATCAACAACAACAAAGAATGAGCTACCAGCATAATCTATTTTTTCATCATTTGCTGGAAGAAACCTTTTGAATCCAAATCACAGATCAAGAGAGAAAAAACATACAGTACCTGTACATTTTTGAGAGCTGACTGCAGTTACACAGTTCTGGAGAAATTATGTAAGAAAGTTGTTTTATATACATGGAAAAATCTGAAGGGCAACAAAACTACCCAGATGCAAAACTTCAGTGCTGTGGTCATTCAAAGTGACAATAAAAATGCATGCACTGTAAATTAAGTGTGACCTAAATGTAATGCATGTACAAATGGTGAAGTATAACAATAAATATTCAAAACATATTCCAAAGTATACATATCACATCACACAGAAGCAAAATGAAATCTTTTAAGCTAATCAACTTTGTCCTACGACACAAAACACACACATATACATTCTACTTAATGTCTGTGTCCCTTAACATCCATGACGCACCGTGACTATAGTCGTGAACGCCGAACTTCACCTACTGCCGGGCCATGCCAAAAGTCATTTCGGTGATATATGGTACAAAACTGGATGGCGGCTATAAACTATTTAAGTGATAGCTTTATAAATAGCACAGCTAAACTCAGCATCCTTTTTTCATTAAGTACACAAATTTTGGTGACAACTGGACCTCATTCAGACCTGCTAGAGAGTTTGTTTTACAACCACTGGTTCTTTATTGGCGGCAGGTTCAGGCTGACCGGAAGTTCAGGCAGAGGCAGGGCCAGTCACAATAGTGTTAACCAGTTCCCATCATCCACCAAGTTTGTGTCTCCATTAACACATCCTTTCACCCCATACTTGTGCCCCTTTACCCACATCCTTTCACCCCATGCTTGTGCCCCTTTACCCACATCCTTTCACCCCATGCTTGTGCCCCTTTACCCACATCCTTTCACCCCATGCTTGTGCCCCTTTACTCGTTTCCCATCACTCCATGCTTGTGTCCCTTTACCCATTTCATGTCATACTTGTGCTCCTTCACCCACATCCTTTCACCCCATGCTTGTGTCCCTTTACCCACTTCCTTTCACCCCATACTTGTGTCCCTTTACTCACTTCTTTTCATTCCATGCTTGTCCCTTTACCCACTTCCTTTACCCATGTCCTTTCACTCCATGCTTGTGTCCCTTTACCCATCACTCCATGCTTGTGTCCCTTTACCCATTTCCTTTCACTTCATGCTTGTGCCCCTTCACCCATTTCTCTTCATTTTATGCTCAGGTCCACCTAGCCTCTTAACCCTATTTCCTCAGCCCTTGCTCCATCCCGACCTCTTGTCCACCCCAAAAGTTTACAGCATGCCAGTGACAGAGAGAGAGAGAGAAGTACTGTGCTTACCTAGTGGCGTACAATATTTGTCTGCTTCACTGTGGCAGGCTAAGTCCAGTGCACACAGCACTATGGAGTCTGGGCAGAATACAATCCCCAGATTTTAATACCTGAGATGTATTGTAACTCACAAACTGACTGTTCACACTCATCAGGCAAAACTGATCGAAAGCGAAATTGTGCATGAGCCAGTCTCTCTATTCATATGAAGCACAGGCAACACTGTACACAACTCATCTCACTTCACCAAAATGTGTTTACCGTACGATTCGCCTCCCCTACTGCTGTAACATTGTTTTTTGCCTAGTTTTGTCACTTGATGGAAAGGAACACGAGGCTGGAATCATAGAAATGTGTCAAAATTTGCTGAATTTGTTTAAAAAGGAATCAGTGAGCTCTGACAAAGTCCATTTACACTCCACCCAGGTCTGGCTAGTAATAATCAGGCAGACTCCTTGATCTTGAATAGAACCCTGTGCCGTAGAAGATCTTGAAATGGAAATAGGAGTTGAATGTGGAGGGTCTATGAAACACTAAACTGATGTCACCAGAGTAACTGGAGCATTCGTATGGACAGCAAACTGGCCAATTTTTGTGTTGCAGCTCGGGATTAAACTTGTGATGCCAGAAACGATCACTGTAAAACCAGGAGAGAGGTTTGTGGGTAGGGGTGGGGGCTGCGTAAATGGAGGCTGAGGTAGGTTTGGAGTCAAGGACTGTAAGAAATCAAATTCTAAAACTAGCTACCTGTACGATACATGCAAACACAGAAATTTCTCATCACCCCAATCTTGTTGTTGGGGAAACCACTGCAGTCTGGTGCAAATGAAACAATGGAGTTTTAAACATAAAAGCACACCAACATTCTGCAGCCTGAAAGTTCAAATCAACTGTTTTGTGAATAATCAACCCAGGTTCATGAAAAAGTTCCATTCACTGAAATCAGTATCTGTATTACAAAATCATGTGAGTGAGTGAGTCACCAAAGGTTAACATCTCATGTTCCCTGTTGGATGAGGTATCTTGGAGATGAAGGCAGAGGCTCTGAAAATACACAAACTCCGATTCTGAATGAACACTAAAAACAACTGCTTCTCACGCATATGATTGATGCAGCTACACTAATTTATATCCAAATTTACACTCACTCTCTACTGAAAACAACAACATGCAAATTGATCACCATAATCTGACCCTTTCATTCCTTCACTCTGAACACGAACTTCCTGCAGAAAGTTGGTTGATGGCATAAGAGAGCGAAAAGGTTAAAACTGTCACCATCTGTCATGATTAAAAAAAAATCTGAACTATTCATGTGATATAAACAGGTGGCTGTACCAACCAGATACCCTCTACAGTGCCAACTAGATACCCTTAGTAAAACTTCCATGCAAGACACATGCACAACAAGAACAACAACAATGAAACAATAACGTAAAACAGCAACATCAAAAGAAATGCAGCTTACTTCTAGAACTTTAGAAAATGTACACAGCAGCTAAAACATTATTAAGTGAGAAAAGAGTGAGTCAGTAAAAGAATCAATGAATTACTTCTTTAAAATAACACATACATATCACAAAATGATAATCGCAAAAACAGCTTGTGTAAAACAAATAAATGTGGAGGAAAATAGCTATTTACTTGTAACCTTTCTTCTTCCCAGCTGTGTGGAGTGCAAATGATAAAAAGCAGCAGTAAATACCAGTCATCCAAGGACAAAACATCACCAGAAAAAGATTTCATTTAGAAACAAACATGCACTGATACAACAAAAATCACCTAACGCACAATCCATACCCAAAGATTACTGATGCTTAAACAATTTTAACCTGCAAACATGACAAAAATATGTAAGAAAGAAAAAAAATCAGGTCAATAAAATCTAATTCAACTGGCTTTGAAATTAGGTTGCTTCTGAGAGAATAAGAGAGAGAGAGAGGTGACGGAGCAAGCGAGGAGAGAGAGAGAGAGAGAGAAGACAGACAGACAGACAACAGACAGACAGAAGAAAGAAAGAGACAAAGACAGATATACACACACACACACACACACACACACACACACACACACACACACACACACACACACACACACACAGATACAGAGAGAATGAAAAATCAGCAGAGAAAACTTTATATACCCATGAATAAATGTGGTCCCAAGTATCTCCCCATCTAATATCAGACTGAAAGCATTACAACCTGCACATTTCATACAGCATGTACACAAAGAACAGGCACAGGCTAAGGCACAGACCGTGAGAACAGCAGCTACAAAGAAAAGCAACAAAAGCGATCAAACTCTATCAATCTCCTCCACTACATTGAAAAAAAATCTAGACTTCAGTTTTTTAGTCCTTTCATTCCCAAGCCCTATCCACCCTTCACTCCCTCATCCTATCCATTACCTCGTACTCCATCACCCTCTCCTCCAGTCTTTCTCTCCCTGTCTACCAATTCTGCATTATTAGCCATGATAGCAAAGCGAAAACTCATCCTCTTACCTCTTACTCCCTTATCCTGCAGCTGTCTGTATTATCATCATACCCTGCAGCTTTCTGTATTATCATTGTATCCTGCAGCTTTCTGTATTATCATTGTATCCTGCAGCTTTCTGTATTATCATCCTATCCTGCAGCTTTCTGTATTATCATCCTATCCTGCAGCTTTCTGTATTATCATCCTATCCTGCAGCTTTCTGCATTATCATCCTATCTGCAGCTTTCTGTATTATCATCCTATCCTGCAGCTTTCTGTATTATCATCCTATCCTGCAGCTTTCTGTATTACCATTGTATCCTGCAGCTTTCTGTATTATCATCATATCCTGCAGCTTTCTGTATTATCATCATATCCTGCAGCTTTCTGTATTATCATTGTATCCTGCAGCTTTCTGCATTATCATCCTATCCTGCAGCTTTCTGTATTATCATCATATCCTGCAGTTTTCTGTTACTATCATTGGTATCCTGCAGCTTTCTGTATTATCATTGTATCCTGCAGCTTTCTGCATTATCATCTATCCTGCAGCTTTCTGTATTATCATCCTATCCTGCAGCTTTCTGTATTATCATCCTATCCTGCAGCTTTCTGTATTATCATCATATATCCTGCAGCTTTCTGTATTATCATTGTATCCTGCAGCTTTCTGTATTATCATCCTATCCTGCAACTTTCTGTATTATCATCCTATCCTGCAGCTTTCTGTATTATCATCTATCCTGCAGCTTTCTGTATTATCATTGTATCCTGCAGCTTTCTGTATTATCATCATATCCTGCAGCTTTCTGTATTATCATCATATCCTGCAGCTTTCTGTATTATCATTGTATCCTGCAGCTTTCTGCATTATCATCCTATCCTGCAGCTTTCTGTATTATCATCATATCCTGCAGCATTCTGTATTATCATCATATCCTGCAGCATTCTTTATTATCATTGTATCCTGCAGCTTCTGTATTATCATTGTATCCTGCAGCTTTCTGTATTATCATCATATCCTGCAGCTTTCTGCATTATCATCATATCCTGCAGCTTTCTGTATTATCATTGTATCCTGCAGCATTCTGTATTATCTCATATCCTGCAGCTTTCTGTATTATCATTGTATCCTGCAGCATTCTGTATTATCATCATATCCTGCAGCTTTCTGTATTATCATCATATCCTGCAGCATTCTGATTTATCATTGTATCCTGCAGCTTTCTGTATTATCATCATATCCTGCAGCTTTCTGTATTATTGTCCTATCCTGCAGCTTTCTGTATTATCATTGTATCCTGCAGCTTTCTGTATTATCATCTATCCTGCAGCTTTCTGTATTATTGTCCTATCCTGCAGCTTTCTGTATTATCATTGTATCCTGCAGCTTTCTGCATTATCATCATATCCTGCAGCTTTCTGCATTATCATCATATCCTGCAGCTTTCTGTATTATCATCATATCCTGCAGCATTCTGTATTATTGTCCTATCCTGCAGCTTTCTGCATTATTGTCATATCCTGCAACATTCTGTATTATCATCCTATCCTGCAGCTTTCTGTATTATCATCATATCCTGCAGCTTTCTACATTATCATTGTATCCTGCAGCTTTCTGCATTATCATCATATCCTGCAGCTTTCTGCATTATCATCATATCCTGCAGCTTTCTGCATTATCATCATATCCTGCAGCTTTCTGCATTATCATCATATCCTGCAGCTGTCTGTATCATCATCATATCCTGCAGCTTTCTGCATTATCATCATAGCCTGCAGCTGTCTGTATCATCATCATATCCTGCAGCTGTCTGTATCATCATCATATCCTGCAGCTTTCTGCATTATCATCATATCCTGCAGCTGTCTGTATCATCATCATATCCTGCAGCTGTCTGTATCATCATCATATCCTGCAGCTGTCTGTATCATCATCATATCCTGCAGCTGTCTGTATCATCATCATATCCTGCAGCTGTCTGTATCATCATCATATCCTGCAGCTGTCTGTATCATCATCATATCCTGCAGCTGTCTGTATCATCATCATATCCTGCAGCTGTCTGTATCATCATCATATCCTGCAGCTGTCTGTATCATCATCATATCCTGCAGCTGTCTGTATCATCATCATATCCTGCAGCTGTCTGTATCATCATCATATCCTGCAGCATTCTGTAACATCATTGTACCCTGCAGCTTTCTTTATTATCAGTCATGAGAACAAAGCAAAAACTTCACCTTTTCATTCTATTATCCTAAGAAAGCTAGTGGACAGGGTGAGAATGTGAAAGGGTTGAAGAAGACCACTACTGCTGTGACCAATGCAAATATTGTTTTGGTCTTATCTTTCCAATCAAATATAAATACATCCTATTCCAACAAATTTGCACTCAGCAAAACATGCCAAAATGGGACATCATTTGTGTTTGTACAAGGCTACATTTATATTTTGTTGCAGCAGATACCAAGTTCAATATAGTATCACTGTACACATCTTTTTTTTTTTTTTGCACATAATGTGTCACATATGCAAAAATATTCAACTCACTAGCTACTTGTTTGGATATGCAATGATTCAGAATCAGTGACTAAGTGGAAATGCGTACAGCAAAAGTTAAGGAAGGATATGTGTGTGTGTGAAGGGGAGGGAGCATTCTTTTGTGCATGTGTGTATGTGTAAGCGTGCATGTGTGCAAGTGTGTGTACACGTATACATGCATATGTACGTGTGTGCATGCATGTGTGCATTTGTATACAAAATAATGGTGTGCTTGCTGTGGTATGTAATAATGATAATAATGATAAATCATTCATATATCATGCTGTTCTCCAAACTCATATGGACTCACCGTGCATATAGAGACGCGCATGACAGAATATTGTCATTTCAATGAGTAGAAATATTGTTCATTGCTAAAATTCTGTCTTACTGAATAAATAAATAGAAAATAAACTGGCAATTACAATTTCTGTTTTCATAAACAAAGACCATATGAAGACCCTGATCAGAAGAAAACGCCAAGGTGTTTGTATATGTCTATTTCATAACTGATCTGAGAAAAGGTAACTGAATGCAGTCAGAAATATCATTACAAAGCCCACACATCGTGACAAACCACAGAAATCTCCACATGAATATCACCTTGGTCCATTTCTACAAATAAATTCTCTGAGCATTCAAATTCTGTTTTGGAGAGAAAAACTTTGTTCCAACTGTTCTAATGTTTAAAGCAAAGAATCAAGAAAAAGAAAAAAAAAGTTTTAAACAGAAAGGAAAGAATACCCATTAGTAACTGATGACCAGCATTTGTACAATCCTTTGCAACCAATCTATGCATAAGCGAGTACACACACAAAAAAATCAACCTTACTAATATTTAAACGCTTTTTACCCTATCACAAATATGCTCGTGTAAAATGTAAACTTATTTCCAAAAGCAGCATATTTTCATAACACATACAATCTCAAAATATCAGATGAGGAGATTGACTACGACCACAACAACAAACATGAAATGCGGTCCAAAATGCTTAAGATTCATAATGACATCAAATAACGTCTGGCAGTAGTGACACAAGTCTGAAGCAATGTACGAGGAAATGAGACTTACAGATTGATATGAAATTTTTTTCAATAAACAGTAAGAGACACACAAAGACAGGCACACAGATAGAGGTAGAAAGACAGACAGAGACATGCAAGCAAACGATGAGACAAAGAGAGAGAGAGAGAAGAGAGAGAGAGAGAGAGAGAGAGAGAGAGAGAGAGAGAGAGAGAGAGAGAGAGACAGAGACAGAGAGAGACAGAGACAGAGACAGAGAGACAGAGAGACAGAGAGAGAGATATTGTTCACTAATTACTCATATCACCCTCTCCCATCTCTGGTAAGCTCCACAACCATATGTCCAGCCGTTTTATCTGCAACTAATTCTAACATGAGCACACACGTTCTCACAGCACATCCCATACAGTGTGATAGTACAATCATACATTTGCTGTCATACAGCTACTATATACTCTATGTTGCAACACACTTTTCATACAAGTTCAGTATAGTTCATATTTTCTCACACTAGCTATCTACCAATATGCAGTGACCATGTGATAAGTGAAAGATGAGCCTATATAAAATGTGTGTGTGTGTGTGTGTGTGTGTGTGTGTGTGTGTGTGTGTGTGTGTGTGTGTGTGTGTGTGTGTGTGTCTGTGTGTGTGTCTGTGTGTGTGTGTGTCTGTGTGTGTGTGGATGTGGGTGTGATCAGTATTACTTTTTATGTTCACCTGATAGTAAATGGTTTATGATAATCTGTTCACACATGTGCGTGCGTGTGTGTGTGCGTGTGCGTGTGTGTGTGTGTGTGTGTGTGTATGTGTTGTGTGTGTGCGCATGTGCGTGCGCACATGTGTGCGCATGTGTGGAGTTTAAGTAGTGCACAAATGCGCATAAGTGCATGTATAAAGGTCATGCTACGGTATCACCACTACTACAAATCATTTCTACTGAAACATTAGATCACACAGTCAGCAGGCACTGGTGGCATCAGTTGTCTTCCCTTTCCCGTTTCTGCATCTCCTTGAGGGGCAGGTGGAGCTGCAGGGGGTCACGCAGACGTCGCAGGTCCTCCTCTGCCTGACTGATGTCATTGCGAAGGCGGTTGTACTGGTCCACGTTCAGATGCTTCTTCTGTGCCATCTTGTAGAAGCGGATCAGATACTGGCGGTCGTGGGCATCTGGGAATATATATTCCTGTGGAAAGAAAAAGAGAAAAAGCATGTTAAACATAGTGAGTCCAGCCAACTCTACAAGAATGGACAGTGGTCAGCTTGTTAAACAACACTGGCCCTATGCAGGCCTTGAAGGCAACTGTTGTCAGAGGTCTGGGGCTTTTAAAACAATCCTAGCTCCCATCACAGAGTGCTCTAGCCATCTTGAGAATGTCCACCATTGTATCTACAGCATACAACAGCCATTTCACACTGTGAAACATTCATCAGCCTCGAGACAGAAAAAAGTTTCATATGCTGTCTGGTTAAACTTACTGTGCCAATGAACTGAATGCACATCCATTAGAAGTGACAGTACAGCCGCACACCACACACACATACACACACGCATGCGCATGTACGCTCACACACACACACACACACACACACACACACACACACACACACACACATGCGCGCATGCACACACAGTGAGGCAAAGTGTCACAACTGACCTGTTTAGTCAAGATGTAGTAGGCAAACATTGCCATACTGGTGCCATAGGTCACGAAGTAGGTGACCGGCTCCATGATGTCCCACGAGTACTCCCACCATGTCAGGCGTGCCAGCACACCAAACTGCAGCCCCATCATACCCAGACCCAGCCATGACAGACTATTCGTGCCCTTTGAGGCTTGGTATTCCACCTGCTGCTTCACCTGTGTGGACAAACAACAACCACATGAAACTCAAGATCCAATGTCTCAAGATCAATCCCAGCTCGAAAGATGACAACTAACCTGATCATTACCCATCAGTTTCAGTTTTTCAAGACGACATCTCCATGCTCAGAACGAATTCCATATGCATGAACATCACAGGTGCCATATGTATGGTGATTATGGCACAAGCCTTAAGCTTGTATACAAGCCCATGAGCTGGCCAGGTCTTAACTGGAAACCCATTCTGGTGGTGTCAATCTGTATTTTGTTGGTCCTATTTCTCTCCACCACACTCTCATCTCAAGACATTGTTGGCACGCAAGGTCTTGAGCAGGACTGAGGATTCTGCCAGGTCGCTGCTGGCTCATTTCAGTGGTGCATATAAATTACGTGTCAAGAATCCTTCTTTAAGTAGTTCCAGTTTGCATTTTTGGCTGAAGGCCAAAATAGGGCATTATCATGAGATATGATAGTGGATTAAAAATAAAATGAATGAATTGGCATTAAAATGTAATATGATATTTGGTTATAAAGAATGAGAATGCATTACAATCACAGACAAAGTACTTCATTGGTATGCTGCAAGAGCTGGTATAAAATGCCAGCATAAGACATCACATACACAGACAAAAGTGATTTAATGACAGCAAGATATTTTGATTTAATAACAGCAAGTTATTTTCGTGTTTTTTTGTTGTTGTTGTTGTTTTTTTTTTGGGGGGGGGGGGGGAGGTAGTGGGTCACTTTTAACAGTATTTCCTTTCATTTTTAGTTTGTTACAGAGTCAAATGTCCAGTGATTTCTTTCTAAACAAAATTAATATTAAATGTTATATTTTATTGCTCTTTTCTGATGCTGTAAAAATCTGATTTCTAATATCGAAGAAGAGCAACCAACACAAACATTACTAAATCATCAGACAATGAAACTCAACACTAACTGAAGTAATGAATGCTATGATAAAGTTAATGGTTTTTTTGTTTTTTGTTTTCTTTATCTGAACTTAGAAGGACTGACAGGTACAGAGGTAGAGCACTCACTTTCCATTCTGACAGCACAAGTTGGCATAAGTGCAAATCACACTCCAGCAAAACTATGTGCATGCAGTCCCGAGTCTACACAGCTGTGAGTGGGTACCTAGTCTCCTTTAAAGTATGGGAATGTAAAGCACTGAAGGAGAAAAGATGGGCACTGTTCTCATAACGCTGGTCCTGAAAACTGGTTGTCTCTACCACCTTACTCTCCTACTACTTAAGGGTTAGGGCACAATAAATCTTTTTATATATAAAACCTGGTTCAGCTCAGACAGAATGAAGTATGAGAACAAATTTTCTTCTTTTTATATAGAAAACTTGTTTCAGCTCAGACAGTAGATTACCTTGTCAGAGACATAGATCAAAAACTCTAACCGGGCCCTCTGAAAGACACTGGATTCTGAAAACTGAAAAATCATAACCAGAGCTACAATGGAAAAGGTCTACAGAGTCAGCTGAAACCCTGTGTATTATTCATATTGAATAATCAACTGATATGTCACAGCACAATAAATTCATATCACCATCATCAATAATCACATTAGCTGTCCCACTCCTAGATTCTGTGTTCCTTTCAGATCCAACACTAAGCCACACACACACACACACACACACACACACACACACACACACACACACACACACACACACACACACACACGCACGCACGCACGCACACACACACACACATCACACACACATGCACATACACATATGTGCGCACATGTGCACACATACTCCACATACACACACCATGCACACACACACCATATGCATTTGCACACACACATACATAACATGCATGCATGTACAGGTGCATGCACACATATGGTATGCACACTGCAGCACAACACAGTAGAAATACATACGCGCACACACACACACACACACACACACACACACACACACACACACACACACACACACACACACACACACACACACACACACACACACACACACACACACACACACACAATCACATGTGCAGATATCAGTTCTGAAAACATAGAATCAGAAGAGCATGAAAAACAGATGGAACCCTTTTGTGAAACTATCTGTTATCATTTTCCAACATATTGAAAACTCACGGGCAGGAACATTTAGTCAAAACAAAACGGGATCACAGGACTAGTAAAGCAATCAACCATGTTTTCTGACCTAGCCAATTGCTGGGATCATCACAGGACCAGAAAGCAGTGAAACGAAAAATTGTCAAGAGCCTGAGAGCCCAACATCGTTCTGCCAGGATGTGCTTATAAATCTCCAGCTGTGAAGAATGGGGGGGGGGGGGGGGGGGGGGGCTGTTATCAAACAACCCTGGTCAAATAGACTGACTAGATGTATCATAACAATGTAAGCAGCTGTGATGCGTCGATGATTCGACTGTAATTTGCCTAAATCAGTAAGCGGATCTCGGGGGTCAGTCAAGACAAAGACATTCGGTTTTGTTGTTGTTTTCCCCCTTGTCCCATTTCGTCCATCACGTGAATGGTCACAGAACCTGGGACAATATTTTCAGTGTTATGATGACGATGGGGATATTCGACGAGATACTATAGAGTTTCTTTTTGGATCGAAACTACATAACAAGGTTTGTTCTCTATGCTTACTTTCATAATATATCCTGTCATCAACCATGTCTTTGAGGTAGACACCTGCGGTGTTGATCAGCGATTTAAGCAACACCCTAAATGACACATCCGTAAAGTAGATGAGACGCGATTCTAGTATTCCCCGTGAGCCCACAGCACACTCAACTCTGAGAGGTAAAATGAGGCCGAAAAATCCCACAAAGATTTTGACAGGGCCGGTGGGATTTGAGCCCACAACCTTCTAGTCCCCAAACCCATTGCATAAACCACTACACCACGGCAACCGGCAAAGATATTCATTTTGGCATGCATGGGGCAGTGTCCACAATCTGCTGTTAATGGGCTCTACAGAACAGGCAGTGATCAGATCAAGGACACAGTGAGCTGGGCGTGAACGATGGTTGTGGTCGGTTAATGAAGAGACAGGCTATATAACCATTCAACGTGATGGAGTGGTTAACACAACGGACTACTGATTCATGGGCCGTGGGAAGACTGGGACCACACAGGTCGCATTTCATTCACTTTAAGGATGCGTCACTGAGCGTGCGGATAAAATTCCTTGGCTAGCACTACAGGTGTCTGTATCTCTGTGATGTGACTGATGCTATGATATATTATGAAACTACGCGCAGAGTACAGCTGACATGCAGTCTCAATCCGAGATCGAACCCAACAGCATCATCATTATTCTCCATATTACCATCATACCATTAAAAAAACATTGTCCCAAATTCTGTTACTTCACGTCTGCTCTAATGGTGACCACAGTTTTGCTGGATTTGGAGAGCCAAAATGAGCGACGGGAGATAGTATAGAAAACGAGGCAGCAGCATGAAAGACGATGTCGATGGCGTGGCCAGGATGGCATCATCCGGATTGTCCTTCACTGGAGGCCAGAAGGAAGACATCAGACAAGAAGACCCAAGAACATCTGGTGACGAACAATAAAAGGTGGTAGGAGAATCTGACAATAGCATCTGTATCTCACAATGCAACCAACATGTTTTAAGGCCTCTCTGAGCAACATTCTTACAACTAGCCATAATATACTCTGAGGGTGGTAGGACTTTGAACTCAACTCAACGAAACGAACGAACCGAAACACTAAAAGGAAAACTCATGGCCCTAAAGCACACATGGAGTACCATGCAGAGGCTGGCCCATGATAGGAGTGACGGATCTTCGTTGCTGCTCTACACGCCGATGGCATCATGGGCAATAAGTGCGCTAACTGTAATACCTGAGTTATCTCCGCACCCTGACGAAACCCAGCTGCTCTCAAACTGAGTGCATGTTTACTCATAATATAGCCCCGCTCACCCTAGAGACAGTAGCTTTCAAAGGACTTTCTGAAATGGAACAACGATCTTTAACAGACACTGCGAATGACACCCTTGAGCCAACAATTCATAGCACATTACATCTGCAAACCATTAACACTTCTCTTGCCAACTGACAAACCCGTTTATCTTGCTCTGGAACTTTATTCTTTCTCCACTTACAATATAAATACCCAGGAGACAATACAGCACACATCAGATCTAACCACTACCACTTCCATAAACTCAAAATTGTCCTATAACCCTAATTTCAATGGGGAGTAAGGTGGTAAATGCCTAAACTTTTCTTGAGGCCAACATCATGGGGAAGGTGCCCATCTCATTCCCTCACTGCATTACCAGCCCCAACATTGAGTAGGGTCAGGCACCCATTAACAACTGGACGGACTGGAGGCAACATACACATTTTTTTCTCGAGCCAGACTCAAACCCCAGCAGTCAGACTGGAAGGTGGGATCTTTATCTCTACGCCAACCCCTTCTACACAGGAATCAACGTCTTCAGCGGCTGATAAACAAGATCTTTTCTAAGTCAGTCCTTGTTGTTTATCACACGGCTGTCCCCCTGAGACAGCTGATCTCAAAGAAAGACCTGCACCAGAACAGTGAGCTCTTACACAGATGATGCAAATGACACCCTTGGGTCTACAATATATCACACAGAAGACCCGTACAGCATTTCACTTCTATTCTACAATAACTTTTCTCACTCACTGACTTCTTTTGTTCACTGTCTGGAAATGAATTTGGCTACTTTTTCTTGTTGTTGCTTTTTTTTTTAAGTTCTTGCCAGCTGCAATGGCGCTTGGTGGTCAGAGGAGTTGTCGTCGGCTATGTCTCCTGTCACTCCGCTAGGCACAATCGACATCGCTACAACATGTGTTCAGCTGTCTGGTCAGTTTGATCGAAGGGGCAGGATGGTGACGATGTCACTCTGAATTGCGATTCATATGGGTAATGAGCTGGTTAATGCCGGTGCAGAGCCACACAGGACCACTTGCTGTGATCTCTGGACATTAGATGCTAATCATTCCTTCCTGTCCATGGCTTATTGTAATTGTTGTTTAAAGCCCAGCCGACTGCATAGAGCCATATCAGGGCTATAATCAGTTCAAAACATACGCAATATTTCAACACGGAAAAAAAAAGGAAAAGAAAATTAAGTACACATATCAATGTATTCGCGCACACAATCTAAGGATATGCCCCTGGCGTTGATCATTCTGTCCAATTTATCGCACAGGAGATTTAAAAAAATGTACCTGAATACAAATTTAAACATAACAAAGGACACCAAAACATATATATAAACGGGCTTCAATTACCTGAAATTGCTTCCGCATATCTCATATCCCTGGAGCCAAAAATGCACTTAACACACACGTACCCAATTATCAATCCTAAGAGAAAGTACGTAAGACTTTATCGAACACATACAGGTGAATGGACCAGCAAGGCAGAAAATGATAGGAAGAAAGGACAGAAAACAAACGAACAAGGCAGAAACAAAGACAGTGACAGAAAAGAGGAAATTTCTAGCACAGAATTTCCAGAAGGTGGGGATACTATTTACACTGAAAGAGCCCCTGGCTTCCCCACGGGAGAGATGTCCTTGGCTTAAAGAGTGATCTGATGACGTTCCTCTTCTCGCTGTAGCTGACGGTGTTATCTGATTTGTCTTGCCGGACACATGGGGTATGCACTTTGCGTACGTAAGAGAAGTCACAACAATAAAGAAGTTGTCACTGTCGATTCAAAAGAAAAATCCACTCCGATCGGAACACAAACTATGTATAAATGTATGAAACATTATGTATTGTTCAAACTTTATCCTGGTTGCTATAAAAAAAAAAAAAAAAAAGAACCACTACCATTTCCGCGCTGTACTTAACCCTTTCACTCCCTAACCCTATCCACCAGGAACTAACCCTTTCACTCATTTCCCCCATCCGTCAGCTTCCTACTGAGTCACAGCGGAAATTAATCCTTTGACTCCATCACCTTATCTATCAGCATTCTGCTCAGTCACAGAAAAATACACCCTTTCACTCCATCACCCTATCCAACAGCTTCTTGCTCAGTCACTGGAGAAATTAATCCTTTCGTGCCCTCTCCCAATATACCAGGTTTCTACCCATTCATCACTCCCTCACCCTATTTATCAGCTTCCTGCTTAGATACAGGAGAAATTAATCCTTTAATTACATCACGCTATTCACCAGCTTCCAACTCAGTCACAAGAGAAATTAACTCTTTCACACCCTCTCCCTATACACCAGCTTTCTGCTGGGTTACAGGAGAAATTAACCCTTTCACTCCCTCACCCTGTCCACCAGCTTTCTGCTCGGTCACGGGAGTCACACAAACACACACCAACAGCTGCTTGCTGAATGAGTGCAGGAAAGCTGGTGGTCGGGGAGAGTGAAAGGGTTAATTTTCCAGTGACTGACAAAGTGACGGTGGTTCTCCAAGGACCTGCAGTATCAGAACTCTGCCTCCAACCATCAACAATGCAAATGACGGGCAGGAACCACTGTCTCTTTCAATGACCCACCACGATGTAGATCAATACTTGTGGTCTGATTGTCATCGACATTTCCATCTGGAGATGGGGGTCAGATGATAAGGGTGGACAGAACCTCCACTGTTTTGTAGATATTTGTACAGCATGAGTACGAATAAAAGAAAATCATTACACATACTAAAACCCGCACACATACCTATCAGCACATGCAGAGACACATACATTAACCCTTTGACTTCTGCAGCCTGTCCAACAGCATCCTTCTTTGTCAACCATGCTGGAAGAGCAAAAACTTAACCCTTTGACTCCCTCAGCCTATCCACCAGCTTCCTGTAGGAAGCTGGTGGATATGCTGAGGGAGTCAAAGGGTTAAGTTTTTGCAGTTGGTAGATAGGGTGCAGGTGGCAAAGGGTTAAGGATGTGCACTCGCGCATGTACACATAAACACAGGCGCGTGAATTCGTTTACTCTCTCTCTCTTCTCTCCCCCCCCCCCCCCCCCTTGATAAAGTTGGTAAAGTTATGTGCGTGTTGATAAAGTTTAGCGCGCGCGCGCGCGTGTATGTATGTGTGTGTGTTGTGTGTGTCCTGTGTCTGTGTGTGTGAGTGGGCGCGCGCGCACGTGTCGTGTGTCTGTGTGTGTGTCTGTGTGTATGTGTGTGTGCGTGCGCACACGCGTGCAAGTGCACGAACGTGAGCGCAGGCAGAAACAAATGCATGCTGCAGGAGCATACTACTATTAAAATGTTCTCTCTCTCTCTCTCTCTCTCTCTCTCTCTCTCTCTCTCTCTCCCACACACACACACACACACACACACACACACACACACACACACACACACACACACACCACACACAACACACACCACTATCACCACAATGTCATAATCGCCGTCATCCTGATCTTCCTCTTGACAGCACTAAGGGCCAGACTGAATATCAAGAGGTCCCTGCAGGGAATACACTCTCTATCCTGTGTTATGCCATTATGTTTCTACTAATGCCAGCTATAGGACTACATGCAGCAGTACGATCAGTGATATATATATATAAATATATATATATATATAATATATATATATGGACAGAGAGACAGACAGACAGAGAGACATAGAAAGACAGACAGACAGACAGATAGATAGATAGATAGAAAGATAGACAGACAGATAGATAGATAGATAGATAGATACAGAGAGAGTGAGAGAGACAAAGTACGTGTGCGTATGTGTGTGTGTGTGTGAGTGGGAGAGAAACAAACTGACAGACAGACAGACAGACAGACAGACAGAGAGAGAGAGAGAAAACATTGTGTGTGCGTGCGTGTGTGTGGGGGGGGGGGGGAGGAGAGAAAGAGACAGACAGGGACAGAAAGAGAGAGAAAGAGAGAGAGAGAGAGAGTGAGAGACTGAGAGAAAGAGACAGAAAGAGAGAGACAGAGAGGGACAGGAAAAAAGAGCCAACGAGACAGACAGAGAGAGAGAGAGAGAGAGAGAGCAAGAAAAAAGAGAAAGACAAGTAGAAGGAAGAGATGGGAGAGAGAGAGAATGAATGAAAGAACTGAAAGCCAGAGAGAGAAAAGAAAGACAGTGTGTACGTGTGCGCGCGAGCATGTGTGTGTGTATGTATTTATATAGGTCAGTGTGTGTGTGTGTGTGTGTGTGTGTGTGTGTGTGTGTGTGTGTGTGTGTGTATGTGTGTGTGTGTGTGTGTGCGTGCGTGCGTGCGTGTGTGTGCGTGCGTGCGTGCGTGTGGTGTGTGTGTGTGTGTGTGTGTAAGAGAGACAGACAGACAGACAGACATACATATATACAGAGAGGCTGAGAGCCAGTGAGGTATATCGGTGACTGTCAAAAATATGACTTCTCATACAACCATAATCACCCTCGGACGAGGGAAGAGGCAGACTGCCTAGCTATCACAATGCCCAGGAGGACACGTCCATGATGTCCTATGCTGCCTTATCTCACCGTTGCTGTCATTTATTCTAATACCACATAACACCTTGTCACCACGGATGACCTTGAGAGGAAAAAAGAAAGATGGAGGATATATGCTGGTACAACGGAACTAACTCCCATGTCAAATTCTGGCTACTGTCAATGGGGGAAGGGCGACGCCATAGTCGGGCATCATCCAGTTTACGCGTGCACACATATTCATGCGCGCTCATGTACACACGTGCGGACGCACACAAATGATCTCTTGCTCTTCCTGCCACCACCTCATTGTCTATCAATCTCACCGTCTCCCTCCTCTACGTGGTTTTTCTTTACTTCTGGGAATGTTTTTTTTTTTTTTGAGGGGGGGAGGAGGGGGGTTGTTGTTGTTGCTGCTGTTATTGTAGTGTTGTTGCTGTTGTTAAAGTTGTTGCTGTTTCTTGTTTTTTTTTCTTTTCTTGCAACAGAATTTGGTCAGTGATTGACCCCTTGTTGCCATGGGTTTTAACGTAAGCTAAGTGTACGATGCACATGGGACCTCGGTTTATCCTCTCATCCGAAAGACTAGCACCCAGACCAACACTCAAGGCCTAGTGTAGAGGATGCAGGACAAAGACGTTATAAATAGAACTTTTTTTAATAATGTCTTTGGTGCAGGACAATCCGTGTCCGACCAGGAATCAAACCTGGGTTTCTCGCATCCCATGTACGTGCTTTATCCACAAGGCCACACACCTCACTACTAGGAAGGGACACAGTGAGATTGACAGACAATTAAGTGGTGGCAAGAAGAGCAGGAGATCATTTGTGTGCGTCCGCACGTGTGCAAATGAGCGCGCATGAATACGTGCACACGCGTAAACTAATGCATGCTCATGAGGCACAGCATGAAAGTACTATGGTACATTTTCTCACACATACACGCACGCACGCACACATTGACGGGGGAATTCAGAGGTCGGTGACTGTCCTTAACATTGCTCTCTACCCTCTGGAGCGAGAGAGAGAAAGACACAGAGAGAGGGAGAAAGGCAGAGAGGGAGAAAGGCAGAGAGGGAGAGGGAGAGGGAAGGCGAGAGACAGAGAGAGAGGGGGAGAAAGGCAGAGAGGGAGAGGGAGGGAGAGAGAGAGACAGAGAGAGACAGAGAGGGAGGAAGGGAAGGAGAGCCCGGACTGAACTTCCGCAGAATTCCCAGCAGGACAATATGCAAAAGGCATGGTCTCTAAAGTACTATATGTACTGACATGTCGCTCATTCACTGAAGTAAGAAAGGTCAGGAGCACAGACATCAGTGGGTAGGAACATGTGAGAGGGAGGGAGAGCGAACGAGACAGCGAGAGAGAGAGAGAGAGAGAGAGAGAGACAGAGAGAGAGAGAGGAATGAGTCAGACAGAGATGGAGAGGAATGAGACAAAGTCACAGAGAGGTGGGAGAGGAATGAGACAGAGTCAGAGAGAGGTGGGAGAGGAATGAGACAGTCAGAGAGAGACGGGAGAGGAATGAGACAGAGTCAGAGAGAGGTGGGAGAGGAATGGGACAAAGTCACAGAGAGGTGGGAGAGGAATGAGATAGAGAGAGAGGTGGGAGAGGAATGAGACAGAGTCAGAGAGAGATGGTGGGAGAGGAATGAGATAGTCAGAGAGAGATGGGAGAGGAATGAGATAGAGAGAGATGGGAGAGGAATGAGACAGCGTCAGAGACAGATGGGAGAGGGATGAGGCAGAGTCAGAGACAGATGGGAGAGGAATGACACAGAGTCAGAGAGAGACGGGAGAAGAGACACAGAGGATGGAGGGAAGGGAGAGGCGGGTATTACAGACATGTCACCAATGAACAAGTGCACGAAACCATCAAGCAGTACACTGGACCACATGAAAAGCTGTTGAAAGCAGTGGAGAAAACAGGTAACTATTCAGGAAGATGGAACAGAAAACACACACACACACACACACACACGTGCGCGCGCGCGCACGCACACACATACACACCCCACACACACACACACACACACACACACACACAACACACTCTCTCTCTCTCCTCTCTCTCTCTCTCTGATGGACTGACAACACTGCCGAATGAAAAAAGAAACCATCTGCAGAGACTCAAACTTTGTCACACAGCTTCCAGAGATGGAGGAATCTGGTGAACAGTTCCTTCGAGCGGCGCCCCAAATACATACTTTTCACGGAGGTAAGGGACAAGAAGTGTATGGTGGTCAAGTGGGTAAATGTTAGACTTCAGTCGGCTGGTCCTGTGTTCAATCTGCCTGAATACCTTTCCTGGTGAGTACAGGTCAACATGTTCGCACACCTGCCAGTGCCTAAACACCCTCTGTGTGCCTACGTATGCAGAATATCAAAATGTGGAAGTTTGACATCCTGTCAGTCGTGTATGTGTCCGGTGACATGAAAACATAAAAGAGATCCTGTCAGTCGTGTTTATGTCCGGTGGCTTATGGAAACATAAGAGATCCTGTCAGTCGTGTTTATGTCCGGTGGCTTATGGAAACATAAGAGATCCTGTCAGTCGTGATTATGTCCGGTGGCTTATGGAAACATAAGAGATCCTGTCAGTCGTGTTTATGTCCGGTGGCTTATGGAAACATAAAAGAGATCCTGTCAGTCGTGTTTATGTCCGGTGGCTTATGGAAACATAAAGAGATCCTGTCAATCGTGTCTTGTTCCGGTGACTTATGGAAACATAAAAGAGATCCTGTCAATCGTGTCTTGTGTCCGGTGGCTTATGGAAACATAAAAGAGATCCTGTCAATCGTGTCTTGTGTCCGGTGACTTATGGAAACATAAAAGAGATCCTGTCGATTGTGTCTTACGTCCGGTGGCTTATGGAAACATGAAAACAGACAACATGCACGTCCACCAAAGATGTACACTGTACAACAACATAGTGAAGTGAGGTCACCTAATGTAAGTGCTAGAGTTCCCCGTTCTCAAATAAAAATGGATTTTATACGATGCATAGTGTATCTAAATATGTCTGGAAAATGCAAGAACGATTTATATAAAAATGACACAATACTAAAATGGTAGCCCTGTGTGTGAGTGTGTGTGTGTGTGTGTGTGTGTGTGTGTGTGTGTGTGTGTGTGTGTGTGTGTGTGTGTGTGTGTGTGTATGTGCGTGTGTGTGTGTGTGTGTGTATGTGTGTGTGTGTGTGTGTGTATGTGCCGCCATCACATGATGACAAGGAAGATACAGATATGTGCTTGGTCGTGTACGCATCATAGCAGCAGCAGATACGAAGGTGCTACCTGGTCAGTGTCCGCTCACTTTCATTCATCAAGCGAAAGGTCATCTCTTCCATCACCCTGAAATCGAAGGGGAGTATGGAGGTAAGAGACCTCGAATTTTCTCATGACCAGCATGCTTAGGGCGGTACCCATCTCCTCTCTCCTGCCGTTTTACCTTCCCCGACCCTGAGCATGGTCAAGTTTTGATTCACAGCTAGGTGGACTGGGGGCCATGGGTTCTTCTTGAGCCAGATTACCATGAAGCCAGATCACCATGAAGTCAGATTACTGAGAAGTCAGATCGGAAGATGGACATTCTACCTCTACGGAAACCATACCGCCATTCATCAAGATGATCCAATGTCCAACGCATACAGTCCTCCATACTAAGTCATGGATACGTGCAAATACATGCCCTTGTTCAAATTGTAATACATGAAAGTAGGTGACGGAGGGGAGGGGGGTTATTGTTGTCTGGTCCTCAACTAACTGGAGGTCAGCATAAAAACTTGCATCTGTGTGTGTGTGTGTGTGTGTGTGTGTGTGTGTGTGTGTGTGTGTGTGTGTGTTGTGTGTGTGTGTGTGTGGTTGTGTGTGTGTGTGGTGTGTGTGGTGAGTGAGTGTGTGGTGTGTGAGTGAGTTAGTGTGTGTGGTGCGTGTGTGTGTGTGTGTTGTGTGTGTGTGTGTGTGTGTGTATGAGTATGAGTGATGATGTGTGTGCATTGTGTGTGTTGTGGTGTGTGTGTGTGTGTGTGTGTTGTGTGTGTGTATGTGTGTGTGTGTGTGAGAGAGAGAGAGACAGACAGAGAGAGAGAGAGAGCAAAAGCAAATAGCACACCGGTATCTAGGAGCATCACAGCTTGCCTCATTATATCTCTGTATTTGGCAAAGGCTATGCAAATGTTTCATGTGTGTACCGAGTTACCACTCGATCACTGGGATGGCTGGCTGAATAAACGGCAGGGTATTTTTTTTTATACCAATTCTACTGTTTTTGCATAAAACAGCACTGGACAGTTAAGATCCTGCAGCGACTGTATCCTCAAGCTCTCATTAATATCAGGCATGGAAACTTTCATAGCCCACTATTCCAATTGTTTTGTTTTCATTTTTTTTTTCTTCTTCTTCTATTAGCTTCTTTCAAATGTTTTCTGTTTATATTTTTTTCCCTTTTCTTCAGATTTACAGTTACTATGTGTGTTCTGTTATTTGTTAACTTTTTTGCTTGTTTCCTAAAAAGTTTTTCATACTGCTTGGTTGTAATCATAGACTTCGAAGATTCCTCCGTTAAGTGAAAAGATCATTTAACATTGCAAACTTCGGGTCATTCACACTGCAAACGAATTAAAAAAAAACTTTCTTTTCTGTTTTTCTGTTTTGTATTACTTTGTCCTTTTTGGTTTCCTATTTTATTTTATTTTGTTCCAACTTCAGTGGTCATGTCTGAATTTTTCAGTCATTCGCACGAACATGTGCAACCAAAGATGAAAGCTTTCTCTGCGTTCATTCAGAAAACAGGCCATACATCTTCCTGGTCTCCCACTAAGTGAATTTCTGCACGCCATGCTAGCTCATAGTGTGTGTGTGTGTGCACGCGCGCGCGCGCGCGAGCGTGAGTGTGTGAGTGCGTGCGCGCGTGTGCGTGTGTGTGTGTGTGTGTTCGAGAGAGGAGGGGAGTAAGACACAGAAATTGCAATGCCGCCAGAAACGAAAGCCTGTTTCGCCAAGGGAACCCTCCTACACACACACACACACACACACACACCTCTCTCTCTCTCTCTCTCCTCACACACACACACACACACACACACACACACACACACACACACGCACACATACATCAAACTCAAAGACCTATTATTACATGTAGTATCTTCCCATCACTAACAGAACTCCTGCACTGTACTGAAATCAGCTCCCATGTCGTGATAGGGCTGTATGCAAAACAATGACGTTACATACTAAACACTATTTAACAACGACGGGTACACACCTTTCCCTACCATTTAAAGCAATTCCCGACAATTCACAGCCCAAAAAGAAATAAATCAATTTTAGCCCTGAAGAGGCACTATCCAAAAAAGTGTCTATTGTGTAATGATAATTCATTTTCGTTTTATTCGGGTATCCCTTACTCGGCAGAAAACAAGTGCTGTACAGATGGTAGTCACAGAGTAAAGATATTCAATTCTGTCCTATTCTGTCTGTTCCCTTTATTTTTGTTTTTTTTCCCCGAGAACAAGCACTGCACAAAAGAATATCAATGTCTAATCATCGGTCTTTCTCTTTTCGTCATTTGATGCGGGTAAGTCTTTATCTTTAAGCCTGAAGGCACACAACATAAACGTTATTCCAATGGTGTCGTCATCTCTTATTTCACCTTACTGGCCTAGTAGCGAACGTCTACTGTTCATCAGGCAGTTAGCTAACAAACTGTTTTTCCTCACAGAAGATTCTTGTGTCCATGGAAAGAACGTGAAGTAAACATTACGTCGAACTTCTGGCGTTCAAGGACTAAAGTTTGAATTTTATAAGGATTTTTTTAAACTCGAAATCTCCACATCAAACTAATTTTAGCCACTCTCCCGTGTGTTCTTTACTGTTTAATGACGTTGGAAGAGGATATATTGATCGTTTTGCTATTTATCATTCAAATGTCATACTTAATTAAAAACAAACCAGAACGATTTTATTACAAACACTGCACAGAAGATATGTTCAGTTTTTGAAAAAGATGTTTACCAAATTTCATAAACAACAGGCTTATTGTGTCAGTGACACAATTTAATTTGATGAAATTAAAACGTTGGATCATTTCTAACAGAGCACAAAGCAATGGTGTTTAAGTTTGACAGCACAAGTTTGACATCTCCTGGGCACGGTGAATCACATTCGATCCCGTTTATTTTTGGATTCGACTCAAACTTAACACACACAAAAAATACAGGGTTTTGGGACAAAAATACAGGCAAACGTACAATTAAATCGTTTAATGTAGTATGTGTCTTGACTTTGCAGCGGCTGTACAGACATATGTGTGGCATATCAATGGATGTCCCACTTTGGTATAGCTGATTTCGATTGTTCTCTTTTCACAAAGAACGGTATTAAAAACACAATCCAACACATCTACCTGAAACTAGTATTTATCTCTCCGTGAAACTGGGTATTAAAAACATACAACAAAGAAAAATGTTTCTGGATACTTTATTTCTCAAATCAAACACACAAGGGCGTATCATCACAATGTTTTGTCACTGGCTCATATATTATTTCCTATACCCATTGTCATTTAAAGAACATTTGTTGCAACAGACGCTGCGTTTATCTTACTCGAAACCATCTAATTTTCATCTCGTTAATGTTTTCAATTCTGTGAAATGTTTTACTCCATTAGATTAATAACTGGTTTGCTGCAGATTGTCTCCCATTTGTCACAACATTAAGGTCTGCTCACATCTTCAGTTAGTTTTCTATAAAAAAAGCTAAGCTCCTTTACTTACAGTGGACACGCAGTTAAGTATTTCTGAACTACTTACAGATGTATTGCTTTCATACTCAGGTGAACTTAACGCTAATGGCTTCTTACTGTCTGCACGACTCCGCTGTGTGTCATGAAATGTTATCTTATATTTTCTTAAAAAAATCGAATATACATAAATGTACCATCGACTTTCTTTCATTTAAAAGAAAATTTTTTTGTTTTCTTTTCTTTTTAACAAAACATACGCCCACTTCTCATAAAACAATGTCCTCTCGCCCAGTTTTATGTTTCACAATAAAACAATAGCTCTGCGGCGATTTCTTGAATTTTTAAGCTGCATTTTCTTTTCAAATTCTTTATGTGCGTACAGGATATTTTTCCAGAAAGTATTTGTTCTGGAAAACGGATGTACTGGGAGGCAGGAACCCATACTCTCTAATAAAGTCATTTTCTTGCCTGAAGTTGTGACTATGTTTTTCTACTTACTGTTCGAGTTTTACTGTTTTATTAACCAAGTCAGTTTTAATGAATGTTTTAATTTTATTCTATTCTATTTTATTTCATTCATTTATTCATCTATTCATATATATATATATATATATATATATATATATATATATATATATATATATATATATATGTGTGTGTGTGTGTGTGTGTGTGTGTGTGTGTGTGTGTGTGTGTGTGTGTGTGTGTGTGTGTGTGTGTGTGTGTGTGTGTTACACACATATATATTATATATTGCACACCACGAATCATAACGACAGTATTTACGAGTCCGGCTGACATTTGGTAGGCGTACTGCATTAAATATGATCTGAACCAGCTCTTTCCTTGATTACCGTCTGTTCAAATCGCCATCTCATTTACAAATATCCCAAGGCAACACTAGTCTCCTGTCTTAGTGCTATGAGACGGGGGAAGACAGGAGGAGAATGAAGTAGGGGCAAAGAGAGGGAGAATGAAGAAGGGGCACAGTGAGGTCATCAGAATCTGGCTGTGACTGATTGTCCAATAACCTACCCTACTGTCAGTGGGAGAAGGTAGTCAATGATCTCTGCACACATGTTTTAAGCAGTAAAATTGCTAGGGCATATCTTCTCTCTCTCTCTCTCTCTCTCTCTCCTCTCTCTCTCTCTCTCTCTCTTTAATACACGCAAAAACGTATCTATGTATTCATGGTGAAACACCTTACTCTTTTATCTTAAGTACTTGTGTTTGTTTTTCCTTTGTTGTTATTTTTGTCCTTTAGTGTTCAAGTTATAAGTATTTTGCAACAGCATACTTTCTTTTGTTTTTATATTATAGATCAACAACGGCGGATATGTATGTTGGCGAATGTGCTGATATCTATACTGATGGTAAAGATTCTTTGCATTTCTCTTCTCTCTCTCTCTCTCTCTCTCTCTCTCCTCTCTCTCTCTCTCTCTCTCTCCTCTCTCTCTCTCTCTCTTCTCTTCTTCTCGTTTTGCGTCCTCTATTGCCATCTTCTCCCCCAATCAATAAGCCTATGTATGTGCGTGCCAGTGCAGTGCACATGCATATAGAAAGAGAGCGAGAGCAGAAACACAGAGAGCGAGAGAGAGAGGACAGACAGACAGACTGACAGACAGACACAAACAGACAGAGACAGGGAGAGACAGAGAGAATAACATGATCTAATAGCAATCTCCAAGAATGGGCCCATGTTATGCACACACACACCACCACCACACTGAAGCGTCAATAAGAGCAATCCCATTCATCATCAAACCTGTCTACATACAAGCAGTTAACTGCATGCGCAACAGATTAATGACTTGCTCTGTCAACATCAACAACAGCAGCAGCAACAACGACAACGACAACGACAACAACACAGATGGCACACATTTTGCGAATCTGACGCAGGTTGAAAGTCTGACTGGAAAATTAGCTTTGTTCGTTCTTGCATAGATTTGTATCTGTCAACGCTACGAGCTGGTATAAACAATATGATAAAAGTAAGAAAATGTCGTTAATTTAATAATAACAATCTGACTACTTGTATAACGTCTTATCTCTCATGCGCCAAAAGCACTTCATAAAAGCACAAGTAACAGAAACAGACACTCGCATAGCAAAATACGTCGCAACCCCTACCGCTATGAGGAAAAACAAACGAACTATGAAATATAATTATAACGTTTAAGACGCAATAAAAATAGATGATAATATAACATCTATTTCAACACGTCAATCTGCCATACAACGATAATCAAGAAAAGAAAAGAAAAAGAAGGCTTTTAAAGTACAAAAACAACAAATAAAGTACAAAAACAACAAATACATCTCTCTCTCTCTCTCTCTCTCTCGCTCTCTCTAACGTACACAATCACACACACACACACACACACACACACACACACAAACCATATACACATACGCACACGCACCCCCCCCCCCACACACACACACATACACACATGACAGATAAATAAGATGAGTCTGAAGAGCAGATTGAGGAAGTGACTGATGCAGAGTGTTTAATGCGGACAGGGAATTCATTTCATAGTGTTGGATCTTGGTAAATGAATCTGAGCTGGATAAAAGATGTAACATGAAATACGTTACCATGATACGATATGACAGCATGATAACGCGATACACAAACTGTGTGCTTAAGTAGGTATGCAAGTACGCATGTTACACACACATGCACATATGTACACACGCACACACATTCTCTCTCTCTCTCTCTCTCTCTCCTCTCTCTCTCTCTCTCTCTCTCTCTCTCAATGTACCCACGAATGAGGAATGACACATAAGCACATCATCATCGCCATCTTGTTCCATGACTGGTGTGATCGTTCAGAAGGAAAGACCGACGCGAGTGGGTGGGATATCACGTGATCATGTTTCAAATGACATACTGCTCCTTAAGAACGAACTGGGACCTAAGATCCACACAGCAGTATCATAAGCAACCTGTCTGTCCTTATGGTACCCTTCTCTATGTAATTAAAATTCATGCTAATGACCAACACTATGTAATCAGAATGCGGATACATACAGAACATTGGTCTTTTCTCCTATTCATCTCAATGAATTATGGCAGTGGCAGTGTCGTGTTTGATATGCTGCTATCCTCCAATCTTCTGGTATTGTTATTCCTGTTGACTGAATCAACTTACGGGCCCTTTGGCTCAGCTGGTTAAAGCACCATGCTGGTAACGCAGGGGTCACGGGTTCAACTCTCAGGCCGGAGACAGGTTTGTCAGTGCAAATGGGTTTGTGCAAGCTCCATGAGTCGGCCAGATAATTGCTTGATAATTATTCTGATAATCGCTTTGGTACGATTTTTTGTTGAGAGTTCCATGGACAGCAAAGAAAACAAACAAGACAGTCTTGATGGAGGCAGACACAAGAAGATCATTCATAAGGAAGATTAAGAAAAGACAGGCAACGTTTAATAGCCGTTTCATGAGGAAAGGGGAATTAGAGCACCTGGTGACAACAGGAAAGCTGGAGGGAAAGAGAGTGCCAGGTAGACCTAGGAGAAAATGTTGGAAGGACTTGCAGGGTGGCTGAAGACAGAGAGGGTGGAAGATGTGCTTGCGACAACAAGGAACAGATGCATATGGAGGTCCATGATCGCCAACGCCATGTGGCAGGGCACATGATGATGACGATGATTTTTATACCTAGATTTAGCACCTCACAACTATCATTATTGTTATCATCATTATACTTTACGGAAGAATTGGATGGATCACATATGGAAATGTCAAAGTGCAATAAATCCATTTTCAAAAAACTGAAAACTGAAAAATTAATACGGTCAGAACCCACGTAAGCAATAACAGCAACAGCACCATGAAAAATACCTAATCAATCTGATCCTCATCATATATGTAAAACAAAAAAACAAACTTTCCATTAATTCAGTTAAGTGCACGTTGATTATATAGCCCCGCCGACAGCGAAGGACCAAATTTTCCCATAACTGGATCAGCTGCTATGGGACGAGATGTTTGGTGATCTGAACTGAGATGTCTCGTGACCTGAACTTCTCTTGCGGCCAGCATTATGAGATGGGCGCCCGGAAGAAGACAGGCTGAGTAGACCGCTGAAAGCATGAATCTGGTCACTATCCTACTGGCAACCACGATCGATCGTGCTTGACCTCGACTTTCGGGAGCTGGTGTTTTAACCATTACACCATCTCATCAATATTTGGATCTGCTTTAACCTTCTGTAACACTTTCATTCCCTCTGTCCACCAAGCCTGCTTTGATTAATAGAACATTAATCGGGAAACTTGTGGATAGCACGAGAGGAGTGAAAGGGCCCGTCCTTTCTTCATCACATTCACACTAGCTGTCATCACAACTCAGACTGGGTACTCACTTCTTCCAAGGGTGCAATCTGTGTCTTGAGGTGCTCCAGACGCTGCAGGATCTGTGCCTCCCTCTGCAGCTGGTGGTCCTCCACGTGCAGGGCGCTGTACAACTCGCTCACCAGCTGCTTCACGTCTGACAAGCTCTGGGCGTCCTCACTCAACAACCGTCCTGTACACACACACACACATTTCAACAATTTTAGCCACGTTTTGTCAGATTACAAGGGAGTACAAAAATTTATTAAACAGAAAAAGAAAGGAACATAATAATGTAATTTTGAACAATCTTACAATGTACGAGGATAACCAGAAAAAAAATCTGGCGCTACATGTGTAAAATTTCTAGTAAAAAGATATTTCAACCTAACATGATTACCGTTCAAAATTGGTTTCAGCATTTCAAAGGTGTCCTTGACAAAGTGAATTCTCCCTGTGAGAGTATTATTATAACAGCAATGTCTCTGGTCATATTTTTAATTACCTTGATTGTGATGACGGTGATAATTGTGGTGGTGATGATAATGGTGGTGGTGTTGATGATGGTGATGGTAACGATGATATGTGATGATGTTTTAAATCGCCTTTTTTCAAAAGAAGAAGTTTTATTATCATTAAGAAAATCGAAATGTGGAAAAGCAGCAGGACCAGATTGTATACTTGGGAAGCTATTGAAAAATGGAGGAGTTGAGGTGGTGAATTTCCTAGTTGAATATTTCGATGTTTTATTTAATACTGGTCAATATCCTGATAACTGGACAGAATGCAAGAGAGAGAGAGAGAGAGGAGAGAGAGAGAGAGAGAGAGTGATGAGATGAGAGGAGGTGGTGAGGAGTGTTGTGTGTGTGTGTGTGTGTGTGTGCGCGCGCGCGCGCGCGCGTGTGTGTGTGTGTTTAAGTGTGTGTGTGTTTGTGTTCAAGTGTGTGTGTGTGTTTGTGTTCAAGTGTGTGTGTGTGTGTTTAAGTGAGTGAGTGTGTGTGTGTTTAATTGAGTGAGTGAGTGTGTGTGTGTGTGTGTGTGTGTGTGTGTGTGTGTGTGTGTGTGTGTGTGTGTGTGTGTGTGTGTGTGTGTGTGTGTGTGTGTGTGTCTGTGCGTGTGTTATGCAGACATGAGAATGAATAAGACAAAAGGCTGCAAATGGTATTCACAATTCTCTTGTAGTCACAGATACAGGCTGGCGGTTTGAAAACATTAAGAGCCAACGGTCTTGAGAACAAATACAGCAATTTCATCATATCCCTCCCCCTTCCTTCCCCACCCCCACACACGGAGCGAGAGAAGATTAAAAACGAAAAAAAACCAACACAAAGACATTCCTAAACTTTAAAAACCCACATTCAAAAATTTTTGGTGAGATTAATCCAAATTCGGATATTAAGTCTATACGGCATATACGTAATACACACACACACACACACACACACACACACACACACACACACAACACACACACACACACACACACCACCAAACTCTCTCTCTCTCTTCTCGTTCTCCCCTTCCTCCCTCCCTACCTCACCCCACCCACGCACCGTTCTCTCCACCCTTTTTCAATGTTCTGAGACTGCTTATCCTCAATTAGGCTAGAACGACAGCATGCCACTAAAATTCAGCCGGCAGGACGCCTTTCCCGCCCCTCTCAGTCGATTAGCAAACTGAACACAAGACTCGTTTGACCTTTACAGACTGTAACAATAAAACCGCCACGCCTGTCAACCCCTTTTGTGTTTTCTCGTATTTTGACCGTTGCTGAACTCGGTAATCAAATATACAACTCTTCGAATGACATGTGAACTCATACATGTGTACAGTAAAACCATCAAGAATTTGACTACGATAAAGAATAAATACATCGATGTGGAGCGCATTTAGAATGTTCCGAGTGCTGCGAATCTCTCTTGAACATGCTCTTTGCTCTAGAGACAAAATTGTCCCCTTAACCCTGAGGTCATATGGGATAGATACGGTAAAGACTTCAAGTTTTCTCGTGGCCAGCGTTATAAAGATGGAGCCATTCTCTTCTCCATGTTACAACTTTCTCGATTTTGAACAGCTTCAAGAATCCATTCACAGCCAGGTGGACTACAGACCACACACAACAAGTTTTCTCGAGCCAGACTCGAACTTCTGCAGTCAGCTTGGAAAGCGGGCAATCTACCAATAAAAAAAAGGTGAAAATATAAGTCATAAAGGTGAAAAACAAAAAAAGATCATGACAATCTCCACGGGACGCTTTAGTAATCTCCACGTTTATTCATTTTGAGGCAGTTATCTAAGAAGATGAAAACATGTCACCGTCAAATATGACGAGATTAGAACCTCGTTTTACGTTAGGACGGCGAAATTTGTTTTCAACTTTTAATAGCTGTACATTCATAATTAATCATGAAGAGAAATATGATTCAACGTTATTTCCCTCATAAATGTAACAGAAAGTTTGACTACTTCGAAGACTGCTAAACAGTAAAGTCAGCTTACTTGTTTTAGGTACTAAAAACCCAACAACCTTCTATCTCTCTAATCCTTCTCACCGCCTTTCCTTCCATCACTCATTTGGTTTCGTTTTTCATCTTTTTCTTTTCCAGACCATCCAGCTACAAATGGGTGGACACCTGATCTTATTCATGGTTGCAGAAGGTAAAGCGGCGAGGGAGAAGAAAGGGGCACTGTCTACATAAGTTGAGGTCTCTATCAACTCACTCTCTACGAACTCAGGGTCATGGGGATAGCCTTGACAATACCTATGAAAGCTGCACATCCAACTCAGTTTTAAAGCAGAAAATCAACAGGCGTGATAATCAAATGGCTAAGACGTCAGACTTCCAATCATATGATCTGCGGTTCGATCGAGCTTAAGTATCTCCCGCCTAGTGGGTAAAGGGTGGAGATTTTTTCCGATCTCCCAGGTCAACATCTGTGCAAATCTGTTGGTGCCCTCCCACCCTCTCCTCTTATTTGTGTGTATACGCACGCAGAAGTAGCAAGACACTCGGAAAGGGGGGTGGGGATGGGGGGGGGGAGGAGCTCGACAGCAGGTCTTCAAAGGAAGGCCTCCCCTCCCCTCAGCCAAGTGTTTCAGTTCTAAATCCCTAACACTCTAAGGGGCTGAGCTGCATCAAAGTCATGACTCCTGGATGTTCCTCTGCTATTGCCAATATATACTTAAAGATCTTATAAGTCATGTCAGTCTGGTGGGTTATGTAAACATGAAGGCACCAAGCTATTACACACAGTGCAGAAACATACCACTTGCACAGTGTGGACAAAACCGCGTACACACACGGAAGCAAAAACAACTGGAACGCTTAAAACACACACACGGGGTTGGGGGGGGGGGGGGTGGTGGTGATGGTGGAGCAGAATTGATTTCGTCGTGAACACACGGGAGGAAACAGGTACGGTTTGACAGGACCAACCCACTACCCACCAGCACGTGAACCTAGTCAAAATAAATACGTGCCACACTAGCAGCTAATCAGACAGCTTCTCTCCTCTACAGGAAGCCACACATGGCTTCAATGCTGTCGCTTATCTTTCAGGTCCAAGCAGAACCACCGTATCGAACATGCTGAAGGTTACATTTCTGAGAAAAAAACGATACACAAGCAGCAGCAACAACAACAACAACAAGAGTAACAAAAATAAAGAATATCAAAATGCAGAGGATAAAGAATCTGCGTTAAATAATTCTTCTTTAAGAATCTTTTATTCATCGATTTTTTTTTCAAAATGATGTGCCAGAACGACAGGAGCGATTGTCAAGTGGTTAAGACGTCAGTCAGGCTTCCAGTCGGAAGGTCTGGGGTTCGATCCTGTCTGGACACCTCCTACCTGGTAGGAAAAAGTGGAGATTTTTTTTTCTGAACTCTCAGGTCAACATGAGTGCAGACTCGTCACTGTCTAAATCCCTTTCGAGTGTATTCGCACTCAGAACATCAACTATGCACGTAAAATATTCAAGCCGTGTCAGTGTCAGCTAGTGGAAATACGAAAACGCCTAGCACGGATGACTACCAAAGATGGAATACTGCAGACTGTGTATCAACATATCAACTGCACAGTGTGGGCAAAACAACGAGCATACACGCGCCCCTGAAAGACAGGAAAATTTTATTGTTACTGTTGTTGTTGCTTAAAGCCCAGCCGACTGCGCAGAGCCACATCAGGGCTACAATCATCTAGACACTTGAGTCCACCATACCTCACTGGAGGGAAAAAAAATGGAAAAGAAAACCAAGTACACATATTAACGCATTTGCGCACATACTCTAAGGATATGCCTCTGGCGCTGACCACTCCGTCCAAATGATCAATTGAAAAAAAAAAAAACAGACTTGAACACAAATGTAAACATAAGGACGCTTTTGTGTAAACATAAGGACGCTAAAACATATTCATAAAAACAGGCCTAAATTACCTAAAATCACCTCTGCACATCACATTTCCTTAGAGCCAAAAATGCATATAATACATGTACTTAATTATCAATCCCAAGTATGTAAGGCTTTATCGAACGTAATTATACAGATGAATGGACCAGCAAGACAGATAATAACAGGAAGAAAGCCTCAACAATGGGTCATGCCCAATCACACACTGGCAAAGAAAAACCGGTGCGTTCTCATGCTTCTACATCATACATCGCAAACACACACACACACACACACACACACACACACACACACCACACACACACACACACACACACACACACACAGAGTATCCACACAAGCCCACAAGACAGAAGAAGCACCAACACACAGACGTACGGCTCATGCCAGACAGGTCTTGCTGATAGATGAAGAGTACATGAAACTTCATTGATGTCAACACTGACGAGACAGAAAAAAGCCTAACAATTCACTCTGTCAACCAATTTGGTGAAAGCCTGATACAATTAAATGAGAAATAAATGTTCGATGAATCATCAAAGAGGGGGGGGGTGTGACGTAAGTGCACGACAAACAAACGACCAACAATCACTCCAACCACATTCACACACCTATACACACAAATACGACACACACACACAAAACACACACAAACACACACACACACACCAACACACACACACACACACACACACACACACACACACACACACACACACACACACACACACACACACACACACACACACACACACACACACTAAAGCTGGCTTTGTAATTCCAACATTTCTAAAAGAAAAGACTTTCTCTTTAGGAAAAGGACATTCAAGCTTCACTTCAGAACAAAGCAGCCATCGTAATGGCAATGCATTGTATAGCATATCCTTCTATAACTTTGTTTCGTATTTTATCATGTCATCATCATCATCATCATCAGGTGCCTTGCCACATGGTGTCGGCGATCATGGCCCTCCATCTGATTCTATCTCTTGTTGCCTCAAGCATCCCTTCCATCCTCTTTGTCTTCAGCTACTCTGCAAGTCCATCCAATATCTTCTCCCTGGGTCTACCTGGTGCTCTCTTTCCCTCCAGTTTTCCCGTTGTGACCAGGTGCTCCAATTCTCCTTTCCTCATAAAATGGCCTATAAATGTTGCCTGTCTTTTCCTAATCTTCCTTATCAATGATCTTCTTGTGTCTGCCTCCATCAAGACTGTCTCGTTTGTTTTCTCTGCTGTCCATGGAACTCTCAACATTCTTCTTTCAAACCACATCTCGGCTGCCTCAATCTTGTTCTGGCTTTGCTTGTTGACTGTCCATGCCTCACAACCGTATAACAGTATCGGTTCTATGTAACATTCAAGAACTCTCTTCCTGATGTTAACTGATAGGCATTTGTTGGTAAGAATGCTTTTCATCTTTTTAAATGTTGTTCAATGCTGTTTTTGCTTGGCCGATTCTGCTGACTATTTCATGTGTAGATGAGAAATCTGCATTACAGGCTCTAAAAAGTTACGAAATGTAAAGAAAAGACCGATCTAATATTCGAAATAAGATATCTAATTCATTGTTTAATAGCAAATAATACATTAATAATTTTTTCATCCCATATCACTGTGGCACTGTACATCACGACTGGACTGACAGAATAGCTAACGGTGCAGCAATGAATAGTCTGCACAAAAAATGAGTGTTCAACTTTCTATACGAGAAATGAACACTACATTAATAAACAAAACGTAATGTGACTTAAGCCCTTTCATCATTAACTGTAAAGGTTTTACAGGCATGGAAATTATCTTAACTTACAGATTATTTCACAACTCTCTTCGAATTACATTCAATTAAAAAAACTCAAATGCATTTGTAACGATTATGTAATAGAGACAGAGAAAGACAGAGACAGACAGAAGTGGTCAGGGAGAAGAGGGGGAGAGACAGGGAGCGAGAGTGAGAGAAAGAGGAGAGAGAGAGAGAGAGAGAGAGAGAGAGAGAGAGAGAGAGAGAGAGAGAGAGAGAGAAGGCGGGAGGGAGACAACCAGCCAGCCAGGCAGACACAAAGATCGACAGAGACAAAGCCAAAAGAGACACAGAGAGAAAGGCGTTTGCGTGCCTACAATCACTTTCAGGCAACAAGGCCACCCTTTCCATATAAATCATATTACAAACTGAACAACAATCCCCACAGATCCGGGGCTTTAGGAGACAAACAGCCCCAAAGTCTATCGATCCTGACAAAGTACACGGCAACATTGAAACAGGATTCAACCAATTCCCTACAGACAGACACACCCATATGGAAATGACAGTCGACTGGTTAGGACACTGGTTTCCAACTGCCAAGTCTGAGTTTGAACCTGTTTGTGTTCCGTCTGGTGGATAAAGGTTGGACAGCTTTCCCATCTCAAACCGGTTTATGTACCGTCTGGTGGATAAAGGTTGGACAGCTTTCCCATCTCAAACCGGTTTGTGTACCGTCTGGTGGATAAAGGTTGGACAGCTTTCCCATCTCAAACCGGTTTATGTACCGTCTGGTGGATAAAGGTTGGATTGCTTTCCGATCTCAAACCGGTTTATGTACCGTCTGGTGGATAAAGGTTGGACAGCTTTCCCATCTCAAACCGGTTTGTGTACCGTCTGGTGGATAAAGGTTGGACAGCTTTCCCATCTCAAACCGGTTTATGTACCGTCTGGTGGATAAAGGTTGGAAGCTTTCCATCTCAAACCGGTTTGTGTACCGTCTGGTGGATAAAGGTTGGACAGCTTTCCCATCTCAACCGGTTTATGTACCGTCTGGTGGATAAAGGTTGGACAGCTTTCCCATCTCAAACCGGTTTGTGTACCGTCTGGTGGATAAAGGTTGGACAGCTTTCCCATCTCAAACCGGTTTGTGTACCGTCTGGTGGATAAAGGTTGGACAGCTTTCCCATCACAAACCGGTTTGTGTACCGTCTGGTGGATAAAGTTGGAGAGCTTTCCATCTCAAACCGGTTTATGTACCGTCTGGTGGATAAAGGTTGGATTGCTTTCCGATCTCTAACCGGTTTGTGTACCGTCTGGTGGATAAAAGTTGGAGAGCTTTCCGATCTCAAACCGGTTTATGTACCGTCTGGTGGATAAAGGTTGGATTGCTTTCCGATCTCAAACCGGTTTGTATACGTCTGGTGGATAAAGGTTGGAGAGCTTTCCGAACTCGAACCTGTTTATGTACCGTCTGGTGGATAACGGGTGAGGATCTTTCCAATCTCAAACCGGTTTACGTACCGTCTGGTGGATAAAGGGAGGGTATCCTTCCGATCTCCCAGGTCAACAATGTAAGTGCAGACCAGCTAGTAATTGAACCCACACACACGCGCAGAACATCAAACACGCACGTTAAAGATGCTGTAAGCCATGTCTTTGTTTGGTGGCTTTGGAAACATGAAAACACCCAGCATGCACGCCCAATAAAAGCAAAGCATGCATATTGTGCAGCAACTGTTATTGTTGTTTGAAACCCAGCTGACTGCGTACAGCCATATCAGTGCTATAACCGCCTCAAACCATACAAATCTTCAACATGAAAAAAGAAAAGAAAAAATATAACACCTGCACAGTGCGGGCTAAAATATGCACCCAAGAAAGAGAAAACAACACTGCTCCAAACGCAAAAAAAGAAAAGAAAACAAAACAAACCTACCCGGTTAATAAAAACAACTTCTCCCACTTCCTCTGTCTCACTCACCCGTTCACACACACACACACACACACACACACACACACACACACACACACACACGCCCGCGCGCGCGCGCCCGCACACGCACCACACGCACACGCACACGCACACCACACACATAATCCCATTATAACCCAAACTGGTCAAAACGAACTAAGCAAAAGCCAGCTGGAAATAAAGACAGCATGTAGAGCTACACTGAATGGCTGGCAGCAACTGGACTGAAAGGTAACATGAAAGTTGCATACATGTCTGTCATTAATCTGACGGAGAGCTAAAGCCGTCCCAACAGATCACTTCTTCCATCCAATTTCATGAAAGCCCACAGAGACTGCGATGAGAAATCAACAATCTTCTAATGACACCATCAGTGGAAAAAATACACAAAAGCGCAAGGGCGCGCGCGCGCCAACCACACACACACACACACACACACACACACACACACACACACACACACCCACAACACATACAACATAACACACACAAGCCTCACAAAAACAAAACAAAAAGAACAAGCCTCACCCACCAAAACACACACGAACACATAATCACGCATGCACACAATACATGCACATACCCAAAACACACACACACACACACACACACATGCACACATCCAAATACACACACTCATTCACTCTCTCTCTCTCTCTTTCTTTCTCTCTGAGCTGAAACAGCAGAAAACCCACTACAAAGCGTTAAAGTATTTTTGTTTCGTTGTTACTGTTGTTTGCTGCTCTCTTCCACCACCATATCCATCTTACTATCGTCTGCACTCCTTTTGTGGTCAATACGCCTACACCGCTCCTTTCAGCTCACATTTCCAAACCCACCCAAAATGAAGTCACCTTAACCAACTGACTCCCGCACCCTATCCACCAACAGCAAAAACTTATCCCTTTGAATCCCTCATCCTATCCACCAGCTTCTTGAGTCAAAGGGTTAAATTTTTGTTTTGCTAGCATGGTTAACAATGCAGGATGCGGTGGACAGAGTGCGGGAGTCAAAGGAATTAGAGCTGGGCATGAACAGCTACAGTATCTATGACACCTTTTCACAGTGCCATGATGATTAGAATGGGGATGAAAGTGGCGGGAGCGTTGTACGTTCCGATCCGAACTATGTGACAGGGCTGCACTGTAAGGGTACGTTCATAATATATGTCCTGGTGTCGTCCAAGCCCAACATCTGCGGGTTTTTTTTTTTCACCTTTTTTTTTAATTCATTTTTTAACAGGAATAGACATCAACAGACAATGTACTAACAAAACAAAACAAAAACAAATAATATTTCAATTCATAACAATTGTTCACATAAAAAAAGAAAAGAAAACCTATAGCCTACAAAACATATAAAACAATATTCTAATCAATGATGATTTCAGTATGTACATCAATATTTAAAAAACATGTCATGAAGAAAGTCTGTTTTCTACACAGGGAACATTGATCTATAGTTGTTCCACTGAGCATTAAAAAAGGACAAGCGAAAGTTTATTTTGGTATTATATTGTTCAATTTTGCATCTCTGGTTTAGCATTCTTTGGAAAGTATGTATATTTGGAACACACTTGTCTATTTTGCATTTATTTATAAATGATTTTGCAAGCATTATTATAAGACAAATACTCTGTTTTTACATTTTGGTCAACACCGAACAACACCAGATTTCGTGTGATTCTGATGTTGAAGGTATTTTTGCATTTTGTGTTGATTACTTTTTCTGTTAAATTCCACATCTGCGATATTGGTAAAAAAAAAAAATCAGCAAAACTACTATCTAGCAGATCCATCGAGAGGATGAGAATCGACTGTGTGGCCCCCATCTTCCCAACGAGCCCATAACATGTTCAAATCTGGGCAGTGAGCCTCTCGGAATTTAAAAAAAAATTCCACTTTCTCTTTTTTTTTTTCCTGCTTTTCTTATTAGTTCGACTGATAAGAGTTCAAAGAACCCACGATTTTCCAGCCAGCAGTCCACTGCGCTAAGCACTCCGCCACGCTGACTGGTCACTAAAGCAATGTGTGGTGTGTGTGTGTGTGTGTGTGTGTGTGTGTGTGTGTGTGTGTGTGTGTGTGTGTGTGTGTGTGTGTGTGTGTGTGTGTGTGTGTGTTTGGTGTTTCGTGTGTGTGTGCGTGCGTGTTTCCTGTGTGTGTGAGTGTTTGTGTGTGAAAGAGTGCGTGTGTGTGAATGAGTAGTAGTAGTAGTTGTAGTAGTAGTAGTAGTAGTAGTAGTAGTAGTAGTAGTAGTAATAGTGTGTGTGTGTGTGTGTGTGTGTGAATGAGTGTATGTGTATGAGTGTGTGTGTGCTCGCGAGCGAGGGCGTGCGAGTGCATGTTTTGGAAACACCCACGGACAGTAAAAAGAGAGAGAGAACGAGAGAGAGGGAGAGAGAGAAAGAGACAGACAGACAGACAGACAGAGACAGACAGACGACAGGCAGAAGAGAGAAAGAACGACAGAAAGCGTTCTCTCTCTCTCTCTCTCTCTCTCTTCTCTCTCTGTCTCTCTCTCTCTCTCCTCTCTCTCTCTCTCTCTCTCTCTCTCTCTCTCTTCACGCAAGCTGGCTGTCTCAGTTGATAGAGTCGTGGATAAGGTCTGATATCTTGAGTTCAATCCCAGCCTGCACCTTAAAAACGGGCCTAGCTGCTGCCCATCTTAATGTTTCAATCATTCTGGTGGTGTCAGCTTTCCGTTTCACAGGCCCTGTTCTCCACCTCCTCCCTCCCCCAATTCAAGACCTTGCCAGTGCGCTGGCTCCAGAATTGTCTGGCAGCACACAGAAAACTGTACAAGTGCAACGAATCCCTCTTAACCCTTTCTTTCCCGCACCTTGTCCACCAACCGCAAAAACTTAACCCCTTGATTAAGCAAAAGCTTAATCTTTGATTCCCTCACCCTATCACCAGCTTCCCGCAGGAAGCTGCTGAATAGGGTGAGGGAATCAAAGGGTTAAGCTTTTGCTTTGCTAGCATTGTTGACAACGCAGGATGCTGGTGGACAGGGTGCGGGAGTCAAAGGGTTAAACAATCTCCATATTCTATTTCTCTCGAAACAAACTGGTCGGTTTTATTGAGTTTTTATATCTCAACTACTCATTGTTTTCTTCTTACGATATTTACTGATTTAATTTTGCCTATTGTTCCAGTATAAATTATTGCTCCTGTACAAACTGACCATAAATCCCACTAATCCTTCGAGATCATTTACATTTCCTTCACAAAATCTCCGCTAATCTGAATTATCAGAGTATATCGCCTTACCCTAAGCGTTATGAGCACCAGCAAGGACAGTTTTGTTGTAAACCTCGGTTCATCAACAGACAGCTGTCTGGGTTGAATAGACGGAATAAAGATATTTAAATTAGACTTGGTTTATGACTAAACTATTAAGGTTCCGTTATTTCCCCTGACTGTGGAAGGGGATGAGAAAGGAAAAGTGTGTGTGTGTGTGTGTGTGTGTGTGTGTGTGTGTGTGTGTGTGTGTGTGTGTGTGTGTGTGTGTGTGTGTGTGTGTGTGTCTGCCTGTCTGTCGGTATGTCGGTCGGTCGGTCTGTCTATCTGTCGGTACGTCTGTTTGTCTGTCTGTTTCCCAAAGATGAAAGTTCCTGGCCAAAGCCAACTGACCTTGCTGTTACAGACCGCACATACACGTACTACGTACGTACGTACGTGGTGTGTGTGTGTGCGCACGCGCATTCGTGCGTGCGTGTGTATGTGTGCGCGTGCGTGCGTGCGTGTGTCCATGTGTATGCGCGCGTATGTGTGTGAGTGTGTGCACGCACGCGTGCGTGGCATGAGTATGACTGCATGATCACAAAAGAAAAAAAACAAACAAAAAAGACGGAGACACAGGAAGACTGCCAATGAAAGAGAATGCATGCATGTGTCTGTGTGCGCGCGTGTGTATGTGTGCGTGCGTGCGTGCGAGCGTGAGCGCGTGTGTATGTATCGGAGCGTAGATGTGCACTTTATACGAGGGTGTGCGCGTGCGCGTGTCTGGTGGTGGTGTTTGTGTCACTTTTTAGCCACCAGAGGAGCCAGGGCTGTAATGGGTGGTGAGCAAAGCGTCTGGAAGCTTTCTGCTGACGATGAAGGGAGATTTCCCCAGGAGATGATGGCCCTTGTGTGAACTTTTCATAAATAATGCACTTCATGATAGGGAGATCTTCCCCCCATTTGTTTCTTCCTTTCAGGAAAAAATTGCAGATCAGAGTCTGCTCATGAGAAACTGCCGCGTTCGGACAAGTCCATACCTGCTCCACCCACATCTTCCAGCAATTAGCTGACAGACTCCTTGAGCATGCGCAAAACAAAATGCGCCGGCGAGGTTGTCTTGTAATCTGAAACAGGTAGGAAGGGGGACGGGACAGATGAAACACTACGCTAACACCGCCAGAACGAGCGATGCATTATTATGGGTCATGAACTCGGAAACAGCAGATGTAGAGCCTACACTCACTGTTATCAGCATCCAAAACACACAAATACAGCGCATTTCATTTCGTGATAAGGTTTTTTTTGCTATTTGTTCGTTTAGGAGGCCAGAGAGAGAGAGAGAGGAGGGGGGAAGAGGAGAGACAGACAGACAGAGACCAGACAGAGACAGAGGCAGAGACAGAGCGAGCGAGCGAGCGAGCGAGCGAGCGAGAGAGAGAGAGAGAGAACAGAGACAGACAGAACAGACACACAGAGAGACAGAAAGAGAGAGAGAGAAGAGAGAGAGAGAGAGAAAAGAGAGAGAGAGAGAGAAGAGAGAGCGCAGCGCGTGTGCGTGTGTACATCACGTGTGCATGTGCGTGCGAGTCTGCTTGCCTGAGTGTATGTGCTTGCGCACGCGCGTACGCATGTATCTATCTATCTATCTATATACATACATACATATATATTTTATATATATATATATATATATATATATATAATATATATATATATATGTGTGTGTGTGTGTGTGTGTGTGTGTGTGTGTGCGTGTGCGTGCGTGCGTGTGTGTGCGCGCGTGTGTGTCTGTTTTAGCGCTTAGATTTGATTTTATCAAGATTTTGCGCTATATAAATAAAATATTGTATTGTATTGTATTGTGGTGTGTGTGTGTGTGTTCGCCCGCGCGCGCTGTTGTTTTTGTTGTTGTTTGCTGGTACAGAAGCCACTCTGTAGCAGAAGCTATCTGTTTTTGAAGGGAAATGTGGCCTCGTGGTAATGGGACACTGTGGACTCTGATAAATAATGCATCACATTGGGGGTTTTCTCCATTTCTTTGGTTCTCCCCCCCCCCCCCCTCCCCTGACATTTTCGATATGAAGGTGAGAGAAAGAAGGAATATGTTAGCGAGAGACAGGGAGGAAGATGGGCAGACACACGAACAGACAGAAAAACAACAGACAGACAAACACGATGCGCAAGTCATGAAAAGACGACGGCTGCGTTGGGCGACCTAAAAGTGTCTGGAATCTTTCCGACTCTAACTGAAATTATCCCCCCTTTCTTTCTCTGTGGTGATCGCCGCTGGGTGAACTTCGATAAATAATCCATTTCATGATTGGGGTCTTCGTTCGTTCTTTGTTCATTGTGGAGGTGGAAGAGAGCGGTCAGCATGGACATAGACAGGGGGAGGGGGCTCAAAAAGAGAAGTGGGGTGGGAAGATTAAGATGGGTAAAAGAGGTAGCTTTGACTGGGTCTCTCCAAATGTTTGCCTTATAAACTTTCCTAACGAAATGAAATTAACTAAAATCTTTATAAATATTTTACACTCACACAGAGGAATGCATGTCTGTTTCCGCTCAAAGGTTGGTCCATCTGTCTGTCCTCGAAGAAAAGGCGTCTACAAAAATTTCCTAGTGGTTTGTGGATGGGTGGTGGCCTAATTCTATTTGTCCATCACGTTTCTTTGAATGTGTGATCGCCAATGCAGAAGAAGGGTTGGGACAGTTTGACGTTTGGATCAGGACGATCTAAATGTGAAAGTATTTACTTGAAGATACATCAGCTGCCCGAAGACGTGTTTGAACCGAGTTTGGGGGAAACATGTGATAAGTTAGGAAAATTATTCCTTTTTCAGTAAGGCTGGTCAAAAGTGTCAGCAAGAATATCTCAGTCGCTTAGTGACAGATTTTGCCTACATCATATCTAAGGCACCTGGTCATGTTGCCGACGAAGCAAGTAAGTAGTTGAAATATGAAAACAGTTAACGTACAGCTTGAATAGTTATAAACCGAGCTGAATCAGTTTAATCCTTTGACTCCCGCACCCTGTCCATCAGCATCCCGCATTGTCAACCCTGCTAGCAAAGCAAAAACTGAACCCTTTGACTCCCTCACCCTATCCACCAGCTTCCTGCAGGAAGAGTGCTGGGGTCAAAGGGTTAAGTAATAATTATGCTTGTTGATACTGGACAACCTAGCCGCAGAAAAGGTCACAGAGATCAGTTGTTTTTGGAGGTAAATATCGCACGAAACGTGAGTTTAAAAAAGAAAGACAGAAAAAAAAGACAGAATACATCATGTGGAGAAGGGTGGTACCTTTGTTCTCTTGCTACTGTATTCTGCTTGTAGAATGGACGGAAACAATGGTCCCCATCCCTCCTGTACATCTCTCACGGCTGACTTCCTGACCTGGCGGACGTAATGTCTGGTGGTGATTTTAATTAACACGGCATCACTGGGCGGGCGAACTTTCTCAAACAAGTCATTGGCCAGGACGGAAGAGTTCCTAGAGGTCGATGGCCTCGTGTTCATGACCCGGACTAGCCACCTCGCTGGAGAGAGGGTGACAATTTTGGTTAAGGGTCACACGCCTAACAGGCTGAATACCCCATCTCAGCATCCTCTGTGTGTGTGTGTGTGTGTGCGCGCGCACGCGCGTGCGTGCGTGCGTGCGTGCGAGCGTCCGTGCGAGCGTGCGTGCGTGCGTGCTGCGTGTGTGTACGTGAGACAGAACAGGATGACAGCTGAGTACGCCATCTCAGCATCCTCTGTATGTGTGCGTGCATGCATGTGTGCATGCATGCGTGCGTGGTGGTGTGTGTGTGTGTGTGTGTGTGTGTGTGTGTGTGTGTGTGTGTGTGTGTGTGTGTGTGTGTGTGTGTGGTGTGTGTGTGTGTGTGTGTGTGTGTGTGTGTGTGGACAGATGTGTGACAGAGACTGGATGACAACCTGGCTCAAGAATCACATGCCTAACAAGCTGTGTACCCCATCTCGGCATCCTCTGTGTGTGTTCGTTCTTTGATTAAACGTCTTTTCACTATAAGTGATAGTAGACGGTTCTCTCTCTCTCTCTCCTCTCTCTCTCTCTCTCTCTCTCTCTCTCTCTCTCTCTCTGTGTGTGTGTGTGTGAGTGTGTGCGAGTGTGTGTGTGTGTGTCTGTCTGTGTCTATGTGTATGTGTGTCTGTGTGTGTGTGCGCATATGCACACACTAACTGTCTGAGTGGCCGTGAACACTTGTATTCATCTGCATTATCTGGTTCTTCTTTTTACTATAATTCTTACGAGTTACGTTACTATGTTTCCTAATATCTATTTTCATTTCATCTTTCGTTAGTGTCTGTATTTACTTGACTGACTAAACTAGTTTAATACTGTTCTATTCATGTACAACGCAACCAGCATGTTTCTGACATGGACCCTTTGCGTTGTATGCGGAAATTTTGTTAAAGTAAGTAAAGCGGCAAAGACTGTTCCACTGGGTTTGTGTATCTGTTGGGAGTTTGTTGAATTTTGTTTCAAAGTTGCTATGCCTTTTATCATGATCGATAAACCTTTGAGGTTACTTGTCCACTAAAGCCTTTGATCAGTGGGGATTCGCGTTATGTTGGGAATATGAGTTATATGGAAAGGATGGCTTTGTTTGTAGACAGAATGCAAATGCATGCACCCAAATGCACTCCTCTCTCTCTCTCTCTCTCTCTCTCTCTCTCTCTCTCCAATGAAGAACACCATTTTTATGTAATCAAGGATCGTAATAACTGGAATGTATTTCAATTCATCGAAATGACGTTGTCGTTTATATAATAAACGTTTTTGTTTTTTTTAATACGAAGTGTACATCGCTTACACTGTACATATGACACCGTGTATGCAAATCCAACATTTCTCGCTGGCGCTGGTTTAAATGAATAATAAATGTGACTAAAATCTGATTATAACATCAGCTATTTTCAGTTATTCTCAATGAACAAAATCCCTTTGACAGTTTAAATAACTCCAATACACTTTACTTACCAAATGAATAACGAATAACATTTTAATGCAATCGAAAGCGGTATCGACCCTAACCTTTACATCCTTTACCTAAACAAACGACGCACTCAAAAACTGAAACAAATATAACATACCACTGTTCATTTGTGATAATGAGCTCAAATATCCAAGTAAGTACTGGCTGCTATAACCTGCTGTTCATTTACTCTAGGTGAATGATAACCCCTGGATAACGGAAAGTTACAGTAACCCTAACATAACCTGCAATGACTGACATACTCTACGTAAATGAGGTAGAAACGATCGCATTTTAATCGTATTTCATCTGACTTATTGAGCTGTTCTTTGACCTGTCAGCACTGTTCAACCTCTTTACCCCAATCTTCCAAAGCTAAATGGGAACTTCTCTATAAAGAAATGGCATTGGTGTCTCACATCAATAGGATTTATACATTCAGAGCTGACGGCCGCTCTGCCAAGTTTGCAACCGCCAGAAAGACCACAGATATGAACAAGAAGACAGGCAGTTCGCGCTGCCACAAATGATGACATAATAGACTAGTTATGCCATGGGGATCGCGACCATATCGTGCTAACAAAACGTTGCTGTGTCATACAGCTAGCTTTGATCTAATCTCATGGAAAGTTTCCGACAGTGGATAAATAGATGAGAACTAGCAACCAAACTTACAAATCATTCTGAAATCTCTAAAATTCTGAAGTTGATAACACCATTCTGAACGGAGAACTGTATAATCAAAAATGCCCAACATGGAAATAGAAAACGAAAGAGGCGAGAAAAGCTCCCATCTTGGTCAAAATGTACACACAGTAGCAATCTAAGTGACATAAACACAGTACAATAAAGTGTTTACCAAGCAACAATCTTTAACTCATTTCGTCGTAATGTTCAGGTATCACATACAACTAAGCGATGCTTTGGCACAAATTCGCCGAGCTGACAATCTGTGTTACTAGCTCTATGTATCGGAGGAACTAAAGCAGAAGCACAGACCAAAGCCCCACAGACAGATTCGATGAATAGAAGATGAGACTTTATGGCCCCCAAGTCGTCTTCTCTTGCATAAGTTTGTTGTGAGTGTTACTGGTCTTAACTTGACTGTGTCATTTTGAAATATTTACAACAGATCAGCAGATTTCATTTCATATGATCATACATGCAGGAAATATATTTAAAATGCATTTTAAACTTGAAAGGCTAATCGTGAGCTTCGTTTTTAACTGTCAGTCTTCTAATTAGACTGACTTGTTTTGAACATGGTTTTGCCCTAATAACGTCTTAGTGGCAGACTGGCCTATAAATGATATGAACTGAAGCGTACCGATGTGTCACCTCGACTAGATTCCGAGAGGCAATATATATATATATATATATATATATTATATATATGTTGTGTGTGTGTGTGTGTGTGTGTGCGTGCGTGCGTGCGTGCGTGCGTGCGTGCGTGCGTGCGTGTGTGTGTGTGTGTGTGTGTGTGTGTGTGTGTGCACGCGCGAGTGGTTGTGCCGTCCTCTCTGTATGTCTGTCAGACTGTTTCTATATGCATTTATCGAAGTAACAGGGAATGCCTAGCTACCGACGGGCAGAAAAAGAAGCGAAATGAGAGTGGAATACATCGAAACATCAATCTGCCGGAAAGAAGATACATGCAGTAGACGATTTAGAGCCACAATTTACTGTATCTTCATAAGTTATATACAGAAAGAATGACAAAACATGTATACAAACAATCTACATCGATTTTTTAGCTAGCAGAGAAACGGACAATACACACATACATCAATTGACATTTTTTATGCCACGCTACCAATATATGCATCATTGTCAGCTCTGTTCTGCTTGAACTCCGAGGCCAGGAAATGTCAGGCTAAAATGGGCAGTCGTGACAGCAACGCCAAGCAAGTGGTGTAGAAGACACGGAAGAGAGCAAAAGAACACTGTTCCTGTTCTCTGAAGAAGACAACGAAGGGAAAAAGACTGCAAACCACACTAATAACCATTTTTTCTTTGGAGGTCGGAGTTTGATCAAAAGTGATTCATCGCACTTGGACAATTCCATATACGCTCCACCCAAATCTGTCGGTAATTATCTAAGATTTCTTGAACCTGCACAAATCCCTATTCTAAAATGGACATAATCGAAAGGATGGGAAAAAAACATAGGAAAGGCTAACCCACACCACCAGAACTATTGGAGCATTAAGATGGGCAATGTTAAGTCAGGTTTTATATTGCAGGCAGGGACTGAACTCAAGATATCAGATCTTAAGCCCGCCCCTCTATCAACAGAACCAGCCAGCCCACAGAAGACAATAAAAGAACACGCACCTTACAAGGACAATTACCCGATTATCTTCCCTTCCGTTGACATAAGTTTCATACTACTATCATACGGAAAACCAGAAGCCCCCATTCAAATTAGCAAGGTCCTGACTTTTAATTTGCTAAACATTAAGACCGACCTGTACACGACACTACAAAGGGATTGCTTGCAAGACGACTAGATGATTGTAAATTTCTTCGTAGTAGTACAGTTTGCACGAAAATGGAATAGAACCTGTTCGTAAAATGTTCATACTTCTGGCTTGGAAAACTGTTCCGTGTCGTTGCAGCTCCTTAATATGGTAAACGAGTGACCCAAACTGAGTTGAAATTATGCTGACAAAAAGCAAGAGTCCATGACATTTTCAGTATTTGCAACCCCAAAAAACACGTAGCACTCATTTAAACTTATGCATTCGTTAACTTCATATTCGGCCTTAACAGCTAAGAAATCACAGGTTTTCCTCACATTTGCGCTCTCTCTCTCTCTCTCATTCACTCCCTCCCTCCCTTCTTTGTCTCTCTCTCACACAAACACACACGCACGCGCGCACGCGCACACACATACACGCACACACGCACACATACGCGCGCGCGCTATCTCATATCCGCCGAACATCCGCCAATTTCGACGAAAACTGAAAAGTGTAAAATACTCCTGACCGCGTGCGCACGTGCACACATACAAGCACACATACACACACACACACACACACACACACACACGCACGCACACGCACGCACGCACGCACGCACACACACACACACAACACAATACAACACAACACACACACACACACACACACACAACCACAGGGCGGCAGCAGAAGTAGCTGTTCCTGGGAGAACCTGTTGTGTGAAATGAGGGATGGGTGTGTCCCGTGAGAGCCTCGTGGGACTGCTGACCGGCTACACTCATAATCACCCCTATAACAATCAATATGAACTTGATCCTCTGGCTGTCTCTATGCCCTGTCATTTGCGCATATCATACATCTTCACAGACCACCTTGTTTGTTTTTCTCTCTCTCCCTCTAATCCTACTTGACAAGACATCACAAGAGTTAGCCAGCCAATGGAGGTTGGCTTACTGTTCTGTATATGACACAACAGTATTACCGACAAGGTGAAGAAGAGATGGAGACGACAGGGCTACATTCTCAAAGGAGGGGGGGGGGGGTGAAATTCTTTGCAGAGAATGCTTTACGAGACTCAGGACACAGAAACAATGCTTTCGGAGACGAAATCAGACAGGCTCAGCAAAGAGCTACACATACGAGCGAACGGGCCGGCAGATGGATGACCAAACGAACAAGTTCTCAGAGTTGAAAGGACACAATATATAGGCAAGCAGATGATCAGGGCAGTAGACAGAAGTGACAGAAAGGTCTGCTCACAGCGATGAAAGGGAATACTCCGCAAACAGCTGGGTTGGCCAATGGACTGGTAGACAGATGACACAGATGACTAACATATTCTTAAAGACGACAGGACAGCGTCGGCGAACAGGAAGAGGAAGGGATCTGTGCATAGTTGTTTCAGAAATAAAAGAACATGGTACTGGAAGATGAAAGGAAGACCTTGTTGACAGGAGAATGAACCAGTTGACACGAGAGGGTCACGGTCGTCAAACAATGAATATTTATACCAATGACGATTTGTTACAGTTTTCCTACAAATTTCATCAAATTTCAATGACAGGCTGACTCAAAACGTATGAATAAATACTTTGGAATGTTCCTGGTGATCTTCCTAGTGTACACATACTGTGGTCAGTCTAACGAAAGTGCTATCAAGATGTCATCCTTGCTCTTGAACGATTTTTCCCATATTCGGGTCAAAACATTCGGTTAACAGGACTGACAACTGCAGCAGTTTAATTAAAAACATTAATTTCACAAATTTAATTTCATGCATCCTATGCGTCTAGTAGACTTCAAACTGCCATGATGAATGGCCGATTTATCAGGAATTGCCAAGGGATGCCACTATAAACAGCTGTTTCGCATAAAACAGCCAAAATCTCTTTTATGGTCATGCTCGCATTTTCAAAATGCACTACAGTACTATCTATCACCTGACTGACCGTTCTGATTTTGTCTAGAACTACTTCTTATAATTACTCGTCATACTGATATAAAAGCTGCCCGCAAGAGAATGCTATTGTAGCACAGAATGCTAATTTGATCAAACTTCCAACTCCTCAACAAACCCATTTCCTCCCATCATGTCTTCCAATCTTTCTCTCTGAGTCTCCTAGCAATCCCCTTTCCTCTAACACCCCCACCAAAACCCTTTTCAAATCCTCATTCCCCCAGATCCCCAACAGAATACCGTGACAGCAGATGTATACTAACAGGTTAAGAAGGGATCCTGTCTTATTAGTCTTATTCATACTGTTCAAAGCCCAGCCGAATGCTCAGAGCCATATCAGGGCTGTAACCATTCCAAAATGTACACAATTCCTCACTCAAAAAAAAACACACAAAAAACTGGAAAAGAATTCAGTACACATATCAGTGTTGTTTGACCCAACAACATTATCACTATGCGTACGTCCTTAGAAAGAAAACTGAGTCACGATGGAAATAAAGTTATCTCTAGGAGAAAGCCTTATCTTCTCTCTCCATCTGTCTAATACGATAATCTATAAGTAATTCACAATCGCGTAAGATGGAATGCGTGCGCATCCAGCCAAAGACGCTTGCATCTTGCCAGTGAAGACATACTGTTTTTTTTAAGTTAGTAACACACAATACTCTCTCTCTCTCTCACACCACACACACACACACACACACACACACACACACACACACACACACACACACACACACACACACAACCAGCAAAGTTAACAAAAAGTTTCAAAGGATTTTATATTATCTGTAGTGTGCTTGCAGCAATTTTTTTTTTTTTTTTTAAATGTCACGACGAATCTAAAAGATGATGTGTTTTGCAATTCAAACCCCTTCATAAGGGACTGCAGCAAAAATGAATAAATCATCTTATCTGAACTGGTTTCTCTTCCTCCGTCTTTCTCACCCTCTCTGTTTACCCACCCCTCTCCCTCTCTACCTGTATGACCACTCCCACTTCATGGGTCAGTGCTTTCGATTTATTGTTAGTCTCATGCGCCCATCTTAATAGCAGCCTAATGAGAAGTTTGTTTCTGCGCATAAATTTATGTCAGGCATAATACGGGCAATTTCGTCATAAATTACTTTTCCTCCTCCCTCCCCCCCCCCCTTTGCTTGTTTATTGTGTACTTTGTTTTAATGCGTTTTTTTAACTATTTTCTTTTCTTTTCTTTGCATGGTTGTAACTTTTTCAAAATCATTTTAAATAATTCTTTAAAATCATTTTAATTTTCTTTATGATTGATTAACGCAATTCAAACTGATGTTTTTACGCTTGTGTTACATGTGTACAACAGCAAGGACTAGTTCTAAGTCAGGTCCAGTGAGACCTAATGGTACTATCTCTGAGTAATAATTTTCTCTCTCTCTCTCTCTCTCTCTCTCTCTCTAAAACACGATCAAATTATATAAATACAAAATAATACTCTCTCTCTCTCTCTCTCTCCTCTCTCTCTTCTCTCTCCTCTCTCGGTAACATAAACACAACTCTTTCTAACATGCACAATGCCTCTTTCTTTCCCTATTTCCCTACTATAAAACACATCTCTTTCGTTCCATTACTGCCTCCTGCCCCCCAATCCTGCAGATCTCCAACCGACGGCCAACCGGTGATCCCAGGAGCTTTGCCTGTTTTCTGTCTCTGTGCCCCAATCACGCTATCACTATGGATGAATGATTAGCAAGAAAACATGGGGGTGACAACGGAAATGAGACCACATCCACATTGCCAGGAGACCGCTTTCTTCTTCACAGCTCTCGTACACATAAAAACCCACCTCTCTCTCTCTCTCTCTCTCTCTCTCTCTCGCTCACTCTCTCTCTCAAGAAAAGGGGCTGTTGTCCTACATTCATTAAAATTCCAAGTTCTCAGCTCTCTCTCTCTCTCTCTCTCTTCGTCTCTCTCTCTCTTTCTCTCTCTCTCTCTCTCTACACACACACACACACACACACACACACACACACACACACACACACACACACACACACACAGACACACACAAACATCTCCTTTCTCCCGCCTCCCTCTATTTCACGACGACAATAACTCGAGGTCGATCAACGGCTGCCTCCTGACCAAGACAATGTCTTGGAGCACTAAAACGTCTATATAATTTTGCGCTCCACTTGACATCAAAGACCTGGTCTGGAGGCTGTCCAGAATACAAACAGACCAGGTCTCAGTCCACACACACACACACACACACACACACACCACACACACACACACACACACACACACACACACACACACACACACACACACACACACACACACACACACACACACACACACACATGTTAAGCAGCTTAGTTTCTGTGGATAAGTTTGCCATTTTTCAATTCAACTGCCATATCGTGATTATTCATTCACAGCCTCGTGCCATATCCAGCATAACCCTTTGACTCCCGCACTCTATCCACCAACAGCAAAAACTTAACCCTTTCACTCCCTCACCGTATCCACCAGCTTCCTGCAGGAAGCTGGTGGATAGGGTGAGGGAATCAAAGGGTTAAGTTTTTGCTTTGCTATCATGGTTGACAATGAATGATGCTGGTGGACGGAATGCAGGAGTCAAAGGGATAAAACATTTCTAATTCTGTATGATTTGTCTAATTGGTATGTCGTTGTATACATGTATACGTGTATGCAGGTTATCGTTATTGTGTTTAAAGCCCTGCTGACTGCGCAGAGCCATATCAGGGCTACAACCGCTTCAAAACATACAAAACTGAAACCAGAAAAAAAATGGCAAAAGAAGATTTAAAAATACAGAACTTAAACAGGAAAAAAAAAAGGGAAAAGAAAATTAAGTACACATATCAATGCATTCCCACACATAATCTAAGGAGATGCCCTTGGCACTAACCACTCCGTCCAATTCATCACACAGGAGATTGAAAAAACATACGTGAACACAAATTTAAACATAACTAAGAACATCAAAACAAATAGAAAAATGGGCCTACCTTACCATCATCAATCTTAAGAGAAAGTAAAACAGACTTTACTGAACACAAACAGGTGAATTGGCCAGCAAAGCAGAAAATGACAAGAAGAAATGACCGAAAGCAAAGAAACAAGACAGAAACAGAGTAACAGAAGACGAAATTTCTAGCAGAGAATCTCCAGAGGGTGGGGATACTATTTCTACTCAACATCCCCACGGGGGGATGTGTATGTAGGTGTATACGTGTATGTGCATATATTCATGCATATATGCGTACGTGTACATGTATGTATACGTATGCATAAATGTGTGTGTGTGTGTGTGTGTGTGTGTGTGTGTGTGTGTGTGTGTTGTGTGTGTGTGTGTTGTGTGTGTGTGTGTGTGTGTAGTTAGTATGTATGTATGTATGTGTATGTATGTATGTATGTGTATGAATGTATGTGTATACATGCGTGTGTATTACATGTCCGCTTTTGTTTAAGTTATGTCCCTGTAACATGGAACATATTAAAACAAATTTTAAATAAAACACAAATTATCTAAGGATATGCCCGTGGCGCCGACCATTCCATCCAACCTGTCACCAGAGCATCTCAAAACACAAAGCTGAATACAAATGTGAACATAAGTAGGAACACTTTAAAACATGTTTTAAAAATTCGTACATACAATTGCTTCTGTATATCACATTTCCTTTGAACCAAACATGCAGTCAATGCATACAACCAATTATCAATCCTAAGACAAAGTATGTACGGCTTAATAAAATACATACAAGTGAATTCACCAGTAAGGCAGAAAATGATGACAGAAAACAAAGAGACAGACAACAAAAAAAGAAGGAAATTTCTAGCAAAGAATTTCCGAAAGGTGGGAATAATACTTATAAAAAAGGCCCCGGCATCCCCACAGGGGAATGGTGTTCCTTATCTTATACATAGATTATGACCATACAATGTGGTATTTCCTAATTTACGCATGGATTACGACTCTACTATATGGCATTCCTAAATTTACACTGTCTCACAAGCCTGTCCATCTAGACATGTCCCTCAACAACAGATGACTATATTGATGTACACCTTGTCGGTTTACTCTACACTTAATGTTTAGACAATATTGTCAGCAGTAACATATGGCATAATACTGAACATGAGCGTGACAACTGATTACAACTACTTTGTGTGTCGAATGTTTCCACAGAACACGACAGGCTGCTATGCACATCGTCTCCTTTGTGTGATATGTCTAATAACTCAATATTGTGGTCTCACGTGTCAAACTCCATGCTCTGTTTCATGTGCTTTGTTTTGTTTGTCTATCTCTCTATCAGTCTGTCTGTCGGTGAGTCCGTGAATTTTCCCTCCGGAAATAATATGATCAACGACATGTGCAGCAAAATATATTTAACTCACTGTTTTACCGAATTATTCCATCTGACCAGTTCAACTCGTACTGTATCTCTGAATGCTACTGTGGGAGTGGGGGTGGGGAAGGGAGGGGATTAAGCTTGCCATGTGTCCACCGTCAAACAACTGCCTCTTTAATCACCTTCGGCACGTTGTAGGCAAGTTGGATGGTAATTCATTTGATCGGCTGCTTGGGATGGTTGGCTGGTATGGTGAGTTTCTGATGCTCTGATCTTTGAGAAAGGTCAAGGTCACTCATCGGAGATGACCGATGAAGAACGATCTCGGTTTTAATTATGCAGAAATAAATTTCGGCCATCAACAGTCTCTCATCATGATGTAACGATAACTGAACGTGCAATGCGTTTAGAATGAAGTTCGACTTACATACAATTCACAATTGTTTAACCCTTTGACTCCCGCGCCCTGTCTACCAACTACAAAACCATAACCCTTTGACTCCCTCAACCTATCCACACGCATCTTGCAGGAAGCTGGTAGACAAGGTGAAGTAGTCAAGAGGTTCAGTTTTTGCTTTGCTAGCATGGTTGACAATGCAGGATGCTGGTGGATAGGATGCGGGAGTCAAAGTGTTAAAAAATCTACTATGTACAGCTTACATAATTACTTCTCAATTTGGGTAAACAAGTTCCGTGAAGTAGTCTTTCTCTTACTCTAGGCGATCAAAAAAAACAAAAAAACAACCAAGATGATCAACAGCACAGCATATAAAATAACCAACGGTTTGTGATTTTTTCCCCTTGGAAAAATGACACTTATGTATCTGATTGTTAGTTCAACAACTGATCGTGTGTTCAATATCTGACTGTTTACATTTTGCTTACAATCTAATGACGTCAGGTTCGAATCAAGTGGTCTGCATGGCAAAGCACGTGATCGCAAAAAAAACTAGTGTCAACCTACGCAGGACAGCATATAACCACACACACACACACACACACACACACACACACACACACACACACACACACACACACACAAACATATATATATATATATATATATATATATATATATATATATATATATATATATATATATATATATATATACACACACACACACACAACAAACAAAAAACGAAATTTACTGAGACAAACTTGATCAGTACACGGAAGGGAAAAAGTACCAATGCACATCATGTAACACAATTTGTGGGAATACATCTAGAAATCCATCGCGTTTTTTACAAGAGCTCTTACGGTTTTCTGTTACACGACATAACTCTTCAGCCTGACAAAAGAACAGTGCTTTAAACAGGAAGACGGGCCATTACCAACCCACTTAGCTCGTTCTTATGTCTATCTATTATTCACCATGCTGACAACAATGCGCTGTTTTCGTTTGGAATTCAAGTTCGTCTAGACACAGCCAAAGTATAGTGAATGTAACTTTCTTAAGGGGCTTGGAGTTCTGGGCGAACTGACCACTTCAACCACCGCCATCAACACCAACACCACCAACAACAATAATAACAACAAACCTTGCACATGTTACTGTCATTCTTGTTTAAAGCCTAGCCGACTGCGTAGGGCTATAACCGTTTCACAGCATACACTGTACTTCAACAGGTAAAAAAAGGAAAAGAAAATTAAGTACACACATAATTGCATTCGCGCACATAATCTAAAAAGATGCCCTGGCATTGACGACTCTGTCCAATTCAAAGCACACCTGAATACAAATTTAAACATAACTAAGGACACTAAGAATATATGAAAATGGGGCCTATATTACGTACAATTGCTTCCGCATGTCTCATTTCCCTAGAGCCAAAAACCCACTCAATACATGCACCCAATTATCAATCCTACGAGAAAGTAGCTAAGACTTTATCGAATACATACAGGTGAAAGGACCAGCAAGGCAGAAAATGGTAGGAAGAAATGACAGAAAGCAAAAGAACAAGAAAGAAACAAAGATAGTGACAGAATAGAGGACATTTCTAGCACAGAACTTCCAGAAGGTGGGGATATCATTTATACTGAAACAGCCCACAGCATCCTCACGGGGAAACCTTGCACCTGAATCACAGAAAACGTAGCAACTTCTTCGCTGACAAAGCAGTGATCCTTTTAAACGATCTTTGTTATTGTTATTTTGTTTTAAGCCCAGCCGACTGCATGAAGCCAAATCAGGGCTACAACCGTTTCAAAACATACACAATACTTCAACAAGAAAAAAAAAGAAAATTAAGTACACATATCAATGCATTCGCGCCCATAATTTAACGAGATGCTCCTGGCGTTGACCACTCCGTCCAATTTATCGCATAGGGGATTTAAAAAAACATACCTGAATACAAATTTAAACAAAACTAAGGACACTAAAACATGTATAAGAACAGGTTTAAATTACCTAAAATTGCTTCCGCATATCTCTCTTCCCTAGAGCCAAAAATGCACTTAATACATGTACCAAAATTATCACTCCTCCGAGAAAGTAGTTAAGACTTTATCGAATACGTAAAGGTGAATGGACCAGCAAGGCAAAAAATGATAGGAAGAAATGACAGAAAGCAAAGGAGGAAGACAGAAACAAAGAGAGTGACAGAAAAGAGGAAACTTCTAGCACAGAATTTCCAGAAGGTGGGGATACTATTATACCGAAAGAGCCCCCGGCATCTCCACGGAGGTAAAAACGATCTTGAGTCCTGTGATCTATGTTCAATACAGTCAAGCACATTTGATACACATATTAATCTTAGCAGCATCAATCTAGAAAGATGCCCATGGAATACGAATCAAGCAGGCTGTGGAACAATGTAACGCCTGCAATGTGTGTGACAAACAATCAGAGCATCCACGCATTGGAGACAACAGCGCTCGGAGCAAACAGGTGGGGAAATCCATAAAGGTAGCATTACTCGAGTTTTTGGAATGACCGTTTTCCTTACAACCATGTAACAATGCCAAGGGCTAAGTCTTAACTTCATAACACATGCCAGTCATCTGTGATGAAGTGATTAACGTAACGGACTACGACTGCCAGGTCATGGGTTCAAACCCCTCTCAGTCAAAAAAGATTTATATCGACGATGATGATGATGTCGATGAGGATGATAATCATGGTGCTATGGAGTTCCATCTGGAAATGAGACTGCGTCACAGGGCTGTACACTACGCTTACTATCATAACATATCCTGGCGTCAACCAGGCAAGACAGACACAGACACCTGCGGTAACATCCTCAATGACGCATCCGTGAAGTGGATGAGACTCGACTGTGTGTGGTCCTAGTCTTCCCACTGAGCCCATAGCACGCCCAACTGGACTCATTTTTGTCATTCATTTAATTTCTAATTATGTACAGGACTGCCATGAGACCCATTCTGATCTGAACGACATACACCAGGATCAAGCACTTAGTTAACTACCGCAAAGTTCATGCACTCAGTAAATCAATAAAGCTCACTTCAACACGTGGAAGGATCTCAAAGCAAACGATAGTAGTTTTCCTAATCGTTAAATTTTAGTTTATTTTTGAGTCCTCCTCCTAATGCATAACGTGCTGGTGATGTTGGGTGCCGTGGGAAAGGAAAACACTACTGCTAGAAACGCGTTCTACGCTAAAGCACACGTTGCTCTAGTTGTCTGCCTACCAGTCAATCAGTCAGTCAGTCAGTCAGTCAGGTAGTCAGTCAGGTAGTCAGTCAGTCAGTCAGTCAGTCAGTCAGTCAGTCAGTCAGTTGGTCGGTCTGTCAGTCAGGCAGTCAGTCGGTCAATTAGCTTACTGACCGATCTGATTACTCAATGAAGTTTAATCAGATCACTCAGTCAATAAGCCGATGAAACAATTGCTCGATCAATCGATAAGCCAATCAATCAATCGATCGATCAGTGAACCAATGAATGAATGAATAATGAACCAATCAATCAAATGAATCAATCAATCAAACGCCGTAGGCAGGTAGGCAGGTAGGCTGGTAACCAGCGTAATGTGTGCAGTAGCTTGGAAAGTGTTTTCAGCAGTTATGTTTTCTAACACAATAAACTTACTGTGTGAAAGTCTGACTGTTCTCCCCAAGGACAGCGCATTGCCGCAGTAAAGCACAACCGATTTTTTGTTTGTTTTGTCTTTTGTCGGTTTTTTTTTTTCTATATGCATGCTCTTTTGTTCACCTATTCAAGTGGATTCTGCTACAGAAGTTTGCCACAGAATATTTCATATTGCTACAGAAGTTTGCCACAGAATATTTCATAGTTGCCGTTGGATCTTGAACGTGAGCTGAGTGCGTGCTGCTCACGGAATCTCTCAACTGAAAAACTAGCATCTAGACAACCACTTAGATCTAGTACATGGGGATCTGTAATTTGAAGCTAGATTTCTCATGTCCAGCCAGGTGCTTTAACCGTTAAGCCACATACTCATCATCCCCACCATCCCTTTCAAGAATGACCAGTGCATGAGCGATTGGTTTCTCCTTGAAAACTAGACCACCAGGGTGTAACAGTTTCGAAATGTAAGACAATGGACAAGTCCATGTCTTCGTATCGTAACTTCACACTACATAACCCTTGGCTAAGAGCCGAACTGAGAAGGATTGAAATATTTCCGTCAGTAATTTACGGCTGTTTCCTCACAAATGAAAGCCCAACAAGCAATTTCGCTTGTACAAGTTTGCCTGCAACTTGTCTTTTAACTAGAAGTGGTATACTTCAGCCCCTAGAGATGGAAAGGATTATTTGCTCATGATAATATCAAGCACAAATATACAAACAGAAACTCGGAAAAATCAGCAACAACAACAACAACAAAAAAAGACCTTTCAGACAGAAATTTTCGTATGGCCTATGTCAACACAAATGAAACAAAAATCGTTTGATACAGACAGTACTGAAAAAACTGGAGTGAAATTTTTTTCGGGGGGGGGGGGGGGAGGGGAGGGAGACAGAAAAGGAGATGCTATGCTACCCTCCCAGACAGCTCTGTCAGTCTTTAGGTCCTCCACATGTAAAGTCCGGTATAGTATGTTGCCAAAGCAAGTGATGATCGTTTCGTTCTGTGTAGAACTCGTCCGGCTTACTGCCTGGGACAGCAGCAGGAGAGGAACAACAACACAGCATGTAGAATAAGCCACCACAAAACTTAGGTAGCAGCACTCCACACAGGGAAGAGATTTCATCTGAACGACTAGGCCAGCATTCTATAAAGGTAAAAGAACTAAAGAACTAAGCGAGTACTCTGTAAGGCTAGAGAATAGATTATGGAAAAGAAGACTTACGGCAGAAAACTTTACAATTTAGGAAAGCAATCTTGTGTGATCCAGTAATTATGAAACAGAAATCATTGCCAAGGGCTGCATTTTCAGACAGAGTAACTAGAGGTGGCAGACTCGATCTCAAGAGAGGGCCAGCAGGGCAGTCTCCTCATGGTAATGGTAAGGACAAACAAAGAAGCGAAAGGGACAGCATTACTCGAACAAAGAAATAACAGAGAAAAAAGAAAGAACCCTTATAAAATATTCTTTTTCGCCTGAAATACATACTGCTCTCCCAAAAAAAAGCATGTCGCCACTGTACGACTCTTTCCCCACTTTTATTGTAACCGTGTATTTCTCTTGACTTATGTAAGTGGATTTTCTGTATAATTTTGCCAGGAAAACTTCTCTTTTGCCTAGGATTTCTTTTGTACATTTAAGTGCATGCAAAATACTGGCTGCACATCTCAAATGAATTACTAGAATCCAGCCGACCACTAAAGGTGTAGCGGAATGAGCGGAAAGATCCATGTCTGACCGGAATTCAAACAACCCGATCTCTGGCTTCTACACTTCCAAGGTAAAGACTTTTTTAATATTCATTGTACCTTTACTGCAATGAATGTGGTTGTTTTGTGTTTTCTTGGTGACTAGAAAATACACGTCAGTAAGATTACCTTGGTGGGCATTCTTTTTTCTAAAGTTGTTTTTGTTATTTTTGTTTGAAGCCCAGCCGACTGCGTGAGAGCAGGAAAAGAAAATTAAGTACACATGTCAATGCATTTGCGCACATAATCTAAGGAGATGGCCCTGGCGCTGACACTCCGTCCAATTTATGACTATCACCAAGTCATTTAGTTTATTGACGTCTAACTCACTGTCACTCTCACCACCATCTTCCAGCACCAGCAGAAGACGTTTTGTCTTTGTTTAACTAATTCCCATATCATCACCGCCACCACTACCAACCACTACCATCCACAGGAGACTTTTTCGTCTTGTCAGTAGGACCGAGTGACACCAGAGACAGGCGCTTGAACTGGGCTCAAATTAAACCGTCCATCACACCCTAAAGGACGCCTCAATGTCTGTCACTGGTCTGAAATGTAATTAGATGAGACTGTCTAGGATGAAGGTCTGAGTATCGATTCCATTTTTACCCAGTACTCTTTTTCAAGTCAGCACTCTCAAAAATTCATCAGAAACAGACTAATAGTCAAAGACGTAGAATGTTTTGGAGTACTTAGAATATGTCTACAATGTTTGAGAGAACTTTATAAAGAGGCAAATCCTGGTCAACTTCATCTCACTTCGCTAGATTACAAAAAAAAAGTTTACAAAAAGCAAAAAGAAATTGAATCATCTCTTATTGAGATAAATTCGTTCTTATCCTACCTTTAATTATACTTTCTGAAAAACATGTGTCACCGGATATTCTCACAATCTGACTTAACCAGTTCTCTCCAACATTCAAGTCTATTGATTTGGAATTCAGAGTCTTGTGTTTTATTTAGTTAAAGCATTCACCACATAATTCCAAATGCATCAAAGACGTTGTTATTATTTTCGTCGCAAGTTTTGTGTATTTGCATCTTTGCTGTCTTCGGTGTATGCTTGACAAAGGTCAGTTTTGCACTTCTCTTTCTGAACTGAATACACGCTGTCATTCATTTTTGTATGTTTCTAGCTTCCAAATTTAACGACAAAGACCTGAAAGAATCCTTTAGCCTATACAAAACGCAATTAGAAGACAAAGTACAGCAATGAATGAGACTATGAAACAACATGCTGGTATCACCAGATTAACTGGCCAGTCTGTATGTGTGAGCTAGAAGTGAACTGGGAGTCGCTATAAACTCCCTGCCTCTGCGACAGAGTCACTGTCTTGTGTTGATACAGACCAGACAGTTAATTCTACCTTGTAAAAGGTCTGTTTCGTCTGCCTGTTTTTCTTTTTACCTGTTTGTACAAACAATCCCGCTTTCCCTCTCGTGGGGCTGGGAACACGTATCTTCTTGTTGAGTATCAACCTTCTGGCCATCGCTGTCTTCTTCTGAGTATCCCTCAGGCGGCCTGCCCGGTCCACTGAACTCACATCAATACCAATTTCTACTTTTTTTCAATTCTGATTTTATTCTCTATTTTCACAAGCCCAGTAGTCTCGAACATATCGCGAGCGAAAAAAAGAATGGAAAAAGGTACGCAATACAGACATTTCTGCTCGGACATGGAGTTCCGAGACTTTGTGACTTGCTTGCTTGGTGCCGAGGAGGGATAAGAAGAAGAGGAAGCGCGTTTAAGCATGGCCTGGGCATTATGGGTAGGGCATGTGCAGTGCCACCTGGAGACGTTCTTCGCACTGAATTCTCGGCGATCTTGGGTAGATTTCGGCCAAAAATACGGTAATCGTATACCGTATTGCATCAGTTGGATATGGCAAAATGTGTGACGCTAAACAGTTTTTTTATGTAGTGTTCTGATTTCTTTTCTCAACTCAGTGTCCTACAATATTCTGCTTTAACGATTACTGATTACTTGGCATCATTCAGTCATGCTTTTTCTTTTGTACTTTTTCTTGTACTTCAACATATTTCATACACTCCCTCACCTGCACCACTATCACCGGTTTCGAGACAGGAAGCAGGATTAACCCTTTGACTCCTGTACCCTATTCACCAACTGCAAAAACTTAACCATTTGACTCCCTCACGATATCCATCAGCTTCCTGCAGGAAGCTGATGGATAGGGGATGGATAGGGTGAGGGAGTCAAAAAGTTAAGTTTTTGTTTTACTAGCATGGTTGAGAATACCGGATGCTGGTGGACAGGGTGCGGGAGTCAAAGAGTTAAGCAAACTATTTAATGAAGTCATAATATGGCACACACTTGCCTCCCCCTCCGTCCCCACCTCCACCCCCATCCCTTTTTTTAATCCGCTCTACGTCAGATCCCTAACTTCTGAGCTCTTGTAATGCGACTCTATTTCTAAAGCTGACTGAGAAGGCGAGAAAGGGGGGAGGATGGGATGGTAAGGGAGGCGGAGAGGGTTGAGATTGAAAGAGATTACAAAGACCATACTTGTTCCCGTTTCTACCCTCTGCTCAAATAAAGTTATTTGACTTACACTCTTGCATCGTATCGAATACTGTCTTCTTCTTTAAACACACACACACACACACACTAAAAACAGTAGGAATGGGGGGGGGGGGGGGGATCAGAAATGAGGAGGCGGAAGCAGATAAGAACACAGGCTTGCACCTGTCTTCTTCAAGTTAGCGAGTTGACATACATCCTAGCCTCATATCAATATAATCTTCCTTTCTCTCAAAGCAAACTAGGAAACCCACAAAAAGAAAGTTTAGTTCTTTTTCAATGACAGGGAATAAATACAAGTCAACAGAAAAGAGATAACTTAAAGATGAAATCAAGAAAAAGTATTCTTCTCGCCTTACGGCTTCCTCTTACTCATGTTTCCCCCCACCCCTTTGTACACCGCTCCTTTGTTTCTACCCATTACGCCGCTCCTTTGTCTCTACCCCTCACTCCGCTCTTTTGTCTCTACCCCTTACCCCGTTCTTTTGTCTCTACCTCTCACACCGCTCTTTTCTCTCTACCTCTCACGCCGCTCCATTGTCTCTACCTCTCACACCGCTCCTCTGTTTCTACCTCTCACACACGCTCCTCTGTCTCTACCTCTCACGCCGATCTTTGTCTCTACCCCTTACGCCACTCTTTTGTCTCTACCTCTCACGCCGCTCCTCTGTCTCTACCTCTCACGCCCACTTTGTCTCTACCTCTCACGCCGCTCTTTTGTCTCTACCTCTCACGCCACACTTTTGTCTCTACCTCTCACGCCGATCTTTTGTCTCTACCTCTCACGCCGCTCTCTTTGTCTCTACCTCTCACGCCGCTCCTCTGTCTCTACCTCTCACGCCCTCTTTGTATCTACCTCTCACGCCGATCTTTTGTTCTACTCCTTACGCCGCTCCTCTGTCTCTACCTCTCACGCCACCTTTTGTATCTACCTCTCACGCCGCTCTTTTGTCTCTACCTCTCACGCCGCTCCTCTGTCTCTACCTCTCACGCCGCTCTTTGTATCTACCTCTCACGCCACTCTTTTGTATCTACCTCTCACGCCGATCCTATTGTCTCTACTCCTTACGCCGCTCCTCTGTCTCTACCTCTCTACGCCGATCTTTTGTCTCTACCTCTCACGCCGACTTTGTCTCTACCTGTCACGCCGCTCTTTGTCTCTACCTCTCACGCCGCCTTTGTCTCTACCTCTCACGCCACTCTTTTGTCTCTACCCCTTACGCCGCTCTTTTGTCTCTACCCCTTACGTCGCTCTTTTGTCTCTACCCCTTACGTCGCTCTTTGTCTCTACCCCTTACGCCGCTCTTTTGTCTCTACCCCTTACGTCGCTCTTTTGTCTCTACCCCTTACGTCGCTCTTTTGTCTCTACCCCTTACGCCGCTCTTTTGTCTCTACCCCTTACGTCGCTCTTTTGTCTCTACCCTTACGCCGCTCTTTAGTCTCTACCCCTTACGCCGCTCTTTTGTCTCTACCCCTTACGCCGCTCTTTTGTCTCTACCCCTTACGTCGCTCTTTGTCTCTACCCCTTACGCCGCTCCTCTGTCTCTACCTCTCACGCCGCTCTTTTGTCTCTACCCCTTACGCCGCTCCTTTGTATCTACCCCCTTACGCCTGCTCCTTTGTCTCTACCCCTTACGCTGTTCCTTTGTCTCTACCCCTCATGCCGCTCATTTCAGCGGGCCCCAGCAGCTCAGTTGGTTTGAGCGTCGGATTCACAGGCTAATGGTTGTAGGTTCGAATCCTGGGGTGCCTTACATTCAAAATGGCTTTTTCACTGTCCCGTCTTAACATAATTGTTGTTCTGGTGCTGTCAGTATAGATTAGATAAGTCCACCTTCCCCGACTTCCCTGGGATGAGGTTGGGTGTCGACGTAAAAACTAACGAAATCAATCAGTCAGTCAGCTCATTTCGGCTCGTCAGCATGCCTCCAAACATCGAAACTGAGGTCAGCATGACAGCAGGGCAAGAGGGGCTATAGAATACAAGGCAATTTGCCACAAGACTATGATGATGAGAAATGGGATGATAGTGATTATCCTTATCGAGAACCATTTCGGACTGAGACTGCGTGACAGAGCTGTTCTCTACGTTTACTTCCATAATATATCCTGACCTCAGCCTGCCCCAGACATACAGAACACCTAGATGTTAGTCAAGTAATCTGAGCAATATCCTCAACGACGCATCCGCACAGTGGGTGCCACTTGACTGTGCGGTTCCAGTCTTCCCAACGAGCCCACACCACGCTAAACTCTGGGTAGGGGTCAATCAGGGTGGAAATCCCACCTTATTTTTCTTGACTGATGGAGCTAGGTTCGAACTCAAAACCTGCCAGTTCGTCGTCCGTTGCACTGATCACTTCGCCACACTGGTTATTCAATTATCTTATATACATCTTTGCTTCGTTCCGATAACAATCTATCTTTTTTTTTTTTTAAAACAGAAAACTTGGCAAGAGGAACCTGTTAACAATGTCTGTTTTTTTCTCTCGTTTGTTTGTTTTTTGTTTGTATGTTTGTTTGTTCTGATTTTGGTCATAGCGACCCAAATGGCCGACCATCTTTTTTTCTGACTTCTTTCCTCGACCACGCAATACAAACTCTTGAGTTTTGGAGTTTGGAGTCTGTCAAAGAGGGATTCATCGCATTCGGACAATTCTATTATGCACTCCATCCAATTCTGCCAGCAGTTATCTGGCAGACTCCCTGAGCCTACACAAAACCCTCTGCGCCTGCAGATCTTGACATGGGGAGGGTGGAACGGAGACCTATGAAACACTTTGCTGACACCACCACAATGATGGAAACGTTGCGATGGGCAGCGAATAGGCCAATTCTTAACGTCACATACTGGGACTGAACTCAAGGTATCTCAATGTATCAGATCTTGAGTCCACAGTTCTATAATAAAAAGAACCAACTAGGTCGGAAATTTAAATACTTCACTGAAAAACATTCCTTAAATCTTCGCTGACACTTGTCAACCTGTTCTGCTTACTTCTTACCATGTCCGTTAACCTGTAGAAAACATGCAGAATCAGATTTTTCCTGCTCCCTCCTTTATTACCCCTCCTTTTTTCAAGAACACATTTCTCCGATTTTCACTGAAACATACCCTTTGGTAGCAAAGACACCATCAAGAAAATATGTTCACGTTAGACCACCTCGCCATTATTCATTGAAATGGACATTACGAAGAAACACTGGATGAAAATCACCCATAACCAGCTGCGAAATCATTGGCCACACATTTTATTCCCATGCATACATGCATCTGAACATCTGTCCATACATACATACATATACACACACACACATTCGTTCATACATACATACATGTGTACACATACATAATACACACCAATTCCTCTAAGTCAGCATGACATAACACACACACACACACACTCTCTCTCTCTCCTCCCTCTCTCTCATATTTACACACAAACACACACACACACACTCTCTCTCTCTCTCTCTCTCCTCTCTCTCTCACACACACACACACACACACACACACACACACACACACACACACACACACACACACACACGTCATTTTGAATCGATTATTATCACTTTTTTAAAGGAAGCTGAAACCCAAAATTTCTCCAAAAGTCAAATTATAGTCTGATGAAGCCCATTATTTCCTTTCCATGATAAACAAAGATATTTATCTTTCCAACTGCATGCCTGTTTACACCCGATAAAAGTTTTACTTGCGTTAAAACGTTCCTAGGTCTTCGTTTTCAGACAGAGACATATTACCAAAGACGTGTGTACGTTTTTGTATTTGTGTGTGTATATGTTGTATATCTGTTAGTGCTTAATTTGTTTGTCTGTGTCTGATATGTGTGTGTGTGTGTGTGAGTGAGAGAGAGAGAGCGAGAGCGAGAGAGCGAGAGAGAGGATACTGAGGACTAGGTCAGCTTTATTCTTGGAAGGGGAGGATGGTCTCGTTTATTCTGATACCGATGACGACAGAGACGGTGATGTCTAAGGGGAGGGGGCTGTCAGGGGGAGACGGATGGGGGTGGCTGGGTAGTATTTTTGCAGATGATTTCATCTCTTAAGGCACTATAAAAAACATCTATGCCTAAAGATAGATTTGTGATTATGTTTTCAGTAGATGTGAGAATAATGTAGCCTACGTGCTCTGCATGTCCAGTGTTTGAACATTTTAATTCCAAGTGTGGATTAACACAGCAGTACTGATCAAATTGAACTGAATTATAGGCTAGCACACACGACATCCATCCACAGGTTTGAAGTGCTGAGTTTGATCCTCAGACTGAACATCGACTTTTCTCCCCCACTTCACCTCTTCCATTCTAAATTTTCTCCATCATTGTCTGGGCAATAGTCTTTTGGATCAAACAAATACTTCAGGTCTCTTTACATAATATGCATTTTTTTTTTTTTTTTTTTAAAAAGACAGAAAAACCGGTGTTGGCTTCAAAAGAACAAGGGCTTGTCTCTCGCTCAACGTTACAGAAAAAAGTCCGTTTCAGCGTGTAAACAGCAATGCAGACATGCACACAAAATGGCGGGAAAATGTGGCTGGAGGAAAAGATAATAATAATAATAATAATATATTTTATTTATATAGCGCAAAATCTTGACAAAATCAAATCTAAGCGCTGAGCGTATACATGCATACATACCTACATACATATGAGCGTATACATGCATACATACATGCTTACATACTTACATACATAAATCTAAGCTGAGCGTATACATGCATACATACATACATACATACATAAATCTAAGCGTATACATACATACATACATACATACATACATACATACATACATACATACATACATACATACGTACGCACATGCATACATAATAATTACAATATTTATATAGCGCAAATCTCGACAAAATCAAATCCAAGCGCCGAAAAGACACACACACAGCACACACGCACACACGCACGCACGCGCACACACACACACACACACACACACACACACACACACACACACACACACACACACACACACACACACACACACACACACACACATGCATGGCCACAAATGGGGAGAAAAGAATAAAAGCAATAAAAGCAAGAATAAAACCAATGGAAAACCACAGAGAGCACATCATATACAATTATATATTAAAACAAAGTGATTCCCCTCCGAGCGGAGACAGGCTGCAGAGGGGGGTTGAGTGAGGTTAGGATTTTATGCAGAGGAGAAAAGGTGAGTTTTGAGAGCGGACTTGAAGGAGGCAAAAGTAGGTTGCTGACGGACTGAGAGAGGAAGTTTGTTCCAGGAGAGTGGACCAGAAACAGAGAAGGCTCGTGGACCATAGGTATTGAGCTTAGTGCGTGGAAAGCGAAAAGTCAGAGGATCGGAGGCAGAGCGGAGGGTACGTGAGGGAACATAGATCTCAAGTAGGCTTGACAGGTAATCGGGGGCTGCGTTATTGAGGCTTTTGTAGCACATGGTGTCTAGTTTGTACTGTATGCGCTTTGATACAGGGAGCCAGTGAAGTTGTGCCAGGAGAGGAGATATGTGGTCAGCTTTTTTCTTTTTGAGTACAAGGCGTACAGCATTGTTTTGAATGCGCTGTAGGATGTGAATGGTGGAGGCAGGAAGACCAGACAGGAGTGAATTGCAATAGTCAATGCGAGACATTATGAAGGAGAGAACGAGTTTTGCAGTTGTTTCGACAGAGAGATACTTCCTGATCAGGCTTATACGATGGAGATGATAGTAGCAAGATCTGGCAGTTTGAGAAACAAAGTTGTTCATGGACAGGGTAGAGTCAATGCAGACACCAAGGTTTTTAGCTGAATCAGAAATTGGGACTGATGTGTTACATAATGGGAGAGAAAGAGGAGGCAGCTGGGAAAGTTTCTGACGGGTGCCAATGAGGATAGCTTCTGTCTTGTCGTCATTAAGCTGAAGGTCAAGATAGTCAAGCCGTTCAAGTAACATCTATTGTATCGTAAAATCATCCATATTTAGTAGTTCTAAAGATCGCTGTGACCTTGAAGTAGGTTTGGGTGAAACAAAAACTTGAAGTGCATCGATGACAATGGCAGTCGCAACAGGGAAAAATTATTTTAAAACATATTCAGCAGTTCCTATACCTAAAAGATTGCTATTCACACACCTTTCTCAAAAGGTGCTGACCTGAGGTTCGTTCTGGGTCCATGTGAACGAGATCTGGGAGCTTTGTCTTCCAAATCTCTGCTTTCACGCCTTCTCAACAATGCACAACTTTGACCAAACTTTGATAATGATCCACCCATGAAGACATATGCGTCTCTTTGGTCGACATGCTCGTTGTTTAAAAGAAAAAGGAGATTGAAGAGAGAAGAGAAAGAAAAAAGAAAGAATAAAAAAAACATGTAAGAAAGAAAGGAAGGAAGAAGGAAGAAAAAAGAAAGAAAGAAACAAAAGAAAGAATGGATGGCTGCACAGCATAGCGTGACATGCTCTCCCTTAGGACGTAAAGCAGCAGTGTGTATGCAGGAATGTTCTGCTCCGATTTAAAGACAGACGACTCCATAGAACACAAAACAATATAACGCAATGTAATACAATACACGGACATCAAATGGCACAAGTGGTACTATACAATACAATACAATACAATACAATACAATAAAAAGCAATGCAATGCAATGCAACACAACGCTAGGCAATACTATACAATACAATGGAATGCAATATAATACAACACAATACAAGGATATCAAGCGGCAGTTTATGCAGAACAGTTCTGCTTCGAGTCAAAGACAGACATGACACCATTTAATACAAGGACTTCAAGCAGCACTTTAAAAGGCGAAGTTCCTCTTCAAATCAGACAGACATGACGCAATACAATACAATACAATACTACACAGCACAGCACAACACAACACAAACACAACGTAATACAAGGAAACGAAGAAGTGGTTTATGCAAGACAGTTCTACCTTGAGTTTAGACAGACTGATGCCAAGAAATATAATGCAAGGACATCAAGCGGCAGTTTATGCAGGAAAGTTCTATTCTGAATTATAAACACAACACAAAACAACACGACACGACACAACACAACACAACACAACACGACACGACACGACACGACACGACACGACACGACACGACACGACACGACACGACACGACACGACACGACACGACACGACACGACACGACACGACACAACACAACACAACACAACACAACACAAGAACATCAAGCGGCAGATTATGAAGGGAAGTTCTAATCTGAATCAAAAGACAATATATGATGCTGTAAAACACAAAACAATAAAACACACGGACATCAAGCAGCAGTTTATGCTGGAAAGTTATGCAAAGAATAAATACAATACAAGGGTTACAGTTTATACACGAACATTTCGTTCTGGCAGGTGCGCCACATCACAATGCAATACTATCCAACCCAACAAAACCCAAAAAAATTCAATGATACTATGCACAGGACAAGACAAATCACGAGTTCAGATAATGTGACAGACTGATATACTCACTGGCTTCAGGAGGACTGACAATGTAGGCCTGATCGTTGAGGTATATGGTGAACTGGGAACGAATGAGCACTTCTATCGGGGTGGACTGGGCTACCCGACTGCCATCTGAAACACACAAACCGTACACACATGTACAGGTCCTTCAGAATATCATTGGAAGATCTGGATGGACAGCGTACTCTACTATCCCAGCGTGATAAATCCTGAAATTAACAGATTCCGATTTGCAGTTTACGTGGAGTTCCATTCGAATAATCACTCAATGTCGTCCGAAAACACACACACACACACACACACACACACACACACACACACACACACACACACACACACACACACACACACACACACACACACACACACACACACACACACACACACACACAATTTTCTCAAAACATTGTAAATAAAAGTTGTTCTGGATTAGTGCAGATTTTCTGTCAATTACTTTATTTGAAAATTAACAGGTCAGACTCGGCCATGTGTGTGTGCGTGAGTGAGTGTGAGTGTGAGTGTGAGTGTGTGTGTTTGTGTGCGTGCGTGCGTGCGTGCGTGCGTGCGTGCGTGCGTGTGTGTGTGTGTGTGTGTGTGTGTGTGTGGTGTGTGTGTGTGTGTGGTGTGTGTGTGTGTGTGTGTGAGTGTGTGTGCCCGCGCATGTGTGCGTGTGAATGTGTGTGTATGAATGTGTGTGCATTCGCATAAATGAATCAGCTGACAAAGAAGAGAATTCATAACGGTTGCACAAAAACACAACAGACAATTGAGGCATAAGAAACATTTTGCCACAACGTAGATAAACATCTCTCCTCAACTTTCAACCTGATGGTCTGTACGCCATCTCATGGCAAACAGCAAAAGCCTGGGCATGATTGCACAGCAGATCTTAGGGGCAGCCTAAGTTTGCTTATCAGTAAAATATTTCTTAAAAGGAGGAATCGGTCAGCACATGCTTGCTCACCTTCTCGGTGTAACGGCGTAAAGTTTTTCTTTCCTAAGTCTGCTTGGGTCCAAAGCAAACTGACAATCAAACGTCAGCTGTGCAATGGTGCCTGTTCCTTATCAGCCTTTCAATCTTATATTTTTCAATCTCTTATTGTTCCATAACAACGTATGGCCTGTTCGCTACAAGGCTACTTGCCTGTTAATTGTGTTTCCAAATAGTCAACAACAAAAAAGATAGTCGAGCCATTAACATTCTTCCCTTTCTTTCGCCATCAGATGTGTCTAAATTAAACCTTCAAAATGCCTTTGGCCAAATTAATGTTTTAAATCTGGTGAATACAGTTCCCTATTTTTGTACTCATCAAACTAATTGGAGTTCAGGGTTTATGCAAGAAGGAATCATCACACCCGGACAATTCCATATGCACACCACCAGTAATCACCGAGTCCTTCAGACTGTGCAAAACATTATGGCTGACAAGGTCCTGAAGTAAGGACTAGGGGTGAAGAGTGAGACTTAATGAAACACTAAGCTGACATTATCAGAATATCTGGAGCATTAAAATGGGCACTGAACAGGCACGTTTCGTTCATATGTTGCAGGCTGGGACTGAACTCGAAATATCAGATTATGAGTTCATGCGCATATGAAAACAGCCAACCAGCCTCCTCTAAAATCCATGGCCTCATTGTGTGCCCTGCCACATGGCGTTGGCGATAATGGCCCTTCATATGCATCTATCCCTTGTCCCAGCAAGCACATCTTCCACCCTCTTTGTTCTCGGTCACCCTGCAAGTCCTTCCAATATTTTCTCCCTGGGTCTACCTGGCGCTCTCTTTCCCTCCGACTTTCCTGTTGTGACCAGGACAGTCTGGTGCTCTAATTCCCCTTTCCTCATAAAATGACCTATAAATGTTGCTTGTCTTTTCATAATCTTCCTTATGAATGATCTTCTTGGGTCTGCCTCCATCAAGACTGTCTCATTTGAGGCCCAAATCCACGACTTCAGCGTTTTCAGCACAAGGCTAATGCCATAAGCATTATTCCACAATTGCCATAAAAATGCAACGGCCCATATGAGGATCGAAAAATCTTTCCCCGTCTAATCTCAGATTCGTCAGTCGCAACTCTCGTGGAGGCAACGTCTGGCCAGCATGTTCCAAACCGTCAATAAACAGCAGAGAAATCATCACGTTTCAATGGCACATTTTCAGTGTGTTTCTCTCACTATCTTACACACACCTGTAATCAACCTTATACCTTATGCCATAGACAGTCACTGGGTCGAACCTGAGATCTGTATTTTGCAAAGACCCTCTATGTGTAGTAAAGAAAACCTTTTCAAGCACGGCTGACACTTTTAAGGATCAGATGACAAAAATATGGGTCATGCTCAATTACACTCCTCTACATACAGAGAGAGGTACGAGTACGCTGCCTATTTGACCCACATTTAAGTACCATTTGATTATGAACATAGTGAAATAAGTACCGACACGATTTCATTATTTGGGCGTCACAAGCGTTTGTTATCTATGAATGCCCTTATACTGGAATCTACAACCACAAATTCAGTTTTAAAAATATTATTAGAAAAAATAAATACCTCTAAGAACAAACAGCCGAAGCATCTGTATTGTCACATTTCACACCACACAGACAGAAACAGAGAAATACACGCACTTTGACACTTTAATGTCATTAACTTTTTTTTATGATACGGAGGTGACAACTCCACAGGAAATACCCATCTTAACTACGAAATACAAAATACCGTAATATATTTCACCTTCTTTACCCCACGCGCCTCCCTCCATTTCTGTGACACAGATCTTACCTTCAAGGTCCTTTTTTTTTCAATTAACACGATTGTAAACAAAAAATACATCTTTGACGGATTCTTCATGTCTGTATTGCAGGCAATCATCATATACATTTGGTTCATACGTATATGCGCGGTTTTTAATTTTCATAGTAATTACACGTAACAAAACTGATTCTTCCGACAAAAAGATAACTATTACAATGTCTAAGGCTAAGACAAGTCACCCCCAGCTGTTTTCAAATGATTTTGTGGTTTTACTCAAAATATGGTTAATAACACAAATTCATACTTAAGGTAACTTGAGCCAATTTTTAGCATGATATTCACTCGTTTTCTGCGAAAAGACTTAATGTTTTCATCACTAGGTATTAATACAGCAATCAAAATCTTGTCCTTTTCGCTGTCTCTGCCTTGAATACTTCAGATTAGCTGCGTACAGCATTATAACCTGAGCATCTGAACACAAAATGCATTTCGTCTTCTTTCAATAGTTCGACACACCATACAAGTGGTGGCTAAACCTACAACCTTTTCAAACTATTTTATGCAAATGTAGTTCTATAGTTCTTATTCTAAACCTAGCAAAAGTATCTCTAATATCTCTAAGTCATTTGATACTAACCATTATTTTATTTTTCTCAGTTTGGAGAAATCTTTAAAAGGAAAGAACCAATCACACCTCCCGCTTTCCTCCTCCATTTGGGAATGCCAATTTTGCCTGGATGAACAAATCAACCTACCTTCATATTCAGCTAAAAATGTTTTCTCGTCACCTATCTCTTGTTTAAAACAAACCATCCAATCTCTCTCTCTCTCTTCTTGTGTGTGTGTGTGTGTGTGTGGTGTGTGTGTTGTGTGTGTGTGTGTGTGTGTGTGTGTGTGTGTGTGTTTTATAATCTTCTTAACATAAATAACCCAGTTATGTTTGCCCGCTCTATGCAGCTGGTATATCAAATGCTTGTCCACATAAGTGATATACAAGCAATCTCAAAACTATTGGTTCAATACTCCATAGATTTCATGTAAGTACGAATGTACAGAGGGTACCAGCCAGTCTCACCTAAAAAACCATTTTATCTGACGAATAAATACGAACATTTAAGAATCTTTTGATTGCATATGTATTAA
>CM060306.1:89597116-89697116 GCA_030674185.1 Monoplex corrugatus
ATCACAATTTATAGATGGTAGGTAGACAGGCAAATAGAAAAGACAGATAGACAGGCAGACAGAGACAGACAGGCAGACATACAGGCAGGACAGACAGAAAGACAGATAAATACATAGATAGATAGACAGACAGACAGAAAGAAATAGAGACAGTCAGACCGACTGACAGATAGATAGACAGATCGATAGATAGATAAACAGATAGATAACAGACAGACAGACAGACGGACAGACACACACACACACACACACACACACACACACACACACACACACACACACACCACACACACACACACACACACACACGCACACAGATACATAGATACAGACACTGTATGCGTTCGTGCACGTGCGCATGTGTGTTAAGTATGGATTAATGAGCACGGACGTACCATCTTGAATAATTTGAACTGCTGGCCTAAAGGTATATCAATTGGGTATTTCCCGTTACGTCCGACACGGTAATCAACAGTGCGAATTTTATATTTCTAACTTGTGAAAAAGGCATCCATAATTATAAGCAGAACCTCTCTCTCTCTCTCTCTCTCTCTCTCTCTCTCTCTCTCTCTCTCTCTCTCTCTTTCTCTCTCTATCTATCCATCCATCCATCCATCTCTCTCTCTACCCCCCCCCTCAGCCCGACTTTAAACCTTAGCGTTTTCAGATTATCTCGCTTTTACTTTTATTCACTAGGAAAAATATCCTGGTTCATACTTCATTGTATTATTTGCATAACTCTTTCAAAGGTGAAATATCATGATCAAGTCAATGTGTTTAGTCGTGACCATTTTGACAATGATTTGATTTAAATCAGTTCTCATTTGTATAGTTTTGCAACCGTTCACATCCCTTCAGAAGAAGCTATGACCTAGTGAATAATCCATTTCTCTCTCTCTCTCTCTCTCTCTCTCTCTCTCTCTCTCTCTTTCTCTTCTCTCCTCTCTCCCTCTCTCCCCCTCTCCCTCTGTCCCTCCTCCCCCCGCTAATCCCGCCGTCTCAGACAAGTTTGATTTCATTCCATCTAATGCCAGTGTAGGACAATACACCCCAGAGTCTGTGGTCCTGTGATCCGAGCAATTCTCGAGCACTCTAAGTGTTATTACACACAGCGCACAATATTACTAAGCTTTTCGTCCTTCTCAATGGTTTAATACATAAAAATCGTCTGTGGAATGGGAGGCTGGAAAAAAAAACAGCACGAGAGGTCCTGTGTTCCATTCCTGGATCAAACAGTGATCAGCCTTCCCCTTCACGGGACCTTGAATTATGGTCTGGATTCCTGTCTTTTAGATAAGTCAATAAACTGTAAAAGGACATACAGCTTCAAAAAAAAAAAAAAAAAAAAGAATAGAAGAATTACCATGTGCAGACTCTACAAACCACTAGTTCTTTCCACGCTTCCACCCAACAAACTAAAGCACGGAACCATTTCAAAATGTACACAATATCTGGTTGATTAAAAAAAATTGGAAAAGAAAAATTAGCATGCATATCAATCCGTTCGCGCACACATAAGCTAACTATATGCCCCTGACATTGACCAACCTGTTCACTTTATCAAAGAGGGTTAAAAGTTGAATACAAATGTAAACATTGCTAAGGATACTAAAGCATGCATAAAACTGGCGTAAATTACCTAAAATTGCTTCTACACATCACGCGTTCCAAGAGCAAAAAATATGGTCAATGCAAAAGTACCCAAACATCAATCAAAGAGAAAGTATGGAAGACTAAATAGAACACATACAAGTGAATTGACCAGCAAGGCAGAAAATGACAGAAGGAGATGAAAGAAAACGAAGAAGGCAGAAACAATGAAATGAATGAAAGAAAAAGGAAAATAAATATTATCTTACACAGAATTTTCAAAAGTTGATATATATATAAAATATTAACACCCATATATATATATATATATATATATAATATATATAATATATATAATACATACATAATAATAATAATATACTATAATACATAATACATACATAATAATGTTATTCAATAATCCATATATACATACATATATATATGAATGTTATATATGATATCCATATAATATATATATATATATACATACAAATATATATATAATATAATATATATATAATTTTGGTGTCCAAGGTTGTCATAGCCGAGGGGTGGCAATGGGGACAAGCTCCCATTGTCTATAAAATGCCCCTCACGGCGCGCGTCTCCAACAGCCTCTGACAACTAAGTCCAGCTCCTAGCCTGCTCGTGTGGCTTAGATATAAGTCCGGGGAACTGCTACTACTGATAGGAGAAGGGGTGAAGGCGGGTTACTGGCGCCTGAAAACCAGTGCTTTGGGTAGATGGGGCTCATCAGTCTGGGAAGACAGCTCATCTAAGAGAAGGAAAACTCTGATTTCAAACCTCCGCTGCCTTGTGGCCATACCCACTCATAGGAAAGGGCTTCGGGAGTCAACCCTGAGGAAAAATCCGGAGCCGGAGTCCCCAAGGCAGTCCGAGGCTGTATACAGCAACGTTCTGGCAACTCCTGCGACGGCACTGGAACCATGTGTATCGGCACTTGCCTTTCCAATGGACCATTCCAGCGACGTGGAGAGGGGGGGTCTGCTGCATGGGTAACAGCTTGCCCTCCACACTTACTTACCCAGGCCTTGCGCTCTGGAGAGGTCACTCCAGCTTCGCTTTGCAGCGTCGACTAAACACGGGAAGTAGCAGTTTACCGGTTTTAAGTCTGCATACTCAATTGGCGTAGAGTCAGACGCCAGAGGCTGCTTCCGACGGTGGGAGAGGTCATCGCATCTACTGGGCAGCTACCGCCCGCCTTAAGCTGGGCAGCCCCCAGCCAGTAAGGTGCTGCCCCGCCACGGTTCGTTAGCCTCACTGGGTGCGTGGGGTTTAGGGTGAAAACCGACAAGCAGATCGACAACTGTGAACCAGGCAATAGAAAAATGAAAACTCCCGCCCTGAAATTGGGCACGTGGAACGTGAGGACAATGACACCAGGCTTTTCTGACGTCCTGCAGGAAGTAAATGATGCTCGCAAGACAGCCGTCATCGACAGAGAACTGAGCAGACTGCAGATGGACATCGTCGCCCTTCAAGAAACCAGGCTCCCAGAAACAGGATCTGTGAGGGAGAGAGACTTCACCCTGTTCTGGCAGGGCAAACCATCAGACGAGGTCAGAGAACACGGCGTGGGATTCGCAGTTAGAAACAGATTATTGGGATCCATAACCCCACCAGCAGAAGGAACAGAGCGAATCCTGTCTCTCCGACTCCAAAAATCCTCAGGACCATCAGTCTAATCAGTGCCTACCAACAACTTTGGCATCCACAGCAGAAGCAAAAGACAAGTTTTATGACGACCTCAGTGCTGCTATAAGGAGAATTCCTGACAGAGAACTACTGTTCATCGCCGGCGATTTCAACGCCAGAGTGGGTGTCGATCACAACTCCTGGCCCACCTGCTTGGGTCAGTTCGGCACTGGGAAAATGAACGAGAATGGCCTGCGCCTGCTAGAGCTCTGTTGTCATCATGGGTTGTGCGTCAGTAACACCTTCTTCAACACGAAGCTCAGCATCGAGTCTCCTGGAGACACCCGCGATCCAAACACTGGCACCAGCTCGACCTGATCCTCACCAGACGTGTCAACCTTTCCAGCATCAAGATCACTCGCAGCTACCAGAGCGCCGATTGTGACACTGACCACTTTTGGTGTGCAGCAATGTGAAGCTCCGCGCGAAGAGACTGCACCGTACGAGAAAGGAGGGCCGACCTCGCATCGACACCAGCAAAACACGCGATCAAAGAAAAGTGGAGGAGTTTGCGTGTGTGTTAGAGGATTCTCTCCCTGGCCCACCCACTGCAAATGCCCAAGTCCGATGGGAACACTTCAGAGATGCTGTCTACAATGCCGCCATGTCTACATTTGGCAAAAAGACCAGCAAGTCAGCTGATTGGTTCGAAGCCCACTCAGAAGAAATGACACCAGTCATCGAGGCCAAGAGAAACGCCTTGACAGCATACAAAACCAATCCCAGTGAGCAGAACCTCCAGGTTCTCCGTGCTGCTCGCAGCAAAGTCCAGCAGTGTGCCAGACAATGCGCCAATGACTATTGGCTTCAGCTCTGCTCCCAGATTCAGACTGCGGCTGACACAGGCAACATCAAGGCGATGTATGACGGCATCAAGCAGGCATTGGGCCCAACGCAAAAGAAAACTGCCCCTTTGAAATCAGCTACAGGGGAGGTGATTCAAGACAGAGAACAACAGATGGAGCGCTGGGTAGAACACTACACTGAGCTATATGCAAGGGAAAAAATAGTCACAGAAGACGCCCTGAATGCCATAGAGTGCCTACCAGAGCTGGAAGAGCTTGACAGAGAACCAACCACAGATGAGCTCAGCGAAGCCCTGGACTCTCTTGCCTCTGGCAAGGCACCAGGGAAAGACGGTATTCCCACCAAGTACTGAAGTGCTGCAAAGAGACACTCATCACCGAGTTGCATGAAATCCTCTGCTTCTGTTGGAGTGAAGGCGAAGTACCACAAGACATGAGGGATGCTAACGTCGTCACACTGTACAAAAACAAAGGTGGCAGAAGCGATTGCAATAATTATCGCGGCATATCCCTCCTCAGTATCGTTGGGAAAGTCTTTGCACGAGTAGTACTGAAGAGGCTCCAGGTACTCGCAGAGCAAGTCTACCCTGAATCGCAGTGCGGGTTCCGTGCCAACAGATCCACTATAGACATGATCTTCTCCCTCAAACAACTTCAGGAGAAATGTAGGGAGCAAAGGCAGCCACTCTTCATTGCCTTCATAGACCTCACAAAGGCCTTCGATCTGGTCAGTAGGGATGGCCTCTTCAAAATCCTTCCCAAGATTGGATGTCCACCCAAACTTCTCAGCATCATCAGATCCTTCCACGAAGACATGAAAGGCACCGTCGTCTTTGACGGCTCAACATCAGCTGCCTTCAACATACGGAGCGTCCTGGCTCCCACCCTGTTTGGAATCTTCTTTGCTGTGATGCTGAAACACGCATTCGGTCCTGCAGTTGAAGGTATCTACCTCCGAACCAGACGGTAAGCTCTTCAACCTCTCCAGACTAAGAGCCAAGACTAAAGTCCAGCTGAGGTGCCTGCGTGACTTCATCTTTGCAGACGACGCAGCAGTAACTGCCCACTCAGCTGAGGACCTACAGCAGCTCATGACTCGCTTCAGCGATGTCTGCCAAGACTTCGGGCTCACCATAAGCTTGAAGAAAACACAGGTCATGGGACAGGATGTTGACTCACCCCCAGCCATCAGCATCAATGACCATGAACTGGATGTCGTCCATGACTTTGTTTATATGGGCTCAACAATCTCAGACACCCTCTCACTTGACACTGAGCTAAACAGGCGCATCGGCAAGGCAGCTACCACCATGACCAGACTGACGAAGAAAGCATGGAACAACAGGAAGCTGGCTGAGCACACAAAAATCCAGATCTACAGAGCCTGCGTCGTGAGCACCCTCCTGTATGGCAGCGAGTCCTGGACTTTGCGAGCCCGACAAGAGCAAAAGCTCAATGCTTTTCACATGCGTAGCCTCCGACGCATTCTAAACATCACCTGGCAGGACAAGATCCCAAACAACACTGTCCTGGAAAGAGCTGGATGCACCAGCATGTACACGCTGCTGAAACAGAGACGTATGCGCTGGCTTGGCCATGCCGTGCGCATGGACGACGGACGGATCCCTAAAGACCTCCTCTACGGAGAACTGGTGCAGGGAAAACGTCCCACAGGCAGACCACAGCTGCGATTCAAAGACGTGTGCAAGAGGGACCTAAAAGCCTTAAACATCGACAAGGACAACTGGGAAGCAACAGCCCTCGAACGGTCAGCCTGGAGACAGACTGTGCAGAAAGGTCTCTCCAAGTTCGAAGAGACACTCGCTCAGCAGCACGAGGAAAAGAGAACGAGAAGAAAGGCTGCAGCCCAGGCAGACAGACCAGCGTCAGACTTCATCTGTGCCCTCTGCCACAGGGACTGTCATTCCCGCGTCGGACTGGCCAGCCACACCCGGCGCTGCACCAGAATAAACACCCAGAGCGCAACTCCATAGTCTTCCGAGACTGAAGGATGCGCCTATATATATATAATTTTATATATATATATACATATACATACATACATACATACAAATACATACATACTACATACATACATACATACATACATACATACTACATACATACATACATATATGTACATACATACATACATACATACATACATACATACATGGAACTGTTCCAGTTCAATGAATCCCTCTTGAATAAACCCCAGGCTACACCAAAATTGTACCAACAAGTTAAAACAGACGGCAGATTGGATGGAGCGCACATGGAACTGTCCAAGTGAGTTGAATCCTTCCTGAAACTTAATAAGCTCCAAACAAAAATAAGCTGAGATGAGATGTACCAAGTTCTCTTTCTTGCGGTACTGGCCTGTTCAGTTTTGGAGTGTTTGTACAGCCCAGATATCGCCCAACTGTCGAGTGCAGTGGACTTAATAAACTGACAAAGAAAATAAACTCTGTCTCCTTTAGCGATTGGTCAATCATAATCATGTGACGACCGACAAACGCGCTGTTGTCCAGTTGATGTGTATGCAATTCCAAAGATTGGACGGTCTAGAAAAGTGCTGTGATTCTGAAATTCAGTCTGGCTGAAAACGTGAAAGGGGTCATAAAGTTAGTTTTACAGAACTGACAGATATAAAGCTATTGCATCGACCAGTCATCATGGTGTAGTGGTTAGCGCAAGGGACGACCGAAAGGACTGGGTTCAAATCCCCATAAAAAGATTATTCGGAGATTTTGGGGTTCCAACCGGCTCCTAGCTACCCAGACTTGAGTGTGCTATGGGCTCATTGGGAAGACTGGGACCACACAATCGAGTCTCATCCACTTTCACCGATGCGTCGTCGAGGATGCTGCTCAACTCGTCTGACCAACACCGCTGGTATCTTTATCTCTCGAGCCTGGTTGAAGCCTGTCCCATAATGGAACTCTATAGCTTCATGATTACCATCCTCAGCGTCATTATCATCACTGCATTATAAATATTGAGCCAGCTTCTGTGGCCATTAAAGTGGCGTAAAAAAAAAAAAAAAGGGGGGGGGGGCAAAAAAGGGGGTAAGCGGAAAGGAAATCTTCCTAAGTACGATTATCCTTAAAAAAAACAAAAATCTATTACATCACACACAATGGACATATCACATGAAGTATAAACATTAAATGATATATGGTTTGTGTATATGTCTGCTGTTTGTTTGTTTGTTTGTTTGTTTTGTTTGTTTGTTAAGTATAAACATGAAAATGATAATGGTTTGTGTATATATGTGTGTGCTGTTTGTTTGTTTGTTTGTTTGTTTGTTTGAACTGTTCGGCAACATACTCAAACACACACACAGTCCGACAGCTCACAATGTGTGCGCAATGTACACTAAGTGTCCAGGCATAACAAAATGGAGACAGAGTTTGTCCGACAACGCAATCACGTAACACTATCAAGCGTATTCTCCGCACGTGCAACCCTGCGGCCAATACTCCCCATCTGTTTTTTTGTTTGTTTTTTTGTTTTTTGTTTGTTTGTTTGTTTGTTTGTTTGTTTTTCATACTGACAGAAATGGAAGCTATTCATTTCGGTTCCTGTCCAATGGAGCGCGTGTATGTTGAGCCAATAGAAACAGACGACGTTACCTAGTCATAGAAAATCACCGATACTACGTTTACTATGACCGCAATGAAGGAAGCTGTTTAGAGTAATAATCCCATGACCACAACAGAAAGAATCCACGCGCGCAAGTAGTGTTATGGAGGCCTTCGTTAGTAGGGATCAGTCTGGAGCTGAAGTAGAGAATTCGTGTGTTTTTTGTGTTTACCTCTGTGTGTGTGTGTGTGTGTGTGTGTGTGTGTGTGTGTGTGTGTGTGTGTGTGTGTGTGTGTGTGTGTGTGTGTGTGTGTGTGTGTGTGTGTCTGTGTCTGTGTATCTGTGTCTGTGTCTGTGTGTCTGTGTCTGTGTGGTGGGGGGGGGGGGGGGATTCTGCTGTTCTGCACATGTCTACTCATGTCCGCGGAAAAATGGATGACATGGTTACACAAATGAATTATCACCGCTTAACACTCGCACAATCGCTGTCATAACATAACACAGTGCATGAGAGAAATAACTGGGTGGGAACAGGGAGAGGTAATGCATTCACATTCACACACACACACACACACACACACACACACACACACACACACACACATACGGATGGGGAGAGAGACAGAGAGAGACATACAGACAGAGAGAAACAGACAGACACAGAGCGAGAGAGAGAGAGACAGAGAGAGAGAAGCAGACAAAAAGAGACAGACAGACAGACAAGCAGAATAGGATGAATGCAAGTCACACTAATACGACGACCAATGTTCTCAAAAACCTACAAACTCGTCATTCTCTGCCCCGACCCTAAACTCGTCCCCGGTCACTGTAAAGTGTAATGAAAGCCCTCGAGAAAAGATGATCACCAAAGTTTGCAATGCACGATAACTATCAATTGCGGTCTTGGTAATCATAGTCCTATTCACCCTTGAAATGGTTGTATGGGAACAATATGAATAAATAACAGGATAGTATCCACCACCACCACCACCCCAACAAGAAAAACAAAACACACACACAGACAAACACACACACAGATACACAGACACACATAGACACACACACACACATCCAACCACCAACCCAACTGGCATCTTTATACATTGACTGCGCAGTTGAGACACAAGCAAAACACCAATCGCAGAACAACTGATATGTGTACATGTATGTCCTCATCAGGCGTAACATTCGACCAAATTCTGGCTAATACATTCATGAATACTGGAAACATCCTCACTAAAATGTGATGTGGCTCAAATCACATTCATCACAACCATTCAAACGTGTAAAACATGTCTAAATCTGGCTACGTAAAATGCCACCCATAAATAGTTTAAACATCATCGCGCGAGCGCATGCGTGCACACACACACACACACACACACACACACACACACACACACACACACACACACACACACACACACACACACACACACACACACACACAGTGGAGAATCATACAGTCACAGAAGCCAAGGTCATAATAATTATGACTGGCACTGTGGCAGGTGTTTCTACGAGCAGCTACAACTCTGAAAGTACTTTAACTCTTTCGCTCCCGCACCCTATCCACCAACTGCAAAAACTTGGCCCTTTGATTCCCTCACCCTATCCACCAGCTTCCTGCAGGAAGCTGGTGGATAGGGAGATGGAATCAAAAGGTTAAGTTTTTGCTTTGCAAGCATCGTTAGCAATACACGATGCTGGTGGACAGCGCGCGGGAGTCAAAGGGTTAAACCTGTTGCTGGGCAACAGCTATCGAACGAACGTGCAGTACAGGATTAACAAGATCTACTCCCCTTTCTCTCAGCCTTTCATATTAAAAAGTAAAAAATGAAATCGGTTTCCAGACTGTCCTTGTGCCACCGAAGTTAACACTTTTAACTCAGATTGGTGACTAAGGCTGGCTACAAAATATCAACAAGACATCATATATGTGTGTCACCGTACAGAAAAAAGTGTCAGTAACAATACTAATATGATTTCTTTACCGTTTACGGTACTTTCCAATAAACATATCTGAATACCTTAGCTGGATCATGCACTCTATATTTCGAGTCTGGGAGCTCTTCGTGTAAGTAAATAGATTCAATACAACATCAGGAACTACTGAATAACACGTCAGAAACTATTCTTGTATTTCTTGGCTATTAGGTAACTTGCTTGTAATGGATGAATCTTTTCAAAAATTCTATTTTCAAATCAAACATCGGGAACTTTTTCTGCTATTATAAGACGTATTTTGAATTAAATAATTCTTTCTATGTTCAACATTGAACGCAAAAAGGAGAGAATGATGTGTGTGTGTGTCTGTCTCTGTCTGTTTTCTGTCTGTCTGTCTGTCTGTCTGTCTGTCTGTCTTCTGTCTGTCTGCTGTCTGTGTCTGTGTGTCTGTGTTTAAGTGGACTCACGTGTGTGCGTGCGCGCGCGCGCGCGCGCGTGTGTGTGTGTGTGTGTGTGTGTGTGTGTGTGTGTGTGTGTGCACGCGCGCGCATGTATGTGCGTGTATATGCGGGCTCGTGTCTGTGTATGTATGTGTAGGTCAGTATTTGCGCACGCATCCAAGCATGCATCCGCGCGTGTGCCTGTGAATATTCCGTGTATGCACATGTGAATTATACAAATGTGTGAACGAAGAGAGCGCCTGCGTGCTTGTGTTTCAACAAAAAACGTGTCGTCTAACTCTTCCCTTTTGATATTTGGGAAACCGCTTCGAGATCCCTGCCATTCCCTCACACAATCTTGTCCTTTCTTTTCACTCGATCAATCTCTTTGGAGGAAAACGTGGAGTGGGGAAAAAAATGAAAAAGAAAAATGAATAATTTCTGGAAAATAGACAGACAAAAAAGGAAAGAAAAAAGAAAGGAAAGAAAACCAAGACAGTCAAGCTGTTCTGTAACCTCGCTTTTCAAAAAAAAAAAAAAAAAAATATATATATATATATATATATATATATAAATAAAATATATTCATTTCTAACACAAGCACTGCTGATTACAAATCTCCGTGCAGGTGAGAAACCGAAACAAATCCAGAAACGCGTGATTTTACTTTTCGTGGTCGCGTTAGACATAGTCAGAAAATATATAATTTTCTCTCTCTCTCTCTCTCTCTCTCTCTCTCTCTCTCTCTCTCCTCTCTCTCTCTCTCTTTCTTTCTTTCTTTCTCTCTCCTCATCTATATATCTCTCTCCCTCTCTCTCCTTCCTTTTCACACACATACACACACACGTTAGACAAAGGAAGAAATATATACGCTCTCTCTCTCTCTCTCTCCCTCACCTCTCTCTCTTTCCTTCCTTTTCACAAACATATACACATACGCTAGACAAAAACAAAGAAAATGTATATGCTCTCTCTCTCCCTCTCTCTCTTTTCCCTTCTCTTCCCTCTCTCTCGCTCTCTCCCTCTCTCTCCCCTCTCTCTCCCTCCTTCCCTTCCTTCCCTTCCTTCCCCCCCCCCTCTCTCTCCCTCTCACATCTCCAGTCGACGTGAACTTTTTATAAAGGAGAGTAATGTTTTAAAAGCAAAAGAAAGACAGAAAGGAAGAAGGAAAGGAAACGGGGAAGGCGAAAGAAAGGTCGAGAGGGGGAGGATGAAGAAGCAAAAGAAGGATAGACTGACATCACTGCTAAAAAAAAGGAAGAAAACTCGAGAAGCCTAAAATCAAATTTTCAGGAAAAGATAACAGCACATTCCCTCAAGGCTGGTGACATTCCATTATCGCGTCGTCCAAGAGTAACAAAACCTCGCTTAATTTTTGTTAAGATCCAACTATGTGTTTGTTTGTGTGAGTGAGTGTGCGTGTGTGTGTGTCTGTATGTGTGTGTGTGTGTGTGTGTGTGTGTGTGTGTGTGTGTGTGTGTTTATTTGTGTGAGTGAGTGTGCGTGTGTGTGTGTCTGTATTGTGTGTGTGTGTGTGTGTGTGTGTCTGTGTGTGTGTGTGTGTGTGTTTATTTGTGTGAGTGAGTGTGCGTGTGTGTGTGTGTGTGTGTGTGTGTGTGTGTGTGTGTTTATTTGTGTGAGTGAGTGTGCGTGTGTGTGTGTCTGTATGTGTGTGTGTGTGTGTGTGTGTGTGTGTGTCTGTGTCTGTGTGTGTGTGTGTGTGTGTGTGTGTGTGTCTGTGTGTGTGTGTCTGTGTGTGTGTGTGTGTGTGTCTGTGTGTGTGTGTGTGTGTGTCTGTGTCTGTGTGTCTGTGTGTGTCTGTGTCTGTGTGTGTGTGTGTGTGTGTGTGTGTCTGTGTCTGTGTGTGTCTGAGTGTGTGTGTGTGTGTGTGTGTGTGTGTGTGTGTGTGTGTGTCTGTGTCTCTCTGTGTGTGTGTGTGTGTGTGTGTCTGGTGTGTGTGTGTGTGTGTGTGTGTGTGTGTGTGTGTGTGTGTGTGTGTGTCTGTGTGTGTGTGTGTGTGTGTGTGTGTGTGTGTGTGTGTGTGTGTCTGTGTCTGTGTGTGTCTGTGTGTGTGTGTGTTTTCGTTCTTTGATTTAACGTCTTTTCACTGTAAGTGATATTAGACGGGGGAGGGGGGGGGGAGGGGAATAAAAAATATATAAATAAACTAAAATGGAGCAACGATAGTTGGACGGGTTGGATTGGAGCAGAGGGGAGACAGAGGAAAAAGTCATAAATAGGTGGTAGAATAGTAAAATGGAACGAAATCTTAACTCTAACATTAGTAACAATTAACTTCAACAATGTGAAGGGAAGATTTAACACTAAAACACAAAATGCATAAAGTTAAAGTAATGCATTAACAGGACTGTTAACTATTGATTCTGAAATATTAAGTATCAAAGATTGATCTGTTACTTTTTTGAAATGAGTTTCAGAATAGTTTTCTTGTGTAAACATTTTCGGTAGAAAAGAACGTAGCATTTTGCAATAAAATAAACAGTGTGTCTGTGTGTGTCTGTGTCTGTGTGTGTGTGCCTGTGTGTGTGTGTGCGCGTGTCTGTTTGTGTGTGCATGTGTGTGTTGTGTGTGTGTGTGTTGTGTGTGTGTCTGTGTGTGTGTCGTGTGTCTTGTGTGGTGTGTGTGTGTGTGTGTGTCTGTGTGTCTGTGGTGTGTGTGTGTGTGTGTCTGAGTGTCTGTGTGTGTGTGTGTGTGTTATGCTGTGTGCGTCTGCGCGCGCAACAGTGTGTGTATTCGTGTCTTACTTCGACATTCCTTTGCAAATTACATATAATTTTTCATAAGATTGTAATTAACAATTTCGTGTGCTTCGAATTTCTACATGAGATTTGTAAATAATACATAGTTTCGTCTTGTTTTTCATATATCAGTACATGTAAACCCGAGAAATGCTGCTGCTGCAGCTGAGGATGATGACGGTGACAGCGACGACGATGCTGCGTTTCTCACCCAGTAACCTTTGCTCTTTCAGCTTTCAACGACCTTTCATAAGAATTTATTCTTTAGCACTTTGGGAGCGATTCCAATAGTATACGATACGATACGATACGATATGATGCGATACGATACGATACGATACGATACGATACGATACGATGCAATGCAATGCAATGCAATGCAATACAATAATTTCTTTATCGACCAAACCCGGAAATAACAATATGCATCCACTTGGCTCATAACACACACTCACGTCATTCTCAAACTCCTTTAAATACTATACAATACAAAGTAATAACATACACCACAATAAAATACTATAGATCATAAATCCAAACCTGCAAATGACTCGTTTTTTAACAAGAACGCACACATCTACTCACACACACACACACACACACACACACACACACACACACACACACACACACACACACACACACACACACACACACACACACCACACCACACACACACACACACACACAATTCGTCAAGGTTCAGTGATAGCACCTATATTATTTAATATCCTTATACATGATCTTCCTAATGTACTCTCAAATCGTGTTGTTTTGGTACAGTACGCTGATGATATATGCATATGGATGAATATTACTTTAAAAAAGACAACTCCCCAGAGAGCACAGAATTACATCAGGAAGGTGTATCAATCTGATCTTGATAGTCTTGGAAACTACATGTTAGAAAATGGTCTGTCGTTATCAACTGAAAAAACTAACATGATAAAGATAATAAGCAGATTACCCTGGGGAATGGATACAAACATACTACTTCATCTATCAACAGCACTTGTAAGATCTAAATTATCCTATGCACAAGAGGTGTTCTTCAGTGCACCAAAATATTTACTAAAGAAGATTCAAAGCTTAGATTGCAAAAGTCTTAAAATTGCACTAGGTGTACCAGTCCATGCTTCAAATCTGGAAACGTACAAAGTTGCTGGAATTCTGTCTCTGAACAACTATCGTGAGCTAGCGACAGCAAAGTTTGCAGTCAGAACTACTTCACAAACGGACAATTTTGTGAGCAAGGAAATTAAACTAAGGTCTGATGTTGACTTTCCAAAACGAGCAAGCAACATTTCATCACAAATGACTGTTGCAACTTATGTATCTGACTTAGTCAAACAGTCTAACATAAATTTGGATGAAATAGCTGAGACACCATCCACAACGCCTATCCCTACATGGGAAATGCTTAAAGCCACTTTTGATATTGATTATACAGATGCTAAGAAATATGAAAATATTAACATTTCGATATGCACAGCGAGAGAACACGTCGATGAAAATTACCGTACCCACCTCCATATTTTTACCGATGGGTCAGTCTTAGAAAATAAATCTGCTGGAGCAGCGTTTTATGTTCCAAAATTTAGAATACAAAAGTCATTTTTCATTGGGCCAAATATATCTATATTTACAGCGGAATTAGTCGCTATTATACAAGCGTTGCATTATTTAGTAGACCTTAAACCTGTATTTGTCAAAGTAGTTCTCTTTGTTGATTCAAAATCTGTATTATATGCCTTACAGTCTTTTGATACAGACACAAGACCTGATTTAATTACTGAGGCAAATCATCTTATACATCGTTTAAGGACAAAAGGTACATATATCAGTTTATGCTGGGTGCCGTCTCACGTTAGTCTTCACGGCAACGAAGTAGTAGACAGAGCAGCTAAGCAAGGTGCACACAACACTGATAATACTATAGAATTACGTATTAAAACTTCCATAAAAGAAGCTTGCGGCTTGCTAGAATCAGCCTCATGGATTCGTTTTCATGAACATTTCAATGAAAAGTTTGTGACACAACAAATGATAAAACATTCTTTTCAAAATGTATGTAAAAAATTGCAGTATTCTTCCATATATCATTCGAGATCAATTGTTACTGTTCATTTTCGTATTCAGCTAAACGCGTTGAAAACAAAATATTGTAAAAATATCAAGTGTATTTGCGGAGAACAGTTCACATTGTTTCACTGTTTATTTTACTGCAAAAAGCTACGTTCCTTTTTACCAAAAATGTTTACACAAGAAAACTATTCTGAAACTCATTTTAAAGAAATAACTTCAGATCAATCTTTGTCAGTTAAAATTTCAGAATCATTGGTTCACAGTCCTGTTAATGTATTGCTTTAAGTTTATGAAGTTTGTACTTTAGCGTTAAATTTTCCCTTCGCATTGTTAATGTTAACTGTTAGTGTTAAGATTTTGTTCCATTTTTATATTTATCCGCTTACTCATGTCTCATACTCATTCTCCCCTCTGCCCCCAATCCAACTCGCCCATCTCCCATCCTCCATTTTTCCCCCGTCTAATATCACTCATAGTGAACAGACGTTAAATCAAAGAACGAACACACACGTGTCATTCTCACAACTACTTTAACCCTCTGACTCCCGCACTCTATCCACCAAATGTAAAAACTTAACTCTGCTTTCCTCACCTTATCCACTAGCTGGTGGATATGGTGACGGAGACAAAGGGTTTAGTTTTTGCTTTGCTTGCATGGTTGACGATGCAAGATCATGGTGGACAGAGTGCGGGAATCAAGGGATTAAACACAAATACAAATCAATCACGCAGAAGCGCTCAAAAAAATCATACTAAAATGTTACAGCAATGGTTACAATAACCCAACTTATGGAGACGCCGATACGACTAGACATCTGAGACAAACTCGATTACAATCTCTTGTAACTGAACGTACGTCTAACGATACGTATATAAATATATCAAGCAGAAACATTTCTGAACACTCACAGACGAAAGAGACGGAGAGACTCAGAAGGCTAAGACAAAAAACAAAAAAAACAGTCTAATGTACACTGGCCTTGAGCCACAAAACAATCGTGGGAGGTGGGGAAGATTTTGCTGATTTCATGCACATTTGACAATCATGTTGTACAATCCCCAATATTAAAGAGCCAATCCCAAATATTAAGGAACCATTCATGCTTTTCTAGTCACAGTGTAACATTTATATTTATTAAACCCAAAACAAATGCGACTGCCCGCTTCAAGCAAACAGGAACCAGAAAAAAAACACGGAAAATAAAACCAGACAGCGCATTTAATACAACAGACAAGACAGGCGCACATTTTCGGCCAACTGGCCTTTGTCACGCGTAAATGTAAGATCACAAACGAATAAACACCAAATACAAAAATCAGGAGAAAAAGACAAAAACTCCCCTGCTGCTTCGTCCAGTTTACGCTTGACAAAGGCCAGTTGACAAAAAATGTGCGGCTGTCTCGTCTGTTGTATTAAACACGTGTTCTGTTTCTATTTTCGTGGGTTTTTTTTTTTTTTTTTTTTTTTTTTTTTTTTTTTTTGTTTGTTTGTTTGTTTGGTTCCCATTTATATTTATATCACCTAAACAGCACCATACCATTGCAGTTGTACTTTCCATCACATCTGCTATCATTCAATAATTGATAATTTTATCACTCCTTCACTTTAACATTCAACCGATCCATCAACCAGTCGACCAGCATGTATGAAGAGCATCCAACAGCTTAAAGCTTAGGGCATGGGGTTTGTTGTTTTTTTTTCTGGGGTTTTTTTTTCGTTTTTTTCTTCCCCCCCCCCCCCTCCCCCCCTCCATAGCGATAAATCTTAACGAAGAATGTTGCAAAACAGGGGAGAGCATGTCACTGGGTGACAGATGAGCTGTCAGTAGAGCGACATTGCGTGATAGTGTAGAAGTGTAGAGGCAATGTTTCTGCTTGATGTATGGGTAGATGATGGGTGGTTGTTTAACACTGGCCACAGGTTCTGAGTCAACTTTTGGCAATGCTATGATGATGCTGGCGATGGAGATGATAATCGTGAGGTATGGAGTCTCATTATGGATTGAGACCGTCACAAGGCTGTAATGAATGCTTCCTTTCATATTATATGGTGTCAACCAGGCCCGAGAGATACAGATATCTGTGGTGTTGGTCAGAAAATCTGACAACGCTGATACTAACGCACCCGTGAAGTGGATGAGACTCGACTGTGTAGTCCCAGTCTTCCTAATGAGCCCATAGCACGCTCAACTCAAGATAAGAGCCCATGGGGGCTGAAAAATTCCACAGTGTTTTTGACAGGACTGATGGGAGTCGAAACCACAATGGCTAGTCCGTTGCGTTAACCACCACACAATGGTAACTACTTTTCTTTTCTTTTCTGTTAGTAGTCCATTAGCTCATTTAGTACCACCATGCTCATAACTTAAACGTCGTGGGTACGACCCTCTGGTAGACCACAGGGGTTTTTTTTGTTTTTGTTTTTTTCTCCTCCTGTTTGCTCAGTTGGTTAGAGCGTCATACCGATAACGCAGGCGGACAATACTTTTTTTTTTTCAAGGCTGTCTTGCCCTGTTGACAGAGCCGTGGGCTCAAGATTTCGATGTCAATCCCAGCCACCTACAACATAAACACTTAACTACCAGTATCTTCATTATCATGTTCCATGCCGCATGGCGTCGGTGATCATGGCCCGCCATACAAACCTATCTTTTATAATAATAATAATATATTTTATTTATATAGCGCAAAATCTTGACAAAATCAAATCTAAGCGCTGAGCGTATACATGCACACATACCTACATACATATGAGCGTATACATGGATACATACATGCTTACATACTTACATACATAAATCTAAGCTGAGCGTATACATGCATACATACATACATACATAAATCTAAGCGTATACATACATACATACATACGTACGCACATGCATACATAACAACTACAATATCTATACAGCGCAAATCTCGACAAAATCAAATCCAAGCGCCGAAAAGACACACACGCACACACGCACGCACGCACGCGCACACACACACACACACACACACACACACACACACACACACACACACACACACACACACACAAAAATCTGTATTATATGCCTTACAGTCTTTTGATACAGACACAAGACCTGATTTAATAATTGAGGCAAATCATCTAATACACTGTTTAAAGATAAATGGCTCGGAAATCAGTTTATGCTGGGTGCCTTCTCACGTTGGTCTTCAAGGCAACAACGTAGTTGACAGAGCAGCTAAATCCGGTGCACTCAATTCTGAAAATTCCATAGAATTACATGTTAACACCTCGGTAAATGAAGCTTACAACTCGCTAGAATTAGCATCATGGATTCGATTTCATGAACATTTAAATGAAAAATTTGTGTCCCAAAAAAGAATCAAACTTTCAGTTCAAAATATCTGTAAAAAAATTCAGTATTCTTCGTTATATCATTTGAGATCAATTGTTACCACATATTTTCGTATTCAAATGAACGCTTTGAAAACTAAATATTGTAAAAACGTTTTATGTATTTGCGGTGAACAATTCACATTGTATCACTGTTTGTTTTACTGCAGAAAGCTTCGTTATTTCTTACCAAAGATGTTTACACAAGGAAACTATCTTGAAAAGCATTTTAAAGAAGTAATATCAGATCAAGTTCTGTTAGTTAAAATTTCAGAATCATTGGTTCACAGTCCTGTTAATGCGTTACTTTAAGGTTATTATTTTAATTATTATTATTTTATTTTGTTTTGTTTCGTTTTTTATGACGATGTTTTCTTTTACATTTAATGTTAGCGTTGTTCTAGTTTCATTTCTCTGTTCATCCATATCCTTTTTCTAAAAACCTTGCCGATTCCTTTTAATTTTTTTTTTTCCCCGTCTCTTACTCTGTTCCCCTCTGTCCCCTCTCCCCTCCCCCCCCTCCCCCCCCCCCCCCAAAAAAAAAAATCATCCTCCATGCCATTTTTACCCGTCTAATATCACTTATAGTGAAAAGACGTTAAATCAAGGAACGAACACACACACACACACACACACACACACACACACACACACACACACATGCATGGCCACAAATGGGGAGAAAAGAATAAAAGCAATAAAAGCAAGAATAAAACCAATGGAAAACCACAGAGAGCACATCATATACAATTATATATTAAAACAAAGTGATTCCCCTCCGAGCGGAGACAGGCTGCAGAGGGGGGTTGAGTGAGGTTAGGATTTTATGCAGAGGAGAAAAGGTGAGTTTTGAGAGCGGACTTGAAGGAGGCAAAAGTAGGTTGCTGACGGACTGAGAGAGGAAGTTTGTTCCAGCAGAGTGGACCAGAAACAGAGAAGGCTCGTGGACCATAGGTATTGAGCTTAGTGCGTGGAAAGCGAAAAGTCAGAGGATCGGAGGCAGAGCGGAGGGTACGTGAGGGAACATAGATCTCAAGTAGGCTTGACAGGTAATCGGGGGCTGCGTTATTTAGGCTTTTGTAGCACATGGTGTCTAGTTTGTACTGTATGCGCTTTGATACAGGGAGCCAGTGAAGTTGTGCCAGGAGAGGAGATATGTGGTCAGCTTTTTTCTTTTTGAGTACAAGGCGTACAGCATTGTTTTGAATGCGCTGTAGGATGTGAATGGTGGAGGCAGGAAGACCAGACAGGAGTGAATTGCAATAGTCAATGCGAGACATTATGAAGGAGAGAACGAGTTTTGCAGTTGTTTCGACAGAGAGATACTTCCTGATCAGGCTTATACGATGGAGATGATAGTAGCAAGATCTGGCAGTTTGAGAAACAAAGTTGTTCATGGACAGGGTAGAGTCAATGCAGACACCAAGGTTTTTAGCTGAATCAGAAATTGGGACTGATGTGTTACATAATGGGAGAGAAAGAGGAGGCAGCTGGGAAAGTTTCTGACGGGTGCCAATGAGGATAGCTTCTGTCTTGTCGTCATTAAGCTGAAGTCTATTGTGTGTCATCCAGTTCTTAATGTCCGAGTAACACTCAGTGGTGCGAGTCAACAGGCGCTGTATATTATCAGGTGAGTCACTATCTTGAAGTTGGGTGTCATCAGCATAGAAGTGGTGTTTTATAGAGTGGGAGTTGATGATGGTGGACAGGGGGGAGGTATAAAGAGTGAAAAGAACAGGGCCAAGGACAGATCCTTGTGGAACACCACAGGTCAGGTATGCAGGTTGAGAGTAAGTGCCATTGATGAGAACAGTTTGTTTTCTGTTTGATAAATACGAAGTGAAAAAGGAGAGAGCAATGTCAGAGATGCCAAAAGTATGATGAAGTCTAGAAAGGAGAATACCATGGTCAATGGTATCGAAAGCTGCAGACAGATCAAGGAGTGTGAGGAGAGAGACTTTGCCAGTATCAGTTGCAAGGAGGAGATTGTTGAGAATGTGTAGTAGGGCAAGTGTATAGGTGATCATGGCCCGCCATACAAACCTATCTTTTACAACTGCAAGTGTATCTCCTACACTTTCTGTCCCCATCCACTCCGCAGAACCCATAGTTTTCCTGATGCTCGTTTTCCTTCTAGCTTTCCTGTTGAGACCAAGTGCTCAAATTTCTCTTCCTCATAAAAATAATGTCCTACAGATGTTGCTTGTCTTTTCCTAGTTTTTGTTTGTTTGTTTGTTTGTTTTTTGTTTTGTTTTTGTTTTGTTTTGTTTTGTTTTGTTTTTTTCATCAATCCTCTTTTTGTGTTTGCCTCTTTCAAATCTGTCTCGTTCGTTTTCTATGCTGTCCATGGAACTCTTCGCAAGCGCTTAGATTTGATTTTATCAAGATTTTGCGCTATATAAATATTGTAATTTTATTATTATTATTATGAAACCACATTTCAGCGGGTTCGATCTTGTTCTGATTTTACCTGTTGCTTTCCAGGCTTCGCATCCGTACAACAGTATTGGTTCTATCTAACACTGAAAACCTCTCTTCCTGATGTCAATTGACAGGCATTTGCTGGCAAGAACGCTTGTCATTTTCTTGAATGCTGTTCAAGCTTGGCCAATTCTGTATTTCTAATGTAATTGAATGCTGTTTTAGCTTGGCCAATTCTGATTATTTCTAATGTACTTCTGCCGTATAGTAGATGACTGTTCTCTGATATTGAAACTTATTAACATGTCTCAATGTTGTGCCATTTGCTTTTGTATTACATGAAAGTTTTCTCGTTTTTGTTTGTTTGTTTTGTTTTGTTTTGTTTTTTATTGATTACCATGACTTCAGTCTTCTTACTTATTTAGCTCTAACCTTATTTCTGCTTTCTACCTCTATGTTATTCACAAAAGTTTGCAGGTCTTCTTCCTTTTCTGCAATTAGAATGGTGTCATCTGCGTAACGAAGATTGTTAATCGTTTTCCCCCAACTTTTATCCCAGGGTATTCTTCATGGTTTCTCATTATGGTCTTGCTGCAAAGTGAAAACACATCTGATAACAGAGCATTTCCTTGTCTAACCCCTCTTTTAATATTTTGAAAATACGTTATATTATTTTTTACTATTATTGCTGCTGTTTGTTCCCAATACATATTCCTCATGATTATTAGACCTTTTCCATCACTATTAAGCTTTTCCAATTGGTTGATCAATTCTTCGTGTCTTACCCAATCAAAAGTCTTGGTATAACCAACAAGACATAAACATATATCTTTACGAATCCCAACTGATCTTTCTATAAGAATTCTTAGGATACATATGGCATTAACAGTTCCCTTCCCTTCAACAATTCCGTTTTGTTCTTTCGCCGTTTCTGGTTTGATTCTGTTCCTTGTCCTCATCATGATTATTCTTAATAGAAGCTTTGTCACATGAATCACAAGCTGATTGTGCCGATGAAGTTCTCATTCTATAACCACTGCTTTTTTTTTTTTTTTGAAGTGCGATGAAAACCGGCTTTTTATTCAGGACTATTATTTTTCAATATCAAATTGATCTACAGCCTCAATCATTTCTATAAACATATTGTCTGGTCCTGGGGCTTTTCTCGTTTAAGCGTGATTAAGGCTCAATCATATAGTTCGATGGTCTGAGCATGATTACGCCTTAAACAGTCAGTCCAATGGTCTGGATGAAGCATGTGGTTTTCATGAAGCTCTCTTTGTTGACCTTGATCTTCTTGTTTACAGCTCTCCATTGGGCCACTGCTCATGTCTTTTATTTCTGAACAGTGGGCAAAATGTAAACTGTGTTCTGAATTTTAAAAACTATTATTTCTGAAATGTTCTGAAAAGACCTAAAGCACATTTTTCTGCATTTTACTTGATTATACAACATGATTTAAAACGAGATGCTCACAGTTTCTTAATCCTCCTCCGGCATCATGTTTGTATCCACAATAAGCAAAAACAAACGAGCAGACGGACATACGAAAAAGACAACCTAGGCAATATCAACAATCTCCCCAATTTAGACAATACAACATCAGACAGCAAATAACTTCAGGCCAAGAGCAGGGACTAGACATCATGACAATGAATTCAAGATATTACCAACTGAGCATGCGCGCGCGCACAGAGAGAGAGAGAGAGAGAGAGGAGAAGAGAGAGAGAGAGAGAGACAGGGAGAGAGTATGCACACAGACGGAGAAAGAGACAGGCAAAAAGAGAGACTGAAGCGGTATTAACCTTTTCACTCCCTTACCCTATCTGCTGGTTTCTGCATTATAAGCTGTGATAGCAAAGTAAAAAAATTACCCCTTCCACTCCCTCATCCTACCCACCCGCCTCCTACAAACAAAAACATGTGGAAAGGGTGAGGGAATGAAAGGGTATGTTTCTGCTACGGATGTGCAGGGTGAGTAAGTCAAAGAGTTAAAAGTTGCAAACTTCAACGGACACATTGCCCAAGCACAGGCACAGGGATGAGTGTTAGGGTGTGTGGTTCCACGGCTGTGTGAGCATCTGGCTTCATTCCAGGAAACTGTGTAATGGGCTTGGCTCCCATATAACATCAAAAACAGACGAGTTTACGAGCACGTCAGCAGCTGTAGCAGAACACTAGTTATTGAATAAACGGATGCTAGCAGGTATGCAGCACTGACCAGTTCATCAACAACTCAGACAATCGGTTCTCTACATGGATGTACACAAAATGTACAATGTCTGGCGTTTATTTATGATTCTGGTACAACACAGCTGGAGCAAAATTTTACTTTTACGACTGCACTAGAAGTCGTTTGTGCACGCGCGTTTGTGTCATTATATGTGTGTATGAGTGTGCATGCAATATGAATGTGTGAGTATATGTGTGCTCAATACAACTGTTTATGTTACCGTCAACAAGTGGCTTACGATGGTATAGCGTGTGTGTGTGTGTGTATGTGTGTGCGCGCGCGCGCCCACGCATTTGTGTGTGTGTGTTCAGCACAACTTTCATGTTAATCGAACAATAAATGGTTTACGATATGTGCATGTGTGTGTGTGTGTGTGTGTGTGTGTGTGTGTGTGTGTGTGTGTGTGTGTGTGTGTGTGTGTGTGTGTGTGTGTGTGTTGTTGTGTCTGTCTGTCTGTCTGTCTATCAGTATGTGTGTGTGTGTGTGTGTGTGTGTGTGTGTGTGTGTGTGTGTGTGTGTGTGTGTGTGTGTGTGTGTGTGTGTGTGTGTGTCCGTGTGTATGTGTCCGTGTGTGTGTGTGTCCGAGTGTGTGCACATGCGTGCGTGTGTACACACAAAATTGTAAACTGTTCATCAGTGTCTGAACACCACTTCTATACGTTTTATTCACAGATCACTGTAGCAGACCACACCACAGACATAGACAGACACAGAAGTTAATATCCTATTGACCAGACCAACTGTTGCTTCGGATGCCTGGTACACAGTTCATCAGTTGTGTGTATAAAATAGTAATATAGGCAAGAGGAGGGAAAGAGAAGGAGGTTTTGGAAAGGTGAGGTGGGAGCTAGGGTTGGAGGGATTAGACAGAGTTTTATGCGAGGGAGCTGGTGATGAACTCCCAACTGCACCAGAAAGTAGTGTTTATTGGGTACAGAGCGAGACCGTTGGGTGCAAACCAAAACGTTTCACGCGTTTCGTAACACTAACAGCATACATCTGCTGATTCAAGGCTGTGACACGATAAACACAACAGCACACGATCTCATGCAACAACTCTCTCTCTCTCTCTCTCTCTCTCTCTCTCTCTCTCTCTCTCTCTCTCTCTCTCTCTCTCTCTCTCTCTCTCTCTCTCTCACCCACACACACACACACACACACACAACGCGTACATTAAGATTTCCAACACTGCTTTTTTATTTCCGTAGTGTGTATGGGTTCGACTACGAGTCAGTATTTACGGAACATTGCGTAGGCCTAGGTATGTATATGATTGTGTGTGAATATTTATTGGCATGTTCGCGTGGGAGTGTGTGCGAACTTGCGATCGCACTTGTGTGTGTGTGTGTTTGTGTTTGTGTGTTTGTGTGTGTGTGTGTGTGTGTGTGCGTGTGTGTGTGTGCGCGCGCGCGTGCGTGCGTGCGTGCGTGCGTTGTGCGTGTGTGTATATGTGTGTGTGTGTGCGCACTTGTGTGTGTGTGTGTGTCTGTCTGTCTGTCTGTGCGTGTGTGTGCGTGCGTGCGTGCATGTGTGCATGTGTATGTATGTGCCCGCGCGTGTGTGTGGAAGGGGGGGGGGTTGCAATCAAGTTCATTTACTTTGCTTGAGCAACTAATGTTCAAATGTCGTGTGTCGCCGTGAAAGAGATTCCCACGTAACGGGACAACAAACCATGTTACAGGACAATAAACCATGGTATCTGTTATCTCTCTTTTACTTTCAGCATTGGACAACTAAGTTCCAAACTGATTTCATCTTCCTGTGTTTCTTGACATAGTACATCTGTAGTCAACGCGACTGAGGAGCACAGACTGCAACGGCGGTGATGAACGAATCAGAGACGACAAATCCAAATCTCGTCACGTTTCCAACGTCTGAGGAAAGGGAGAGGAGAGGGGGAGAGGGTAGGGGGGGGGGACGGAGAGGGAGATTGATATATAGTCGCAAGTTGTGATTTCATCGCTTTTCGCATGTCCTGGGTTCTCGAAAACATCTCGTCAGGCAGATTTTTTTTAAGGAGAAACAGCCAGAAATCGCACGGGGTTAAATCAGAACTGTAGGGTGGGTGAGGAAGAACGACACAGATACCTCGCTGAGGATAACTTGAACGGCTTGTCTTGTAGATTGCCCATAGTGGTTTTGGGTTTATAGGCACTTGCGTTGTCGTGACAAGGAGCGCTCTGCTGGTGCGCACATTCAAACGCTGATCATGGACAGTTTACACAACTGTGCCAAAACACTTTCAACACGATATCTAGTAATAAGATTATATGTTTCAGTAAACTATCGACCACTACAGAGCCTTGGGAGCTGAAGAAAATGTTTAATCCTCAAGATCCACCAATCATACTTTGTTTTACCTTGGGAAAAGTCACTTCCAGTTTTGCCCCAGACCTCATGCAACTGGTCTTTCCTCATTATCATCCAACCACATTTCACCGGAACGTTTGTTCCAGATGCCACAAGCCGTGATCCACCTTTTGCCACGTGTGATTACATAATCGTTTGGGGACCTCTGACTCAAACAATCAAGCAGTCACTTAGAACTCTGACCCCCCCCCCCCCCTTTTTTTTTTTTTTTTTTTTCCTGTTCCTCTGTCAGAAGACTGGATATCAATCTGACAACTAGATTATATTGCCGATTGCCGGACCGTTCAACTGTGCCAGATAAAAACTTCATATGCTGAGCCTCTACAACTACTCTCTTCACAAGCTGAACACTTTCCTTGTTCCGGCCTCGCTTGCACGTCTACAATGGCACTTGTCTCACAAGTTGTTTTTTCCTTTTTTGAACCTGTCTTTCAAGTGGGTTCTTCCTCGTTTGAAGCTATAGGTTACACACTTCTCTCCAACTGTCAAAGCGGTATACATTTTTCATCGGACCGACTCTGAATCTGAGCCTGTGAACTTACTGTTAAGGTACTGCATCTGAGTTGGCCCTATGTACCTGTAGAATCCTTTTTTCGGATGCAAAGTTCGTTACATCACAGTTTTTAATGACGTTATGCAATTGGAATATAAATAGCGTCACCGTGGTTTTGTGCATTCCATTTTATCTCAATACAAATTAAAAACATTTACTATAACAGTTCACATAAAGCATCCTAGTTAGCTTAATTAAAGTGACAAGGCTTTTGGATCAGTCCTCAAATAGACGAAAGCCGACGAGGACTTCATAATGTATTACTGGCAGGTCCGTTCCAACAGCTGACCATCGAGATTGCAGGAAGCACACCTGTGATGTAATCCTGATGTAATAATGCCTTCTTACATAATACGTTGTATGCGTTCGACTTGCCCCCTGAAATGATGTGAAGCGATGGAGTGTGTGTATGTGTGTGTGTGAGTGAGAGTGAGTGTGTGTGTCTGTCTCTGTGTGCGTGTGTGTGTCTGTGTGCGAGCGTGCTTTCGTGCATAATCACGTGCGTACGTGAAAGAGAGAGAGAGCGCGCGTGTGTGTGTGCGCGCGCGCGCCCAAGCGTGCGTGTGTGTGTATGTGCGCGTATGTGTGCGTGCGTTCGTGTGTGCATTCGAGAGAGAGAGAGAGAAAGAAAGAGTGTCAGTGAGTGAGTGTGTGTGTGTGTGTGTGTGTGTGTGTGTGTGTGTGTGTGTGTGTGTGTGTGTGTGTGTGTGTGTGTGTGTGTGTGTGTGTGTGTGTGTGTGTGTTCGTTCGTTCTTTAATTTAACGTCTTTTCACTATAAGTGATATTAGACGGGGGAGGGGGGGAGGGGAAATTATTTTTTAAAAAAAAAAAAAAAAAAAAAAAAAAGTGAACAAAATAAAATGTAGAACGATAGTTGGACGGGTTGGATTTGGGCAGAGGGAAGACAGAGGAAAAAGACATTAGCAGGGGGGGAACAGTAAAATGGAACGAGAACTTAACACTAACAATTAACTTCAATAACGTGAAGGGAAATTGTAACACTAAAATACAAACCGAATAAAGTTAAAGTAATGCATTAACAGGACTGTGAACTAATGATTCTGAAATTCTAACTAACAACGTTTGATCTGATGTAATTTTCTGGAAATGATTTTCAGAATACTTTTCTTGAGTAAACATTTTCGGTAAAAAAGAACGTAGCATTTTGCAGTAGAATAAACAGTGAAACAGTGTGAACTGTTCGCCGCAAATACACTTGACATTTTTACAATATTTTGTTCTCAATGCGTTTAGCTGAATACGAAAACAAACAGCAACAATCGATCTCAAATGATACATAGAAGAATACTGCAATTTTTTACATACATTTTGAACGGTAAGTTTTATCATTTGTTGTGACACAAACTGTTCATCTGAATGTTCAAGAAATCGAGTCCATGAGGCTGATTCGAGCAAGTTGCAAGCTTCTTTTACGGAGGTATGAACATGTAATTCTATAGCATTATCAGCATTCTGGGCGCCTTGCTTAGCTGCTCTGTCAACTACTTCGTTGCCGTGAAGACCAACATAAGAAGGCACCCAGCATAAACTGATATCTGTACCTTTGACCCTTAAACGATGTATAAGATGATTTGCCTCAGTAATTAAATCAGGTCTTGTGTCGGCATTAAAAGACCGTAAGGCATATAATACAGATTTTGAGTCAACAAAGAGAACTACTTTGAAAGACATGGGTTTAAGATTTACTAGATAATGCAATGCTTGATTAATAGCGACTAATTCCGCTGTAAAGATCGATAAGTTTGCCCCAACGAAAAATGACTTTTTTTATCTTAAATTTTGGAATATAAAATGCTGCTCCAGCACATTTATTTTCTAAGACTGATCCATCGGTAAAAATGTGAAGGTGGGTACGGTATTTTTCATCGATGTGTTCTCTTGCTGTGGATATCGAAATGTTGACGTTTTCAGATTTCTTAGCGTCTGTATAATCAATATCAAAAGAGGCTTTTTGCATTTCACATGTAGGGATAGGCGTTGTTGATGGTGTCTCAGCTATTTCATCCATATTTATGTTAGACTGTTTGACCAAGTCAGATATGTAAGTTGAAACAGTCATTTGTGATGAAATGCTTTTTGCTCGCTTTGGAAAGTCAACATCAGACCTGATTTTAATTTCCTTACTCACAAAATTGTCCGTTTGTGAAGTAGTTCTAACTGCAAATTTTGCTGTCGCTAGCTCACGATAGTTGTTCAGAGGCAGAATTCCAGCAACTTTGTACGTTTCCAGATTAGAGGCATGAGTAGGGACACCTAGAGCAATTTTAATACTTTTGCAGTCTAAGCTTTGTATCTTCTTTAATAAATATTTTGGTGCACTGAAAAACACTTCTTGCGCATAGGATAATTTAGATCGTACAAGTGCTGTTGACAGATGAATTAGTATGTTCGTATCCATTCCCCAAGGTAATCGGCTTATTATCTTTAGAAAATTTAGGGCTTTTCTTGCTTTTGTTGAAATATAATCAAAATGGACATTCCAGTTTAATTTCGATGTCATAAAGACTCCCAGAAATTTTACAACCTGTTTGTAATGTAACACTTCACCAAGCAATCTGAAAGTAGGCAAGTTACTTAAAGTACCACCAGAATTAAATAGCATCATGTTAGTTTTTTCCGCTGACAACGACAGACCATTTTCTAACATATAGTTTCCAAGATTATCAAGATCAGATTGATACAATTTCCTAATGTAATTCTGTGCTCTCTGTGGAGTTGTCTTTTTTAAAGTAATATTCATCCAAATACATATATCATCAGCATACTGTGCCAAAACAACACGATTTGAGAGTGCTTTAGGAAGATCCTGTATAAGGATATTAAATAAAAGCGGTGCTATCACTGAACCTTGTGGAATTCCCATATCAAGATGTCGTGAAGTAGAATAACTAGTTCCCACTCTAGCCTGAATAGTTCTATTGGCTAAAAAAGACTTAATGTAATCATACATATTGCCAGATAAACCAATAGATTTCAGCTTGTACAATAAACGCGTATGCCAAACTTGATCGTAAGCTTTTTTCACATCAAAAAATGTAGCTAAAAGACTTTTTCTGCGGGCAAACTCTTTCTTGATGTGAGTGGTAAGTTTAACCAGGTGCTCAACTGTAGATCTCCCTTTTCGAAAACCAGCCTGATTTACTGGAATAACGTTATTTTTATCACAGTAATGTACAAGTCTGTTTAATACCAATTTTTCCAATAGTTTGCTCGTATGGGACGTTAAAGCAATAGGTCTGTAACTGTTTTTATTGTTTTTAGGCTTTCCTGCTTTTAATACTGGTATAACAACAGACGTTTGCCATAATTGTGGTATAGTTCCACCAGCCCAGCATTTCTGAAAAATTTTGTGTAAAAAAATAATATAGTTTTCTGGAAGATGTTTAATCATTTCAGTTGAAACTGCATCAACACCTACCGAACTCCTTTTGTTGCGCAGAGACAAGATAGTGTTTTTTAACTCTTCTAAGGTGATTGGAGAATTAAACCAGAGATCATTTTGAGGTATTGGATCAGTGTATATAGGGTTGTTAGCTGCCATTTCCCTGTAGTGTTTGCAGGTAGGAGTCAAACCATCTACTTTACTATTTTGGGCAAAAAGTTCCACAAAAGTTTCAGCTTTGTCCATGTCGGAAAGAAATTTGTGACTTGTATCAATCATTATTGGACACCTAGGTAAGTTGGCTCCATTTTTCATTTGATTCATTTTTGTCCATACTTTATGGAAATCCTTGAAATCTGAAATTTCTTTTGTGCAGTATGATGCCCAGTAATTTTTCTTTGCTTCAGCGATGATTTTATTACACTGGGTGTTAGCTTTTTTCATTTCCATATGATCTTCAGGTTTCCTGCTTTTGATGTAGATTTTGTATTTCTCTTTTTTATACTGAACTGCTTGCTCACATACCTCCGTCCACCAAACATTACCCAAACGGTTATTAGACTTAAAAGTTTTGAGTTTCGGGATGGAAAGGTCTGCAGCAGCTAGAACTGACTCCTGGAATTTAGAAAACATAACGTCTACATTTTCACTTTCATAATGTGTGAAATCTCGATTAGAAAGAACAGTCTGTGTGTGTGTGTGTGTTACTACTTCTATGCGTTTTACTATGTGTGTACGTTTTACCAACAACAACAAAAGTCTACAATGTATGTCTGTATGTGCTGTTATGTTTGTGTGTGTGTTGCATAATGTAAATGTATGCGCGCATGCATGCGTGCGTGCTTGCGCGAGCGTATGTGTGTGTAGAGTGAAGAGAATGAGGTTGGGGGGGGGGGGGGAGTAGGATGGTTACAGAAATTATGGCCTGACTGACCCGGCTACACAAGGCCATGTGTGTTCAGCAGCCCATCAATAATCATGAACTGCTTATGTAATTCCATTTCTCTTTATTGTCCTCTTTGTCCGGGTTCACTGGACTGTGTGTGTGTGTGTGTGCGTAATTGTGTGTGTGTGTGCGTAATTTTGTGTGTGTGTGTGTGTGTGTGTGTGTGTGTGTGTGTGTGTGTGTGTGTGTGTGTGTGTGCGTGCGTGCGTAATTGTGTGTATGTGTGTGTGTGTGTGTGTGCGCGCGTAATTGTGTGTGTGTGGTGTGTGTGTGTGTGTGTGTGTGTGTGTGTGTGTGTGTGTGTGTGTGTGTGTGTTTGTGTGTGAAGCAACCAGGCGAATGCCCTGCTCTTCACGATTTTTAACTGCCGTGGGATCTTTTCAGCGTGGCAAATCAGAAGGAACAGAAGTTTGCCTCATTTTTCGTCCCCTTCCAAAAGACAGTTCTATTTTCCAGTCACACTAAGGGAAAAAGTTGAGGCTCCAACGGGAAACGAACCCTGGAACCTTGAGTTTAGTTACTTGCTGGTGAAAGCCTGAACCATCCTGCCACCTCTCTCCCTGAACCGTATCAACCCCCGGATACTATACTGTTCGTATACAGCTTTCAACTACGATGCCATGTCCTACATGAAACCATCCGGTTGTACATCTGTCACACAGAAACAGACCAATAAAAACAGACACTGAAACGACTCATCAAAAAAGCAGAGGTCTAACCGACAGTGACAGTCATAAAACGACTCACCACAAAAGCAGAGGGCTAAATGACAGTGACAGTCAGACAAATTGACATTACATGGACACACTGACTCAGTCAGTGAAAAACTTTCTAGTCAAGAAAGAGACACAGACGGGCAAATAGCTTGATGGATGGATTTAGATGGAAATGAAGTCAAACAAACTATTTCACGAAGAGAGACTGACAGATGAAAAAATTTAGAGGGAAATATAAAAACTTTCTACTTAGAGACATACTGATAGATCTTTAAAAAAAATGTGAATAGTGGTAAAATTAAGACAGAAAGATACACCAAGAAAAAACATGCAGAAACATATTAACTCTGAAACGGCCTGATTGTGGTTTAAATTTGACATATCTTTGCTATAATGATAAAGTGCACACACCACACACACACACACACACACACCACACACACACACACACACACACACACACACAACCTCTGAGTGGACAGACCATAAAACACAATGTTAACAGGGACAGAGGGTTAACAGACTGATTACCACATTAGCAATTAAACAGAAACGTGCAAAGACAAAGAGTGAAAGACAGAAACAGAAAAACTAAAGGTATACAACAAACAGAAGGAGACAGCAAACCTCACACTTAAACATTCTATGGACACGCAAGCATAAGGACAGACACACTGATAAGACATGCACAACCATTTCTACCGACTTCTCTGAAAAGTAAATTAGTGTTGTTATGACATAAATTGTGTAACCTGTTAATCCTGCCACTAACAAATGCTGAGTCTTCTGCATTTGCACAGCAAGAACAAGAATAGAGTTTTCTTTGGCGAGAGCTTTTTTCAGCAGAGTCGATACAATCATATCAGGAAGACATCTTAATGATGATATCACACACACACACACACACACACACACACACACACACACACACACACACACACACACACACACACACACCACACACACACAACACACACAAGCATCACACACACACACACACACACACACACACACACACACACACACGCATGCACACACACACATGCGCACACACACACACACACACACACACACACACACACACACACACACACACACACACACACACACACACACACACACCCACACCCACACCCACACACACACACACACACACACACACAACCTATTCAGTAAAATCATTTACTCGTAATCTAAATCATTACAGTTTGTTGCTAAAAACTTTTTTTTTTAAAAAAAGAAGAATTATGAATACAATATAACTGGCAGACTGCAGAATTTTTTCCACTAAATACAGATTTAGTACAGACATGCCTGCAGACAGACTTACACACACACAAACATACACACATACACATACACTCAAACATACCCCCCCCCCACACACACACACACACACACATGCATGTGCTTGCAGACACACTCACACATGCTGTCATATAAATATATAATACCCTAAAATCAACAAGAATGTGTGTGTGTGTGTGTGTGTGTGTGTGTGTGTGTGTGTGTGTGTGTGTGTGTGTGTGTGTGTGTGTGTGTGTGTGTGTGTGTGTGTGTGTGTGTGTGTGTATGTGTATGTGTGTGTATCTATATATGCATGTGCCTGTTTGTTTGTATGTGTGCACAAACCTTACATTCAATCAAACTATAAGAAAATGGAGCGTCATTGTCAGGAAAGAATCAAACTGGAAGAGCATGCAGGAAGTACAATCATTTCATTTGTTTGTAAAGTTCCACAAGATATAACCTTAGTAACATAGCAAACAAACAGAACTGCAAGACACCCATTAGACATGACTAGATGATAGGCACAGGGCTGAATGAATTTACATTAAATCAATCAATGGCATGTTTCCTGAACACTCATTTCAAAACAAATTCACAAGCAAAACACACCAAGCAAGGCTTAGACCAAGTTATAAAGCTGTACAGAAACGTCTCACACTCACAGAGCTGTAAAGAAACGTCTCACACTGACTGTAATAATGAAAAGAACATTCAAATTCACTTTCTGGCCTACCTTTCACTCAGTCCTCCCTCATGTGCGGACATGCTACACTCGTATCAGGGTTTCACTTACACACAAACTACAGAGTAACAGGCAAAGTAAACACAGCGGCCCATATTCAGACAGTGATATGATATCAGTTCCATGAGGTCTATTTCGCCAGTATTCTTTAATAAACATTCTTTCCACAAATTACATGGTCTCTCATTACATGTCTCTCATAAACAAATTTCAAAACTTCTCATACACCTATTTCAAAATGTGTGAACATGGCAAAGGCTCTCATTTCACATTTTTCTTAAATTATTTGCATTCTCAGCCAAGTCAAAAAGGTGAATATGACATTTACTTTTTTCACTCATACTTAAATATATCACATGATAACGAAAGGATCACACCTGCCATCTAATCTCAAGGCTTAAGACAGTAGCTGAGGGAGTCATCCTTGATTTCAATAGAGGACACATGTTAATTATAAACCTAACAGTGACTGACTTTCAAGGAATCAAAGTTCTATCAATGCTTTATCACATCCACCATCTAACCTTAAAGGAAAAGAAAATGGTAAATCCACGTTTGTACTAATCCTTTATATAAAGAAAGGTATTATTCATATGCCATCATGTCTGACAACAAACCTGAAGATGTTAATACACACACCAGGGTTTAAGAAATTTTAAAAACAAAACATGGGGGTTGGGTAGTTGAAAGAACACACATAATGTTTGCCAAATAACCTCATGTTCTGTGTTTAAAGAAAACAGTTAGTCTGACAGAATCCTTGATCCAAGAAGGAGTATGACCTGAAGAAGAGTGATGTAGACCTTATGCTCTAAAAATATCAATTACCATAATAAACACACATGTAAGGAAAAAAAAGAAGGAAACAGACAAATGAATAAAACAAAAATATCCAATTTAAACTGACCTTCCTTATAGACGGCCACTCTGTCAATGCCGCCATCCTCCTCTTTGATGAAGTTCATGAAGTCACCCAGAGAGTGTGAGATGGGTTTGAGTGTGAATTCACAGCTCTCTCGTCGTGAAGGTAAAGGCACAGACACCACAGGCAACCCATCTCGGTACTGCACTGTCACCTCTGCAAGAATGGCAGGGACCATGGCATCATTTTCAAAGTCACGGAGAACTGAAAATAACTAAATGCATAAAACATACAGTGATATACCAGTATACTTGAAAGAACCTCAAACTGATCAGTTTGATCAGGTTAGGAGGTAATTTTGTCTTGTGGGTTGGATGGTTGATCACTGGCTTGATTCCCTGCTATTGCTTGCTTGGCTGTTTCATTATAGGCTTCATGTTTGGTAGGCTTTTTTTTTTTATTATTATTATTGTCGGTTAGTTCGCTGGCTGGCCTGTTCATTGGCTGACTGGCATATTGCTGGTTGGCCAGCTGACCTGCTGGGTGGCTGGTCGACTAGTCGACCGGCTGGCTGGGTGCAACATATTTGGTTGGTTGGCTCGTTGGTTGGTAAATAATGTGAGGTAGCATCCCAATTTTTAGAGGAGATGAATGAATGGCTTGTACGTAATGTGGAACTGTATGGTGTGTCTGTGTGTCTGTCTGTGTGTCCGTCTGTGTATCTGCATGTCTGTGTGTCTGTCTGGGTCAGTCTGTGTGACTACGCATGTGTATTCATGAACAGGTGCATCTGCATCCTAGTTTGTGTCTTTGTGTCTGAAGTTCCATCTTTGTCACATGAATACCCACACAAATATGTGTGTGTGTGTGTGTGTGTGTGTGTGTGTGTCTGAGTGTGTGCGTGCTGTGTGTGTGTGTGTGTGTGTGTGTGTGTGTGTGTGGTGTGTGTGTGGTGTGTGTGTGTGTGTGTGTGTGTGTGTGGGTGTGTGTGTGTGTGTGTGTGTGCACTCGCATGTGCGCATGTGTATAAGTGCCGGATAAAGAGGTGAGAATGAGTATGCATGCTAAGTGTGTATGAGCACGTCCACCACTAATCCAACTTACGAGTTATAATATGATCAATCAACACGAAACCCAATGACAAAAGAAGAAAAGATGGTAAGGGCTTGCTGATTTAGTTTTACATTAACCCTTTGACTCCCGCACCCTGTCCACCAGAATCTTGCATTGTCAACCATGCTAGCAAAGCAAAAACTTAACCCTTTGACTCCCTCAACCCTATCCACCAGCTTCCGGCATGAAGTTGGTGGACAGGGTGAGGGAGTCAAAGGGTTAAGTTTTTGCAGTTGGTAGGTAGGGTGCGGAAGTCAAAGGGTTAAATCTCCCCTCCACGTTCAGAGCACACGAACCAGGTAAAATGTTTCCTTCAGTGTACTGTATCAGTAACCACACAGTCCAGAGGTCAAACCAACCACTCGGTGGGTTTTAAGTAGCTGACCAAACACTACACTGTCAGTCAGGTATGAGGGGGGATGAAAGAGAGGGAGAGGGAAGGGGAGACGGGGGGAAGGGGGAGACTGGGAGAGAGGAAAGGAGGGCGGAGAGAAAGAGGGAGGGGGCAAAAACGGGGGAAAGAAGCGATCAATAAATGGTATAAAGGGCAGGATCACCAAAGAACTGTCCCACTTGCCAGGTACAGGGTATTTAACTGCTTTAGCCTATTGATTGTCAACAGCATGTCTTCCTCCCCCCCCCCCCCGCCTCCACTCCCTCCTTCTGCCTCTGTTTCCTGTACCAAGCACAATTCCAGGTGAGACAGGTGAAATAATAAATACTGTAAAGTGTCATTATTATTAGTGTTTAAAGCCAAGCCTTCTGCTCATGGCTATGACCACCTCAAACAAAGCACACACATCTTAACGCACAGACAGCTCTAAAAAGCAGAAAACCTGGAGATAAAAATTCAGTACACATATCACTGCATTCATGTAAATAATCTAAGGATATTCCCCTGGTGCTGGCCATTCTGGTAAATTTAGAATTAGGGGAATTTAAATGCATAAACGCAACCATTTTGTACCAAAGAAACTTTAAAAACTGGCCAATAGTACCAAAATGAATTGCCACTAAGCAGTTCACACTTCCTTAGAACCGAAATTGCAGTTAGGTATGCAATATCAATCCTATTGGACAAAAGATATGTAAGGCTTTATAGAAAAACAAGGCGAACGGACCAGCAAGGCAAAAAATGAGAATGGAAAAGATGATAGCAAGCAAACGAGCAAAGAAGGAACAACGAGAGTGACAAAAAGAGGGCTATTCTAGCACAGAATTTCCGGAAGGTGGGGATACTATCTGTGACGAAAGAGCCCCTAGCCTCCCTGTGGGGAAACTGTAAACTGTCATCAGAAGTATGCATACAGTGATGGGTAACTGAATGATTTTGTTGGTTCATAACTGTCTCTGTTGACCCCAAGTCATCCTTGCACACATAAGATCTCCTTGTGCTACAAAATAAACTGCAGTTTATACTGTCCTGAAAACTCTGTAATACTGTGGGCACTGGGCCAGAGGCTACTGCAGCAAGACAAATCATCGACAATACATCATAAAGAGTGTTACCTATCCCTTTTAATGTCTCTGTACATGACTATATCATTATATGTTTGGGAAATATGTATGTCTGGGTTTGATCATAGCATATGTAATATCTTACAAGCGAAAAAGTTTAATTGGAAGCATACTGTTGCCATCTAGCTATAAAATTAATATTATTCTTAACATTAGTATTCATGCACACACACACACACACACACACACACACACACACACACAACACACACACACACACACACACACACACACACACACACAAACACACACACAAAATGTGCACACATGCACACACGCACACACACACTTATCAGATATACATATATATATATATATATATATATATATATATATATATATATATATATATATATATATATATATGCAATGTTCAGACTTTTTTTTTATTGTATTCATGGTGAAATGTTTGACTTTACGTATTTCCTTGATCTTCTTTCTTATGTGCATTTTGTTTTTTCTGTTATATTTATATTTCAATTTGCTCGCAGTGTTCTTCTTTGTTTTGTTTTGATACAAGTAGATTCGCAATGATAGATATAATTGGGCTTGTGTACTAGTATCTAAATAATATACACTTGAAAATAAACATTCATTTCATTTCTAATGTATAGCTGTAATATTCCCAATTTCTTCCATTGTGTTTGATCTCTTTATAATCACTAGGTGTAAAGAGATGAATGGCAAGTGTAAATTACAAAATATGGGATTCATGTCAACTTCAATTTGTCTGATCTGGTTATCATCAACATGTTAGGCTAGGTTGATTGTAAAAGCAAATTTATAATGAATACAGCACATTCTCTCAAGCTTGGTTTCATCACCAAACAGGGCCAGGTTAATCATGAATAAGTTACATCTCTTAGAATCATACTGCCCCCATCCCCAGCCAAGCTATGTCACTTAGAAGAACCATACTCATGATACTGTCCCCATCCCCAGCAACCCTACCTTCCATTATTTTTCTTATATTGTAATATATGTACATTTAAAATAAAGTAATAATTATCCCATAAACTAAAATCATTTGGAAATGAGACAGCTGAGGCTTCACTATTCATGGTAGTGTTTTGAGGACATGTCCCACTCCCTTTGCTGCTTTACCCTTGCCAACACTGGACAGGTATCAAATACCCATGAACAGCTGACTAAAATGTCTGTTGTATGCATTAAATTTCTCTTCAGCCAGACTAAACTGCAGTCTAAATGAAAGAAAGGTGCTCTATTTCTATGCCAATGGAGAAAAGAAGCAATCATTAAGCAGCCTGTAAAACAGGGTCACCAAAGAACTCCCCACCTGCCTCCTAGTTTACTGCTTCAGCCTATTTATATTGATTGTAAACTGTCCACCTTTTTGCTCCCTTCTCCTGCCTGCTTCCTGTACTGGAAACACTTGCAGGTGAGGCAGGCAAAACAAGATTAGCCTTTTGACTCCTGCACCCTATTCACCTGCTGCAAAAACTTAAATCTTTTGGCTTCCTCATCCTGTCCACCAGCTTCCTGCAAGAAGCTGGTGGACAGGGTGAGAGAGTCAAACGATTAAGTTTTTTGCTTTGCTAGCAGTGGCTGACAATGCAGGATACTGATGGAGAGGGGTGCTAGTCAAAGGGTTTTAAGGACAAGTGTAAACAGGCACACGAATACAGAGATCTGAGATTTTCAACATAACAAATTCATTGCTTCATCACAGTCTTTCAACCCAGCGGTCAATATGCACATGTGCAGTATGTTTTAGAGCTACAGTTAACACAACTCTGTGGTTCATATTGTCCTGAGCCTTCTACAGACTGTCTGCACTGGGCCATAGACCACTGCAGTAAGACAGAATGTGTGCCACAGAGTGAGTTATGTAATCTCTCTCTCTCTCTCAGTTTCTTATAGATCTACAGCTTAGCAGTCCATTTTGCTCAAGTTTCATTTAATTGTACTATAATCATCAAGTGAAGTGAGGTTGATTTTAAGTGTAAATAATGATCAAAAACACCAACTGTCTTCATTCCAAATTTTATCTGATCTGCCTATACCTGCCTTGCCGGGTCTGGTTAATCATACATCAGGAGGCGTATGTGTGTATAATATACTGTGCATGTGTGTAAACCACTGCATGTGTCTGTATATGTGTACATACACACACACATAAACACTCCTTCACACACACACACACACACACACACACACACACACACACACACACACACACACACACACACACACACACACACTCTCTCTCTCTCTCTCTCTCTCTCTCCCTCCCTCCCCTCCCTCCTCTCTCACTCACTCACACACACTTAAATAACACACACACAACACACACACACACACACACACACACACACACACACACACACTCACACACACACACACACACACACACACACACACACCACACACCACACACACACACACTCACACACACACACATACATATTGTACACACACACATGCACATACAAACACCACAAATACATTCACAGCCTCCTTGTCCATCCAACTAATCAAGTAATTTAAAGATCTCCCATTTTACAAAAAGGAGACTAGAATGAAATAACATAGGAAGTTAGGAAAGATAGACCTGATACTCACCATTGCGGTACAGCACCTGAGTGCAGTAAAATGAGCACGGACATGCTGAGCCAAGCACAGCCTGACTAAATACCTGCAACATGGCACACAGTACAAAGCAACAACAATGTAAACATCTACAGAACCACATTTTGAACACACACACAACAAAACACACACCACACACACACACACACACACACACACACACACATGAAAAATATAATGCAATATGTACAACACAGGATCATGCACACACATTTTTCTCCTCACCCCTCTTGCACACACACACATACAGAGAGAGAGATAGAAAAAGAGAGAGAGAGAGAGAGAAACAAACACATACACGCTAACACACACAAACATGTAAACAGTATACAACACACAATGACATGTTGAGTACTTTAACCAGCAAAATAAGAAATTTCTTACAGGCCTGTATACAGTGTGAATAAACATGGATCAATTCTAAGGGACTGGTCATAAAACATGAAAAAAGTTGATGAGCAAAACTGCCTTATAAGTTATATCTTCCTACTTTTGTAGACGAATCTACCCAAATTTCACATCAAACATCTGTTGTAACATAAAACATTCTGTACAACACAAAGCATCTTGTACTTGAAGTAACTGTTCAAAACTTGCACAAACTGATATTCTAGGAATAACAAAACACAGCCAGACAAAAACAAGGATCCTTAATGAATGTTCAGTGATTTGTATATGATATCCACCTCTCTTCACATTTCATAACTATTATGATTTCAAGCTCTCTTGTGTTGTTTTTGTCCTATGTTTTGTGTATTTGATTTTTTGTTGCTTTTCTTTTGTGTATGTTTGACAAAGTTCAGCTGGCAAAATTTCTTCATATGAATGTCTTATGTGAAAAAAGTACACATCCTCATTTTATTTTCATGTGCTTCTGGTCTCTACTGATAAGCTTTGCAAGAGTTATAATTTTGATCTTTACTGACAAGCTTTGCAAACGTCATGATTTCAATCTCAATTGATAACAAAAGTTCAATCAATTTTTTATGCTGCAACCCTACATGCAAATGGTACAGACTATAAGTAAATAGTTTGGTATACCTCAGCTGAGAAATGTATTTATTATAACTTAGAGTAAAACTAAATTGATTTTTAGTACACTGACAAGTATAAGTATACTAAATAAGCCACAAAACCGTCAACTACAACTTACAACAATGAACTACAATAACACTACAGTAGACTACACTTTTTGCAAGGATATCATAATTTACTGCTACTGTAACTAATATTCAGACATAAAACATATAGGATAAAGTCTGTAAGAAGCCTTTTTGTTTTATCCCTGTGATAAAATTGGTTCGAATTTTTCATTATTATAATATAAGTGTGTTTGTGTAGAGCCAAGTGTCTGACACAACCAATGGACCAAATATAATGCAACATAGGAAAATAGGCTGAAGCATAAAACTTCTATGTCTGAGTTTTTAACTCATTTTAAAATTTCGAATCAATTTATAATAAATTAATACTCAAAACAAACAGTTCAGATATCTAATTTTAAACAAAAATTTCTAACCACTTTTTCGGATGCTTTTTGACTTTGGGAAAGTGATGATTAAATTTAACAACTTGAAACATGGAAAACTTTCAAATGTAAAAATTATCCTGTTATTTTTAATCATAGCTTTGACTGGCTGGCTGCGTTTTTCGCTGGATTTCCCAATGCTGTATCCTGAATGCAGCTGAAGTAATAGAACTTAGAAGATGCTAGTGGTAATCCTGTGTTTTACTTAGAAGTGGCTACTGTCACTGGTATTCGTGCTGACTGGACTTAGATTGGATTCTTGCTTATTTGTCTGTTTTTCATTTGTTTTTGTTTTGTTTGTTTGTTTGTTTTTGTTTGTTCATTTGTTTGTTTGTTTGTTGTCACAACAGAATATCACTGCATAAAATGCAGATCGCCCTCTCTAGGAAATGCATATTATCAAAACACAGACCTACACTCTCCCCCTCCCTTTGTATACATGTAGTTTTACTTACTCTTAAAATAGATTTTTTTTTCAGAACTTTCCAAGTGACAATTCTTTTGTTGTCATGGGAGTTTTTTAAGTGCTAGGTACATGTTGCACTAGGACTCATTCATCGTCTCATCTGAAAGACTAGCTTAAACCACCTTGCACAGTCCACTAGTGGAAGGGGAAGAAACCAAGATCAAAACAAAGACAGCTCACTACCTGGTTCTAACTACTGTGCCACATACTTCACTCATAAATAGTTTCAGCACGTTTCTGTCTTCCTGAAACTCCACATACTTCATTAATAAATAGTTTCAACACTTTTCTGTCTTCCTGAAACTCACTGTCTTGGATTTTCTTTTCTTTCTGATTTTATATTTGCTTGTTTGTTTTATTTGGATTTTGTTTTGTTTTGTTTTGTTTTGTTTTGTGGGTGCATTTTTTCTTTTCTAAACCTGTTAATTTTTCATTTTGTGTTTGTGACTTTATTTGTTTGTATTGTATGTGTATGTGAGTGTGTATGAGAATGTCTGTGTGCGTGAGACAGTGTGTGTGTGTGTGTGTGTGTGTGTGTGTGTGTGTGTGTGTGTGTGTGTGTGTGTGTGTGTGTGTGTTTTCTACTCCCCCTTCCCCACCCCGTGAAAATTGTCGATTCTAAACACTCTGACCACCACTACGTTGCTAAGCAACACTGAATCAACGAATATTGAAAGCCTATGCCGCTCATGCACTGTCATTCATCCAAACGTCTTGCCACGCCCACGCTTAGCATTCCGCACGCTCAGGGACAAGTTTCTTGTTCTACAGTTCAGCCACGCAGCAATCCCAAGTGGACTTCTGAAAAATGTTACTTGCAAGAAACGTGTCCTCGAGGTGAAAAACGTAGTCTAATGGTTTGTCCACTCAGGCAAGGCAACGAACGAAAGCGTGTCTATTCAAACACTTCCAAGGTGCAACTGTTCAATAGCACGGTTCAAGCAGACCGCGACTGGAAAGGCTGAGCCAGTCAGGTACTATGCAGCATTCCGACTCGTTACAAACTTGTTGAACTGCGTTAAAAACAATGCTTCACAAACAAAACAAATCGGAACAATTATTTGCCACTAAGCAAGGTTACCTGTATTCGTCCTGACGAAGAGTGGCGCTGCTTTTTGGCAAAGGGTCCGTACAGAAAACTCCTCCGTAGCAGAAGTCTCAACGGTGAAACAGCCATGATAACACACACACACTGAACTGCCGACGCGTTTTGCGCGAGGTTGTGCGAGAGCAGACCCACAGGTGCTTGCGGAAGACATAGGCCTAGCTGGTTTTCGTGTTTTTTTTTAAATTTCGCACCGGATTTGTGAACTATGACCGAAATTCGTCAGAGAGTAGGTCAACTTGCGGCTGCCGATGGACTGACCAGTCAGGTTCGTACGTGACAGACTGTAAAATTGAAATAGGTTGAGTATAAATTGTAGAGCAATTCGTTGGATCGGTGATGATTTTTATTTTGCTATGTGTTCGCAAAACTTGTTTAAAAGTTGTTCAATCCAAGTTCGTCACTTTTTGTGGTAATCCTTCCGTATAGTCTAGATCTAGACGGTGGGCCTACTGCAGTATCACGAGTATATTGTATGTGCATCATTAGCCATAATAGGCCTTTTATGTCACGGAACAACAGCAGGCAAGATCATCTTGAAGTTGAATGGAACATGAAAATATCTTGGATCCTTTAACTAAACAAAATCACACCACGAGTAACCTTTGAATTTTAGATAGACCAGCAATGTGAATGTAGGCTTTCTATCAAAATTGTTGTTCACTGAGGTTGGCCCAGCATCACGATGTAACGATACCAACAAGTCAGCTGACCAGCTTAGCCAACATCAACACTTAAATTTTGCCAGTTCTACTTCTATTTATCTTTCACTTTGTGAACGCACGCACACAGTGACACACACTCGCATTTGTGTGTCAGTGTTTGTATGTTACTTTTATGTGACTTCGTCGTACACACACACTCTCTTACACTAGTTACAGTTACACACGAATATTTGTTTCAGTGTGTGTGTGTGTGTGGAGAGGATTAGGGAGAGATTGGGCTGCTGCCGGGAGTGGGACTGATGGAGCTCTCACATAAACTGTGCGGTGTTACTTCTTTTTAAGTCAAAACTTCTTTTTAACCCTTTGATTCCTGCACCCTGTCCATCAACTGCAAAAAAACAACCCTTTAACTCCCTCACCCTATCCACCAGCTTCCTTTAAGAAGCTGGAGGATAGGGTGAGAGAATCAAAGGGTTGTGTTTGCTTTGCTAGCATGGTTGACACTGCGGGATGCTGATGGACAGGATGTGGGAGTCAAGGGGTTAAAGTGTTTGGTTATAACAAGCAAAGTTATCAGAACGAAAAAAAAACAAAAAAACTTCTTACATGCTCACGTTCATCTGTTTATGCCCTCTTTGTGTGTGAGAGAGCATTTCTGGAGGCACACCCCCAGTTTTAGTATTGTTTTTGTTCAATTTATGTTTGCTCTCTCTCTCTCTCTCTCTCTCTCTCTCTCTCTCTTCTCTCTCTCTCTCTCTCTCCTCTCTCTTCCATCTAATGCGGGTAAGCTCTTGAGAAAGCCATCTTATTTTCTTTGTGTGTTATTTTTGTTTAAAGCCCAGCCAACTGCATAGAGCCATATCAGGGCTATAACCAGTTTCAAAACGTGCCACTTCAACAAGGGAAAAAAGTAGAAAAGCAATTTAAGTACACATATCAATGCATCCACACACATAATCAAAGGAAATGCCCCTGGCATTGCGCACTCCGTCAAATTTTGCACACAGGGGATTTAGAAAATATACCTGAATACAAATTGAAACACAACTAAAGATACAAAAACATGTTAAAAATGGGCCTAAATTAGGCCTACTTAAACATGCTTCCACATTCAATTTCCCTGGAGCCAAAAATGCTTTCAAATACATGCATCCAATTATCAGTCCTGAGAGAAAGTATGTAACACTTTATGGAACACATACAGGTCAATGGACCAGAACTGAGAAAGGCAAAAAATGATAGGAAGAAATGACAGAAAGCAGAGGTACGAGGCAGAAACAAAGAGAGTGACAGAAAAGAGGAAATGTCTGTTACAGAATTTGCAGAAGGTGGGGGATACCGTTTATGCTGAAAGAACCCCAGTGCATCCCCACGGGTTGTGGGGGAGTGGGCATCCTGATGCCGTAACTTCAGTTCTAGCCTGAAGCATAAAAACTGGTCTTGGTTCCATGCCCCTTCCTGCGGGCTCCAGTAGCGCAGTTGGTTTGAGCATCGGATTCACACGCTATTCATTGTGGGTTCAAATCCCGGGGTGCGCTACATTAAAACTGGCCCTTTCACTGTCCCATCTTAACATCATTGTTGTTCTGGTGGAGTCAGTATAGGATTAGAAAGGTCCTCCTTCCCCCACTTCTCTGTTGGCTATATCACCTGAGGTGGGTGCCCACGTAAAACCTGAACCAAATCAATCAATGCCCCTTCCTCCTGCCTCCCAATTTTGAAGGTCTTGCCAGTGCATAAGATTGTGTACAGGCTTAAGGTGTCCCCCAGAGAATTTCTGGTGAAGCTGAACTGAATATATATATATATATATACATATTTATGGAATGGTCTAAGTGCTATGAATGCCTCTTCCACAAACTCCATACTCAGATTTCTTTTTTTTGTTTTGTTTTTTGTTTTGGTATTGTTTGGTAGCAGAAACAGAAGTTTCATAGGGTAATGATGTCATTTCAAGGACCAACACATACATGAAATGAACATCCATAACTATGCTGATTCAGACTGAATTATGGTACAAAACTAGATTTCAGCTGCATTGAATAGAGTTTCATTGATGGATTTAAAAAAGTAAATAAAAATATCTTGCATACTTTAATAAAAACTGTGTATGACTATGAGTCTGCTGTTTATTTTCACTGTTATTTCACTACACATCCTCATGCAGTGTGTTGCCTGTTTTCATATCAACTGGTGCAAATTGTACTGCTTTCAGAGATCAAGCTTCAGAATCTGTGAAGTTATGATACCTAACGCCTCTTACTGTTTCTTTCAATTATTAATCTCAAGTGCAACGACTCTAATGCTGCATGTGAGGTTGAAATATGTTGATTAGTGAAGAAAATATACGAGTCATAATGAATATAATTTCTTGAGTAAAATCATATCTGTGCTGATGATCTTAGTGGTCAGACTATAATCATGATTTCTGTGGTTCAGTTCAGGTGGAACTACTGTTTCAGAATTTCCTTAGGCTATTCTTCTATTGGGAAAATTTCTGCTTGTGGCCTCCAGTCCATCCAGATGTGAATGGTATCTAACCCTTTGACTCCTGCATCCTGTCCATCAGCATTCAGCATTGTCAACCATGCTGTCAAAGAAAAAACTTGTCCCTTTGATTCCTCCCTACACCAGCTCATGTAGGAAGTGGTGGATAGATGAGGGTCAAAGGATGAAGTTTTTGCATTTGGTGGTTAGGGTGTGGGAATCAAAAGGTTAGCTAAACCAGTTTATTTGTAGATGGTAAAGCAGCAAGGGAGAAGAGTGGAACCTGCCCTCAGATAGCTGGCCTGAGATTAGTGAGGTGTTGACCATCTCACTCCCCTACAAGCCAGCTTTGAGTTATTGGACACTTTTAGCTTTTCCTTCTTTTAATTCAGTTCTTTCATATTGTTAGGAGAGAGTTGTCTGTCTGCCTGTTTTGTTTGTCTTTGACAGTTTGAGAAAAAGATGTGTATAAGATTTTATCAGCTCTGCATGGGTGGATCTTTACCAAAATTTTGGTCAAATTGTTGACTGTTGAGAAAGCTCCAAATGCACAAAACCAGTACTTTCTGAGAAGGCATGTGAACAACACTTTCTCTAGAACTTCTGACAATATTTAAGATTTGATGTCACTATCGTGGCTGTTTACAATTTATTAGCTGCATGCCGAGTTTCATTTCAACCAAAGCAACAGAAAGGTCACAGTGACCTGGAGAAACAGTACAAAGTCTGGATTTTCTGTATTACTTTTCGTTTAAAAAGGGAGATTGTTAAACTTGCTTTACCATTTTGTTATTATCAGTCCAACGTCTAGTCCTTGTTTTACATTTGTATTGGAGTTCTTGATTCTGTATCTTTTTGGTTGAAGCGTACCTGGTTTATTTGGCAGAAATAGCAAAGTTTTTTGATACCTTCAAAAACATCAGTACAGACATACATAGTTATGTATGATGAATTCTTGTTGATTCAGACCCACTCACAGTCTGACAAAGGAAATGATTTGTCAGTTCAGTTTGTTTCAGGCGGTTTTGTGTTATTCATGATGTTTATCTGCTTCTTTATCATGCCATTTAGCCACACTTGACTGTTGACACCAATGAAAACTAATCTTGTCAGCTTTGCCTTGCAAGGCAGGAAAACCATCAGTCACTTGACCAGTTGGCTGTAGCTTTTCAGTCTGTCATATTCAAAATTAAGCAGTCAGTGAACAGTGCAGCTAGATGTCTTATGGAACTTGGAAGTGGAAATTATACCAGCTGAGAGTGAGATTGGCATTTTCTGTGAAGGAATAGAGTTGAACTTTCTACAAAAGTATAAATTGTACATACATTAGACATGGTGGTGTAAATTTGTGTTGACTTGGCATGTAGCCTACATACATATGGATATGTAAAAATTCATGTTGTATAACATGTGCATATGGTGATGTAAATGTGCGTTCTATACACAGTAATGTATATTTGTGCTAACATGGCAATTGCACATGATGATGTAAATTTGTGTTGATGTGGCATGTACATGTGAATATGAAAATCTTTGTTGCATGAAATTTATACATATTGTAAACACAGCATGGTGATGTAAGTTTGTGCTGACATGGCATGTGCGTATGGTGATGTAAATTTGTGTTGACATCGCATGTATGCATGATTATGGTAATGTAACTGTGTATTAATATAAGATGTAAACTGGTGTTGACATGCAGAAGGCAGCTAGTGAAGCACAATTATCAGAGAGTGAGGAGGAAGATCCGATCAGTGAGCCTACACGTTCTGTGAGTGAACAGCTGCCACAGGCATCTGACAAAACAACAGAAGTATTGGACAATGCACTGAAAGGTCTTCATCCACGGTTAGTTGCTTTGCTTAACTAACACAGCTTGTTGGTGTTTTTATTTGTTTTTGATTTGGGGGAGATGTCCCGTTTGGTACATTTCCCTCATGTTCAGCACATCTCAGTCCATACAGTATAAAACATGAACTAGCATCCTGGAAGGAAATGGGAGAAGGAGGAGAGTACTTGAATAAAAAGGAATAAAAAGATGGTAAAATAGTATGTAATCCTGCTCCAGCACAGCGTAAGCATCCAAGAATATTAGTAATTTATTTTGAGTTAATTAATATAATTTTTCTACACAGGACACATCTATATCATTTAATTAGCTTCTTTATCTTTCAGCATTATATGACATTTTAATCCAGCATTTATTAAGTCTGTGCAATCTGGTATGTAATATTGTGCAATCTGATATTTAATAAGATTATTATCAATTGATGTCAGATATGTCATAAATTATTAGTTTTGTATGATCTGGTATCTTGAGTCATAAGATGTATTATCTATTCCGGTAAGCTGGCATATTTGCTTAAGGATTATTGTCCTTATCAGATGTAATATCTTCAGTTCAGAAATGTTGTTTCAGGTCAGGGTTTTGGTTAAGGTTAGGGTTAGTTAGAATACAGTAGAGGGGTAGCAGAAAATGTCAGACGTTCGCTTGCCGATTACTAAACTCGAGGTTCCAGGGCTCATTCCCCATTGAGGCCTTCACTTTTCTCCTCAATTTGACCGGAAGATCAAACTGAATGTTTAGTCCTTTGAAAGGGGATGAAAAACAAGTCCAACCCTTATGCTGTCTGGCTGCACACGCTACAGATCCCACAGCAGTTGAAAATCATGAAGATCAGGGTATTCGCCCAGTTAGAAAGATCGATTATTTCCCAGGTCTCTCTCCTTGAAGGCTGATTAACTCTTCTTGCCTTTCTAAAGACTTTGTTAAAAAAAAATTTGGAATGGATGGCATTGTGCTGCAGCAAAGCATTTTCAACGGGAAGAGCACCTGAGTTTCGTGTGGGAAATCCATTGTGACAAAAAGAAATGAATATGAATGAATGAATATGAATTTGTCTTGTCTCTTTTATTTTATCATGAGTGGATTCAGTCATCATGCAGCCTGATATCTTCAGAGATTGTTTAATCCTTGCACTTTAAGTCCATCGATAAGCCTGATTCATTCTGCTAATACCATCACGGCTGTAAGTTGTAATTTTGAGCATTGACTGACTCAGTTATTTAGAGGTGTTCAAGACTGATGTAGTGCATCAATGCACACTACTTGATAACTATTTGACTCCCACACCCTGTCCACCAGCAACTTGCATTGCCATCCATGCTAGTAAAACAAAAACAACGCTTTTAAATCTTTAACTCCCTTACCCTATCCACCAACTTCCAGCAGGAAGCTGTTGGATAGGGTGAAGGAGCCAAAGGGTTAAGTTTTTGCTGTTGGTGGACAGGATGCGGGAGTCAAAGGTTAAAAAACTTAGAAAAGAAGTAGAAGAAAGGTGATAGCGCCGTGCATACAATTTCTTTGCATGTATATCTTACGCTTTGTGGTTCTGTTATGTTGTTTTACACAGCAGTGCAATGAAAATCGGTAAATTTACTAAAATGATTATGATAAATTGAAACAGATGAGCAGATGGAAATGAAATGTATTTTACTAAAGAGCTTAATATTGGTACCTCTTGCCATACTCTTTCGTATAAATGTCATTTCCATGCGAAGAGGACAGACAAATAAAATGATTTTCTGCTAAATATTTTGCCTTATCACGCATGACAAACTTCTTTCCTTTCCAGGAATACACAGTAGTTGTCTCAGATTTGTACTGAAATTTGTTTTGTTGATTCTGAGTTCCCAAGTTTGTATGTATGTATGTGTACATGTATGTGTGTATACATGTGGTATACATATATGCATATGTATGTATATATGTATGCGTGCGTGTGTATGTATGTATGTACGTATGTATGTATTTATGTATGAATGTATGCTATTTATTTGTTTTGTTTATTTATTCATTTATTTACTTATTCATTTATTTACTTATCTATTTATGTATTCATTTATTCATTTATTAATTTGTTTATTCATTCATTTATTTATCTGTTTTATCTATCTATGTATTTATTTATCTGTTTATTCACTCATTGTTGCTTTCCCAAAAGATTTCCTCTGTGCTGTTACTGTTTATTAAATGAAATTACTTGTAGTAGATTTGTTCAACATATATTACTTCAAACAAGTGGCAGTAGTGTCTGACAGTTTGTTATGCTTTTCTGTGTGTGAGAACAGATGGCGAAATTGGATAGTCCGTGGCATCTTCGCGTGGGTTATGTTGGGTGCCTTTGCCTTTTGCATCTATTTGGGTGTCCTTCCCTTTGTCTTGGTGGTACGAGTTTGCTTCCTTTGTCACTTAGCCTGTGTGTTGTTTCCTCTCCCTTTCTTTTGTTATTAATATTACTCTTTGATGTATTGATGCTTTTTTGTATTTTAGAGTTCTTGACAAATAAATGTAGATTAGCAGCTTGGAAAATGACTTTTAGTTACTAACTTTTACTGTTGAGAAAGAAAATATCATTATCATTGTTATTTTTAATCCTATTAGGGGTTTCTTCCCTACTCAGTAATGGTTATTTTATCTTTTTGACTTTTAATGTGGTTTGTTACTTTTTACAAGCTGCTTAGTTTACATCCTGTGCCTACACTTGAATTACTGCGCTTGAATTATGTAAAAAGACCCAAGATGTTTGCCAGTTCTGTACTTGATTACTTTGAGAATTGGTGAGAATTAAAATTCGATGTTTACATGGTGCTGTTTTCTGAGAATATTGCACAGCGTATTTTGATCTCCAGGAAGCATTTTAATTGTTAAAATTTGTCTGAGTGTTTTCATGAGAACGTATGTGAAATTGAAATAATTGTAACATTTAGAATGTTTCCAGGAGATCTGATTGCACTGTGTACCTTGGTCCTGGTTGCCAGTTGTAAACATTGCTGGTATTTCCAGTAAATTCCCCCATCACCATTATATCAGACTGAATGTGAAAAAAGACAGTTCTAATTACATATATTCTGTTTCATGTATTGAGAGAGCACATTATTTCTTTGTCTAATATCTTTGATTTTGTTATATATTTTTATGTTTTGAATTTGACTTTTAAAGATTGGGTTTTATTCAAGAGGGATTCATTGTGCTCAGACAGTTCCATATGCATTCCATTCAGATCTGCTTACAGTTATCTGGCAGGCTTATTTAGCCTGTGTAGTAGTACTGTTTGTACTGGCAAGTTCTTGAAGAGAGGCAGGAGAAATGGGACCATTGAAACACTGACACTGCCAGAACATTTGAAGATAGGTAGCAAACAGCAAGTTTTACTCAAATTGTAAGTCCAAGGTGGTGGTGGTGGTGGTGGTTGTTGTTGTTGTTGTTGTTGTTGTTGTTGTTGTTTTATTAACAGAGCCCATCAGTACATCAAAAGTCAGAGATGCAAGAAGATACCATGTATTTATTTGTTTGGCCATGCTCTTTATAAATTGAATACCAAAGAGACAGTGTGTTTATGTGAGAGAAGGAGTTACATAGTTAATCTGTTGTTTGATTTCATGGGACAGTTTACTGGTTTATATGCAGGTAATGAAAGCATAACTCTATTTCTTAAATTCATTGAAAAACTATTCATTTCTGTGTATTTTTACTCTGTGATTTAAAAGTAATGTATTTTTTGCAGATTCTGGCGCTCCAGATTATGTGTTACCATGAGATCATCACCATTGGCCATGTCGTCTATCGAATGTATAAGTTGCCATGGTTTCGAGTACTAAGCTGGTACTTCCTGTTTGTCTGCAATTTCTTCTTTTGTGGAGAAAGCCTGATTGATTATTTTGGACTGCTGATGTCTAGAAGAGTAAGTGTACACTCTCACTGTCCCATTTTGTCGACACCTTCTATCTATTTCTGTTATTTATTCATTCCTAACTTAGGTTTCAGATTCAAGATTGCAACAGCTATGGCAACAATTTTCAAACTGAACATAATGTGGAGAAGCAGAACCATCAGTTTCACCACAAAGTACATAATCTGGAGAAGCAGTACCATTAACTTCATTAAAATAAGAATTGGAATAGCAAGGCAAAAAAGGGTCCAACTCAACAATGTTCGGAAAGACATAGGCATACCAAATGGCCTGAAAATTAGACTTTATGAAAATGTTTGATCTGGCCAATCATGATTTATGGCTGTGAAGCCTGGACTCCGAGAGAAGCTGATTACAAAAGATTTGAGACAACAGAGATATGGTTTTGTCAGAGACTATACATGTATTGTGTCAGATGGACAGATAGAAGAACTAATGAAAGTGTCCTGGAAGAATTTGATACCACCAGAAAACTACTAGCAGACATCATCAAGAGAAGACTAAAATACATTGGCCATGTGTCACATAGCAAGAACACGGACTTCATGGCAACCATTTATCAAGGAAAAACAGAGGCAAAAAGGAAGAAAGGCTGACCTCCAATCTCATACATCCAGAACACAACCAACATCAGTGGCCAAAATATTCAAGAAATTGTCCACAAAAGTCAAGACAGAGCGGCTTGGAGATGGGGGGGGGGGGGGGGGGAGTGGTCAGAGTGCAGCAGCCAGCACTGAACCTGGTGATGCCGACAGGAGGAGGAGGGTGGGTTTCAAACCCACAACTTTCCAGTCATTATTTGATTGTGCTAACCACTGCTCTATGATGTCTACTATTTAGATGCAGTATTTGTTAATTCCTTGTTCTGCCATACTTTGAATGACAAGTGTCAGAAAGCAACCGCCATGCTTATTAAAGTTTAGGTGTAGGGGTAAGGGTTTTTCATTAATAAAAACAAAAAGAAAATTCAAAAATTACTCTTGTCAGTGATTATGCTTATTCATATCAGGCTTTTTTTGTTGTTGTTAGATTTGTGTTTGTTTGCCAATTTGTTTGTTTGTTTGTCTGTTTTTAAATGTTTGGTATTTGCCTTTTGATTGTTGATGCATTTGATTTTATGTTTGTTTGTTTATTTTTGAATTTTAAATATTATGACTAAAATTTTCTGAACATTTCAATCACTTAGACATTCTTGGTTTCACTGATATATGGTACAAATTTAACTGTGTACAAATTTAAATGTCAGTAATTACATAGCCAGGAAAGCGCTTTGTATTATTGTTGTTTTGGTTGTTTCTCTTGTTGGACTCAAAATTAATGGTTTATCTTGTTTCAGGATTTCTTGCGTCCTTTTGTAACCTACCGCCGTTTTATCTCATTCTCCTTGTATATTGCTGGTTTTGTAGCCTTTGTCTTCAGCCTGGTGAAGAAATTCTACTTCAAACAGTTCACATTGGTATGTTGCTTTTTTCCCTGTCTTATATTTTAAGCCTTTGACTCCTACACCATGTCCACCAGCATCCTGTGTCGTCAACTATGCTAGCAAAGCAAAATCTTAACCCTTTGACTCCCTCACCCTATCCACCAGCTTCCAGCAGGAAGCTGGTAGATAGGGTGAGGGAGTCAAAGGGTTAAGTGTTTGCAGTTGATGGATAGGGTGTGAGAGTCAATGGCCGCATGGACTGAGATAATTTTTCACCCAATCTGTACAAAAGTTTTTGGGGGACACATGTAATGATGTATGTCGTTCTGGTTATTTGGCCCACATAATGTTGGTGATGTGTTGCTGCACAGTCTGCCTGCTCGTGTCTTCAGTGTGTTAACTCTTTGACTCCCTAACCCTATCTGCCAACATCTTGCATTGTCAACCATGACAGCAAAGTAAAAACTGAACTCTTTCACTTTCTTACCGTATCCACCAGCTTCCTGATAGGGTAAGGGAATGAAAGGGTTGAGTTTTTGCAGCTGGTGGATAGGATGTGGGAGTGAAAGGGTTATGTAGGCAGTCATGGATGTGCATGCTGGATATTTTCATGTTACCATAAGCCATCAAACACTTTCATGGTTTACAGAATCTCTGACGTAAGTAATTGATGTTTTACATGCACATGTTTACTGAGAAGATCAGAAATTCCATTACTCGTTTTTGTTTACCAAGTGCCACACAGGTAGGGTCAGCCTCAAAGTTTTCAGTTGGATCCAGTGTGTTATGTGTAACTGAGGTGTTCTGCCTGCTTCCGCACAGACTACTATTGCATGTACATTGTGGAAGCCAGAAGCAACTGTCACTTACTGGATTTTTCAATCTTACAAACTGACAGAGGCAAACCTGCCTGTCTTTTGAAATACAAATTATTTAGCTTTACTGTATGAACGTTATAGTTCTGTGTCCTCTGAACGTTATAGTTCTGTGTCCTCTGAGTCCCCCAGGGGGGACCTGAACTCAATGGCTACTGGGGAGGGAGAGTCCGTGTCTGTGAAAGGTAGCTGTGATGACGGTAATGGATTACCCGACGGAGGTTATTGGAAGCGGACATGTAGAAACTCCTCAAAAATGCAAAATCACAAAAAGAAAAAAATGCAAAAAAAGGATTTGAATATAGGGACATGGAATGTACAGACTATGTTAGAATTAGGAAAGCTCTACCTACTAGTCAAAGAATTAGAAAGGAGCAAGATGAACATAACAGGGCTCTGTGAGGTTAGATGGAGTGGGCAGGGACTTTTTACTGTAGGAGAGCATACAGTTGTATATAGTGGAAATGAAAAAGGTGGCTCAAGAGGAGTAGCAATTGTGCTGGACAAAAAGCATGCTGGAGCTCTGAAAAGCTATAATCCAATTAATGACAGATTTCTCACTGTCAAAATAAATACCAAATATGCTGTTTTGAACATAGTTCAAGCTTATGCTCCAACATCCACTAGCTCAGAAGAAGAAATAGAAAATTTTTACAATGACCTCCAAACTATCAGAGACAAAATTCCCAAAAAGGAAATATGCATTGTGATGGGTGACTTCAACGCTAAAGTTGGAGAGGGGGCTGACACAGAATGTGGAATAGGACCATATGGTTTAGGAGAACGAAATGAGAGAGGTGACATGCTGGCTCTGTTTTGTCAGGCAAATGAGATGAACATCACAAATACTTTTTTCCAACAACCACTGCGCAGAAGATACACATGGATCTCTCCAGGAGACAGGTGTCGTAATCAGATTGATTATATTATCATTGACAGATCCTGGAAATCAACTGTCCTCAATGCAAAAACAAAGCCTGGAACAGACTGCGACACGGATCACATTCTTGTGACAACCAAATTAAGAATGAAAATATTGAAGAAGCCTAAAACCAAAACTACGCCAAAGTTCGACATATCAAAATTAGAAAACCCTGAGCTGGCGTTAGAATTCAGTATAGAAACAAGTAATCGTTTCTTAAAGTTACTTGAAGTTTGGGATGAAAATGACTCATATCCTGATGAAATCTGGACAGACATAAAAAACACACTGACCAAAATCTCTGAAGAAAAACTAGGAAAAGAAGAAAAAAGGAAAAAAGCTAAGCCCTACATAAGTCAGGAAGTGATAGATCTGGCAGAAAAGAAAAGTCAAGCTCGAAAGCAGGGAGAGCGGGAAAAATACTCAGCACTGAAAAGGGAAATAAAAAGTAAAGTCAGAAGAGACAAAGCAAATTGGCTGGCACAAGAATGCAGTAAAATCAATGAACACAACGAAAACAGGAAGTCGAGGGAGCTCTTCAAACAAATAAAAAAAAGTGAAAAAAACAAATTTCAAAGCAACAAACCAATGCATCAACAACAAGGATGGTCACACTCTGACTGAACCAGATGATGTCTTGGATAGGTGGAACGAATATGGCACATCACTTTTTGGCAAGCCTGACAGCCATGAAAATAATTTAGAGCCAAATTTGGAATTGATCCCTGGAGATACGGAACCTGAACCTCTGCTCAGCGAAGTTGAATCTGCCATTAAAGATCTAAAATGCAGAAAGTCTCCTGGTCTTGACAATATTCCTGGAGAGTTGTTGAAACACTCAGGTGATGGTGGACTCAAAGTAATGCATCACTTATGCTGCAAGATATGGAAGACTTGTCAGTGGCCTACAGACTGGAAGCTCCAAGAATTTGTCATGTTACATAAGAGTGGAAATGTCAAAGACTGCAACAATTATAGAACAATTGCACTGATCAGTCATGCCAGTAAAATACTGCTGATAATAATTTTAAACAGGTTAAAGCCAAAAGTAGAGGAAGAGCTATCCGACTGTCAGGCAGGCTATAGGAAAAACAGGGGAACAATAGATATGCTGTTTGTACTCCAGATATTGATAGAAAAGATTAGAAACACAGACCAAGAGATGTTCATCGTTTTCATTGACTACAGCAAAGCATTTGATAGCGTGATTCACCAAAGTCTTTTCCACTTCATGATCAAAATGGGTTTTCCAAGACATCTGGTTTCCCTCATAGCTTCATTATATAATGATCAAAAAGCAACAATCAGATGGAATAATCAAAACTGCAAATTTTTTAACATCACTAAAGGGGTAAGGCAAGGTTGCATCCTGTCTCCACATCTCTTCAGCATATACACTGAACATATCATGAGAGAAGCAGACATAGAAGACATGGGAGTAAATATTGGTGGTAGAAACCTGTCAAATTTACGCTACGCAGATGACACAGGATTACTGGCAGACAACATTACAGGCTCTAGGAGGATCCTGTACAGGGTAGACCGGGTTGGAAAGGCAGCTGGGCTGGACTTAAATTCAAAGAAGACAAAGGTTATGCATGTTGCAGGCAAATATAACACTAGACAGGACCAGATCATGCTAAACCAAGTCCCTCTAGAAAATGTCAAGGACTTTAGATATTTAGGTTCAGTCAAGACACACGATGGAACATGCTCAAAAGACATAAAGATGAGAATTGGAATGGCCAAGAACAGTATGGTTCAATTGAACAATATTTGGAAAGACCACAGCATAACAGCAGACCTTAAGATAAAACTCTTAAAATGTCTTGTCTGGCCAGTGATGTTATACGGCTGCGAGGCATGGACAATGAAGAAAGAGGATGAAAGACGAGTGGAAGCAGCAGAGCTGTGGTTTTACCGAAGACTGCTGAGGGTCAAATGGACGGATAGGCGCTCAAATGAAAGCATACTGAATGAGTTGGGTACTACACGCAAGCTTCTAGTACTCATACAACGGAGGAAACTGAAATATGTTGGACACGCAATCCGTAATGAGAGAACAGACTTGATGTCCACTGTCCTCCAAGGTAAAGTGGAAGGAAAGAGAAACAGAGGACGGCCACCTGCATCACTTGCTAGAAACATCACAAACATCAGTGGCAAGAAACTCCAGGAGGTGGTCAGACTTAGCCAAGATCGAGAGTGCTGGAGGCAACTTGTGAGGACATCATGTGCAGCGGCCAACACTGTTCCCGGTGACGCCGACAGGTGAGACAGGTGAGACTGTATGAAAATGGAGAGCCATCAGATAATTCTCCACATACATAAGCATCGCATCCTTGACTTTTGGTTTCATCATCATCATCATCATTAGGTGCCCTGCCGCATGGCGTTGGCGATCATGGACTTGCATCTGTCTCTATCTCTTGTTGCCCCAAGCATCTCCTCCACCCTCCTGGACTTTTGGTTTACAAAATACAAAAGTTGCATTTAGCTATATTGTTATATCTTTGTGTTAAAAACTTCAGTGGGACAATTCTCAGAATGCTGAAAAACAGATGCTTGTGGTTTTAACTCATTGACATTAACTCTGTTGACTTTGGTCTGTACAGTTTGGCTACGCCCATGTAGCGCTGATGCTGATTGTCTTCCAGTCTCACTTCAGCATACAGAACCTTCTAGATGGTTTCATTTGGTGAGTCTTCTTCATAACCGTGATTTTTGTCTATGAAATTTTTTATGACAGGAAATTGTTGATAAATGTGTATTCACTTTTGTTGTGATTTGTGTTTATGGTGTTGTTGTTTTCTGATTACTTGTTTAAATACATGTACTGCACTTTTTCTCTCAAATGATACTAATGCAGGTAGCTAAGGTCTGTCTTTATACAAAATATTACACAAAGCACGAAGATCCCGTTTACCACAGGAGCAGGTTAGCTGCTTCCTTCACTTTTGATAGCCACAATTACTGGTCAGTGTCTCCTTACTTCTGATTGCTTGTTTGTTTTGGGGTTGTTGTTTTTGTTGTTGTTGTTGTTTTTGTTTGGTTTTTTTTAGTTGTTTTTTTTCTTTTTGTTTTATTTTGTTTTGTTTTAAGGGGATGGATTTCTTTTCGGTTTTCCTTTGTTGTTATGTTGGGGGGAAGGGTGTTGTTTAAGGAAATAGGACATTCTGTATCCTTAAGATCATCAGTATTGAACAGAAGTCAGTCATAATACTTTGTTAGTATTGCTTGGTTGGTTTTTAGTTGTTTAGTTGATTGGTCACTGATTTTACGGTAGAATAGTGGCCTAGTGGCAATGCTAGTAGTACCTGTCTATGACATAAGAGGTTCATGGGAGGCAGCATTTCAACCCCCTGATGGAACTTTGTCAGGCTACACATTTGGCTGTATGGTGAGCGCTGTCTTTGTTGGCTGTACAATGTTTACTTGTTAGAATATTTATCTCTGTGTGCTTGGCGGCTCAGATGCATTGTCTCTGTTAACAGATTATTAAAACTCCATGATTTCTGAAATTGTTCATCTTGAAGTATAATTTCTATTTTTTGAATTGTTGTTTGTAGGTTTCTGGTTCCTGTCTGCATGATCATCTGCAATGACATTATGGCATACATATTTGGATTTTTCTTCGGCAAGACCCCTCTCATTAAGCTGTCACCCAAAAAGACTTGGGAAGGCTTCATCGGTGGAGCATTTTCCACTATCATAATTGGGGTTTTGGTAAGTGTTGTGTTAAATAATCCAGGTCTTTCCTTCCATCTTCTTCATTCCTTTTACTTTCCTTTGTCTTCTTGCTCCCTTCTTTTTTCCTTACTTCCCTCACAACTGTTCTTGGCAGATAAATGTAGATTAGCAGCTTGGAAAATGACAATAATCCAGGTAATTCCTTCTCTCTCTCTCTTTCTGTGGTCCTTTTTACTTTACGTTCCTCTGTCATCTTGCTCTGTTTGATTCTTCCTGCTTCCCTCACACCTTTTTCTTCAGGATTTGAAAAGGATTGGGATGGGGGCTGTTTCATTATGATCGGAGAGAGGCTTATCTGTTTGTATGTATATGCTGTTTTTTTGGGTGGTGGATGGGGGCTGTTTCATTATGATCAGAAAGAGGCTTATCTGTTTGTATGTATGTGTTGGTTAGGTTTTTTTTTTTAGTTCATTTGTTTGTTTTTAATTTGATCATCTCTTTCACTCCCTCACCAAGTAGGGAGCTGTGGGACAGGGTAAGGGAGTGAAAGAATTATATGGTTTGCAGAAAAGAGTATCAGAAGATTTATTTCCATCAGGATAGAATACAATATTAGAAATCAAAAGATGAAAATGTCGGTTTGATATGACACGTGTGTACTTTTGTGTCTGTAAACTTTTATTGACATGAGTTTGCTGCATTTGTTTTTTGCCATAAATGTCGGTCAGCTGTCTGTCTACTTCAGCAATGAAGATATTATTGTTCTCATATTTCAGTTGTCACATATCATGTGTGAGTATGACTACTTTGTGTGCCCTGTGACCTACGATGATATCAAGGACTCTATTTCCATGGAGTGTGAACGCTCTTTGGTCTTTATCCCTAAGGACTACAAACTTCCTGATGTGATCCAGCCTCTTTTCACTTTTGTAAGTGCTTTAACCCCTTGACTCCCGCACCCTGTCCACCAACATCCTGCATTGTCAACAATTCTAGCAAAGCAAAAACTTAACCCTTTGACTCCCTCACCATATCCACCAGCTTCCTGCAGGAACTGGTGGAGAGGGTGAGAGAGTCAAAGGGTTAAGTTTTTGCAGTTGGTAGATTGGGTGCAGGAGTCAAAGGGTTAAAATATAACAGCATGTAGAAGTTTTCATGCCTTGCCATTGGAAATTTTTAAAAGTTGTTTTAGGTGTACTGGTAACTAGAACCCGGCTGGTAAGACGGTTAGATACTTTTTAGAAATGTAAGATTCCAGTCAAAGACATGCTTTGTCCATTTTGTTTTTGTGCTGCTCATTTATTGCCTATAAAGGAGGTGTCAGATGGTTGAAGCGTGGTGTACGCTATATGGTAAGTTTCTGTTGTTATTTTTTTCTTCTCCTGTGCCAACTATATCATCTTTTGATAACATTTTTATTACTCTCAGTGCTTTGGTAATTACATTATTTGTAACTTATTTACTTTCATGTGTATTTTTGTGACTTTTTTCTTTACCTTTCCCCACCATTTTGTAATTACATGTTTATGCTTGTGAGAGAAAAAAATGTGGATAGTAATGTGTAGATGACAGAAAAGATTCTTGGTCTTCAAGGATTTTATGATTGTCCGTGGCTTGATCTTGACCAGAATTGAGTTGGTTCTTCTGTTCAGTTCATGTTCAGGTGTTATTGTTGTTGTTGTTGTTGTTATTGTTGTTGTTGTTATCATCTTGACCAGAATCGAGTCTGTTCTTCAGTTCAGTTCATGTTCAAAAAGTTGTTGTGGTGTTGTTGTTGTTGTTGTTGTTGTTGTTGTTGTTGTGTTCTGTCTCATTTTCTTCATTGCCTCTGTGTCACTGCCCCCACATCACCAGTCTTGGCTTCCTCCATCCCACATGAAGGATCATAAACTCTGGGACAGTTCTTCATAATGCTACAAAAGTACACTAGAATGGGTATGATAATGATGTTGCTGCGCACTACCATTTTGAATTGACTTGTGTGACAGGACTGTACTTTACTCTTCCTGTCATAGTATATCCTGACTTCAGGCCAGAGAGATAAAGAAATGTGCAGTATTACTATTAGTCAGGAAATTTTAGCAACTCCTTTAGTGATGCGTCTATCAAGTCAGTGAGGCTCCACTGTGTGGACCCAGTCTTCCCAGTGAGCCTATAGCATGCTCAACTCTGGGTAGGGTCAGTTCAGACCAAAAAAAAACCCCCAAAACAAAGGACTAGGCCTATAATGCTATGAACTGATGAGGATTCAACCTTCCAGTCTGCCAGTCATCAGTCCATTACTGTTTATTTTGCCATAGTGACTGGTTATCAAGACATTTTAAGTTTGTTTCAAGGACATCAGACTATTTTCTGAACCTCCTTTCTGCAAGATAGTTCTGATCATAACAGAATTTTTGATAATCCTCTTTTTTCTGTTGGTCCTTCCTCTATCCTTTTCTCATTCTTTGTCTGTTCTTTTGTACTTCTCTCTGTCAGGGATTGCGGATGTCTGTTTTGTTTGTTTACTTGGGGTTTTTTTGTTTGTTTTGTTTGTTTGTTTGTTTTTTCCTCTTGCCAGATAGATCAGAGTTTTACCCATTGCCTTTGAGATTGCTGTTGCCATTCATTTGATCATATGTGTATATTTCTTTATATGTGTGTATGTATATACACACACACATATGTATACTATATATATATTATATACTTTATTTCAGAAATATATAAATACAAATGCCTTCATTCAGTCCAGCTCATGTCCAGTATTTTTTTGGCACAAGACCCTCAGGATAAAACAACAATAATATTGCTCAGTTACTTTTATATGGCACGCCCACTTGAACATTGTAACGTTCATCTCACTTCCCAAGGCATCACATTTGTCTCCCCTGTTTCCCAGTGATTCTTATCTCACAAACACATTGCGATTTCACATCGGTTATTTTCTCCTACTCAGTGAAACGTCAGGGAATTCCTGCTGTTTTCCCCCTATATTTTGTGTATTCTTCATGTCATTAGTGTCTGCTTGTCTTGTTTTGTTATATTAGATAAGCGTTCTAATTCTATTTTGGGTCTTTCTGCTTCGTAATTGCCATTGTAGTAAAATTGTGGAAATGTGACCTCACCTTCAGAAATAAACCAAATTGCTATAGTGGGTCACTTTCAGACCTTTTTTTTTTATATCATTGTAAACAGCATTTGATTCTGTTTCCATTGATAACAAAAGTACTAAAATTCTGTTTGATAGTTCCTTAAATATGAGTGGTTGAAGTTACCTGGCAATCAACCCCATGTTTTGACAAATTGATTTTTAAAGATTTACATTGGCTTTACAGATAAAGCTCTTAGTAAAAAGCTCTTAGTGAAATGTTGTTCAAATGCTCCACACTATAACAGATTGGTATGTTAACACATTCAGAATAAAATAAAAGCTTTTAGTTTATTTATAACAAAAATAATGTTTAAAATATCAATTCTTTTGCTGGGAATGCAAATAGTAAAGGCAGAAGTTTTGATTTTTCTGTTTTGTTAATGACATAAAAAGTATAAAAATGACAACAAAGCCAGCATCAATTCTTTTGTGAGAAATGCATGAACTCACATTGGAGCGATGTCATCCCTGTCAAGTGAAGCAGTAGCCGATAACAAGGCTTTTGACCCACAAGCTCCATGACAACCAGCAGAAACTGGAATTACTGTCTAAATCATCATCAGATGTGCCTAGACCATGTAGGTAGCAAACAGACAACAACAAAAAAACAGAAAAGAATGATTTAAAGAATGGATTTTGATGGACGCTCCAAATCAACATTTTTTGTGGGTTTTTTACCTTTATTTTTTCACATACAGGTTGGTCTGCCCGGGACGTTTCAGTTGTACCCATTTGTAGTTCACTCCATCTCCATGTCTGTCTTTGCTTCCTTCCTTGGACCCTTTGGTGGATTTTTTGCCAGTGGATTGAAACGAGCATATAAAATAAAGGTAAGACATTTAGTTTGGAGGTGCCTTGTCAACCCCTCCCTCTCTTTCTCCTTTCAGGTTTGTAGTCTGTCTTTGTGTTGCTATGTGACCCCAGGTATTGCCTCCAACCTCTAGTGTGTGTGTGTGTTAACACAAAAGTAGGACGGACAGTTAGAGGGGCTTTGCCTTCTCACCCCACCATCCCTTTCTCTCTTTTTCTTCTTGACTAGCTGTAAGACAGGTCCAGTGGGACCTAATACTACTATCTTTGAGTTATAAAGTAGTCTGAAGTCTGAAATTTCCTGTTTCTAGTCCATCTCGTATCACCATCACATTGATTCCTCTTTCCCCCTGCAATCTCTGTTTCTGTGTGTGTATGTGTATGTATGTGTGTGTGAGTGTGTGTGTGTGTGTTCTCTGACCCATCCTTTACTGTGTGTGGAGAAAGAGAGGATGGCTGTTAAGTTTACAGCATTAACCAGAAATTACAACTTTGGTTACTGATGCCTCATTGATCTCCAGTTCTGGTCTTCTTTGGTCATGCTTAGCATCAACATTAATCTCTTTTTCTGTTATTATTTTTGTGTGACAGTATGTGGTTTTGTGTGTGTGTGTGTGTGTGTGTGTGTGTGTGAGTTGTAGGGATTAGAGTGATGATTTTAAGGACACTGAGGATGAATGTTATTGTGAATTCTTATTTTGAAAAAAAAATCCATTTCACTGTTCATTTTGTGTGTATCAGCGTGCATGTGCTTGCTGTAGATGAATGTGTGGAAATTGAAGATGAGTGTTATAGCGAATTCTTATTTTAGAAAAAGAAATCCCACTTCACATTTTTTCTGTGTTAAGTATGCATATGTGTGTGTTGGATCATGTACTTTGTTGTATGGGATGAAAATTGAATGTTGTTATGAATTCTTTTTTTTTTTTTTAACAAAAATAATGTCTCTCTTTCTGTCTCTCTCTTTCTCTCTGTCTGTCTGTTCGTCTGTGTCTCTCTCTCTCTCTCTCTCTCTCTCTCTCTCTCCTCTCTCTCTCTCTCTCTCTCTCTCTCTCTCTCTCTCTCTCTTTCTCTCTCTCTCTCGTCTTTTCTTTCTCTTCTCTTCTTTCTGTTTTTTTCTCTTTTCTTGGTCTTTTCTAGCCTCTGTTGTATATGTATATATATATATATATATACATATGTATATGTGTGTGTTGTCTTTGTGAATGTGTGTTAGGAGGGGATGAATGATTGATTGCATAGATGATAGGAAGTTGAATGTAATTATATGCTTATTTTGCAGGACTTCGGCGATACAATTCCAGGTCACGGAGGTTTTGTGGATCGTTTTGATTGTCAGTTCCTCATGGCCACGTTTGTACATGTCTACAACTACAGCTTTATCCAGTTAGTACTGAATATGTATTATTTCATTTTTGTTTTCTGTCCCAGTTTCATTAAGACAGCATCTCTGTCTCAAAATGAATTCTAATGGTTCAGATACCCAGTGATCGAAAAAGATCCAAAATGTTCATGGCCTAAGCCACAAACTTATGCAATGATCCTGTGTGCTGGCAGGGTCTTCTGGTTCTTTTCTTTTTCGTCCCATTTTCTGTATCAGCTTAATGGCCGCAAAAAGCTGGCACAGTTTTTACAATGCGATGATGATGATGTCGATGAGGATGATAATCATGATGCTGTGGAGTTCCATCTAGGATTGAGACTGCATGACAGGGCTGTACTCTACGCTTACTATCATGATATATCCTGGTGTCAACAGGCCCAAGAGATACAGACACTTGTATCCGTGAAGTGGATAAGACTCAACTGTCTGGTCCCAGTCTTCCCAATGAGCCCATAGCATGCCCAACTCTGGGTAGGAGCCGGTTAGAACCGAAAAATCCCACAATTATATATTTTTGAAGGGACTGATGGGGATTCAAATCCACAACCTTCCAGTTAGTAGTCTATTGCGTTGACCACTACACCACAGCGACTGGTGGGTCCTCAGGTTCTGTTAACTTATTAGTACTGTGTCTATTTTTGTATCATTCGCTCATGGAAAGAAGCTTTGTTTATGACTTAAAGCAACAAGAAACTTTGGGGAGAGCTGGACAGCAGAAGCACATATTTTAGCCTTAAATGCTTTACCCTGTAAGGGGACTGTCATCAGTTTTTTTTTTCCAAGGTGGTCAGGTATCTCAAGGTGAAGTCACAGAAAATGTTGCTCTCCAGTGACTCATCTTAAATTTGGTTGGTGATCTTGTCTTTGTTGGTTTTTGTTTACATTTGACAGAGTATGAACTGACTTTGTGATATATCATTGACCAATGCACACAGTGGAGAGACAGCTAACATTAACTCTGTAGACTTTGAAAAGGCTTATACAGCATATACATGGACAATCTATGGCATATACTGCAAGCATGTGGTATCTTACAGCAGATTGTTCTTATCATCAAAAGCTTTTATAGCTTTTATGCCAACTTCAGGTGCACAATAGAAAACAATGAACAAATTTTGAAGTGAAGACAGGAGTAAGATGAGGATATCAGCACTTCTCTTCAACATGGCGATAGACTTGGTGATGAGACAAACAAGTGAGGACAACCAATAGGCATCAGATAAGATCTCTTTTCAACTCTGGAAGATCTTAACTGTGCAGATGACCTAGCACTGATCTGCACACCCACCAACACTTGCAGGAGAAACATCCCATCTCAATACCGTCACATAATGAGTAGGTCAAAGATCAGCCAGAAGAAAATAGAGTTGATGGTGCTGAACATCCCAAACCCCTTATATATCCAGGAGATGGAACAGACTTCCACACAACTGAGGAGTGCACCTATCTTTTTAGCTTGTCATACACATGGAGGAACTGCAATGACATCATTCAAGAGCCATCTCAGTAAAGCCAGAAACCTTTCAAAATGCTGAATATGTGGAGGGCCCCTCAATACAGCACCAGCACCAAGCTGAGACTGTACCAGAGCTTGTATCTTTTCCACCCTCCGTCAAGGCTTAAAATGCCGGATAATGAAAAAAAATTACCTTACCAAACTGTCAACATTCCACACAGGTTCTTTTGGCCCACCACCCATCTCCAACAAAAACTTCTTACCCAGTGCAATCAAATTAGTATGGGTTCTGTCATGCGAAGATGATGGAAATGGATTGTTCTCATCAACTGAAGAGAGTAGGATTAGATCATTTGGACTACCCTTGATCAGCCACTAGAAAGAAGATGTAAGAAAGGAAGACTCAAGAGCACTTGGCAGCGTACAATAGAAGGAGACAATAAAGCCATGAAACACACTTGGGATACTATACAGAGGCTAACCTAGAACGGACATAAATGGAGAACTTTTGTCGCTGTCCTGCACGCCAGTAGGATAATAGGCAGTGAATGAATGACATAAATGAATGACAAAGTCCAGTTGGCCAAAAATGTGCATGTCTTGTCTGTGTCAATTCAGTGTGGAAATATAAATCAAAGTGATTGCCAGCGCTCAAGCAAATTGGAACCAGAAATACAGAGAATGGCATCAGAATGTGTATTTGATTTAACAAAACAAGACAAACCAGAAGAACAAGAAAACCAATGTAAGCGCGTATCCAACAAGACAAAACAAAACAAGCGCAAATTTTCGGCCAACTAGCCTTTGTCAAGCGCGAACGCACGGTCACAGACAGATCACAGACACCAAACAATGGATAAAAAAAAAAAAAATGGGTAGGAGACACAAAATAAGACATGGAAGACAAAACAAGACAGGCACAAATTTTTGTCTAGCTGACCTTTGTCAGTTTATTCAAAAGACAGCAAAGGATAAAAGTACAGAACTGAGTGGAAAGACAATTCTTCTGACGTTTCATTTTGGGTTGTTTTTTTTTGTTTGTTTTTTTTGGGGTTTTGTTGTTGTTGTTGTTTTTTATAAGTAAGTGCTTTGTGTTGCAGAATGCCCAACACCCAGAAGTTGTTGCAGAGCATTCTGATGTTGCCAGCAGACAGCCAGGTTGCCCTCTTTCACATGCTGCAGGACAAACTTCTAACTGCAGGGATAATTGCCAATAACACACTCACATGACATTGGGTCAAACGTGATATCGTTCATTCCCCACCTTAATAACCCCTTTCACTGCAACGCCATATCCACCATCAATAAATCATATGTTGAATGTGGAATGATATCCTCCTCCCACCATTTTCACCCCAGTTTGTTATTGTAACTCACTGTTTACCAGTTAATTTCTTTATGTCATTCTCCACATATTTCTTGTTTGATTATCTGATACAAGTATTCACTAGATTTTTTTCTTCCAGCACTGAACCTGTAATAAAGTGTGTACCTAAATGATTCTTGCCCAGTTTAACCAGACACATTAGTAGAGAAATAGGCGTCTACACAGTTTCCTTTGTAATCACCATCTTGCTTGATCGACACATGAGATCAGTTTGCACAGGCACAATATGTCTGAGCTACAAAAGTGGTTTGTGTTGTTCTAAACCCTCTGTAGCAATGTTCCAAATTTACTGATCTCTCTCTCTCTCTCTCTCTCTCCTTCTCTCTCTCTCTCTCTCTCTCTCTCTCTCTCTCTCTCTCTCTCTCTCTCTCTCTCTCTCTCTCTCTCATCGAACTCTTGTGTTCATGGTATCTGAATGCTGCTGTCATTGTTTTATTTTTCCCAACTCTAAACAAGGTTTGGTATGTGTTTTAAAATCTATATGAACAGGAAGTCACAAGTATATTTCGTGTCACAAGCCCAGGTTTAACTAGTTTAAGCCAAGTAGTTGGAAGGCAGACACTCATTATCTGCGCTGTCCTATTTTTATAGAATTGTGGTAAAAGACATGAAAAGTTGAAAGTCAGACACTCATTGTCTCCGCTGTCCTATTTTACAGAATTGTGCTAAAAGACATGAAAAAATTTTTTTTAAATCTTTGACAGAGGATGTACTACAGAATTTTTGATTCAAAAGAACCAGGTCACCATTCATCATCTAATGGATGAAGGGAACAATCCCAATCTCAAGTAGGGTTTGAATTTGGGACTTAACGCTCTCTTGGCCACCATTCCATCATCACACCAGTGACGAGTACTTTGACCATCTGGTCACCATCTGCTTATTCTGTGTCAGCTGGAGATATATCCTGCTTCATTCTGCTGTTTTCTTCATGAGGGCTGTTGTATTCAGGTCCGTCAATGACAATGAAAATTAATGTATTGTTTATTTCTGATTTTTTGTGTGACCAAGCTTGTAATGCTTCATTCCAACTGATGTAACGATATATAGTCACTGCTTTTGATTATACATATGTATGGGAGGGGGGGTATTAGAATATCACTGTTCATAACATTTTTGTTTTATTTTGCCAATGAGATTTCACCAACAAGACTTTTGTGTATATATTGAGAATTGATTACCTGGGTTATCAAGCTGTTGATCAATATGGAGACGCAAATATGTTGATACGAATGATGTGATTCTTTTTTAAATTGCAGGCAAAATGCGGGTGTTAAGTTTCAAGAAGATGATTTATTATGCCTTGTTGCTTCTCCCTTTGACTCCTTCAGTCTTTCTGCCAGCTTCCTGTAGCATACTGGTGGATAGATTAAGGCAGTTGAAGGGTTAAGTTATCAAATTGATATGTGTGACTTTGTTGATGGAAGAATTTCCATATGTTTGAAATCAATAAATGTAAGTTAATGTTGTTGTAAGTTAATGTTAATGTTAATGTGCTGCTTCTTGCAGTTCACTGTCTTGCTTTTCATTGAAGAAGTCTTTTGCATCTGTGAGGCCTGGTTGGCATAGAGGTAAAGCTCACATCTTCCAGTCTAACTTGCACCGATTTGTACATGTTCGTTTTTGTTTTTATGAGAACTGTTATTCGAGTGGCTGGGTCTTTAATTTGTTTCATGGGATCTGCCATATGAGAATTTGCAATGAGTAGTTGGCCCTAAGCCAGTTTTTGAATCACATAAGCAAAATGTGAATTGTCTTGGCTCAAGTTAATCAAAATGTGAAATTGTCTTTGCTCAAGTTAATCAAAATGTGAAATTGTCTTGGCTCAATGCTTGGCTATAGGTGGATGGATTTCTGTTATCTGTCTCAAGAAGGCTGCCATAATTTGTTCAGAATAAAGTCTTTATATCTTTTAAGGTTTAAGATTAAGATTTATGTGCAAAAAAAGTGTGCAAGGGTGTCAGTTAATTCACAAAAGGCATTACTGTTTTTTACCATGTCCATTTGTCTTTCTGGTTGTTTGAAAATGACCCGCGAGGTTGGCTAGACTATCAGTGTAAATGTTTGATTGATTGTCTCAAGTTTTTTTCATAGATAATAAACAGATATTATTACACATGTATAGAAAATGTTTGCGTGTTTATGTTAACTCCTTCATCAGAATAATGAAATGTTCATCAGAGTTAATGGCATTCTGTATTGGAATAATGTGCTTGTACCAGTGTTAAAGGCATTATGATTATTAGCAGTATGTTAAACTACCGTTCAAGATATTACATTTATTATCAGTATGAACATTGTCTGTATCACAGTCAGTTTGAATTTAAATTCTTTATATTCGTTTATTCATTTTCATTCTTTAGATTCATTAATTCATTTTCAATTACACTGTTACAGATATATGTTTATATAATAAAGCAACACTATTCCAAACCAGCTTTTACATAATGTTTTATGCAAGGATCTAACTGTGATCTCATTTTCATTCTTCAGTAAGTAATTAAGTGGAATGATCAACGCCAGGAGCATATCCTTAGATTATGTGTGCAAATGCATTGATATGTGTGCTTACTTTTTCAGTTTTTTTTTTCCAAGGTCAGGAAGATGTTGTGTGTTGGTAAAGTATCCAAAAAAAAAAAGTCACGAGTACAAAATCAGGAAGTTTTCAGGTATAAAATGAAATTGTTTTATATGAAAATGGCTTTTGTATAAACAGCCTTTTTTTCAGTGATGGTGTTTTTCTAGTCACTGGTTACAATTATGAGGATCAAAACTGGATGCTGTTCAAGTTATGTCCAATTCATACTTTTCTATTAAACTCAACTTCTGTGTACTTTTTGTTATATTGATTTCTCATTTGTTTATAAGTGGATGTTTTTGACCAGTATGGATTAGAGGTATGTTCCAGTGGTTTGAAAAGTATAGCCTGGTTTGGCGTTTACACTAGCCCAAAATCTCGGAACTGTTACGTTTAATTGTATGAAGCTAGATTTTTAAGTCGCATTTATGCCAGATGTGCTGAATTTTTTTCTTTATTTGTATGTTGTTATTGGGCTGCACTTCCATGTTCGATAAAGTCTTGCATACTTTTTCTTAGGATTGATAATTGGGTACATGTATTAAATGCATTTTTGGCTCTAGAGAGGTGAGATATGCAAAAGCAATTTTAGATAATTTAGGCCCGTTTTTTTATATATATGTTTTAGTGTCTTTATTTATGTTTAGATTAATATTCAGGTGTGTTTTTAAATCCCCATGTGTGATAAATTGGATGGAATGGTCAACATCAGGGGCATTTCCTTAGCTTATGTGTGCGAATGCATTGCTGTGTGTACTTAATTTCTTTTCTTTTTGTCCTGTTGAAGAATTGTATATGCTTTGAAAGGGTTATAGCCCTTATACGGCTCTATGCTGTTGGCTGGGCTTTAACCCTCTCCCATTTGCATAGCTCGCAGTGAAACTTCCACTAGTATTCGCCATCTTTCTTGTTCACACAAAGACAAGAATGGAATGTGGTCATTTTCTTCTTCTCATGTGAATGATGCCAGTGGTGGCGTCTTAATTTAGTGTTACAAGTTCATTGGTCCTTCGTGGACCTACCTGCCAAATTTCATCCATTCAGAGTGAGCTAGCTTATGGTTACAGTGTGATGGAAAAGTACTGGCGATGTGTGCAAACATGCGGCCGGCTGCAGCCAGAGTGAACAGATGTGGGAGAGCTGTGTTTGGCCGGATGCAGCCGGAGTGAATGGGATAGGGTTAAACAACAATAACAATAACTTCCATGTGCACTCAAATATGCAAGTGGGTTTTTACGTGCATGGCCATAGTTTTCTTAACCATGCCATTAAGACATTTGCACTCTGTTTTCAAACAGAGGGGGTCCGGTGGAAGTATGCTGGTTTTGTTTTTTCTCTCGTTTCCCCAAGTCTTTCATGGCTCACATTATCTTTAACCGTTTGACTCCCACACCGTCCACTAGCATCTTGCATTGTCACATGCAAAAAAATTACTTTCTCTATACCCCTTCATCCTTATATAGGGTGAAGGCATCAGAGGGTTAATTTTTTTTTTGCAGTTGGTGGATATGATACGGGAGTCAAAGGGTTGATATGCATATTTGATGTTCTGTGTGCATATACATTCAAAGGGGATCAGGCATTATCAGATCTGTGCCTGGAAAATTGAAGGAAAAACATCTCCTCCCTTTTCCCACCAGGCAATTTCCCAAGCAGGTTCAGGCCCAGGCTTCCTATTGGAAGTCCGAAATAAGTGCGACTGCCCACGTTCAAGCAAACAGGAAACAGAAAAACATGAAAATAGAATCAGAACACGTATTTAATACAATCAGGCAAGACAGGCACAAATTTTTGACTGACTGGCCTTTGCCAAGCATAAATGTAAGATCACAAACAAACACGAAATACAAAAATTATGAGAAAGAGACTGAAATTTCCATGCTGCTTCTCCCACTGGACAAAGCAGCAAGGAAGTTTCAGTCTTTTTCTCCTAATTTTTGTATTTGGGTGTTTGTTTGTGATCTTACATTCTGTCACTGGGTTCGGTGTTATCTGATTGCTACCATCTCTCTCCAAGCTGCTCTGTCTTCACTTTTGTGGACAGTTTCTTGAATGAATAGGCCAGTGATTTTGGTTGGTTCTGGATGTATGAGATTGGAGGTCTGCCTTTCTTCCTTTTTGCCATTGTTTTTCCTTGAAATATGGTTGCCATGAGGTCTGTGTTCCTGTTGTGTGACGCATGGCTAATGTATTTTAGTCTTCTCTTGTTGACAAAGGCCAGTTGGCCAAAAATTAGTGCCTGTCTTGTCTGGTTGTATTAAATACGCGTTCTGATTCTGTTTTTGTGTTTTTCTGGTTCCTGTTGGAAGACCAGCATCCTAGACATTTGACTGCTGCAAACATCTAAATGTGTGGAAAACAAGTAAACAGGACAGAAAGTAATGTTCTTCCCTGTCTCATTTTTACCTATTGTAATGCTTGTTGTCACTTTATCAGAAAAAAGGATCTTGTTCATATGGCTTTACTATCATAATGTTACACTTGTTTTAATTATTTACATGCTGCTAGACATTTTAATTATTTACATGCTGCTAGTCATAACATGAACAAAAGAGAGTTGGTAGATTTTGTTTTTGCTGTAATGTTTAAGAATTAATAGACAGAGGTATGATCCTAAATGCCTGACACTTTAGCAAAGAATGAGTGGTATAGTCGAGCTGTTTTGTTTTTTTAACTCTTCCTTGCATGAAATTAATGAAGCAACCTTTTTGGGAAAGTTTCCACTTTATTTTTAAATCTTATTGTATGTGTGTGTGTGTGTGTGTGTGTGTGCGTGCTTATATCGTTGACCTTTGAGACAAATTCTTATTAGCGAATTAACGGGCGAAAAGGAATCTTTGTCTCTCTTCAAACAGTATACCATAATACAGTCCAAAGAAAGTACATATTATCATATATTTGATGTAGCCTACCAGTCGACATTTGTACCAATACATGGTCAGGTTCGATAATCACATTAAAATGATTTTTCCTGTGCAAAGTCTCACATGTCTAGTAGTCCTAAATGTTTGTTCACAATTGCCTGAGCCACAAGTGACCTGTATACTATTGTACTGAAAGAAAGTTGTCCAAGTGATCCATCATTCCAGACAAGATCTGAAGTCAAAAGCAGAAGGTAGTCCACTCTGTGTGTGCTTGTGTGTGTGTGTGCATATATGTGTGTGTGTGTGTGTGTGTGTATTGTGTGTAGACTAAACTGGTGGGTCATCAGAGTCTGTTAAGAAGTGAATGTGCTGTGCCTTCTTAACCCTTTGACTCCCACACCCTGTCCACTATCATCCTGCATTGTCAAGCATGCTAGCATAGCAAAAACTTAACCCTTTGATTTCCCTCACCCTATCCACCAGCTTCCTGCAGGAAGCTGGTGGATAGGAGAGGGAGTCAAAGGGTTAAGCGGATAGGGTGCAGGAGTCAAAGGGTTAGCTGTGTGTGTTTAATGATATTTATCCTGAGTCATGGATTGTATCACTTCATCATGGTTTTTTTCTTTTGCTCAAATCCTGATACTGAACTGTGTGTGTGATTGGTGTGCAATTAAATATAAGTATCAGTATGATTTCATATGGTCAGTTAATTTGAAAATTCATCATTCCTCTTCTTTCCTTCATCTCAGGCAAAGTTTAACTGCTGACTTGTGATTATGAGGTATACAGTATCATAACTACAGCCTTGTGATTATGAGATATACAATATCTTTATCAGCTTCTTTTACATTGTGATTTGCTTATCATTACCACAGAATTTGTTTAAATTAACCTCAGGTAAAATAGTTTCCAAATACAAATAAAAAAAAAATTGTGGTAAATTGCAAGCATTTTTTCCATGTTAATTGTAATAATGTTACCGCTATATCTTGATGCAGTCAGTTTCTGACCTATCACAACATTTATGCTTTAAACAAGGGATGTTTGTCTAAATACTTGCAGGGATCATTATTACGCAGTTTTTGAGAATGGGTGGCATTGGTCAGGAATGCATCTACTCAGTAGATTTGATTTCAGCAAGCAGGAACTTTATTTGTGAATATAGATTAGTACTGTTAAGCTACTTGAGCTGAGTCTGAGTCTGTCTTATTTTTCAAACAGAAGGTACTCACCAAGATCAGTTTTAGTCATCTTAATTGTATGTTTCCAACCTAATTATGAGACAAAAAAAATTACAAAGAAGACAACTAATGTTGTGTCTAGTAAACATGAGACTGAAAATTGGCCTCTTGCTGAAAAATGTTGTTAATATAGGTGATTATCCTTTGTTCAACACGAACTATCTGTTAATGATGGTATGTTGGTGGACTCATAATGTGTTGAAATCATCATTTTAAGTCTGTCAATAGATTTGCAGAATGACTGAGATCATCGTTAATGTTTATGACAATCATTGATAATGCTAGCTTATGCAAGTTGTTGTATTTATATACCGGTGTCATGTTATTTCAGTAACTGATGTTCACAGAACCTGTTCAAGTATTCAGTATAAATGTTTGCCATTGCTTGCTACTGCTGGGAAATGATGATTTTGAAGTGATCTAGAAAGTGCACTGGCAGAAAATCACACTGTTAATTATTGTTTGTTTTTCTTGGATGCAGGTAGTTGTACAGATTTTGTGTGTAAAGGGGTGCTGTATGTTAGATGGAAAAGGTAAACTTTGTAAACAGTAAACAGTTTTTATCTTCATGAGTAACATTTTTTGTGTCTGTTATCTTTTTTACTTTTTATATTTTTCTTTGTTTGATTTTTAGTTATTTTTTATTCATATAATCATGTGCATTTCTTTTATAGGAAGAGGGACAGGGTTACTGACATTTGTGTAGCATTTTACATGTATTTGTACGGTTTCTGATAATTGACATTACATAATTGCAAGGTCATATGTTATGATCATACATAGATATATATGTGTGTGTGTGTGTGTTTATTCTTTTATTATTTTTTGATAATATTTTTAAAGTTTTTCTGGCTGTACACATGCTGCCACTTTCAAGAAGATGGAATATCTTCATAAACTTTTATTGCATATAAGTGATTTAATCAGTATTTGCTGATCTAAAAGTCTTGTTAGTTAGGCTATCATTTCTTAACTGTTTATAGTAAATACTTGTAACTTGCATTGGAATGAGATAATAATATAGCCTTTGTGCTGTTAATATATTCACAGTTATAATGATGTCATATCTAGTTTAATTGTATGTCATTGAACATGTGATGTAAATAATTGTGTATCCAAAAAAATGGATCCTAACATAGAGAAGTTCAGATGCTATGTCTTCACAAGTTTCAAACTTGGAGATGGTCTGGTCACAATTGATGCCAATTTGACAGTTGTGTATGGATACAAGTGTATGTTATAAAGGACAGTTTCCACCGGATTGATAGTTTCAAATTAGAAAACTGACTTGAAAGACATATACTGATATGGACGTCCAAGTTAGGCCCAGAACAAGCAAACTGTTAAGCTTGTAAAGAAATTAATTCAGGAGGATTGACACGAAGTAGTTCAGTTCATGAAATAATGAAACTTATGGTATGTCATATGGCAAGGTGAATGGATCTTTCAGTATGATCTCAAGATGAGGAAAATGGCTGCCATCTTCTGAGAGAGGAGCAGAAACAGCAGAGGGTTCAGAGTTCTAAGCAATCGTTTAAAGTGTATGAACTAGAGAGCTTCGAATGACTGTGTGACGTTATCACAGGTGATGAAACGTTGATCACTTTCTGTGGCATCTCAAACAAATAGTCCAGTCAAATGTGGGTGGACTTTATTGACAAAAAAATCATTATACTGAGACCTGGTTTTCAAAGCTGGAAGAGACATTTCTCCATATTTTTCAACTCCCAAGGCATTGCGGTTGATATTTTGTTTGAAAATACGACTTGTTCTGCCAGGTATGTGGAAAGTGTTTTGCCCAAAGTTGTGCAAGCTATTTATGAGCATGTCTGAATGTGTGTACCCGCAAAACGCTCCTTGTGTATGTTGACAGAAGCACACATAAAGCCACGATCACTCTAAGAGCCATTCATTCACAGTCTCCCTCACCCACCTTATAGTCATAACTTAGCTTCATGGGATGTCTGATTTTCCCCCTTCTGAAACAAAACCCAGCTGGGAAGTTTTCAAGAATCCAGGACTTGGGTAGAGCAGTGAAATCACAGCTTGTAACCATAAGACTGTTTATCGCACAATTATTATCCAAGCCATTTGGAGCCAAACTGGCCCTTGGCCCGGGCTGGAGATTTATCATAATAATTTTCAAAGCCATTCCGTGCCATGCCATGCTGCCTAGTGGCCCTGCTTCAGAGATGAACCATTCTGGGCTGGAAACTGGGCTGCAGTCCATTCCCCCATGGTGTTCAAAACCGCATAGAAGTGCATTCCATTCCCACATGCCAGTTCTGTGTTCAGCTGAAACTCTGTTCTTACATTTTGTTCACATATTATAATGAGGTCTAAGTTGCCAAAGCCAGAAAAACCTGACTCGAGTTATTCAAAAGTTTTGTAGCCATTGCTGATCATTGTGTTTCTAGCACATGTTCCCACCAATCTGTACAACGAGCCACGTTCCATGCACAGTGGGATATCAGTGAACACTGTAGAGATGATGCAAAACTGCACACAAGTTCAGCATTATTTGAAAAGACAACCTTTTTTGCGTATGCTTTGTAGAAATGCAGACAGATGTCACTGTGCTTTTCTCCACTTTTTTTTCACCAGCCATGGTCAGAAGGCAAGAACGAAGATGTGTTGATCTCTGGAAGCTATCATCTTGCATTTGACAAAGAGAATACAGGGTCAGCACAATGATAGCATTCATCCTAGGAATCACACAATAAACGCGAGCCGCAGACGACGAAACTTTGGGAAGGGGGATCAATCCGGTATAATTTTTCCGCTCAAGTCACTTCCGGTGTTTTTTTGTTTGTCATGCGCGGTTCTCTTAAAAACCGGGCCATGCCATGCTGTGCCATGCAATTCCAGGCTAAAGATAAAGGGCCCCCACATCTCAGACTACCAAGCACATGACTCTCAGAGGAGGCTAAAAATCTATATGGATAGAGAAAAAGAAAACTTTGAAGGATTCTGAAAATTCTCATACATTGGACTTCCCATTTTTGTTTTGCAAAGTAAGTGACAAGACTTTTGAATCAGCCCTCGCACATTGCCATAACATACTATTGTTTGCCATACAATGCCATAATGTGCCTGCTTGTCTTGAAAAATGAGATGCTTGTGTGTTTTTGCAATATGAAGTTTTTTTTAAAGCCTACTATTAAAATTTTTGATTGGCTGAAGAGGTCACATGTATTATACCAGTTTCAGTATGTGTGTGACAGAGAGAGAGAGTGTGTGTGTGTGTGTGTGCAAAGATGACTTTTCTTAAATGAAACTGTAACAAGCATCTAATCCTTTTTAAAGCATTCAGTCTGTGTTTTCTAAGTTGTTGTCTTAACTGGCGTTGATGTAAAAGATCAGCAGTTTTCGTTCTTGTACAGGCTTTTTTTTTTCACCAAGACATAGTAATAATTTGTGGTACAGTGTGTTAACCCTCATAAAACTGAAAATGGCAAACAAAAAAGATACTGTTGTTTTACAAAAAAAATTCATGATAAGGGTGTATACATTTGATTGATAGGTTTGAGCCCAAGGTCATCAATCAAGTAACCATTTCTGAGAAACAATAACTACATCCTCTGTAGATAGCTTGGGAGACACTTGAAACAAACCAACAATAGAAGTAGAAAACTAAACATATCGGCAGGCCCCAAGACACACAGTCTTTCATTTTCAGTTTCTCAAGCTGGTGTCTCCACACTTGGAATAAATTCTATATCCACTGATGCCATGGTCAGGTTGCTTACAGCCCAGCCGACCACTTAAGCCATATCAGGGCTGACACAGACTACTGATGCCATGCAATGGATATGGCCCAAAATGATCATGGCATAAGCTGTAAACCTGTGAATAGGACTTTGTCTTGAGGTCCTATCTGGTGTGTGGGCTCAATATCTTATCTTTGTAGCAAACTGTTATTAGAACAACTTAGTGCTATGTCCTAACACACACACACACACACACACACACACACACACACACACACACACACACACACACACACACACACACACACACAACAAACCACACACACACTCACTCATACACCTCTACTGAAACACCAGCAACTATAAATATTGTAAACACAATTGGACATGTTATGGATCATGCTTTTATTGACATTTTTTTACCATGTTTTCAGTGCTCAAGTCTATTATCAATTGTTTTGCATCTGTTGTCTATTTCATCCCATGAATCACCAACGAAAACAAAAAGTTCATGCATTTTTTTTTAATTGTTCTATTCTGTGTGAGTGTATGTGTGTGTGTGCGTGTGTGTGAACATTCCTAGCTAGCCAGTTTTTAGCTGAGTGGACAAATTCCTGCGATAACTCCACCTTCAAGTTTAATGCAGATTTGGAAACTTTACGCTTTCTAAATTGGAAAAATAGCTGGCAGAATCGGCCAAGCCAAAACAGCATTCAGGAAAATGACAAGCATTCTTACCAACAAATGCCTATCAATTAACATCAGAAAGAGAGTCCTTGAATGTTATATAGAACCAATACTGTTGTATGGATGCAAGGCGTGGACAGTCAGCAAGCAAAGCCAGAGCAGGATCGAGGCAGCCGAGATGTGGTTTCTCAGAAGAATGTTGAGAGTTCCATGGACAGCAAAGAAAACAAACGAGACAGTCTTGATGGAGGCAGACACAAGTAGATCACTCATAGGGAAGATTAGGAAAAGACAACAACATTTATAGGAATGGGGATTTGGAGCACCTGGTCACAACGGGAAAGCTGGAGGGAAAGAGAACACCAGGTAGACCCAGGTAGAGAATGCTCGACGGACTTGCAGAGTGGCTGGGGATGAGGAGGGTGGGGGAGATGCTGGGGGCAATGAGAGATAGAGATGGTTGGAAGTCCATGGTCGCCAACGCCATGCGGCAGGGCACCTGATGATGATGATGAAATTGGAAAACGGACATAAAGTGTAGCATTCCATCTAGAGGATATGTAACAAGTTTGTTTGAAACTTGCATTCATATTACAGACACTTAGATCTCCTATTTCAAGTTGGACAACTTTTCATGCCTGGACAGTCATCTCACATTTATAGACTACTTAACATGAGTGGATGTTTTTTCTACAACTAATCATCATGTATAATAATCTATAGGCCTACAGGGCTTCCAATTTCCCGACTTTTCTCAGAAATCCGAGAAAATCCACAGGCTGCTTCCGAGAAAAAAAAAAGTGCTTTCCGAGACAATAAGAAAAAATTTGACTGGTAATCTTTTTTATTCTGCGAAACATTCCACTATTTGTCAGGCCGCCGAGCTCTCGTAGCAGACGACGAAACTTTGGGAAGGGGGATCAATCCGGTATAATTTTTTCCGCTCAAGTCACTTCCGGTGTTTTTTGTTTGTCATGCGCGGTTCTCTTAAAAACCGATTGTAAAACTGGAGAGAGGGTCAATCGCAGCGAAAACGTTTAACAAAGATTGCAAAACAGAGCGGTGTTGGGAGTGGACTTCAGGAAAAACTGATGTCATGTAAATGAGCATATGGCTTTTAAAAATAGCAGAGGCTGGCATAGCGTACTGTGTCTTGCGCCAAAGTGAAGTCAAAAGTTGAGCAGGCATCCACAAACTTTCAGACCATTTCAAGTCAAGTCAAAGAAGCACCAGATCAGGCAGAAAACTGCAAAGAACTTTGAAGCTGTTCAGTCTAGGTTGTTGTTTAATGTTTGTTGGAGCATGCATTTTGAAAAATACCAAATTAATTTTCTTGAAATCTGGCACCAATGTGTATAAATTATTTGCTTCAGTACAAAAGATCATAAACAAGCCTAAAGTTGTGTCAGATTGCACTATTTTGCATCTGTATTAAAAAAAAAATTTCTGGGGGAGCATACCACAGACCCCCCCCCCCCCCAACACACACACACACATACTAGATTTTCAGAGATTTTTTTAATTTCGCATTGGGAGGCCTGTCCATAGCTGCACAGAAGTCTGTAAAGTCTGACTATACATGTTTTTAAATGAATTAGCTCGGCAAGAAGTTTAGAAGATTCACCTATTTGTAAGACAACGGTAGGGCCTAGATCTACTTGGTCAACAAAATAAAACAAAGCAAAAGTTTAACTTGTACAATATAGCAAATTACCACTTCTTGTCGAACAATAAACAGCTACAACTACGTGTGTCTGGCGTGGTCAGTTTTCATTACTGTAACGTTGTAACCATTCTTGGATACATATAAAAATGAACTGCTACACACACACAAACGCACACACACACGCGCGCGCGCGCGCGCGCGCGCGCACTCAATCATGGTTATTTCATTTTCACAGCATTGCACTGACACAGCCTTCGTCATATATAGATAAGAAACACTTTACATGAACAACAAACACATGTGGCTACGGTCTGTTTTTGTATTATAATAACAGTGTCTGTAGTGTCACATTTCATCATATTTCTGAGAGCATCGTCAGATACGTTTACTGTGGCAATACTTCACACCCACAAAATGTAACTGCAGTCTTCAAAACAATGTTTGTGATGTAGTAGTGATTGCATGGCCAAAAGCATCATCAAATATAGTAGGCCTATTACATAAAAAGAAACAACTTTCACACATCAGCACGCACGAACTGCTGTGGACTCTTAAAGTAGATGGGCATCCACGTTTACTGGTGAAGTTGAAAACACTATTGAGAACGTAGCAGCCTGGATGAAAGCAAACTGTAGAAAATGCAGAACTTATGTAGACCTACATAGGTACAAGATTAAACTTTAAAAAAAAAAAAAAAAATTTAAAAAAGGAACCTCAAAGACCATGGCCATTTCAAACTGTACTACAACCTTCAGCAAATCTGCAAGGAAATCGTGTTTCTTGATAAATTTCTGTCCATGGAAATTCATGTTAACTGTCCATACGAAATCACAGTTATCTCAACTGCGCAGAATAAGCAAAGACCCGTTTATTTGTTTCTGCTGATGCCCCGAACAGATTTCGTGTATCTTTAAGTTTATCTAGACTGGTTACTGTATCTCCTCTTAGCCGGGTTTTCTGATAACAAGCTATCCAAGCTGCAATGAATCCAAAATCGTGCGGTTCGACTTGTCCCAAGGGAAAGTAAAAGGTGCCGTATAAAAGCACTCTTGCAAAAACTACATAAGCTTCCAATCAAAACAATTAGAATACGTTATTGCACTTTGCTTTCACCCTGGCGCCATGAATACTATCGCCGACTGCTTGTCACCTTCACTGTAGTCCTAAATACCCCACAGAACTCGACGTACAAATCCTACATATCTAACTAAGCCTATGATTGGCAACATAGGTTGCAGGCTTTCCTGCAGTAGCGCTGCATGTAGTCGGGGTAGCGGTGCACTCGCCTTGTGCTGCCCACGTCTGGCATTGTTCGTTCTCGTTAGTGCACGTGCGCTCGCAGGGCAACGTCTTGTTTCTTTTAGGACCTGAAGCTGAAAACAGTGGTAAATCGTTGGTTAAGGTGATCTTAGTGTGTTTGTGTGTGTGTGTGTGTGTGTGTGTGTGTGTGTGTGTGTGTGTGTGTGTAGGAGCGTGTGTGTGTGTGTGTTCGTTTGTCATTTCTTTTAATGTCTATTCACATATATGCTTTTAGACGATGTGTGTGTCTATGTGTGATTTCTTTTAACGTCTATTCACATATGTGCTTTTAGACGGTGTGTGTGCGCGCGCGTGTGTGTGTGCGTGTGTGTGTGTGTGTGAGCGTGTGTGTGTGTGTGTGTGTGTGTGTGTTCGTTTGTCATTTCTTTTAATTAACGTCTATTCACATATGTGCTTTTAGACGATGTGTGTGTGTGGTTTCTTTTAACGTCTATTCACACGTGCTTTTAGACGATGTGTGTGTGTGTGTGTGTGTGTGTGATCAAAAGATGGGCGATGGACGCGATTGTGAAGAGGTTAGGTCATTTGACTGTCTATCAGAGGGTGTGAGATGATCTGCCTGGCTCCTTGCTAGCAGGTAAAGGATGCTGATTTGTTTGACCTCCCAGGTCAACATATTTGCTGAAGCGCTAGTGCCTGAACTCCCTTCGTTTGTACACGCACACATTACATCAAAACAGCACGTTAAAGATCTTGTAAGCCATTTCAAAGTTCTGTGACTTATGGAAACACAAAAACACCCAGAATACACACCCACTGAAGACGGAGTATACAGACTGTGTGGCAACGTAACGTCTGCACAGTATGTATACATATACATACATATACATATATATATATATATATATATATATATATATATATATATATATATATTATATATATATATATATATACCATACATACATACATACATACATACTTACATGAACCAAACAACATTCAGTGCGCATCCTTACAACAACAAAAATGTCGGAATATGATAGTATGACCCTGTGTGATCTGACAGGCAAACAAGTGACCTTAAATCTCCTATTTTTAAAAATGGTCATAATCATCATCATGGTCGAAAGGCATAATCAATGTGTTAGTGGCATTGATGGAAGGCATCAGTAGACAGGATCCTGCATCTTTAGGGTGTAGTAGCAAGCAGGTCGTGCATGTTGAGATTATGGACTTTGGTATTTTCCACCCAGCTCTTCCTCGGTCAGGTTTGGGAACAGTCACCTCCCAGTACCTTGAAGAACGGCCATAGACATAGTCCTTAAAAGATAGCATTTTAAAAACAAGAGCCCAAAAGATGGCATTTGAAAAACAAGATAATCCATTGCTCATCATTATTGTAAGAAGGTGACACAGGAAAACATTTCCATATGTCGTTGAAGGTGGTCTGAAGCTGGATGTTAGATGAGCCATACTTGATCCTGAAGATCGTTAGCAACAACAAAAACGACCCAAATGTTTTCTTAGTGATGATTTTGCGGTGATCCATGGAGTCTACATGACAGATTACGCCATATTAAAATAGGGCGCATACAGAATTATCCTAGTCTTGTGAATAAAGTAGGCTGGTTGGCTCTTTTAACAGAGCCGTAGATTCAAAGTCCAATGTCTGGAGTTAAATCCCAACATAAAAACTGGCTTGTTTGCTGCCCATATTAATGCTGCAATTATTGTAGTGGTGATAGACTAGTGATTCATAGGTTCTATTCTTCTCCTTTCCACTTTAAGACTGCAATTTCTGTCCCCTCCCATTTGAAAACTTTGCTTTGAGTACAGGTTCAAGGAGTCTGCCGGACAAATGGCAAATTTTGGCGAAGCACATATGCAATTGTCTCAGTGAATGAATCCCTTTCGAAAGAGCTCTGAACACCAAACTCCAAACTGATAACAAAATGCTCTCAGTATCATCATTATGATGGCGTGCCTATCTCCTCTCCCTTTCTCCTTTACCTTATATGTCCCTAAAGAGAAACAGGTACCCATTTACAGCTGGGTGGATAAGGATGACCTATGTCTGGCTCAAGGCACGGCGCGAATATTGTTCATCCGGCAACCACGCTCATCAAGCTCACATTGGGGAGCCAATGCTCAGACCACTTTGCTATCGAATCCCCCAATGTGATGAATTCACCCGTGGGGATGCCGGGGCCTCTTTCAGTATAAATAGTATCCCCACCTTTCGGAAATTCTGTGCTAGAAATCTCCTCTTTTCTGTCACTCTCTTTGTTTCTGTCTCGTTCCTTTGCTTTCTGCCATTTCTTCCTGTCATTTTCTGCCTTGTTGGTCCATTCACCTGTATATGTCCCATCAAGTATTACGTACTTTCTCTAGAGATAGATAATTGGGCACATGTGTTAAATGCATTTTTGGCTCTAGGGAAATGAGATATGCGGAAGCAATTTAAGGTAATTTAGACCTGTTCTTATATATGCTTCAGTGTCCTTAGTAATGCTTAAATTTGTATTCAGGTTTGTTTTTTAAATCCCATGTGTGATAACTGGACGGAGTGGTCAACGCCGGGGGGCATATCCTTAGATTATGTGCGCGAATGCATTGATATGAGTGCTTAATTTTGCTTAATTTTCTTTTCTCTTTTCCTGTTGAAGTATTGTGTGTGTGCTGAAATGGTTGTAGCCCTGATTTAGCTCTACGCAGTTCGCTGGGCTTTAAACAAAAATAACAATAACAATGTGATAAATTCTTCTTCAGTAACTTCCAATGACAGTTTAACTGTTGAAGCATTTACACTTCATGCTACTTTACTTGTCTTGCAGAAACCACATGTCCGCCTGCAGTGTCTGGTGAGGAAGCTGGTCAAATGGGAAGAGATATCACAGAAACCTTCTTGTTTCCAGAAAGCGCACCGCGAGTACTCGTCATGACATGATGGGGTCACTGTAACATACACAATCACGACATGACAAGATTATTGTAACATACACAATCATGCCATGATGGGGTAAGTGTAACATACACAATCACGTCATGCTGGGGTCACTGTAACATACACAATCATGTCATGATGGGGTTATTGTAATATACACAATTATGTCATGATGGGATAATTGTAACATACACAATTACGTCATGATGGGATCACTGTAACATACATGATCACGTCATGACGGGGACACTGTAACATACACAATCACGTCACGATGGGGGTCAATGTAACATACACAATCACGACATGACGGGGACACTAACATACACAATCACGTCATGATGGGGGTCAATGTAACATACACAATCACGACATGACGGGGACACTAACATACACAATCACGTCATGATGGGGGTCAATGTAACATACACAATCACGACATGATGGGGCCACTGTAACATACACAACCACGACATAATGGGGTCACTGTAATATACACAACCACGTCGTGACGGGGTCACTGGAACATACACAACCACGTCATGATGGGGTCACTGTAATATACACAACCACGTCATAATGGGGGTCACTGTAACATACACAACAATGTCATGACGGGGTCACTTAACATACACAACTACGTCACGATGGGGTCACTGTAACACACACAACCACGTCATGTTGGGGTCACTGTAACATATACAACCACGTCATGACGGGATCACTGTAACACATACAATCACGTCATGACGGGGTAACTATAACATACACAATCACCTCATAACATACACACACACGTCATGTAATTGAGCCACAATAACATACACACACACACACACACACACACACACACACACACACACACACACACACACACACACACACACACACACCACACACACACACATATCATATAATGGGGCCACTGTAACATACATATACATCATATAGTAGGATAACTGCAACATGTGCACACGCCATATAATGGGGCCACTGTAACATATACACACGTCATATATATACATATACATTATACATATACATATATATATATATACTACATATATATATATATATATATATATATATATATATATATATATATATATGATGGGGTCACTGTAACATGTACAACCACGTCATGATGGAGTCACTGTAACATACACAATCACATCATGATGGGGCACTACAACATACACAACCACGTCATTATGGGGTCACTGTAACATACACAACCACGTCATGATATGGTCACTGTAACATACACAACCACGTCATGATAGGATCACTGTAACATGCACAATCATGTCATGATGGAGTCACTGTAAGATACACAATCACGTCATGATGGGGTTACTGTAACATACACAACCACGTCATGATATGGTCACTGTAACATACACAATCACGTCATGTGGGGTCATGGTAACATACACAAACACGTCATGATGGAGTCACTGTAACATACACAATCACGTCATGATGGGGTCATGGTAACATACAAACAGTCATGATGGGGTCACTGTAACATACACAATCATGTCATGATGGGGTCATGGTAACATACACAAACAATCATGATGGGGTCACTGTAACACACACAACCACGTCATAATGGGGTCACTGTAACATACACAATCATGTCATGACGGCGTCACTGTAACATACACAACCACGTCGTGACGGGGTCACTGTAATATACACAACCATGTCATGATGGGGTCATTGTAACAAACACAACCACGTCATGATGGGCTTACTGTAACATACACAACCACGTCATGATGGGGTCACTGTAACATACACAACCACGTCATGATGGGGGTCACTGCAACACACACAATCACGTCATAAGATGCGCGCGCACACGTCATGTAATGAGGCCACAATAACACACATATGTCATATAATGGGGCCCTTTTAACATACATATACATCATAGAATAGGATAACTGCAACAAAGGCACACGTCGTATAAGGGATGAAAACACAGTGAACATGAATATACACACGTCATATAATGGAAACCACTGTAACATAACACACGTCATATAATGGGACCACTGTAACGTACACACACGTCATATAATGGGGCCACTGTAACATATACACACGTCATATAATGGGGCCATTGTAACATAAACACACGTCATATAATGGAGCACACTGTGACTATACACAAGTCATATAATGGGGCCACTGTGACATAACACACAGTCATACAATGGGGCCACTGTAACATACACACAGTCATATAAAATGGGGCCACTGTAACATACACACACGTCATATATAATGGGGCCACTGTGCCCTACACACACGTCATATAATGGGGCCACTGTAACAATTATGCACACGTTATGTAATGGGGCCACTGTGAAATACAAATACGTGTCATATAATGAGGCTATAGGACACACACCTCATATTATGGGGCCACCGTAACACGGACATGTACACGTACTCGGGCAAATGCAATACAGACTCACACACGTCACCAGAACTAACGTCATATGATGTGATACGACATGGGAGACATATAATTGCACTGGTTCATGTCGTTATATGACATGGGCGTAAATGTGTTAACTTACATAATGATTTACATAATTTACATATGACATGGGAGATATAGAATTGTACTGTATTATACAATAAGAACACACGGAAGACATTACTGTATTGGTTTTTTACAGTGATATGACATGGAAGACATAACTGTAGTAGTTTACAGAATGATTACACATGAGAGACATATAATTGTACTAGTTTATATATTGATATGCCATGGGAAGCACATGATTGTACTGCTTTATACGATATGACATGGGAGACTGTTCTGGTTTTATGTAATGAAATAAGATAGATATGTATATACATATATATATATATATGTATGTATAATTATGTGTAAGTGTATTGTTTTACACAATGATACCACATAGGAAATAACAGCAAGAAAGTATGGGGAGAGCTGAACACTAGAAGGTCCTCAGAGGAGATCTCGCTTTCACGCTTTCATATACTGTTTTATACAGTGATATGTTATGGAAAGTCTATAATTCTACTGAGGGTTTATGCCATGAAATGATATGAAGGGTCTATAATTCTACTGAGGGTTTATGCCATGAAATGATATGAAGGGTCTATAATTCTACTGAGGGTTTATGCCATGAAATGATATGAGGGTCTATAATTCTACTGAGGTTTATGCCAATGAAATGATATGGGAGGGTCTATATCTACTGAGGTTTTAGCATGAAATGATATGAGGGTCTTAATTCTACTGGGTTTATCCATGATATGATATGGGGGATCTGTAAGTCTACTCGTTTATGCAATCATATGTATGGTGGTCTGTACGTCTACTGGTTTCTACAATGATATGTATGGGTGGTCTGTAAGTCTACTGGTTTTACAATGATATGTTATGGGTGGATCTGTAAGTCTACTGGTTTCTACAATGATATGATATGGGTGGTCTGTAAGTCTACTGGTTTCTACAATGATATGTTATGGGTGGTCTGTACGTCTACTGGTTTCTACAATGATATGATATGGGTGGTCTGTACGTCTACTGGTTTATACAATGATACGTTATGGGGATCTGTAAGTCTACTGGTTTCTACAATGATATGATATGGGTGGTCTGTAAGTCTACTGGTTTCTACAATGATATGTTAATGGGTGGTCTGTAAGTCTACTGGTTTATACAATGATATGATATGGGTGGTCTGTAAGTCTACTGGTTTCTACAATGATATGTTATGGGGGTCTGTAAGTCTACTGGTTTCTACAATGATATGATATGGGTGGTCTGTAAGTCTACTGGTTTCTACAATGATATGTTATGGGTGGTCTGTAAGTCTACTGGTTTCTACAATGATATGATATGGGTGGTCTGTAAGTCTACTGGTTTCTACAATGATATGTTATGGGTGGTCTGTAAGTCTACTGGTTTATACAATGATATGATATGGGTGGTCTGTAAGTCTACTGGTTTCTACAATGATATGATATAGGGGTCTCTAAGTCTACTGGTTTATACAATGATATGATATGGGGTCTGTAAGTCTACTGGTTTATACAATGATATGATATGGGTGGTCTGTAAGTCTACTGGTTTATACAATGATAATGATATAGGGTGTCTCTAAGTCTACTGGTTTATACAATGATATGATATGGGGGTCTGTAAGTCTACTGGTTTCTACAATGATATGTTATGGGGGATCTGTAAGTCTACTGGTTTCTACAATGATATGATATGGGTGGTCTGTAAGTCTACTGGTTTCTACAATGATATGTTATGGGTGGTCTGTAAGTCTACTGGTTTCTACAATGATATGATATGGGGGTCTCTAAGTCTACTGGTTTATACAATGATATGTTATGGGTGGTCTGTAAGTCTACTGGTTTCTACAATGATATGATATGGGTGGTCTGTAAGTCTACTGGTTTATACAATGATATGATATGGGGGATCTGTAAGTCTACTGGTTTATACAATGATATGATATGGGTGGTCTGTAAGTCTACTGGTTTCTACAATGATATGTTATGGTGGTCTGTAAGTCTACTGGTTTATACAATGATATGATATGGGGGTCTCTAAGTCTACTGGTTTATACAATGATATGATATGGGGGTCTCTAAGTCTACTGGTTTATACAATGATATGATATAGGGGTCTCTAAGTCTACTGGTTTATACAATGATATGATATGGGGGTCTCTAAGTCTACTGGTTTATACAATGATATGATATGGGGGTCTGTAAGTCTACTGGTTTATACAATGATATGATATGGGGTCTGTAAGTCTACTGGTTTATACAATGATATGATATGGGTGGTCTGTAAGTCTACTGGTTTATACAATGATATGATATGGGGGTCTGTAAGTCTACTGGTTTATACAAATGATATGATATGGGTGGTCTGTAAGTCTACTGGTTTATACAATGATATGATATGGGGTCTGTAAGTCTACTGGTTTATACAATGATATGATATGGGTGGTCTGTAAGTCTACTGGTTTATACAATGATATGATATGGGTGGTCTGTAAGTCTACTGGTTTATACAATATGATATGGTGGTCTGTAAGTCTACTGGTTTATACAATGATATGATATGGGGGTCTCTAAGTCTACTGGTTTATACAATGATATGATATGGGTGGTCTGTAATTCTCCTGGTTTATACGATGATATGATATGGGAGGTTTACAATTCTACTGGTTTATACAACGATATGATATGGGTGGTCTGTAAGTCTACTGGCTTATACAAAGATATGATATGGGGGTCTGTAGTTCTCCTGGTTTATACGATGATATGATATGGGAGTTTACAATTCTACTGGTTTATACAACGATATGATATGGGTGGTCTGTAAGTCTACTGGCTTATACAAAGATATGATATGGGGGTCTGTAATTCTCCCGGTTTATAACGATGATATGATATGGGAGGTTTACAATTCTACTGGTTTATACAACGATATGAATTGGGTGGTCTGTAAGTCTACTGGCTTATACAAAGATATGATATGGGGTCTGTAAGTCTACTGGTTTATACAATGATATGATATGGGAGGTTTACAATTCTACTGGTTTATACAACGATATGATATGGGTGGTCTTTAAGTCCACTGGCTTATACAAAGATATGATATGGGGGTCTGTAAGTCTACTGGTTTATACAATGATATAATGTGGGGGTCTGCAAGTCTACTGGTTTATACAATGATAATGTTACGGGGGTCTGCAAGTCTACTGGTTTATACAATGATATGTTACGGGGGTCTGCAAGTCTACTGGTTTATACAATGATATGTTACGGGGGGTCTGCAAGTCTACTGGTTTATACGATGATGTGATATGGGAGGTCTGTAAGTCTATTAGTTTATACAATATGATATGGGAGGTCTATAATTTTACTAGTTTATACAATGATATGATATGGGGGGACATATGATTCTACTGGTTTGTGTACAATATGATATGGGAAGTCTATGATTCTGCTGGTTTGTACAATATGATATGGGAAGTCTATGATTCTGCTGGTTTAAATTCAATATGATATGGGAGGTCTGTAATTCTACTGGTTTATATAATATGATATGGGAGGCCTATGATTCTGCTGGTTTATACTATATGATATGGGAGGCCTATGATTCTACTGGTTTATACAATATGATATGGGAGGTCTATGATTCTACTGGTCTATACAATATGATATGGGAGGTCTATGATTCTGCTGGTTATATACTATATGATATGGGAGGTCTATGATTCTACTGGTTTATACAATATGATATGGGAGGTCTATGATTCTACTGGTTTATACAATATGATATGGGAGGTCTATGATTCTACTGGTCTATACAATATGATATGGGAGGTCTATGATTCTGCTGGTTTATACTATATGATATGGGAGGTCTATGATTCTACTGGTTTGTACAATATGATATGGGAGTCTATGATTCTACTGATTATACAATATGATATGGGAGGTCTATGATTCTACTGGTCTATACAATATGATATGGGAGGATCTATGATTCTACTGATCTATACAATATGATATGGGAGGTCTATGACTCTACTGGTCTATACAATATGATATGGGAGGTCTATGATTCTACTGGTCTATACAATATGATATGGAAAGTCTATGATTCTGCTGTTATACAATATGATATGGGAGGTCTATGATTCTGCTGGTCTAAACAATATGATATGGGAAGTCTATGATTCTGCTGGTTTATACTATATGATATGGGAGGTCTATGATTCTGCTGGTCTAAACAATATGATATGGGAAGTCTATGATTCTGCTGGTTTATACTATATGATATGGGAGGTCTATGATTCTGCTGGTCTAAACAATATGATATGGAAGTCTATGATTCTGCTGGTTTATACAATATGATATGGGAAGTCTATGATTCTGCTGGTTTAAATTCAATACGATATGGGAGGTCTATGATTCTACTGGTTTATACAATATGATATGGGAGGTCTATGATTCTACTGGTTTATACAATATGATATGGGAGGTCTATGATTCTACTGGTCTATACAATATGATATGGGAGGTCTATGATTCTACTGGTTACACAATATGATATGGGAGGTCTTTAACTATAGGCCTACTGACCAGTATCGCATAGTCCACAGGCTCTCCTGCAGTAGTCCTCCATGTAAAGACGGTGACATGACAATCTCCACGTGACGCCCACATGTCGCAGTTCACGTTCTCGTCCTTACAGTCTGACCACACACACACACACATGCACACACACGCGCGCTTGCACGCAGACACACACATGCATACACACCACACCACACAACACACCACACACACACAACACACACACACACACACACACACACACACACCACACACAAAACACACACACACACACAAACAACACACACACACACTACACAAACACACACAACACACATGTATAAATGCAAAGACACACACACACACACACACACTCACACACACACACACACACACATGTATAAATGCAAAGAAAACTGTGGTGGTATACCTGCGGCAATGCACTCTTTTAGGGAGAGCAGGCTGGAATTCACAATAATAAAAAAAAAAAAAAGAAAGAAAAACAAAAGAAAAATACGCCTAAGTAGGCTACAAAATGCCAAATACAAGAATACATTTAGCGCTTCTCGTGTGATGCAAGAAATTGAAAGGAAAAAAAACAAACTAGACTGGAATTAGGCAATTTGGTTGATATCGTTTTAAGGCCTTTTAACCCTTTGCTTCCAGCACCCTATTCAACAACAGCAAAAAATTAATCCTTTGACTCCCTGACCCCTATCCACCAACTTCCTGCAGGAAACTAGTGGACAGGGTGAGGGGTTCAAAGGTTAAAGTTTTTGCTTTGCTAGCATGGTTGACAATGCAGGATGCTGATGGACAGGGTGCGGGAGGCAAAGGGTTAAAAGCATACATAGAAAAACAACAGTGTGATTTTCTGTTTTCTGTTATTCCTGGTTTCTACAGCAGTTAGCTCATCAACTCGGTCGGTGGTCTATATCGAAATCTGCCATCCTTTCCTGTTGTCATCTTCGATAGATTGTGTCTACCCTTAAAAAAATCTTATAAATCCTTTTCTCACACAAGAACATGTCTGAGCAGAGCCTCCATAAACTTTCTTCAAATTATCTCTTGTCTGCTACAGCGAATATAAATCTGTGCAAACATTTTTGATAACGGTATGTCGTCCTGTCTCTGCGGTTTCCATCATGCACATTTACCAAAACTTCATTAACCCTTTGACTCCTGCACCCTGTCTACCAGCATCCTGCATTGCCAACCACATTAACAAAGCAAAAACGTAACCCTTTGACTCCCTCACACTATCCACCAGCTTCCTGCAGGAAGCTGGTGGATAGTGTGAGGAAGTCAAAGGGTTAATTTTTGCAGTTGGTGGATAAGGTGCTGGAGTCACAGGGTTAACACAACGTGTATTTTACATAATGACGTCATGATCATTAGTCATTGATTAGCTAATTGTCTTTACATTTATAAATGCTTCATTAACATAATGTGTATTTCACAGACGTCATGACCATTAGTTATTGAGTCGGTAATTGTCTTGATATTTATAAATGCTTCATTAACATAACGTGTATTTTACATGACGTCATGATCATTAGTTATTGATTAGGTAATTGTCTTGATATTTATAAATGCATCATTAACATAACGTGTATTTTACAAAACGACGTCATGACCATTAGTTATTGATTCGGTAATTGTCTTGATATTTATAAATGCTTCATTAACATACGTGTAGGCCTATTTTACAAAATGACGTCATGACCATTAGTTATTGATTAGGTAATTGTCTTGATATTTATAAATGTTTCATTAACATAACGTGTATTTTACATAATGACGTCATGATCATTAGTTATTGATTCGGTAATTGTCTTGATATTCATAAATGTTCATGATGATGTCACCATCACTGAAAAAGCTGCAATCAAAAGAAACAAACATAACGATCAGCCCTTTCATCTATCTGCCTGCCTGTCTGTGTGCATGTAATATCTAATAGCAATTATGCTTGTACACCCTGGAGTACAGCACTGTTTATAGACTGCTTATGTAAAAACACTGGTCTCCACAGATAACAAAGACAATCTATCATTCGCAAAACTCACCTGAACTCCCCGATCCCCGGTACCTATCGCCACCTGCCGACTCAGTTGAACGTGACTCAGAGTCAGTGTCATCACCGGTGATCTTACGGCTGTCGTCACTACACACATAGTAGGGTAGCTTACTGCGGTACCGGTACTCCTGGTCGTTCCAGCTGGGGCACCAGCACGTGCAGTCTTTACTGACGAAGCCTTCACCTGGGCAGTCCTCGTCTCGTAGTCTGCAGCTGCTACTGGCTGTATTGAGGAAATTTTTCACTATGATCAGATGAGTTAATGACATCAGGATGATAATGATGATTTTAGGGAGTTCCATTGCAGATTGAGACTGCGTAATAAGGCTGTACTCTACGTTTACTTTTATACCCCCTGTCTCTCTGTCCTCTGTCTCTCTGTCTCTGTCTCTATCTCTGTCTGTCTGTCTGTCTGTCTGTCTGCCTTTCTCTCTCTCTCTCTCTTGAAAAATGGCTTCTAGTCGATAACTTTTACCGTTGGAAAATAAAGCATCATTCTCTCTCTCTCTCTCTCTCTCTCTCTCTCTCTCTCTCTCTCTCTCTCTCTCTCTCTCTCTCTCTCTCTATCTCTCTCTCTCTCTCTCCCTCCTCCATTCTACAACATACAATGTTTACTCACTTGGTCTACATTTGTAGAGAACGTTGGCAGACTTGATGTCCCTAAAGCTGAGGGTCCGTCTGTTGCCGATTAGATCCTGATACTTAGGGTCCAGTGTCTCGATCGTTACTCCATAATTAGAGGAAAACGCCTGCAGTAAATTTTTAGATCTGCATGTTTGATATGCTCTTCATCAAATCCCCTTAAGGTACAGATTTTCACATAACTCTGAATTTTAGGACAGTAACCAGAAAAAACTCGAAAATAGAATCAGAGCGCGTACTTAATACAACCAGACAAGACCAGCGCAAAATGTTGGCCAACTGGCCTTTGTCAAGCCTAAACATAAGATCACAAACGAACAAACAACAAATACAAAAATCAGGAGACAAAGACAAACTTTTAGGAAAGTAAGAATTTTAGGATAGTAAAATCCTTCAAGTCTGACTTGAAGGCGTGCCTTTTTTTTTGTCCAGCAGTGATTTCTCCCTCTATGTGCCTGCCTTCTGTCCTACTACCCTCATCAGTAGTGTCTTCCAACCCTCCTGGACTCTGTGAGTTATGTACCCTTGAGTTTTTGTCTCTGCGAGTGAATGATCGGGTGAATGATAAAAGTGCGTGCTTTGGGTTGATTTGTATATCAAGATTTGGCCCTGTATAATAATAATTACTATTGTTGTTGTTGTTATTCATCATCATCATCATCACCATCATCATCATCTTCTTCATTTTTCTCAGAGCCAGTAATATAGAGCTGGCGACTATCTAGCTTCCACCAATCGCTGCTTAGCCATCCCCAACTCAGGTACCTACCGACATTTCCTTAAATCCTCCTTCTACAGTATACGGTTATTAGTCAACCGCCGTCTTAAGTCCCATATATCGTTCTCTAGAAGATCATTTTAGTCAGCTGTATGACAAACCACATTATAACCTTCTTCTGAATTGCATATATTACGTGGGTTGTGTAGCCTGTTGTCAGAACTGTGGACTTAAGATGTGATAGAAAAACTGGCCTGTTCAGTGACCATCTCAATGCTGTGATCATTGTGGTAGTGTCAGAGTAGTGTTTTAACAGGTCTCCCTACTTGCATGCCTGCTTCCATTGCCAGCGCACAGAGTTTGGTGCATACTGGCTTAAGAGTTGATCAGATTATCACTGGATAGGGCGAGGGAGTCAAAAGGTTAACTTTTTGCTTTGCTAGCATAGTTGACAATACAGATGGCTGGTGGACGCGGTGCAGGAGTCAAAGGGTTAAACTCAACGGAACAGAACAGCTTCCTTGATCCTTGCTTCATGTTTCGTCGGATGGTTGGTCAGTTAGCTGTAGTACGGTTGGTTGGTTGGTTGGTTGGCTGGCTGGCTATTTTCTTTCGAATGGGGAAGGGACAAGACTGTTTATGATTCTTTTTATATATTATTGTATTACTCGTGTACAATTTCCCAATACTTTGCTCGTTTTTAGCAGTATAGTACTTTGTTCTTAGTAGAATTTGTTTTTGGTAGTATGCACATGTATATCGCCTATAAAAAATGGACAGCAAAACAAGATCATATACGCAAGACGTATAGCTCTTTCTCTCTCACTCACGTCTTTTCCATAGTGCATGATGCTGAGGTAGTCATAAGACACGCCCAGGTCCCTGGTGAAGGTCCATTTGTACTTGTGGAAGATAAACTCCTGATCATCTCGAATGTTCTCCCATCGGATCTTCACGTAGTTGTCTCGGTCAGGTCTCGACTGCTCGTGATAGAAGCCCAGCACGTGACCAAGTTCGTGAATGACCACCCCTTTCTGTCACGTGACAATTCCAACCAATCACAAAGATGAAAGTTTTTACCATAAATTAATATATCAAGGAAAGAGAATAAGTTAAGACAGAAACAGGCAGACAGGCTGAGAACAAGAATGCGTTATGTATATCTGAATTACTGATTTGAATAATTTATTCTCTCCACTCTAACATTAGCGCTTGCGTAGACACACACACACACACACACCACACACACACACACACACACACACACACACACACACACACACACACACACACACACACACACACACACAACAACAAACAAACACAGACAGACAGACAGACAGACAGAGAGAGCTTTAATATATAGATTTTCAGTGAGCTATTAAGCAGCATACTCCTGTGAGATGACGAAAATCTCTCACAAATCTGGTTTATGCCAGTACAAAATCTTATTCCAGTTTGCCTTGCTTAGGCTACAAGAGTCAACTACACATGCACCGAACTTCACTGAGACATACAGTAATGATACTATGTTATCCATGTGAAGTCCACGTATCTACTTGTTTTGTTTTATTTTGTTTTGTTTTGTTTTCGTCGATGTCACATTGTTTACTTTCTTTATCTCACTTTGGAGCATACAGGCTTACGGTGAAAGATGTACTTTGGTCTCACAGTTCAAGGAAGTTGGCTTACTGTGACGATGTGTTGAGTAAGTTGTCTAGCTGAAGCCCAGTATTATCAGTTTAGGTTGAGGCAGAGTAGTGTAACACTATAAACATCATGAAAAGACGTCTGAAATAACGAAACATCTATGAAGCTTCAAGAAAGCCTGGAGACTGTTTTTCTTCATGCTGATGAATTTTGTATGTTTATGACTTTTTTCAACGGCATACTTAACCCTTGACTCCCGCAACCAACTGCAAAAACTTTACCCTTTGACCCCCTCACCCTATCCACCAGCTTCCTGCTGGTGGATAGGGTGAGGGGGTCAAAGGGTAAAGTTTTTGTTTTTCTAGCATGGTTGACAATGCAGGATGCTGGAGGACAGGGTGAGGGAGTCAAAGAGTTAATCTCTATGACAAGAGAGTCTGTACTGGGACGATGACGACAACCAACATAACCATTCTTCACTTCCTTTCACTCCTTTACCGTGTCTTCATTGGCAATTTCAGGTACTTTGTGGTCATATTTGGTTATGCTTACTGGTCATGATGGCAAAACTGGACATGATGAATTTATAATGACTATGTATTATATTGCATTGGGTAATATTGTATTGTATCATTATCTCATCTTTCTATAGGATTTTCCTGATGAAATTTTGCTGCTCTCTTCAAACAGAAAGCAGATTCAATGAAGTGTCACCTTCGTGTGCGTGCGCGCGCGCGTGTGTGTGTGTGTTGCGCGGGTGTGTGTATCTATGTGTGGTGTGTGTGCCGTGTGTGTGTGTCTGTGTGTGTGTGCCGTGGTGTGTGTGTGTGTGTGTGTGTGTGTGTGTGTGGTGTGTGTGTGTGTGGTGTGTGTGTGTGTGTGTGTGTGTGTGTGTGTGTGTGTGTGTCGTTCGTTCTTTAATTTAACGTTTTCACTATAAGTGATATTAGACGGTGTGTGTGTGGTGTGTGTGTGTGTGTGTTGTGTGTGTGTGTGTGTGTGTGTGTGTGTGTGTGTGTGTGTGTGTTGTGTGTGTGTGTGTGTGTGTGTGTGTGTGTGTTGAGTGGATCTTTCCGTGTTGTCAGGAAATGGTTACTGTTGTAGTGGGCTCTCTCTACATGCGCTAAATAGATGCTGTTCACTGGTCCTCCATATATTGTGTGATCCAAAAGACAGGCACTCAGATCACCATTCCAGGTCTAGTGCAGAAGGCAGAAAAGTTCTTGTCTGTTCCTAGAATTGAACTCAGGACTTTTCGCATCTTATGCATTTGCTTTAACAACTAGCGACCATTCCTGGATGATAATGTATTTATAATCCAGGAATGGTCGATAAGCTGGTCTTCCTGGGCGGAGCGCGTCGACGCAGTTTAGGGCAGCCATTTGACCCTTTCATTCCCGCATCCTGTCCATAAGCTGCAAAAAATTTAACTTCCTGCAGGAAGCTGGTGGTTAGGGTGAGGGAGTCAAAGGGTTTAGTTTTTGCTTTGCTAGCATGGTGGACAATGCAGGATGCTGGTGGACAGGGTGCAGGAGTCAAAGAGTTAACTACTTTTTCTGTGCGTGTGTATTTCTGTTTACTTGTGAACGTGAATCTTTCTTTAAAAAAAAAGATAAAATTGCCGAGGGCAATTCCTTTGTTTCCGTGAAATCTTCAACGTGTGCTAAACGCATGCTGCACACAGAATTTAGGTTTATCGTCTAATCTAATGATGATGATGACGACGAAAGAAAAAAAGAAAGAAAGAAAGAAAGAAAAAGAAAATAAAGGCAAATGGGCATGATTATACGGATGGCACGAATGCATGATGGTGACAGCAACTCCTGTGACTTACCACTCTGCAGTTTTTGGCCAGTGTTACCGTCTGTGGGTATCTGGTCATCCCCACACTGGACCGACATCTGAAATAGTGATGAACCATAATTATCACACAGATCTACTATACATACAGACCCTGCTCACAAACCTTGGAAGTTTCTTTTTTAACCAAAAGATAACATATCTTATACACATGAATATGTATCCATCTCTCAAGATTAGATAGAATTTTTTTCTGCATTAATGGCGTAGAGGGGCAAAAATATAAAAACGCTGGTCAAAATGAGATGGAAATTGGATCTGCAGTATGTCGTGCAGTTGTGTATCGTCTCCATCATCATTGCATTTGAACTGGGATCAAAACCTCTGAAGACAGACTGTCAACGGTATAGCGTTAACATAAAGTGAATCTGCAAAAATTGACAACCAAAACAAATGTTTACAATCTCTCACTGCATCTTGCTGACGTAAGTCTTATCTTTCTTTGTCTTTTGTTTATTTCTTTATCTAGTCATATGTTTTCCCCCGTCATTTGTTTATTTCTTTATCTATTCATATATGCTTTCCTCCCTTCAATTTTGCGCTGATTCAATGGCATATACTTTCACTGGATAGTTTTCCTTCACAGCATACTGCCAAACCCGGCTTCACGACAGATTAGATTTGACTTTGAATATATATTCCTTTAAGAAAGATTCATCTCATTCGGACAATTCCATATGTGCTCTCCCTAATTCTGCCTGTGATAATCTGACAAACCCAATGAGCCTGTGCAAACCCTTGTGTATTAGCACGGTCTTGAAACGTCAGCGGAGAGGAGGGGAAGGTATGACAAGGTTACTGTATGTTGGTCACTAGAGGATTAGACAATTAGAAGACAGAATAATAATCATGATGAGAGTTCCTGACACAGCAATGTGCTGAAATCCAGGATTAGCATTCATAGCCAACCTACCCAAGTCCGTTCGTGAATCTGATCTTGTTCCTGGTGGTAGACTGTGCAGGTCTGAACTGAATGCAGGTGTAACGCATCCATTCCTCCATTGCTGCCTGCAGAATCCCTATCTCTCTCCAACCTCACACACACACACACACACACACACACACACACACACACACACACACACATACACACACACACACACACGCACGCACGCACGCACGCACGCACGCACACACACACACACAGAATCTTGACTGAAAACATTTAAACCCAAAACCAAACCAAAACACTAAACTAGAGGATTGCCAGACAACTTGATAGGCGTCAGACATTCAGACAATTCCATCTAAGTCTGGCAGTAGTTCTCTGGCAGGCTTCTTGGGCCCTCGCAAAGCCATATGCGCGGGTAAGGTCTTGAAATGGGCACACAGAAAGAGCATGACCTAAGAAATACTTCAGCAGAATGATTGCAACATCAATAAACCCTTTAAATCCCGCATCCTGCCCACCAGCATCCGGCATTGTCAACCATGCTGGCAAAGCAAGAACTCTATCCTTTGACTCTCTCCCACCCTGTTCACCAGCTTCCTGCAGTTGGATAGGGTGAGGGAGTCAAAGGGTTAAGTTTTTGCCGTTGGTGGATAGGGTGCAGATGTCAAAGGGTTAACACGGGAAGCAAACAGACCAATTTTTATGTTGCAGGCTGGAATTGAATTCTAGACATAGGATCTGGAGTCTATGACTCTATCAGGAGAGCTAGCCAGCCTGTTCGATTAAAAAAAAAAAAGTTTTCTCAAGTCGCGGTAGCGCACTCGAAAAATTCCACAGGCACTAATCTGTAACTGCCGCATGATGAAAACAGAACCAAAATAAACTAGCATATAACAGAAACCCGGGTTTATAATAAAAATGGTATATGCCAAAAAACCTAGGTCTATAATAAACATGGTATATGCCATAAACCTGGGTTTATAATAAAATTTAAAAAAAAGGCATATGCCAAAAACCTAGGTTCACAATAAAAATGGCATATACCAAGAAACTGAAGTCTATAATAAACATGGTATATGCCATAAACCTTGGATTTACAATATACATGGCATATGCCAAAAACCTAGGTTTACATGTATAATAACATGGCATATGCCATAACCTAGGTTTATGGCATAAGCCATGCTTACCATAAAGCCATATACCATAAACCTGGGCTTAAAATAAAAAATGGCATATGCCGGAAAACTAGGTCTGTAATAAACATGGCATATGCCATAAACCTAGGTTTATAAGAAACATGGCACATGCCAAAAACCTAGGTTATAAGAGACTTGGCATATGCCATGGTATAGGCAAAGTTCACCATAAACCCATATACCACAAACCTGGGTTTATGATAAACATGGCAGATACCATAAACCTGGATTTCTAATCAAAAATGGCATATGCCAAAAACCTATGTTTACAAATAGCATGGCATTTGTCATAAACCTGGGTTTATAATAAACATGGCATATCCCATAAACCTAGGGTTATAATAAATACGGTATATACCATAAACCTGGGTTTGCAATGAACACTGTGGACCTAGGTTTAGATAATAAATATGACGTACACAATAATCCTGAATTTATAATGAATAAGGCGTATATCACAAACTCAGGTCATAATAAACATAACATGTGACATAAACCAGGATTATGATAAACGTGACACTGTAAACCTGGGCTCATAATAAGCTTGACATACACCATAAGACCGTGTTTATAATAACATGGAAAATATCACAAATCTGGATTTACAATGAACACGGCATATACGACAGACCTGGGTTTATAATAAACATAACATATACCATAAACCTACGTTTATGATAAACATGGCATATACCATAAGCCTGGG
>CM060306.1:89702116-89769616 GCA_030674185.1 Monoplex corrugatus
CACTGGAACGGTTCCACGAAAAATGTCTGTGCAAAACCTACAAGATCCGAAGAAATGTAGTTTGCCAAGCATGGCGCTTGTACTTATCGAATGCCAGCAATACTGGACAGGACACGTTATTGGTGGAAAAGATCTAAGAATAATAAGACATAATTAATATGTATTGGGAACAAACAGCGGCAGTAAGAGTAGAAAATGATATACGCTCTTTTCGAAATATCAAAAGAGGGGTTAGACAGGGGTGTGCTCTGTCATCAGATTTGTTTTCACTTTACAGCAAAACAATCATGAGAAACCTAGAACAATGCCTTGTGATAAAGGTTGGAGGAATATCATAAACAATCTTTGTTGTGCAGGTGACACCGTTCTAATTGCAGAAAGTGAAGAAGACGCACAAAATCTTGTGAATATAATAAAAATAGAAAGTAGAAATAAAGGATTAGAGCTAAACAGTAGAAGACTGACACCATGGTAAACAATAAAATACAAGAAATCCGCCCATGTAAAATAACAGCTAACAGCACAACACTCGGACAAGTTAATAGTTAATAAGTTTAAATATCTGGGAACAGTCACTTCACCAGACGGCAGATGCACATTGGAAATATTCAGGAGAATTAGCCAAGCTAAAACAGTATTCACAAAAAGGAAAAGCCTTCTTCAATAAACGCCTAACATTTCGTTCTTACCAACAAATGCCTACCATTTAACATCAGAAAGACAGTTCTTCGGTGTTATACAGAACCAATACTATTGTACGGATGACAAACCTGGACAACGAACAAACAAAGTCAGAGCAAGATTGAGACCGCTGAAATGTTGTTTTTGTGAAGACTGTTAAAAAGCCCCATGGACAACAAAGAGAATAAACGAGACAGTGTTCAAAGAAGCAAACACAAAAAGAACATTAATGAAGAAAATTAGGAAAAGACAAACAACACATATTATAGGAGATTTTATGAGGCAAGAGAAATTTGAGCACCTAGACACAACAGGAAACCTGGAGGGAAAAAGAGCACAAGGCAGACCCAGGGAGAAAATACTAGTTTTGCAAGGTGGATGAGGACTGAGAGGATTGGAAGATATACTTCCAGCGACAAAAGATAGATTCGCCAACGCCATGCGGCACGGCATATGATGATGATGATGAATTTCCTAGGATTATCATCATCATCATCATTATCATCATCATCATCATCATCATCATCATGTGTCATACTGCATGGTGTTGGCCATCAAGGTCTTCCATACGAATGTATCATTACAATAAAAGAAAATGTGACTAGTGTTACAATATGTGTAAATAACTACAGTTATTCCAGAGAACTGCACTCACTTGATTTCATGGCATCGGCGATGATCTGGTCGATTCTATAACACTGGCAGATCTGGACGTAAAACATGATGAAGAGCCCCTGTAAATAGGCATATCAGATTACACCGTTGCTCTTCAACAATGTATACGAATTCATCAACTATCAAAGACCAAGACATTCCAAATATGTTTTGATGAAAACAAAGCCAAGAGAAAAGAACGATTTATTATGAATCCTAACCAGGGAAATGTTAGAGCATAAATAGAAATATGTTGATATACGAATGTTTCTACATGTGTTTATCCCCCTTTAGCGTACAATGCGTATATTATGGGTGTCGATCCACTACGGGCTTCTGAGGGCTGCTGGCATCAGTATGATCATGCATGTTCTGTCGTGTGTTGTTTAGGTTATTTTATTCTTATTTTTGTTTTTGTGTGTAGATGTTAATTATGCACCTTGATCAAAGAAATATTCATAAGTGTGTCTAAATGGATGTGTGCATGCGCGCATGTGTGTGTTTGTGTTAATGTGTATATGCACGGAAACATGTATCTACTTGCCTGCGTGTGCGTGCGTGCGTGCGTGCGTGCGTGTCTGTCTGTCAGTCTGTGCGTGTGGCCTTCGCATTGCTCATTTAATGGACTCTCCTCCCGCTGGAAAAAGCAGCAGGGAAGTTTCAGTCTTTTTCTCCCAATTTTTGTATTTGGTGTTTGTTTGTTTGTTTGTGATCTTACATTCACGCTTGACAAAGGTCAGTTGGCCAAAAATTTGCGCCTGTCTTGTCTTGTATTAAATACGCGTTTTGATTCTATTTTCGTGTTTTTCTCGTTTCTAAAGACTAACAGCTGGTGAAATGCTTGCTGTGTTCTTGTTTATATTTACGTCTACAATGGATACGTTCGCTCTTTCGTGTAGTTTTCCTCCAATTTTTAAAGCATCCTTCTTAAAAAATGACACCTACAGATACATGTCTGTCTGTCTGTCTGTCTGTCTGTCTGTCTGTCTGCCTTCTCATCCGTCTGCTATTGAACAGAGCACAGCAGCAAAGAGATCCCAGCTGTTTATGAGGAGTTTATTTTTAAAAACAAATTTGGTTTGGAGATTGGTTTGGTGGGCCTTTCTTCTTCTTTTTCTTTTTCTTTTTCTTCTTCTTCTTCTTTTTCTTTTTCCCCCATACACAGGCTAGAACTCCTGCAAGCTCTCCCTGTCTAAGCGTATAAATTCATATAAAGTTACTAACGTAAGAGGGGAAGGACTTTTGCGTGTATGACCGTTCTTTATCCCGCTTTGAAGGCAGTCATACTCCGTCTTTCGGGAGACCTTGGTGAGTAATCGCAAAAACACAGACTCGAACTATCTAACATCTGGACTAGACTGGTGAAAAGTGAGAACATATTCACTTGAAGGTAGCCCGACTGTTTAAAGTGGGGCTTTGATCCCTTTACTGCCTCATCCTATCTATCAGCTGCAAAACCATAATCATCATTCCTCACTCTATCCACCAGCTTCCTGTACAAAGCTGATGGGTTTGACGATAGAGCGAAGAGGTTAAGTTTTTGCTTTGCTGCCATGGTTGCTAATGTAGGAAGTTGGTGGACAGAGAGAGAGATGGTATCAAAGAGCTAGAGAAAAATTTTGGACAAATATGGTGGTACAGGAAATTTTATTCGCGTAAGTTTCGTAAAGACTGACTTGTCATACCATGTAAAAGATATATTACAAGTGTCAGCAAGGATTTCTTTCTCGTTTATTGACGAATTTTTGGCAAAATTTAGATCATGTCTGCTGTGTGTTCCATGGTCTTAGTTGTCCTTTGTCAAACTAAAATACGGTGCAATATTTGGATTATTTAATTTAAAAATGTAGAAATGGTTAAGTACATTATGTGCATCTGATTATTAACCGATTAAAATCAAACTGAAGTAATATGTTTGATGATATCGGAAGACTTATCCTTTTCATCCTTCCACTGGTTTCTTTCATCTCCCGAATGTGAACTTGTCTGATATATTGGTGATAACACACACACTTACACACACACACATACACACACACACACACAAAACACACACACACACACAATATATATATATATATATATATATATATATATATATACATGTATATACACACATATATATATACAAATAGATGAATGGATAGATAGATAGATAGCTATAGATAGCAGATAGATAGGTAGACAGATACATACATACATACATAGAAACATACATATATATATATGTATATATATACATGTACATATACAATATATATATATATATGTATATGTATATGTATATGTATATGTGCGATTCAATTATATATCTAGGCAACGGACTCAGGACATTGTTCTATTAATACTGAAAATATCCTATTATGCTACTTCCTGACAAGACAATAAAAAAAAAATGTCCAAACGAAGTATTTCGAACATTTGTTGGTGAAAAAGAAAGCATATTGCTAACTTCACAATCGACATAACGTCTGTGTCAGTCTGTGCAAGGAAAATTAAATCTCGTTGATGAGGCTTTTAATTCCCGTTTCACATCGTGCTGACTTGCTGTTGTGTGTCGGTATCATTATCATGTGCTCTGCCGCATGGCGTTGGCGATCATGGCCCTCCATACGAATGAATCTATCCTTCGTTGTTGCAAACATTTCTCCCACCCTCTCTTTCTTCATCTACTGTGCAAGTCCGTCGAATATTTTCTCCCTGGGTCTACCTGGTGCTCTTTTTCCCTCCAAGTTTTCTGTTGTGACTAGGTGCTTCAATTTCTCTTGCCTCATGAAATGTCCAGTAAATGTTGCTTGTGTTTTCCTAATCTTCTTTATTAAGTTCTTTCTGTGTCTGCCTCCTTTAAGACTGTCTCGTTTGTTTTCTTTCAGTCCACAGAACTCTTAACATTCTTCTTAGATACCACATTTCAGCTGCCTCAATCTTGTTCTGGCTTTGCGTGTCGGTATATCCGATTATTTTTTGGGTCCGGACATTATATCCTGTTGATATCCAATACATTTTCTTATGAAATTTGCATTCTGGGTGGAACACTGTATATATATGGATAAAATAAATGCTGCATCATTTTACAGGGATACGTTGCTTCTTTAGCGAAGAATGTGCTTTTTTTACGCAGTTAGCATCAACCACATGGGAACACAGATGATAAGGTCATACGGAAAACATGATCACATGATGACATTTCAGTGTGCCAATTTCAGTGTGCCAAACACTTTTCAACACACTCTCCACATTTCTCTCTGCATGTGAGACTACATGTAAGTTGCCCAGTGCGTGGATGGGTTCAAAAGTGCGCATATGTGTGTGTGTTTTTTGTATGTGTGTACCCGCACATTCACTCACATGCACATCTTACATGAAATGTCGGTGTGTGTGTGTGTGTGTGTGTGTGTATGTGTGTGTGTGTGGTGTGTGTGTGTGTGTGTGTGTGTGTGTGTGTGTGTGGCGCGCGCGCGCGCGCGTGAGTTGTGTATACATACATTTGTGTGTGTGTGTGTGTGTGTGTGTGTGTGTGTGTGTGTGTGTGTGTGTGTGTGTGTGTGTGTGTATGTGTGGTGTGTGTGTGTGTGTGTGTGTGTGTGTGTGTGTGTGTGTGTGGTTGTGAATGTGTGTGTGAATATCCTAGCGCTCATAATATATAATTGAACAACTGAACAGCAGAGTAAAACAAGAACACGTAAAATATCCACTCTATGGAAATATCTTATAACTCTCTCCAGTCAGGTAGGACTCCACAAAGTTTGAAAAAGAAACTGTGCAAATTCAGTATTTAATTAAACAATGGAAGAGAGTCCAAATAGATCTGAATTCTTTTGCAGACAGCCTAGTCTACTAGGAACATTACATTTCTTTCCAGACCGAATATTCGCTGAGCCTCATGGTTTCTCCCAAACATGAGAATTATCCATGACAATGTTGAATTGCATAAACCATTGTAAAGGATACCATTTGGCTTTTTCTGTATGCCTGCCTCTGACGCAGGTTTCGATATTTGTGAAACACGGAGACGGGAGAAAAGCTGTCGGTCAAAGAAAGACCCAACCCAACACAACGTTGAACCAATGAAAGAATGGTGCCCAAGATTGAATGTCCGAAGAGAATACAAAATCAGGAGAGAATCAAATAACAGAGATAACATTTTCTCAAATTAAAGCATGAAAAAAAAAAAAAAAATCAAAAACATCTCGCATGCTTACACATACACACAGATCTGCATGCACACAAGGGAGATCAACGCGTCGTCAAAACATGAGAGTAGTCAATCCTGCCGTGTGTATGACGCAACATTTAGATCTAGGTAAAAAGTTGTTTAATTAAGCTGATTAAGCTCGACATGATGATGATGATGATGAATTATGCAGACTTGCTCTTGGGTCTACCAATGCCACCCTCAATTGTTGACCAATAAATAATAAATCATGGAACAACTGAATAGCAACAACACACACACACACACACACACACACATACATACATACATACATACATACATACACACACGTGAGACAGAGAGAGAGTGAGAGAGACAGAGAGAGAGAGAGAGAGAGACAGAGAGATACATATAGGCCACATAAAAGTATATGCGTGTGTGAAAGCTTATGTATTTGTGCATCTCGCAGCTCACAGACTAAGCCATCGTGAGAAAAAGGGACAGATAGGATATTTAAGTTACAAAGCCATGTGCGGCGCCGAGTGCTGGACTGCCACTGCCGCATCATCTTCAAGCTCAGTCTGCGAGTTCTGCCTAAGACATGTCCACAGGAAGTGTGAGCTCCAAAACGCCTTAACGTAAAAAAAAAAAAAAAAAAAAACTTGAAGATGGTCAACATCAAACAGTCTTTTGCTGACACCTTGGAAGAACGCCTAAAAATTCTCAGTGCTAGATATCCAGGATGTGGAAACAGCATGGGCCATGTTAAATGAGATAGTGTATAACACAGCAGTGGAGTGCCACGGACCCTTTACCAGAAAGCGCCAAGACTGGTTTGATGAGAACTGAATGAAATCAAGCAGTTAATGGAGAACAAATGTCATACCTATAGAGCTTAATTTGAGACTTAATGTCAACAGCGAAGTAGCACACATTGAGGATCACTTGCAGCAATATCCAACTGAAACTGCGACAAATGAAGTATTCCTGACTAAGCGACAAAGCTGATGAGATGCAGGGATTTGCAAACAGAAACGACATGACGAACTTCTGGAAGTGCTCTGAAAGAATTCTGTGGTCCCACCACTTCAGGTTCATCCCCCTTCTAGCGCAGATGGGTCAACTCTGATTACAGACAAAGAGAATGTTCTCGAAAGATAGGCTGAACATTTTAACAGAGAAATGAATCGCTCTTCCAACATGAACGATGAAGCCATTGACCAACTGCCTCAGATACCAAATGACGAGACGCTGGATACCACACCAAATCTGGAGGCGACACAAAAGGCAATTCGTCTGCTATCCAGTGATAAAGCACACAGCTCATCTCCATCCCAGTTGAAGCTTACAAAGAAGGTGGTCTGGCTCTGACTGAGAAGCTTCATCAACTGTTCGAGCTCATCTGGCAGCATGAGGAGGTTCCGCAGGATTTCAAGACGCCCCCATCATACATCTTTATGAAAGGAAAGGAAATCGTCAGGCCTGCTATAACCACTGTGGAATTTCTCTGCTGTCCGTCGCAGGCAAGACTTTGGTCAGAGTCCTTCTCAATCGCCTCAGCACTGACCTCAAGAAAGGTCTCCTATCACAGAGCCAGTGTGGCCTCTAGAAGGAATGCATGACAATCGACATGATGTTTGCTGATAGACAGCTTCACGAAAAGCGTCAGAAACAGAACACTGACCTGTACTTCATCTACGTCGATCTGACCAAGGCCTTCGATACTATTAATAGTTCAAGTTCTGTTCATACTGCTTATAGCCCAGCCGACTATTAGAACCATCTCAGGGCTAACAGTACGTCAAAAACGACAACCCGTTAAGGTTAAAGACAACAGTTAAAAACCATGCCCACCGTTAACCTTGCAAGTCTAAAACGCAATTAAAGATACCAAGAAGATTTTTGGAGAATCAATGCGAAGTACGGATGTCACAGGAAATTCTCTCTCTCTCTCTCTTCCTCTCTCTCTCTCCTCTCTCTCTCTCTCTCTCTCTCTCTCTCTCTCTCTCTCTCTCTCTCTCTCTCTCTCTCTCTCTCTCTCTCCCTCAAACACACACACACACACACAAGCTGATACATATCTCAACACAGTTTGAACATATCTGGAGAAAAGCGATAACAGGTAACTTCCTATCAACTGCGTAATTGGCTACATTTTCCACAAACTTCTCACTGAAATACGTTCAGCCTGCTGATTCCATTCGGCCTGCATCCAAACATGCGAAGATAATATCTTCCCGTACATGTGTAGATTGTATACACTTAAGTGTATAGGCCTCAAATAGTCATACCGAACTGTCAGCTCCCTGTTTTCCAGAAAACGAAAAAGATGGTTCATTCATTCTAACAATCTCTCTGTCTCTGTCTGTCTGTCTGTTTGTCTGTCTGTCTGTCTGTCTGTCTGTCTCTGTCTCTGTCTGTCTCTCTCTCTCTCTCTCTCTCTCTCTCTCTTTCTCTCTCTCTTTGTTTTTAGTTTTCTGTTTGTTTTGTTTTTTCAAAAGAACAAATTGTTACAGAAAATCCAGATTTTGTACTTCTCAAGTCACAATGACTCTGAAGAAGTTTCGGTTAAACTACAACTTGACGTGCATCGAGGACAACAGAAAAAATATTTGTGAATATTCTCAGAAGTTCCTGAGAAAATGCTGTTTACACAATCTTCTCAAAAAGTGCTAGTTTCAGGTACTTATTTTTTGGTTTATGTGACCGTGCCTTGGCACTATGACTTCCAAACTTATGCATTCGTGACTCCTTGACAATCTACATCTTTAACCAAAGTTAGTCAGATCTACCCAGAAACAGATGAGAAAATATTGCTAACTCATATCTGTCACACAGACAAACAAACTCACAAACACACACACACACAAACACACAAACACACAATCTCCATTCAAATGTATCTTAGTCTGTATTATCCAGTTCTGCTCTCAACATACCAGCCTGAGACTTAAAAGAGACAGACAGACAGACAGAGAAGAGAGAGAGAGAGAGGGGGGGGGGGGATGAAAGATTTTCAGAAAATGCATTGTTGCAGATCTGTGACATCATCAGCATACAAAGCATATTTGCTTTCTTGTATAATGTGGACAAATGATATCAGATCATGTTTGAGCATGCCGTTGAATTCCACTCCCTCACAGAGCTGGTGGACTGGGTGAAGGAGTGAAAGGGTTAAGCTTTTGCAGCTGGTGAATAGGGTGAGAAAGTGAAAGAGTTACGGGTGACTCCTCTCTGGATCAAGCAGGTGACAATAAGAAAGATACGACATGCTACATGTACAATGAGGAGACTCGTATTATAATCATCTGACTCATTCAAAATGGTAGTATTTGACAACTGTAGTTCAGTAAAAAAAATAAATAAAAAAATTAAAAAAACTGCATAGTATTTGTGCTTGATGTACCTGTGTTGTATAACGCTGAAATTATGAAAAAAAAAATTTTAACAAAAAGAAGAAAAGAAGAAAATAGGAAAAAACCTTCCCCTGTAAAATGAAAACTGTAAACCTTTGCACATGTTGTTTTTGTTAAGGGGAGTAAGTTTGGAATCAGTGCGTTCAAGTTCAAGTTCAAGTTCAAGTTCATATTGCTTATAGCCCAGCCGACTACTACAGCCATATCAGGGCTAACATCATGTCAAAAGGACCAATGCGTACAAGAACTTCAGATTACACAAACCATGTCTGGCAGCATCACCCCTTCTCTCCCTATCTGTCCCATTTCCCCACTGTACCAACGGTTTAAAGATTTTTACATAAGACTGGGTTACATGTTGAGTTTCCTGAGAATGGATGTTTTTTTGGTTTTTTTTTAAAAACGCATACATTGACAGCATGATTGATTGAGCCAAAGAAATCACTGTCTTTTGAAAAATAATGCGTTATCACAACTCGATCGATGATTAAGCAAAGAGATGTACGTCTTCAGACTTCAAGTTCTTCCAAGGCCAGATTAGGAAGATGGTGCCCATTTCTTTACCTTCGCTGTCTTACCTTCTATTCAGCTATATGTACTAACTCGAAAATACATTCTTAAATAAACGAATAAAGGAAGAAATAAAACCAATGTACACATGAGCAGGAGTAACTGTATCTTCTGGAATGAAGCCAATTTCCAATACAACACACCTGCTTCCCCCTACCCCCCCCCCCCCCCTCAATTTTCTGCACCGCTCCTGTATCATTGCCCCCTCACCACTAGTTTAGAATTTCCAACACACCTGCAAAGCCATTGAAACTGAGGTTCACCATCGGAGAGGGGAATGAAGAGATACAGAGTCTGGGACCATTTTTCACAACACTGTTAAAGTGAGCATGGGGATGTCAGTGATGTTATAGTTTCATTTCGAATGGGGACAGCGTGACTCTACGCTTACTTTCTGTCCCTTCCCACAACACAAAAATGGCCTGTTCGCTGCCCATCTTAATGCTCCAATCATTCTGGTGTCAGCATAGTGCTTAATATGTCCCGTTCTCCTCTCTCCCCATTTCAAGATCTTGCCAATGAACAGGGTTTTGCGCAGGCTTAAAGAACCTGCAAGATAATCACTGCCTGTAATTTGGGTGTAGATTATATGAAACTGTCTGGATGTATGAATCCCTCTTGAATACATTCGGAGCTTAAAACTAAAACAAAGCAATATTTCAAAAGACGGGACGAATGTGACGAATGCACGATGATACAATAGGTCCTACTGACGCAAGAATGAGACAAAGCAGTACTCACTGACCTGGCCTTAAGTAATACTTTTTGACAGCTTCAGCCAGCAGTAAAAGACTGTGCAGCTTTTATGTTTGATGCCTGTGTGTATTAAAGTATATATTAACACAACTCCTTTAGAAAATGTTAAGGGTTTCAAATAGCTTGGCTCTGTAAAAACTGATGATGTAACCTGCTCCAAAGACATCAAAATAAGCATTGGAATGGCAAAGCAAAACATGGTCCAACTCAACAACATCTGGAAAGACAGAGGCATACCAAAAGGCCTGAAAGTTAGACTCATAAAATGTTTAATCTGGCCAGTCATGATTTATGGCTGCGAAGTCTGGACTCTGAGAAAGACTGATTGCAGAAGAATTGAGGCAGCAGAGATGTGATTTTATCGGAGACTACTACGTGACAAATGGTCAGACAGAAGAACTAATGAAAATGTCCTGGAAGAACTTGATACCATCAGAAAACTACTAGCCGAAATCAACAAGACAAGACTAAAATACATTGACCATGTGTCACGCAACAAGAACGCAGACCTCATGGCAACCATCTTTCAAGGAAAAACAGTGGCAAAAAGGAAGAAAGGCAGACCTCCAATCTCGTACATCGAGCACATAACCAACATCAGTGGCCTAAATATTCAAGAAATTGTCCACAAAAGTCAATACAGAGCGGCCTGGAGGGAGATGGTCGCATCCAGATGTGCAGCGGCTAACACCGAACCCAGTGACGCCGACAGGTGAGACAGGTAAGGCGCATGTGCATAATTTAGCTCAATAGAAGCAAAACTACTCCGTTCTGTACGCAGAGATTTTCATTTATAGCGAAAGAAAGCGGTGGGAATACGTTTGGGATCAATGCGTTCAAACTTTGGGTTGCACAAACCTTACCTAACACCACTCACCCTCCACCCCACCCCCGCCTCCATCTCCTACCGCCTCTCTATCCCGGTCTCCCGCTTTCATAGCGGTTCAAGGATAGATTCTTATGCAAGATAGCGTTATGTATTGATTTCAATTTAAATGAGACGTATTTTTAAACACAGACGATTTTCCTGGACACAAAGATCGGTTGAATCGCCGAAGTCATAATCTACCCTGTATATCGTATATATATAAATGAATTAAACATAGTCAAATGTATGATAATTGATACAGTGCTGAAAACTTGCGATCCTTTTCAAACAAACAAGAGTTCAGACTGGAAAGACTGAGACCACACCGTCGAGTCTCATCCCACTTCATGGATGTGTTATTGAGAATGTTGCTCAAATTTTCTGACCAACACCACAAGTTTTTGTATTTCTAGGCCTGGTTGAGAACAGATGTATCAATAAAGTATGCACAAAGTGCAGTCTTGTCCCGCAGTCTCTATCTGAAATTGAACTCCATGGCTTTATGAGTATCGTCCCCATTGGCATGAAATCTTTATGGCATTAAAAAAAGTGTTTGTCAAATTCTGTGGCCCTTCGTGCCCTGACGAACTCATGGTTACCTGAAATTTGTTACTTCTGCCGTGTCTCGGACAGGAATAAATTCATTGTTTGTGGTTTCATGGGAACAGTCACTGGAAGCCCGTAGCAGCAGACTCCTTAGCAGGGGGATGCTCACGAGTCTGACTGCGGGACTGAGCGTTTAGTGACTGTTGTTAGTGAGGAGCATAGAAAGTAATGTTTTGAGTGCTTTGATCAGAACAGGCACTGCTGAACTCTACCAAAGTGACCCAGCAGTAGTGCAGTGTCTCGTTTGGTGGGTGGCCACATAGTAGCTTGATATAGCTACCTCCTACAAACTTACAGGCATTGCGACTTCAATTGAATAAACTTGGGTATGATGATGCGTTGAAGAGCCAGTATGTGTGGCACTGGATCAGTGCTAATAAACTGGCATGAAGTTGGTTTTATTTGTTATTTTTATCTTGCTAACACATTTTTATCACAGCCAAACCTACACACACACATACATATACACACACCTTCCTCTTCGGTCGATACAGACTAATTTCCCTTTTTTTCTGAAATGGGAGATAAATCTGCCTCAGACATCAAATGTCACTCAATAATTCATAGATAACTTTTAGGGCAATATCGACTGTGACACTATATCTTAAATTCCTGTTATTTTCACAAGAAAATGTCACGATTATGTAATGTTTTCAATTGTGTTTGTGTCTGCTTGGTTCTGTTAGCTTTGGTTTTAATGCCATTGATTTTTTTCTGTTGCATTCGTGCTGTTAATGCGGTTGTTTTAAGTTTGTTTTAAGGGTGTGTTTTTTCCCCATGCAGACTTACAGATAAACAAATAGAGAGAAAAACAAATATAAAAGTGAATGACAAAGAAAGAAAAAAAAACCCAAATAAACGAAACGAAGCATAGCATTGAAGCCAACAAAAGCATAATCATCATCAACAAAGAACATTTTTCTCACCGTCAGAGCAACATAATGACGTAAGCAGGCCTGCGCCCAAAGCATGACGACAGTAAAGGGAAAGACAACTCTTCTGTGAATGAATCCAGCTGCAGTCCCTGACTGTATGTGAAAAAAGTAGGCAGTGTCAGGTATTCTTATTTTGTGAAACTGAAAGTTCATTCAAAAGTACGAAACCAATTCAACACAACGAGCCTAACGTCACGTACTCTCGTGAATGATGATCGAGAGACCACAACGGACTACTTTATATAATCTCTGGGAAATATGTGCATGTACACCTGACTGAACATGCGGAAAATTCCATAACTTAGGCGCCCAGTGTGCCGCTGAAGTCACATGATGATGATCTCTCCACCAGACATACAGGTAGAATGTTTAAAACTGCGTAGTGCAAGCTGCCATTAAAAAAAAATCACCTGTTCCTTTCGGCAAAAAGGTGAGTGAGAGAGGGGTGGAGGCAGGCGATGGGGGTTGGGGTGGGGGTCTTTATAGACTGTGAAAGACACGACGTCGGGTGGGAGGCGGGGTGGCAAGGGGGGACAGGGTAGCGGTGGTGAGGAGGCCTAGAGACTGAGCGAGGCGTGACGCAAGTGATCATTTTGCTTAGCTGAATTTCAGGTGTGTTTATATTAGAATTTTTTTTAATCTCTTAGACACCGGGAGATTGTTTCATATCAGCCAGAGGCGTTTATGTCAGTCTGTGACAAAAATGTGCGAACAAGGATTTCTCAGTGGATATTTACAAAATGTTGGTCAAAGTTTTAACCCTTTGACTTCCGCACCTTATCCACCAACTGCAAACACTTAACTATTTGACTTCCTCACCCTCCCCACCAGCTTCATGCATGAAGCTGGTCGAGAGGATGAGGAAGTCAACAAGTTAAGGTTTTGCTTTGCTAGCAAGGTTGACAATGCAGGATGCTGGTGGACCGGGTGCGGGAGTCAAAGGGTTAAATTGTTAAGGAGTTGCGACAGCGTAAATTTTGAAGGTGAGTCTTCAAAGTGCCTAGGTTTAGCTCTTTTTTTTCAGAAAAGTATATGAACAACACTTTCTTAGGAACTCCTGACTATAATATGAGAACTGTTTTCATTTGTGTGACAGACTACCGTTGGCCTCGATGTGTGTCCAGTATTATTTGAACGGAAGCTCGTGTGGATTTTCCCTAGGAATTTTTGTGTACAAAGAGATATTGTTAGAACGGCTTGACTATTTTGTTGTGTTTTGTTTTGTTGTTGTTTTTTCCCCTCACTAATATGTTGTTGTGAAAATAAAAGGAAAAGCGAGTTTGCCAAACTTCTAGAAATGTTTATGCCTGTACTGGTGAGTTAATGTGTTTGCATGTGTCGCCGAGTTAGTGTAAATACGTGAATGTGTGTGCGTGTGTGTGTGTGTGTGTGTGTGTGTGTGTGTGTGTGTGTGTGTGTGTGTGTGTGTGTGTGTGAAAGAGAGAGAGAGAGAGGAAGAGAGAGACTCAGTGTGTGTGTGTATGTGTGTGTTTGTATGTGTGTGTGTGTGTGTGTGTGTGTGTGTGTGTGTGTGTGGTGTGTGTGTGTGTGTGTGTGTGTGTGTGTCTGTCTCTGAGGCAGTGAAGAGGGGTTGGCATAGTTGTGTGTGTGTGTGCGGGAGAGAGGGCGATGGGTATGAGTGTTGACAGGAATAAAGAAAAAAAAAACGAAGCATCGACAGAGCGGCTTTTATCAATGTGTTTGTATGTGTGCTTTGCTGGGGTGGGGGTTGAGAGGGCGTTGAAATGACAAGAAAAATCTCGAGACATGTGTGTGTGTGTGTGTGTGTGTGTGTGTGTGTGTGTGTGTGTGTGGTGTGTGTGTTGTGTGTGTGGTGTGTGTGTGTGTGTGTGTGTGAGACACGCGTGGGAGGGAGGTCTGTGTATGTGCGTGCATGCGCGCGTGCGCGTGCGCGTGTGTGGGCGGGAGGGGGAGGGTGAGTGGGAGAAGAAGAGAAGTGTGTGGAGCGGAGGTGTGGGTGTTTGATTTGAAGGAAGAACTCGAGTGTGTGTGTCTTAAACATATGTGTGTATGCCAGTGCGTGTATGCAAGTGTGTGTTTGTGGGTAGGTGGGGAAGAGGCTGATGGTGTGGGTGGTTTACATAAAACGAAGACTCAATGAAAGGGGGGGGGGGGTGTGCGCGCACGCGCGCGCAAGCTTACATATGTGTGTGTACGTGAGCGTACGGTGTATACAGTGGGCGCGCTGGGGTTTGTTTTTTGAGACGTCACTCAGGAAGGCAAAACTGCGTGTCTGAGTTAGTGAACGATCCACTTTCCGGGTCTTTGTACTCGTCGGACTTTCCCAAACATCAACAGTCACTCTGCATGTCTGCCAAAATGGCCTGACCTGGTTCTATTTCTTTTTCCTGCCTTCAAAACATTAAAAAAAAATCGGTTGAATAATTACTTGAAGTGGTGTCAGTGGCCTGACTGATATGCAGATGTTTAAACTGTTCCAGGTTTCTTCTTTGTATGTGGCTTCTTTGTGTGTGTGTGTGTGGGGGGGGGGGGGCCATGATGGGGTGTGGGGGGCTCGAGGATCAAACAACACCGAAAGAAATCAAATAAATTTGGTGTTAACGAACTATCCTGCACTCTTGGTTATTGTTTGAAAACAATCTGTATCCCCCTCTTGGCTGTTATCTAAAGTAATCTCTATCCCGCTCGTGGCTATTATCTAAAAATAATCTGTATCCCCCTCTTGGCTATTATTAAAATAATCTGTATCCCGCTCGTGGCTATTATCTAAAAATAATCTGTATCCCACTTGTGGCTATTATCTAAAAATAATCTGTATCCCACTCGTGGCTATTATCTAAAAATAATCTGTATCCCACTCGTGGCTATTATCTAAAAATAATCTGTATCCCACTCGTGGCTATTATCTAAAAATAATCTGTATCCCACTCGTGGCTATTATCTAAAAATAATCTGTATCCCACTCGTGGCTATTATCTAAAAATAATCTGTATCCCACTCGTGGCTATTATCTAAAAATAATCTGTATCCCACTCGTGGCTATTATCTAAAAATAATCTGTATCCCACTCGTGGCTATTATCTAAAAATAATCTGTATCCCGCTTGTGGCTATTATTTAAAATAATCTGTATCCCACTTGTGGCTATTATTTAAAAACAATCTGTATCCCACTTGTGGCTATTATTTAAAATAATCTGTATCCCGCTCGTGGCCATTATTTGAAAACAATCTCTATCCCGCTCGTGGCTATTATTTAAAATAATCTGTATCCCACTTGTGGCTATTATTTAAAAACAATGTGTATCCCGCTCGTGGCTATTATTTAAAAACAATCTGTATCCCGCTCGTGGCTATTATTTAAAATAATCTGTATCCCGCTTGTGGCTATTATTTAAAATAATCTGTATCCCGCTCGTGGCTATTATTTAAAATAATCTGTATCCCGCTCGTGGCTTTTATTTAAAATAATCTGTATCCCGCTCGTGGCTATTATTTAAAATAATCTGTATCCCGCTCGTGGCTATTATTTAAAATAATCTGTATCCCGCTCGTGGCTATTATTTAAAATAATCTGTATCCCGCTTGTGGCTATTATTTAAAATAATCTGCATCCCGCTCGTGGCTATTATTTAAAATAATCTGTATCCCGCTCGTGGCTATTATTTAAAATAATCTGTATCCCGCTTGTGGCTATTATTTAAAATAATCTGTATCCCGCTCGTGGCTATTATTTAAAAACAATGTGCATCCCGCTTGTGGCTATTAATAAAAACAATCTGTATCTCACTTGTGACTATTAATAAAAACAATCTGTATCCACTTGTGACTATTAATAAAAACAATGTGTATCTCACTTGTGACTATTAATAAAAACAATGTGTATCTCACTTGTGACTATTAATAAAAACAATCTGTATCTCACTTGTGACTATTAATAAAAACAATCTGTATCTCACTTGTGACTATTAATAAAAACAATCTTCTGAGTGGTTTTGCAGAGTTTCATCCCACACAGCGACCTAAAAATTGGCCTGTTCGCTGCCCATCGTGATGCTGAAATTATTCTAGTGGTTTTAGTGTTTTGTAGATCATGTTTTCCTACCCAGTTAAAAATCTTGCCAGCGCATAGGAGTTTTCGCAGATTCAAAGAGTCTTCCTCTGTACTGCTGGCAAATTTGGGTGGAGCGCATATGAAATTGTCGAAGTGCGATGACTCCTTCTTGAACAAACACCAAACTCCAGATTATGCAGATCTAGCTTGGTCCGCAAACAGGTGTAATAGGCTACTTTGATAGATCGTTTCCTTTCTGTTGCCAACACAACGAGAAGGTACGGTGGATAGTTCACTCGCTCCTGAAGTCCAAGGCTAAGTACGTGGCATTTGTGGACTTAGTGCATTATTAGGGAACTTCATGAGCGCAAAGACACCCGTCTTGAGAAAATGAAATAGTAGTTTTCAAATGAACCGGTTACCATATTCGTTCCTGGCTTGATCACACCGCATCAGCTCACCCAGCCGTGAAAAGCACCTGTCTCTTTTTAGTGACAACGAAGATAAAGCAATACCTACAGCTGTGTGTTCCAGTATTTTTGTATCTCCAAACGTATACATCTATGTCTAAGTACTTGAGGGGATCAACTCCCGGGTCACTTGCCTCACGTGCTGAGAGTACTTTATTTGTTGCGTTTTTGTTTTATTTCATGTTTACATTTCGTTTTTGATTATGACATGTATTTAGAGTGTTTCGTTTCGGACGTATCTTTCTTTGTGCGGTGATTGGCGACGGGAGCTTGGGAGGTGATTGTCCCGAGAATGGCGGGGCATTGATGCTCCAGGTCCCATCTGCACCCTCGTGGTGTTTCTTGTTACCTTTGTTAATTAATCCACTGCTCATTAGAACGACTGCAAGCCAACTGTGTTTTTCTTCTTCTCAAGAATGGCAACTTCTAATGTTAACTGTCAGCCATACAACGTCTCACGGGCCCCAGGCCCCAGTAGCTCAGTTGGTTTGAGCGTCGAATTCACACACTAATGGCTGTGGGTTCGAATCCCCGGGTGCGCTGCATTAAAACTGGCCTTTTCACTGTCCAGTCTTAACATCATTGTTGTTCTGGTGGTGTCAGTATAGGATTAGATAGGTTCTCCTTCCCCCACTTCCCTGGGATGGTTATCCCCGTCGGCCATATCACCAGAGGTGGGTGCCGCGCTTTATTTAACACTCCAGTAATCAGACTTCAAGCAGTGAGGTGAGCTGCGTGCTCAGCGTCCATAGAGCACTGTGTTCATATCATGACGCAGAGCGCTATACATGCCACTAGCTTCTATCGACCAGACAGCACCCTAACCTGCGACCTGGTATTTCGTCTTTATGAGCCAGGTATTGAAAGAAATTTACCTCGAAAACGTACGTGCCGTAGAGGCTGACATAAGCAGAGATGTATATCAGTACTAACATCTAGCAGAGATGTATATCAGTTACATAAATTTAGCAGAGATGTATATCAGTACTAACATCAATACAGACTAATAACTACTCTGTCAGTGTCTGAAGGAAAATCCTTTTGTGGTCCGGACTTTTTTAACTTAATTACTATTCTACAGATCGCTCCGGCCACTATTCTACTCCATGTAGTCTCCATGTTGCTTTCTTCAGAAACATTCCCCCGCGGGGTGCCGGGGGCTTGTTCAGTACAAATAGTATCCCCACCTTCTAAAAATTCTGCGGCCTCCAGTAGCGCGGTTGGTTTGAGCGTCGGATTCACATGCTAATGGTTGTGGATTCGAATCCCGGGGTGCGTTACATTAAAACTGGCCTTGTCACTGTCCCATTTTAACATCATTGTTGTTCTGTGGTGTCAGTATAGGATTAGATAAGTCCCCCCTTCCCCCACTTCCCTGGGATGGTTATCCCCGTTGGCCATATCACCTGAGGTTGTGTGTCGACGTAAAAACTGAACCAAATCAAAAATCAATGAAAATTCTTTGCAAAAAAAATTCCTCTTTTCTGTCACTCTTTTTCTTTCTGCCTTGCTCTTTTGCTTTCTGTTATTTCTTGCTATCATTTTCTGCTGGTTCATTCACCTGTATGTGTTCGATAAAGTCTTACTGCAGGAAGCTGGTGGATGTGGTGAGGGAGTCAAAGGGTTAAAGTTACCTTTCGCTTGCAGTTCATACTGTGAGACCCATTGAAAGGCTGTAAAGTTTGAAAGAGTAGGCATACCTGTAAACGAAAGACAAGATGTCTCAAGAGATTGGTTATCGAGATCAAAGCAGTTACCAGGATTTTACGAAGTAAGAGGTCACAAAATACATCAGGTGGTTGACAAGTTGGATAAAGAGGAGCGGGAGAGGGCATTTTTTCACGATGAAGATTGCCACATATTTGAAACAACTTTTGAAAAGTTCTGTTCAAAGTCAAAGGGTTATGTTTTTGCTTTACTAGCATGGTTACAATGTAGGATGCTGATGGACAGAATGCGGGAGTCAAAGGGTTAAAGTTAAAACCAGCTATGAACGTACTTGTTCTTTTGACCTTATTCCTACTTTGCTACATGAATGTTTGGATGAGATCCTCCTATCATTGACTAATATAGTAAACAGTTGGCTCTAAACAAATCTTGTCTTGATCACAAGAACTTAAGAAACTATCGCCCGGTATCAACCCTGCCACTTTCGTCAAAGGTCATTGAGAAAACTGCATATCTTACAGCCCTTGATTTTCCTTGATCATTTCAGTCTGCCTGTCTCCCATAACATAGTGGTAAGACGACACTTCTCAGGTTAGCAAATTATACTGCTTAGGAAAGTTGTAATATGTCTTTTTTCGACTTTCCTTGATAGACTGTCTGTTGCATGTGATTCCGTAAACCATGGCATCGGTATAGATCAGAAAATCTTTATGGTACTTTACGTTCAGTTCTTTTATGGGTCAAATCTTACATTAGTGACAAAAAAACTTTTTTTGTTGTTGTTTCTGAATAAGCGTGGTTCATAGTTTGCTGATGTACATTTTGGTGATCCACAAGGCTCAGTACTTGGCCCAGTACTGTTTATGTTATATACACACAAACACACACATATACACATTTCTTTGTCAATCAAAAAATATCCTTTCTCCAGTCAGTCATTTGCAGATGATACACAACTGTACGATTTTTGTTCTTCATACAAGACTTGTTTTACCATCCGAGTTACCGAGAACTGTACCTCATCAAGCCAAAGAGAACATCTGAATTTGCACAGACAACTTCCATACCTGTTGGCAGTGCTGGCGTTGTATTCGTACCTTCAGCTGAAGACAGATTTTACGATGTGTGACCATAAAGAAGATTAAGAAAAAAACAAGCAACATTTATAGGACATTTTATGAGGAAAGAGAAATTAGAGCACCTGGTCACAACAGGAAAGCTGGAAGGAAAGAGAACACTAGGTAGACCCAGGAAGAAAACATTGGACGGACTTGCAGGGTGGCTGAGGACAGAGAAGGTGGGAGATGTCTTTGCAGAGACAAGGGATAGATTGTTATGGCTGGCCATGATCGCCAACGCCATGCGGCAGAGCACATGATGGTAATGATGATGATGATGATGTCATCTGAATTTCGGGTCGCAGTGTATCGAGAAATCAGCCGTATTACACGCGGTATTATCTGTCCATTCACACAGCAACAAAACTGGTTTGTGCCTGTATCCATTTGACTATTGCAATTCTCTACTTTCTGGCTGCCCTTAATACATTCTTGGCAAATTACAAAAGGTTCAGATTTCTTTCTGTAAGACTAGTTTTGAAGGCTGGCAAATCCGATCATGCTCATCCCTTCACTATAAATTTCATCGGCCGCCAGTACAAACCCGGTTAAACAACAAGCTCTCAACTCTCTTACAACTAACCACCCTTGCCTATACTTGTGATCTCCTCACCGTTTATATTCCGTCTAGACAGCTCCAGCCGATCATCAGACAAACGCATTCTCTGCGTAAGCGTTTAACTTTAATAAAGACAAACTCTCAGCCAGCGTTCACACTTTCTGTCTCTCTCTCTCTCTCTCTCTCTCTCTCTCTCTTCTCTCTCTGTCTCTGTCTGTGTCTGTCTGTGTCTCTGTCTGTCTGTCTGTCTCTCTCTCTCTGTCTGTCTGTCTGTCTGTCTGTCCGTCCGTCTGTCTGTCTGTCTCTCTCTCTCTTTCTCTCTCTCTCTCTCTCTCTCTCTCTCTCTCTCTCTCTTTCTCTCTCTCTATCCCCTGCCTCCCTCTCAGTTGTGGAGCGTGCTTCCCTCAGATACTTGTCATTTGCGATCTTTGTCCTGTTTTCAGACTGCTGTAAAAACGTACCTCTTTAAATAATACGATTGATAGTATCAGTCTGACCTCTTTCTCGACCCTGATATGGTTCTACGTAGTCGGCTGGGCTTTAAACCAATAATAACATAACCTCTTCACCATCCTGTCCGTATAGTACCTATATGATTGGTTGTGTACACGATGGTGCTATTTGTGTATGTTTTATCAGTTTTTTTCGCAAGCCTGCGTCAGCGTGTGTATTTTCGGCAACATGGGTGATTGTGTAATCGTTTTGTCTGTTTACATGTGTGCAACGTACGTGTGTGCGTGCCTGCGTATCTGTGAGAGAGAGAGAGAGAGAGAGAGAGAGAGAGTGTGTGTGTGGTGTGTGTGTGTGTGTGTGTGTGTGTGTGTGTGTGTGTGTGTGTGTGTGTGTGTGTGTGTGTGTGTGTGTGTGTCTCTCTCTCTCTGTCTGTCTGTCTGTCTGTCTGTCCGTCCGTCTGTCTGTCTGTCTCTCTCTCTCTTTCTCTCTCTCTCTCTCTCTCTCTCTCTCTCTCTCTCTTTCTCTCTCTCTATCCCTGCCTCCCTTCAGTTGGGGAGCGTGCTTCCTCGAAGTGTGTGTGTGTGTGTGTGTGGAGGAGTGTCCTCGTATCATAAACGTACGATGTGGTTCTTTTCTTGTTTTATGTCATGTCATACTTGTATCACTGATTTAATGTTGATTTGTGCTTTTAAGTATGATAGTTTCTGTGAAGTGAAAAGTGCTTAGAAGTTTGCTTCATGGGCTGTTACGTGGTATATGTCTTCTTCTTCTTAAAAATCATCATCATCATTGTTGTTGTCGTCGTCGTCGTCATCATCATCATTATTGTTGTTGTTGTTGTCGTCATTGTCGTCGTCATCATCATCATCATCATCACCATTATCATCATGGATATATATTAGCATTATTATATATTATAATTATTTGCATAATCATTATCACTGTTGTTGTTGTTGTCATTATCATTATCATGTTTCACGCACCTTTGTGCCCCAGTACTTATGTTTCGTCATACCTATGTAATTCATCCTAATGTATCCTGGTACTTGTGTATCCCCATAACTGACATGATTCTTACGTATCCCCATACCTATGTGTCCCATTACTTATACATCCGCGTACCTATATATCCTAATACTTATATATCTGCATGCAAGTGTGTCCCAATACTTACGTATCCCCATACCTTTGTGTCCCAGTGCTTATGTATCCCCAAACATATGTGTCCTGGTACATATGTATCCCCATACCTATGTGTCCCATTACTTACGTATCTCCATACCTATGTGATCCATTATTTATGTATCATTAGATCTATGTGTTCCTGCATTTATACATCCCTTATCTGTGTCCCAGTACTTATGTATCCCCACAGCTATGTGTCTCAGTATTTATATATCCCCATACCTATGTATCCCATTACTTATGTATCCCCAAACCTATGTGTCCCCTTGCTTATGGGGATGTAGTGCCCTATTACTTATGTATCCCCATACCTACGTGTTCCATTATTTATGTTTCCATAAACCAATTGTTCCTGCATTTATATATGCATTATCTGTGTGTCCCAGTACTTATGTATCCCCATAGCTATGTGTCCCAGTATTTATGTATCCCCAAACCTACGTCTTCTGTAAAATATACCGACATACCTATGTGTCCCGTTACTTATTCATCCCCATACCTGTGTCCCAGTACATATGTATCACCATACCTATGTGTCCTGTTACTTATGTATCCCCATATCTATGTGTCTAAGTATACATGTATCCCCATACCTGTGTGTCCCATTACTTGTGTATCCCTGTATCTATGTGTCTAAGTATACATGTATCCCCATACCTGTGTGTCCCATTACTTGTGTATCCCCGTATCTATGTGTCTAAGTATACATGTATCCCCATACCTGTGTGTCCCATTACTTGTGTATCCCCTTACCGATGTGTCCTGATACTTTTGTATCGTCTTACCGATGTGTCCTCGTACTTATGTATCCCCATACCGATGTGTCCTGATAATTTTGTATCCCCATACCGATGTGTCCGATACTTTTGTATCCCTATACTGATGTGTCCTGAAACTTATGTATCCCCATACTGTGTCCTGATAATTTTGTATCCCCATACTGATGTGTCCTGATAATTTTGTATCGTCTTACCGATGTGTCTTCGTACTTATGTATCCCCATACCGATGTGTCCTGATACTTTTGTATCCCCATACTGATGTGTCCTGATACTTTTGTATCCCCATACTGATGTGTCCTGAAACTATGTATGCCCATACTGTGTCCTGATACTTTTGTATCTCCATGCCGATGTGTCCTGATACTTTTGTATCTCCATACTGATGTGTCCTGATACTTTCATGTCTCCATACCGATGTGTCGTTATACTTATGTATCCCCATACCGATGTGTCCTGATACTTTTGTATCTCCATACTGATGTGTCATGATACTTTTGTATCCCCATACTGGATTGTCCTGAAACTTATGTATACCCATACTGTGTCCTGATAATTGTGTATCCCCATACTGATGTGTCCCGATACTTTTGTATCTCCATGCCGATGTGTCCTGATATTTTCATGTCTCCATATCGATGTGTCGTTATACTTATGTATCCCCATACCAATGTGTCCTGATACTTTTGTATCTCTATACCTAGATGTCATGGTACTTATGTATCCCTATACTGATGTGTTCTGATACTTATGTATCCCCATACCTAGATGTCCTAGTCCTTATGAATCCCCATACAGATGTGTCTTCATACATTTGTATACCCATAGCGGATGTGTCCTCGTACTTTTGTTTCATCTTACTGATGTGTCCTCGTATTTATGTATCCCCATACCGATGTGTCCTGATACTTTTGTATTTCCATACCTAGCTGTCCTGTTACTTACGTATCCCCACGCATAGCTGTCCTGGTACTTATTTATCCCCCCATCTATCTGTCCTGGTACTTATATATCCCCATACCTAGCTATCCTGGTACATATATTCCCATATCTGGTGTCCTGGTATTCATGTATCCCCATACCTAGCTGTCTTGGTACTTATGTATCCCCATACCTAGATGTCCTGGTACTTATTCATTCCCATACCTAGCTGTCCTGGTACTTATGTATCCCCATACCTAGAAGTCCTGGTACTTATTTATCCATACCTAGCCATCCTGGTACTTATGTATCCCCATACCTAGCTGTCCTAGTATTTATGTATCCCCATACCTAGCTGTCCTGGTACTTATGTATCCCCATATCGAGCTGTCCTGGTACTTATGTATCCCCATATCGAGCTGTCCTGGCACTTACGTATCCCCGTACCTAGCTGTCCTGGTACTTATGTATCCCCATATCTATCTGTCCTGATACTTACGTATCCCCTTACCTAGCTGTCCTGGTACTTATTTATCCCCATACCTAGCTGTCCTGGTATTTATGTATCCCCATGCCTAGCTGTCCTGGTACATAAGTATCCCCATACCGATGTCCTGGTAATTATTCATCCCCATACCTGGCTGTCCTGGTACTTATGTATCCCCTTACCTAGCTGTCCTGGTACTAATGTATCCCCTTACCTAGCTGTCCTGGTACTTATGTATCCCCTTACCTGTCCTTGTACTAATGTATCCCCTTACCTAGCTGTCCTGGTACTTATGTATCCCCTTACCTAGCTGTCCTGGTTCTTAAGTATCCCCTTACCTAGCTGTCCTGGTACTAATGTATCCCCTTACCTAGCTGTCCTGGTACTTATGTATCCCCTTACCTAGCTGTCCTGGTAATTATTCATCCCCATATATGGCTGTCCTGGTACTTATGTATCCCCTTACCTAGCTGTCCTGGTATTAATGTATCCCCTTACCTAGCTGTCCTGTTAATTATGTATCCCCATGCCTGGCTGTTCTGGTACTAATGTATCCCCTTACCTAGTTGTCCTGGTACTTATGTATCCCCTTACCTAGCTGTCCTGGTAATTATTCATCCCCATACCTGGCTGTCCTGGTACTAATGTATCCCCTTACCTAGTTGTCCTGGTACTTATGTATCCCCTTACTTAGCTGTCCTGGTAATTATTCATCCCCATACCTGGCTGTCCTGGTATTAATGTATCCTCATACCTAGCTGTCCTGGTACTTATGTATCCCCTTACCTAGCTGTCCTGGTAGGCATACTTATGTATCCCTATATCTGGTTGTCCTGGTATTTATGTATCCCCATACTAGCTGTCCTGGTAATTATGTATCCCCATGCCTAGCTGTCCTGGTACTTATTTATCCCCATACCTAGCTGTCCTGGTACTTATGTATCCCTATATCTAGCTGTCCTGGTACATATGTATCCCCATACATAGCTGTCCTGGTACTTATGTATCCCCATACATAGCTGTCCTGGTACTTATTTATCCCCCTACTAGCTCTCCTGGTACTTATGAATCCCCATACCTAGCTGTCTTGGTACTTATGTATCCCCATATTGATCTGTCCTGGTACTTATGTATCCCCATACTGATCTGTCCTGGTACTTATGCATTTGCATTCCTAGCTGTCCTGGTACTTATGTATCCTCATACTGAGCTTTCCTCGAAGTTATGTATCCCCATACCTAGCTCTCCTGGTACTTATGTATCCTCATACCTAGCTGTCCTGGTACTTATATATTCCCATACCTAGCTGTCCTGGTACTTATGTATCCCCATACCTAGCTGTCCTGGTACTTATAGGACCTGTCGATGTCAAGCCACCCTGGGACACCCGCCAGAGGAGACTCTGCCCTGCTGCTGATGGAAAATATTTGCACTTGCTACTTTTCTCCATGTTATCAGGTTATACATGGGTCAAGTGCGACAGTTCATCCTCAGCTGAAGAATCTCAAACATATCTTCTGGATCCTTATTTTTCTTTCTGACAGGAACCACAGAAAGTCAGTATCACAGTAAAAGAAACATCTTTTTTTTTCCACTTCCATGCACCACACACACACACACACACACACACACACACACACACACACACACCCACTCTCTCTCTCTCTCTCTCTCTCTCTCTCTTAAGAGCACACACAAGCACCACACACACACACACACACACACACACACACACACACACCACACACACACACAACACACACACACCACACACACACACACAACACTGTAGGAAACAAAACGTTCATTCCATGTTACCTTTTATTTCAAAAGATGTTTCACAGGTTGATACAATATTACAAATATTAAGCAATCAATGTAAATGCAGAATTTCTGCATTTTTTTTCACGTAATATTGGAAACTGTGATATCAATCACAACAAAACTGTAATTGTTCTCATAAATCTGACACAAAATTATAAAAACATTGTTTCATTATTCTAAAATAATAATTTTGTATTCATTGGTCTTATTTGTTTCCACACATATTTTCCTTTCTTAGATACTTTTTTCTGCACATTGTCAGCACTAAATCTAATAAATCTATTCTGAGCAATATTTCCAGGGGATTGTTTGTTTTTCACTCATAATAAAATCCACCCATGGGCTTTACATTCCTAGTATTTTAAATCATGAAAATAAAGTGATAAAGTGATAAATCTTTTAGTATAATTTTATCATACCCCTTCTCTTGATTTAATCTTAAATGACCAATGAAAGAAATCAACACATATATTATTGCATTATATGTAAACATTAAAAACTAATACAAAATTCTCTTTATCTTGGAATGTAAGAAAATTAATCTGATTTTTAATGATAAAATTTTAAAACAAGACCCCCCAACAATGTAGTATTTTATCAGTTATGAATATTGGAATATATGAAGAATAATACACTGACTTTTGATAATGAGTTTTTACTCCAATAATGTAAAATTGTACTGGTCATGAATAAAAACTTGTTTCATTTAAAAAAAAAAAAAAGACCAATGACAAAAAACAAAACAGGAGGAGTGAAATAACACATCTGACCCACTAAACATAGTAAGCAAACAATTCCATTTCAAATCATTTTCACGACACAGACTATTTGTAAATTATGATCAACCAAAAAACAGATGTGAAACAAGAAAAAAGAAAAGAAAGCAAAAGACAGACACACAAAAAGATATTGCTTTTATTGCTATTTTAGTGGGATGAAATTCACTGATGAAAAAGACTACTATCTAAGTATTTCAGAGTTATTCTGTTTCTAGGTATATTTTTCCTGTATCGCACATCACACTGTTGAAGGGATAAAGCTCATAATATTATTAAAGTTAATTATTAAAAGATGCAACAGAGAAAAGGCACCCTTACTTTTATGTGACAATTCATTCTCGTTATCTAAAAATAAACACACGGTGTATAAAAAAGATGAAGGGTAACAGACAAGCAGATATACAGACAAAGAGAACACAACTATACAAATGAGACAGCCAGCAGCACTTGCGCATTAAAGCTATGAAAAAATAAAGAATTAAATATACACACCAAAACTACAATATACTTGATAATGTTACAATTATATGCTTACGGAATGCTACATACCATCACCTTCCCAAAGAAAGACATTCGCAACTAAAAAAGGTTTTTGCTCGAGTATTAAATCATCCATTCCACTGGTATAGCAACTGTATTATAAAAAATTCTATTTTCTCATCCAAGAAGTACTACTTTTGATGTCATGTTCAAATATATGAAGACTCTTCACTGAATTAATTATCATGATACATATAACTATGCAAATTAAAAAAACAACACAAAATTAATCATGAATTGCGTATTGCTCTAACACAATGAAAAATACAGTACACATCAACTCACATGTGAAATCAAAGAAAAATATTGAAAAGGAATGTTTCAAATCACAGCAGTATGTCAAAGCTCCTGATTCCAAGGCTCAGATACAGAATTCATTGTATGGATGTGGTAATGTCACATAAAAGTAGCAATAGTGAGATATCACAATGTAGTGTTGTGAATCTGATTGAGGCCACTGAGCAACAAACAAACCAAAGTGGGCTATTTGAGAATTTTCATCTTTTTATGCCTTGAACCCTTCTTATAAAATCTAATGGTTGTCCCAAAGTACTGACGGCATTCCAGTGTGAGGTGATAGAGACTTCAGCTTTTCTTGCATGGCCAGTATTATGAGGGTGAATCCAGTTTATGGCAACCCCCAAATGTTGTTACTCTGACAATTACAAATGTTCAAATTTTGTAACTAAGATGAACAATTTTCCACAGATACTCCCTCATGACAGTTTAAAAAAAGGACAGAAATTCTGGTTTTGTTTAAAATCATTTACTTTATGTTGACACAAGTTAAAAACAACAAAATGTCTGAATCAATCACATCTTTAGTTCAGATACTTTGCATAGTAGCTCCATCTCATGCTGAGTCACTAGTGTCATTTCATGAACATATTTTCTAAGGAAAAAACAATCCATACAACTGTATTCTTCCTTGCCAATACTGATGCCAATTACAAGATTGAGTGTTTTGCATTAAACCAGATAAAATACAATTTTTCATTAAAATTGAATTAATGTTTTTACTGTTATTTCATACTATTAATAGTTATAGTGACACAAAAATTGTACCAAATTTTCTTTGTTTTGAAATTTGCCTGCCATCATGTACAACACAATATCAAATAAAACAGCATGAAAGCCCTTAACCCCTTCATTGCAAATGCTTTTGGGTACAGTGTATCTTGAAAAAACATCCAGGAAAAATGAAAAATTGCACGTACAATACTTTATTCACTCATATCTCCAAAACTATTGCAGACAGCAATAAAATTATAGATCACATCAAACAAAAATAAACACAGACTCTTTCTGCAATATCATAATCTGCAAATACAGAACCATGTTTTCAAACAAGTACAAGTGAGTGACTGATAATCTATATCAGAATCATCATCCATCTGTGCTTCTTCCAGATAAGAATTTGGGACATAGGCATTGAATTCATGAAGTTCAGCTTCTTCTGAACAAAAATCTTCATCACCACTGTCAGCATCACTGAAAAAATCTTATAATACTATCTCATGTAAAAATGTTTTTGTTATCATTGCTGCCAGAGTATAAGTGAGTTCACAAAGACTTGTCTAAGTTTTTCAAACAGTACCAGTAATGACACAAACTTGCCATATTCAGGAAAGAAAGAGCTTTCACAGGAATGAAATCTAACAATTGATATTTTTGTAGTGCTGAGCGTTTTAAAAATTAACACTACTCCCTCTGACTTACATCAATAGAGCAGCGATGGGGCTAAAATCTCTCAAATTAAATCCTGTTGCAAAAAAATTATATACATATACATACATTCATTTTGCAGTCTATAGTTCCAAAAACGTTTTCTTTTAAGAGAATGACAGGCAGCATGAATACATAACTTCTTTGCACAACAAAATACCACCATGTTTTCTCCTTAGTCATGGTCTAGTGTCCTGTCACAACTCTCATGTTTATCGTGCACTGTTACATCAAATTCTGGATTAAATATTCACAAAGTCTAAAACCATTATTTGACACGCAAGGAGCAGAAAGACGTGGCACTGACAAGCTTTTTATGATGGATTGAGTCATAGTATCTAACACTTATATAAAAGCTTTTCAATCAAAAAAGTCATAATGGCCATACTAATATATAACAGAAGCCATCATAACAAGAATAATGATCATAATAATAATAATGATGATTATAAAAACTACATGTTGAGTATGATAATATATTGATGCATAAAGCATATGCTAGTTATATCTGTAAAAATTTAAAGAAAACAAAAGCATGGCAACTCACCTGGTTACACAATTCATATAACTTCTCAGACCAACAGACAATTCTGTCTTGACAATCACATGCTATCAACACATGGGCCGTACACGTTTAATGGTTCCTGTTTTCTTACATATTCATTTGCAGTAATAATGCAGTTTTCAATTAATCAGACCTATTTGCTGATTCATAACCACTCTCTATCTAACTGCATCAGCTGCTACTTACCTCAAGTAAGATCTTATGCTAACATCAAATTAGGACAATATGATCCACATAAATCTCTTTATGTCCATGCAACTTCATGTTGTGCTAAACTTTGATTTTTTTTTTTTTTTTTTTTTTTGAATGACACAACATTGACGAGATATCATTTTGTTAACTTTCTTTAGAACATACAATAAAATTTTCTCTTCCAAATCGAAATGAGTTACAACTGTGGCATTCAAATCACTGTTATCATTCTTATCCCCTTGATGAGTCTTTGATCTTAAATCTTATCCTTGAATTTGAATTACTCTTGCTTACAGGACAATACAAACACCTTGCCTACATTCTGTTTACTCAACCCATATAAAATCCACATGAAAATTTAATCCTTGGCACTCGGAACCAATCCACAGTAGACTACATTTCTCAACGAAGTAAACCAACTGCTTTCATTTCATAAAAAAGAATGTTGGTGAATATTTAGAAAATAAATGGAAGACAAATAAAAATACTACCAACAACTCGCATACATGCCTTCTCAGTAATTTCATGTACACATACACCAAACACATGCTAGTTCAATCCTTCATCTCTTTTAATCAATGTAAACAACTTTACTCATCTATCAGCTTTTTTTGGACAATTGTGCAGAAAAGAATTGAAATTTGTACTGCTAATGAGAATTTTTGATATTTGGTATGGCAAACTAACAGGCACCATCCAGCAGGCACACTTTTACAGTCTGTAAAATGTTCCAGGGACATCTGTGCAAGAAATCACTGGTTATCAACTTCAACCCTGTCACTCCAGCAAAGATCCATCAGCTTCCTGCAAGAAGCCAATGGACAGAATGAGGAAGTGAAAGGGTTACAGTCTGTTTTTCACTCCAAGAATGTCCATGACACCCGATTTTCTCTGTCCACAAATCACTTGGTGTAACCCTGTCCTGGACAAACTGATCAGCACTTGCATCCTGAGCCCTCCCTTTCATCTTCATTCAGTCGTACCCTCTCTCTTCCTGAACCTGACCCCTGACCTTCTTCTGCACGCCGAACCAGTTTGTGCGCTGAAAATTGAACATACCACATGTATAATTTTCAGCAACTATTCACTTGTATGCATGCATCCACACGCACACCACACACACACACACACACACACACACACACACACACACACACACACACACACACACGCACATGCATGCATGCAGCATGCAGCAGCGCACGCATGCACACACACACACCACACACACACACACACCACATGCACACACACAAACTAACGATCTGGATGAATGTTTCGTTAAAAAGGAAGACTTCCTTGAGAGAAATAAAATACATTAAAAAGGTCTATCAACATGAAATTAATAATATTTCCACTTACTTGACAGTTAACGGTCTGGAAATATCCAATGAAAAAACACACATGATGCTTTTTAATAATGGTCTCAGTCCGAAAGAAGTACCGTTGTTTAAAATTGGTGATGAGGAACAGAAATATACTACTCACGTGAAATTTCTGGGAGTACAATTGACTTCTAGTTTACAGTGGAAAGAACATATTGATGCCTTGTTATGTAAAGCTATGAAAAGCTATAATTTAATAAGAATTATTAGTAAACAGTCCTGGGGACAGGACACTAAAACGTTGTTACATCTTGTCACAGCTTTAGTCAGATCTAAGTTGGCTTATGGTCAAGAGGTCTATTTTTCAGCTCCAAAATGCTATTTGAAAAAACTTCAAAGCTTAGATAGTAAACCTATTAAATGTGCTCTTGGGGTACCGGTGTATACAAAAACACAAGAAGTATATAAAACAGCTGGCATCCTTCCCTTGGAAGATTGGAGGAAGTTATCAACTGCTAAATATATAGTTAGAGCAAATGCAGTAGCTAATTATGCCAGTACGGAACTTAAAATTCGGTCTGACATCCATTTCCCAAGAGAGCAAGAACAATAAAGTCACAAGAAACAATATCCACTTACACAAATGACTCTTCAAACTTCTCATGTATTACTACAAATGAGCTCTTCAAACTTTCTCACGTATTACCTAACAAAGTTTCACATAAAATGATATGTTGTCCTCTACCCCCCTGGGAACTGTCCAATGCTATTTTTGATATCAACTACACTGATACTGACCTGACAAAAGATATTAATCCACACTTGTTAGTAATTGATGTTCTGTCACATCTACACAAAAAATATTCACATTACTTAAAAATTTTTACAGATGGCTCTTTTCTAGATGATGGTAAAGCAGGCGCTGGCTTTCTAATTCCTAAATTTAAAGTAGAAAAGGCTTACTCTTTAGGACAGGGACATTCAATTTTCACTTCTGAATTAGTTGCCATCCTAATGGCACTGAAATATATAGTAGATCTACCCATAACTTTGTTTAGTATCCTATTATGTGTAGATTCGAAATCTGCATTACAATCCTTAAAATGTTGCGAACATAAAGTAAATATTTCGTTAATATTTGAGATAAAATGTCTAATTCATTGTTTAATAACAAATAATACACAGGTTACTTTTTGTTGGATCCCATCACACTGTGGTATCCTTTTTAACGATCGGGTCGACAGAACAAAAAATGCAGCAATGAATAGGGCTGGCAATACTAAACTTGATTTACCACTCTCTGAACATGAAATGAATGCTATATTAGAAAACAAAGTAAAAGCGCAATGTGACCTTCGCCCCTTCTCGGTAAATTACCAGGGTTTTACAAGACAAGAGATAACTTTAGCTTACAGATTAACTCTCAATTCACTTCGAACTAAATTTAGTAAAACCATCAAATGTATCTGTGGTGATTTTATAACAGTTGATCATCTTTTGTGTTGTCAGCGAATGCGACCTTATTTCCCTGCCTCATTTACAAACTTAAAACAGAAACATACTGATTTCACTCTGTATTTACACATTGCTAGACGTTTAATGCACAGTCCTGTAGGTCGTTTCCTTTGATTCAGCCCAATTGTTTTATACATGTAACTCCCACACAGCCCCGAGAAATCCGATGAAGCCTGACTGATATAATGTTCTGATTGTTTTTCTTTTGTTCGTTAATTTGTTTGATGTTACATTAATTGTTACCTTAATTGATACAATGCATTCATGATTACATAAGATTCATTCATTCCTTACGCACCTTTTTTTTTTTTTTTTTCCCAGTCTAAAAGCACATATGTGAATAGACGTTAAAAGAAATAACGAACGAACACACAAAAATGCACAAGAAGAATATTTTTTGTCTTCATAAGTTTTTGAATAATGATTTTACTTTGTATGGGGCAAATAGTCCATGTCATAATTATGCTCATTACACTTTACACATGTCATACAACCACAATAGGTTTCAAAGCCATGAGAGATCCTTCTCCATTTTCTGCAACTCCCAAGGCTCTTTAGCAGTTGACATTTTGCCTGAAAGTATTCTTTAACGTCTAGATATTATGTAAGAACTATTTAGTCCTAAGTTGTGCACTCCATCCAAGAACAGTGTCTTAAACAAGCCAGGGCTTGGGGAAAGCAGTCGAATCACAGCTTGCTATCATATATCGATCAGAAAATCAAAAGGCATTTGACTCTAGCGCAAGGATGCTGAAACTCTGTGAGGAGACAGGAGGAGAGTGTCTCGAAAGACTGAAAATTTTTACACATGTTAGATTCCCAGATTTGTTTTGCAAAGTAAGTGACAGCTCTAATACAGTAATGCTGTGGATCAGAATCCCCACGTAGACTTTCTGACCCTGACTGGCCTCTATCAACACATAACATGCTAATTCAGTTGACAACTGTGACCATACAGTTAAATGTTATCCACTTCAAAGATGATGTTCGATGGTGCTGCTCAACACTGCTGGAATCTATATTTTCAGCATAGATCACACTTTTAACATGATAGGGATTATAAGGAGTACAGCTGACTCAAGCAGTCTAGACCTGTAAATGGAAAACGTCATCCTAATGAATCTCCACAGCATCTGAAAACTGTTTAAAATTCTGTGATCTTGACCTCTAAATTAACTTCAGTTTAAATTTTTCTGTCATTTCTTTCTCTGGAGCAACTTCATGTTAACATCTTCAGTGTCAGTATTTCACAGGGGCTATCTTGGAAAGAAATGTAGTTACAGTTTCAATAACAGTGAATAAGAACAAACACCACTCAACACCAACCAAGTGTAGGCAACAGTGCTGGATCTCCTTTGGTGGGTGGTCAAATAGTGATCTGAGATTGATATGACAGTCCTGTGGAGTTCCTGGCACTGAAGTACCCGAGTTTAACATTATGCTGGAGAACTACGATAGGGCTGGAATGTGCTACTAAAGTGGTGCACAATACAGGATAGAAAAAAAAGACATATAAAAGTAAGTGAAAAAACAAAACAAAAAAACAACCTAACAAGACAGTAAATAAAATTAAATTTCATTTACTAATTCAACAATCAAAAATGAACAAGAACTCAAGTGAATTTTACAAAGAGCTAAATACTGCAAAAACAAGGAAGACTATAACACAGATTAACCACATCTTCCAATCATAAGTATGACATTGTAAGTTTCTTGTCTTGAATGTTTCACTTACCTATTGTCATAAACACTTCATTTACAGCCATGCCAGTTTTTGCTGAAACTTCAGCAAAGACTAACCCCTGGTCTTCTGCAAATGCCCTGGCATCCTGAGTAGAACAAAGTAGAATACACTCATTTTACAAAAAAGTAGGCCTACAATAAGTAAACATAAAAAATAATCCAAATATCTTGTCTGCAATGTACATGGAGACTACCAATCAAAATCAGTAAAGACAGGCCAAGCAGTAAAGATGTCAAGACTTCCAGTTGGTAGGTCTGAGTTAGACCCTGCCAAGGTAGCACCTGGTGGATAAAGGTTGGACATTTTTCTTTTATTTTTTAGCTGTCCGATTTTTCTCAGAAGCATGTATGCATATTGTTTTGCACACACTGGTCAGCCAATATGTAGCTGCACAGTCTGCATACTCTGTACTTGGTGGACACGCATGCTGGGACTTTTCATGTTTCCATCATCCAGTCACTGACTTACAGAATCTTTAACAAACATATTTGAAGTTCTGCTTGCATATACACACAAAGGGGGTTTAGGCATTGGCAGGTCTGCAGTCATATTGACCTGAAATATCAAAAAAGTCTCCACCCTTAACCCACATAGTGGTGTCCTGGTGTATTGAAGCCAGGATCTTTAAATCAGAAGTCTGACATTTACCCACTTGACTACTGCACCTGTTTCTTATCAAATGTAAGATTTTTCAAATCTCCCTGGTCAATTTATGTTCACACCTGCTGGTGCCTGAATGCTGTTTGAGTATATATGCTCATTAAAGTTCCTGTGAGTTATGTCAAGCTATGTCTGTAATCAGTTGTAGCTGGTGGAAACAAAAAAAATACATCGAGCACCCACCAACAATGGTGTATGCAGCAACATAATAACTGCACAACAAAGGCAAAACAATAAGCATACATATGTTTGTGAAAATAATGCTTGGAATGCAATAGCAAAAAAAGGACAACAAACAAAAAAAAAGGAAAAGGAAACAACAGCAAACTGATCTGAAAACTCCAATGTCCACAGACTTTACAGGTACAACATCTTTATTATTTTTAATGGCAAGTCATGAATATCTTCATGCTGTGAAACACAAGGAATATTTACAGAGCAGACAAAACGAATGTAAGGAATTCAGGCCCACAGAAATATTTTCATGTTTCCGAAATCCATGAGACACTGAAATGACTTACACAATCTTTAATACGTTTGATGTTCTGCATGTGTATTACACAAAAGGAGTTAAGACACTGACACGTCTGCACAAATATTATTATAGCAAATCATTCTTGTACTCAACTGGACTCACTGTGTATTAAACTATCAGACTTTTAAGTGGAGAAGGGAAAAACTTGAGCTGTTATGCGAGCTAACCATATTCCACGAGGTTGTTGAGCAGTCTACACCTTTGGTGGGTGTGCTGCTGGATGTTTTCATGTTTCCATAAGCCAGCCACCACTGACATGACTTACAGATCTGTAATGTGCATATTTAATATTCTGCATGCACAATAACATATGTATGAATGGGGTTTAGATACTGGCAGACCAACACACACGCTGACCTGGAAGGTCAAAAAAAATCTCACCCACCGGGTAGAGGGATATCCAGACAAGTTCAAACCAGCTGAAGTTTGATGTTAACCCATTTCAATACATGGCACAGGCAGTCACGGCAAGCATCACTTTATGATTTACAAACATTCTGCTCATTTCAAACAACACATACAGACTACAAACATAAATGGTGACCAATGATTTCGAAGTCACACAGCGATAGTTGTTTTTTCTTTCTAAGTACCTCAATAAACTTTTTCAGGCAAAAAACAAGCTTGATATCCCTTACTTTATGACAATGGACTTGTGAACTAGTAACTTCTGCCTGTCACACATACAAGAAGATATTCTTGCCTTTCAATGCAAGGCAATTAAAGGTCAAGGCAGCTTAACTATGAATAAGCTTCTTCACAGGTATAGCCCTCCTCCCAGAATAATTACGAAATATGCAAGTTTGAAGACAAAAGAAAGCACTGCTTTAAATTATTTACACAAATTTGTGTACATGAAAAGCTATCAACTCAATCAAGGATTGTTCTGATACATGTATTCATAGGAGTTGCCAGCAAGAATTTTTTGTTAGCAACCAACTTTTCTATGGAGGAAGCCTGGTTGATCTATAGAAAATTTTGCCTTTCCTCATCTGTAGAGGAAATGATCACTGAAGTTAAAACTGTTACTGTCCCCATGGAGATGACAGGGCTTTTACAGTGTAAACAGTAACCGCACCTTTTTGAATTTGTACACTAGAAATTCCCACTTGTCTGTCCTTCTCTTTATTTCTGCCTTTTCTTTTTATGGCCATCTCCTTTTCTCTTTTTATGCATTAACAAATTTATTCACTTTCATGCCTTTAAACACTTGATTTCTTTTTGTTTCACTCCCCCATCTATCCAAGTCTGAGTATTCAAACCATGCAGCAACATAAAGATTATGTTGCCTAAACAATGTGGGACAATACTGCAGAACAACTGGATATAGGTATCTGAACCAACTTCAACATGCTTCTAATATCATGCCCAATGCAGAAGCAGAAGAAATATTTACTCACATCAGCACTGACAGCCCTGTGTTCTGATGCTAAGTCTGCTTTATTCCCAGCCAGCACAATGAGGACGGAGCCTGCATTCTGTTGACGCAATTCCCTCACCCATGCCAGGGCACGTGTGAATGTGTTCTGTCAGCACCAAGTGAAAATGAATATGATTATTTTCCTCTGTGGTTGCACAAATGTTGTGTACGGTAATACTTGTATCAGTAATAATGCCTTTAAAATGTGCTCATGTTTGAGGTTATACATACCATGTGGGACTGAGACAGAAAAGTCAAAGATTGGAACAACTAAAATTGTTCTGTCAAAAAGTATTTTTAAATACACACAGCGATGCAACTCTCCTGGATATACCAGGACACTGCTGATGTTAAAGTAAATGGAGCTAACACTCAGCGCGCACGCACGCACGCACACACACACACACACACACACACACACATATACACGCACACACAAGGCATGCAATCAACAAATATCAAGACTTTGTTTTTGTTGATAAAATCATGAACAATGTAAAATTGCAAAATTACAATGAACTACCCTCACTGTGATGCTTAATTACAGTTTTATCACCCACAACGAAGAGAAGAAAGAGATCGCATAACTGGAACATGGATTTTGTTAATCGAAGGTGCGAATCATCAACAGCAATTTAAAGCTCATGTCTAGATTTAAGAAAAAGTCATGTTTTTATTACACTCTGTTAACAAATTCTAATGCAGCATGAAAGGTGGAAGGGAAAATTTTGCAATTTAAAAACATTGTACAGGTAATGAGTAATGTGAATAATATTAGCAGCTGTCCATCCAGAAATATTCCTGACTCGGTCTCAAATTACCAGTGAAAGTGCAAAGGCCAAGAAAGGAAAGACTTACGGCAATGTTGACATCATACACGACAACAGCGGCAGCAGCACCTCTATAGTACATGGGAGCCAGACTGTGGTAACGTTCCTGCCCCGCTGTGTCCCAGATATCCAACTTCACTGTGCTCTCTCCTGCCTTGATCGTCTGTGTTAAGAAGGCAGCTGAAGACAAAAGCAATGACTGTTAACCCAAAAAAGCAATACCTTTAATAATATGAGAGGCTGGTGGTGCTGGTAGTGAGCTGAAAATGAACAAAAAACTAGACTATAATGCTAAAATTAGTACCAGTTATCTTACAATTCAAGCAAGACTTGAATCACTGTCGACACTGAACATATACTCAGATTTTGGAATATGAAGCATTCTAACTCTTTCACTCCCTCACTCTATCCACTAGCATCCTGCATTGTCAACCATGCTCGCAAAACAAAATCTTAACCCTTTGACTCCCTCACCCTATCCATGAGCTTGCAGGAAGCTGGTGGATAGGGTGAGGTAGTAAACGGATTAAGTTTTTGCAGTTGGTAGAACGGGTTAAGGAAAATGCATACCATATTTATTATTTGTTTGTTTGTTTGCTGTTTGGTCCGTTTGTTTTTGAGGCTTTTTTTTTTGGTCTGCCTTGTACTTTAATATTTATTTGCTTTTATTATGCATTCATTCATGTATTTATCTGTTTTTATTTACATAATGTCTATATATGTGTATGTATATAATTATATATAGAGAGAGATATGTGTGTGTACATGATATATATTTGCTTCTTGTTTGTGTTGTGTGTGTGTGTGTGTTTTGTTGTTGTTGTTGTTTTGGTGTGTATGTGTGTTGGTTGTTTTTTTTTTCATTTTCATGACTGTTCGATTTGATATTTAGGAAAATGATTTTTATATAGGAAAAAAATTCATATTTTCTTACAATGGAAAGGAAAATTTTTCATAATCAAGCTAGAATACCAAGTCAGCCACGAAGTCATGCCATCAAGAAATTACTGCTGCTGTTATGCAATATAGCTGGAAATCCAAGGGGATGCAAAGATGGCAAGGACCAGCACAATGACATAACTGATAACACTTACACCATGTCACCTTGCTCCTGCTGTCAGGCATATTGGTAATCAATAAATGCTGCATACCAAGGTGGATTAGCATACCACTACCATCATATTTGTCTCAGTCTAGTGATAAGAGCCCGACAAGCCATCTGCCTATTCAGAAAGACCTGCATCGCTACTGACATTTTAAGCATGACTTTTCTTTTTCCTTTGGAGATTTCAGTACTATCTATTCCTTAAAATTGTAGAGATACTGATATACCACTAAACACAATTTCTGAACACTGAGGCATACATACAATGTGCAATAAGACTATGACGATCATACAAGTATCTACTACATGCGTAATCTAAATCCGTGAAAAACATTTCCCAATTCTGCCCCTTAACAAACTGAAAAAAGATAGTTAACTTGCAAGACCTATATGTGATAAACATCTGTTGTCAAACTAAGTAAACTATAACTGAAATAAGTAGATATGACAATTGACAAAAAAAAAACAACTGACATAAACATTTGTTGTGTAAGCTGAACTGTAAGTCAGCTATAAATGAGATTATATATATCTGATATTCCTGTATACTAAATATTGTGAGAGGGGAAGGCACATGTGCAAGCATGAGTGTGTGCAAGTGTATGTTTTTTGTGTGTGTACAGGTATGCATGCACTCACAGCAAGTACAATCTACTTCAAATACAAAATAGCACTATGATTACCCTCACCTCCGATGGTAGCTTCATGATGCTCGTGGAACTCCCCACGTACAAAACGCAGGGCTAATGATGACTTGCCCACACCCTGGTCGCCCAACAGTACCAGTTTGGCCTGTTTGGTGCGTGGCCCCTTGTTGCCTGTGCTCACACCTTCCCCTCCTGCAGATGCAGGCCCCGCCCGACCCCCTGCTGTTTGTCCACCACTCATCCCTCACTGCCTCTCAATACGGTCCACCTGAAAGAAAAAGGTTGAAACTAAATGTTCCTTAACCATGAGGTCACAGATGAGTGAGGTGGAAGAGACTCAACTTTCTCTCAGAACCAGCTCTGTGTGGTACCAATACACCTCCCTCACTGTTTTGACTTCAAAACATCTGATAATCTCCATCCCTAAATAGAGTCAGGTACCCGTTCATGATTGGATGAATTGGGGCTGTACCCAAAAACCCTTTCTTAGGCCACATTCATATTGTGCAAATCTACACATTCAGATTTGAAGGCAGATGCTCTTCTTCTATAACAATCCGGTCTCAACCTGAAAACATTTGGTTATTATCATTATTAATGTTTAAAGACAAGCTGACTGTGCAGAGCCATAATAATACTATAACCATCTCAAAACACACACAACACCTCACTGACTCTGAAAACAAAAAACAAAAATGGAAAATAAAAATAAACGTACACATCAAAGCATTCAAACACATAATCTAAGGATATGTCCCTGTTATTGACCATTCCACCAAATTTATCACCAGGGGGTTAAAAAAACAAAAACAAAAAAATCTGAATACAAACATATGAACAAAACTAAGAACATTAAACATAATACATAAAAACTGGCCTAGACTACCTGAAATTGTATTTGCACATCACATTTCCTTAGAGCCAAAAATGCAGTTGATATATGTACTTATGCAGTTCATACATGTACTTATTTATCAATCCTATGTAATAATCAGTCCAAATAAAAAGTATGTAAGGCTTTACAATAAGCAAGGCAGAAAATGACAGGAAGAAAGGACAGAAAAGCAAAGGAGTTAGGCAGAAACACAGAGTGACCAAAAAAAAAAAAAAAAAAAAAAAAAAAAAGGAAATTTCTTGCACAGAATTCCCAGAAGGGAGGGAATACTTCTTGTACTGAAAGAGCCCTCAGCATTTCTAGAAGGGACAAAACATTTAAGCAAAATTTTCAGCCTCCTCTTTATATAAATAAAGCAGATTTATAAATACAGAGCAACATCTCAGGAAGCAAGCTCCAATCTGCACTGCACTTTTCAAAAAAATGTTATGCAATAAAAACATAATTTCAACAAAAAAATCAATGACATAAGCATAACAATTAACGTGACAATAGTATGCCTTGTTGAGGTCATACACATATTGCTATCCATGTTGGCTCAAAAGTTTGTGAAATGATCAAATTTCACAGGTTTTCAGTTTCACAGGTCAATGAGCAAACTCGGTCATGACTTGACATTCACAATACCTACTTGACACCTCACTTGCCTACAGCACTGAACCCTAGAAAGTGTACACAGCCTAGTAATTTGAGTGCCTGCCCGGAAAGTAAGACAACAACTTCAAGTCTTGATCAGGGATTTTTCTTTCCCCTCTTTTTACATCTTGAGTGGTGTGTTGGGTGCAAATCTTTAAGATCATATCACAAACTGAGGTCCTGTGTGCTGAATACACTTAGGCAATTAGGGTACATACAAACAAAAACATGAAAACAAAACAAACAAAAAAGTAACAATAATTTTCTGGCAAAATTCTGTTTAAATTCTTTTTTAAACTCTTTGACTCCCTCTGCCTATCCATTAGCATCTTGCTTTGTCAACCAAGACAGCAAAACAAAAATTTAACCCTTTGACTACCTCACCCTGTCCACCAGCTTCCTGCAGGAAGCTGGTAGATAGGGTGAGGGAGGCAAAGGGTTGAATTTGTCCTGGTGCTGGATAGGGTGCAGGAGTCAAAGGGTTAAACAATGCCCCAATAGTCTTTATTTTTGTTAGTTTGTTTGGTCTTTATTTTCTTTTTCTCACAAATAATAGCATAATATCTTTTCTGACTTTTGGTCTTTTGCACTGGTTATATGTCTACATATCACTTTGTTTTCTTTTTCTTTTACATTAGGGTTTTTTTTGTTTTTGTTTTTTTTTCCCAGCATTTTCATTGTGAAGACAAGTTCTTGCTAGAGTTATATCCCAAATCACTGAAATACACACGGAATGTGAAGAACCCCATCGGAAGTAAAGATCAAGGCCATGTGGTTAGCAGGAAACTGAGAATTAACTTGTTCAAAGCTCAGTTGATTTTCTTGTGCACCTATATATCCTTTCATGCATGAAATGTCAGTCTAGCTCATAACCCTCTGACTGGAATGAGTAACAGCACAGATATTTTGTCCATCAAGTTCAATTACAATAAAGATTTTCTGAGAGGATGAAAACTAGTAGTGTATAACAACTATGATTCACAGACACAGAATCTGTATGTAAAAAACAAGTTACATTTGACACACTTTCTTTAGTAAATAAATTTCTTTGCAACAATTTCATTTATTTATTCATTAATTTCTTTTTAACATATTACTCATTTAGTCATTTATTAATCACATAACAGGAATTTTCATAACACAACTGTTTATCTTACCTGATCTCATCTTAAAAAGAATATTAGAGCTGCGGAAATATCATCAACAACAAACTAGAATATTAGAGCTGCGGTAATAATATCATCAACAACAAACTAAGTTGTGCAATTAAGTCCATATTTTCAGCAACCATTTTAATACAGCAGAACAAAAAACACAAAAACTATCACATCATTTCCCAAACATACTCAAGACGCCATACTTTATTGGAACTTAATCCAATGTAAATAGTGATGATGGCATGAAAAGCCTGACTGACTCATGTTCTTTTTTGAGCTCTGACTCAAGGCTTTATTATCACTGCTTCATTTTCTTGGTTACAACAAAGCACTAGACCTGCCTTAATTTATCAAGTAATGGCATTATACTGGTTTTCAGTACTCTACATACAACCATTAAAATACATACAACCATTAAAACAATTTTGGAAAGAAAACAAAACTCAGATGCATATATATATAATATCTTTTATATATATATATATTTATATATATACATAATATATATACACATGTGGTGTGGTGGTGTGTGTGTGTGTGTGTGGTGTGTGTGTGTGTGTGTGTGTGTGTGTGTGTGTGTGTGTGTGTGTGTGTGTGTTGTGTGTGGTGTGTTGCACATAATCCTTAATAACAGAAAGCAATCCAATATATACCAGATACTTTATTGCCAAGTTCAGAGAACACTAATTTTGTTTGGTGATACCATGCTCACAACCATTCATACTCATACCAGGTTCACTTACAAGTTACATCCTCACCATGTATTTTTCCTCCCACTCATCTCTCCCTCCCTTCAGACTTTTGACTATGAGATGCTCATTAAAATTAATAAAACAAAACTGCACAAATACACACATAGTCATGTGTAAACACTTGCATAATGGTGCACAATGTGTAAGATTAGTACATTACAATCATATGTCAATAGTGCAATTAAACACACACACACACACACACACACACACACACACACACACACACACACACACACACACACACACACACACACATTAGAATATCAGAACATTATTCAACAGGTCCTTTAACCCCAACTGGGGCATGAAGGATAACAGCAAATGAATGAAAATCCAACAGAATTATCACATAACATGAAGCAGAAAGCAATTAATTCAATTTACCCCTTTATGTCTTGTCTAATTTAATCTCAAGCTTATGACTGCTACATCAGAATTTAACGAAAGGAAAAACATAGATATCTGGCAACTGTGATATGTATATTCTCTGTTCAAAATTTAGTTTAGAAGTTTTGATATAATATGCATTTACTTCTGGTTTCAACTCTCTTCAGACTGGCTCAATTTACATATCCAACTGAACCCCAAGAAAAAACAGTATTTTGAATGTGACCTATCAGTGAGCAGTATCAATATAATTAAATCATAGAAAGTTTGTAAAATTTAACAGAGTATTTCTTTGCTTTGTCATGACAAAAGGCTACACCAAATAGTTTAATACGAATCATTTCAGAATCAACCAGCACTGAAGCTGGATATAACCATGTTTCATCAAACACCATCTCAGTCAAATCACTTCTCAGTAATTTTAATAAATGTTTCAAAAACTTAAGATGCCATTTCTCAACAAGTTCAAGTTCTCAGCTCTTGCTATAAACAAAAACACAAGATTTCATTTGATTATAGTTTATACACACTAACAACAACTTTTAAAACCTTGTTATCAATACTTTCATTAAAGAGTTTAAACCATAAACACTGTCTCCAGATGGAATCAAAAGCTTTTCATTCATCAATAAAGGCACAATACAATTTCTTACTTTGTGTACAAAAAAAAAATCATCAACCAAAGATTGCAAAACAAAAACATGATGCAACTGTGGTATGTGAATGTCTGAATCTTGCTTGATTTTCAGACAATAGTAGTGCATTATCTTCAAGAAATGCACTGAGTCTCTTATTCAAAACACTTGTTGAAAACTTACCAAAACAACTAAAAAGACTAATAGTTATCACGCTCAATTGTACGGCCTTTACTTTTTAAAGAGGTAGAGTCCAACCAATAGCCCATTCTTCAGGAACAGTACCCAGATTCAAGACTTTGTTAAATAGTTTACAGTAAACATGATGGAAAAGACACACACACACACACACACATACACACACACACACACACACGCGCGCGCGCGCGCGCGCGCGCACACACACAACACATACATAAACTCTAAAATACCAAGTAGACGTACAAGATAATAAACACACACAACACACACAAGCACACACACACACACACACACACACACACACACACACACACACACACACACACACACACAACACACACATATGCATGCACACACACACACTTTGTAACAATTTGCATACATGTAAGCAATGTTATTTTTTCCCCTTTCCCTTTCATTTGTATACATATATATTATACATTTTCTTCTGCTCTGCATGTGTATGCATGTGAACATGATGGAGAAGATCCAAAAACAATTATATAATATCATCATATACAATGATACAAAAACATTATACAAAACAATGATACAAATTCATGATACAAATACAAAACATTATATCACAACTGGTGATATTTTTCTCTCTGTCTGAATGCAATCACAATGTAGTATCTACAAACACACACACACACACACACACACACACACACCACACACACACACACACACACACAACTCACCACCACACACACACACACACACACACACACATATGTGCACATTTACTCACTCATTCACACACACACACACACACACACACCACACACACACACACACACATTACACATTCACTCACCACACACACACACACACACACACACACACACACACACAAGATACACATATTTTTATTATCAAAACCTAGCAGGTTTGCTTTTCTCTCCATCACAGCAAAAAAACGTGACAGCCGTCAAACAAAGTGGATGCAGGAAGACTACTGTTTTATATGTTGTAACTGTGTAGTACTACAACTAGTACTGTAGTAACAGAGGAAACAGTACTTAAATGCTTTAATGCAAATTGCAGACATTTTACTTTCAACACATCTGTTTCTAGATCTAGGCCACATTAACATACAATGACTTGAATAAGAAATTGAAAGGGCTGGTGACTGATAAGTGATAGATATACAGCCATTACAGGTCAAATACAATGGTACAGATTGTTATCATTTTCATTCTCCTTCATCTCTCCTCCTTTCTTTCTCTGTCCAAACACTACAGTTTACTTAATGAGACCCATCCTAGTTCCAACTATTCCCAGCTTAGTTCACAGCCCATGAAAGTTTTCACAGATCATTTACAACTGACCCCCATTACCTTGACAAAAGAAATGTGTAGAAGTAGTGATTAAGAGCAGTGTGATCATGGGACATGTATACATCATGATCTGTTTCCCTACAATTTACAGTGTATTACACATTTCCTGTTGTGACTTTCCTGTTTGATTCATGAGCCCATCCTTTCAAACAAAAAGAAGCAAAATCTAGACTAGAGGAAATGTGAAGGATAGTTCCCTTGTAAACATAGTACAGAAATGCCCTTTTTTCCCCAATGGTCTATAGTATAATGCATAATGTTCTTGGTGACAACACTGATAGGTCTACATGTCCTTTCTTAATGGTAGGAAAACGTGTCTATAGCAGTCAGCACAGTATTGCTATTAGTATAATGTATGTGTATAAGTACTCTCTGAAAAGTAGCAGCATGATTATCAATTCAGAACGTTCATTCACTGTAGTGTAAGGGTGGTTTTGATTGTTTGTTTTTATAATAGATAACAGACTCTAATCTTCTTATTAAGACACTTCACTGACTTGTATTCTATACATACCTGTATACCATAGCAGAGTTTGAAAATACACCATGATTTCTTTCACATATTATCAGAATGATTCACATAGTTTATTCACAAAAATCAAAAATTATAAATAGAACTTTATAAAATTACTGGACTGCTTACACTTTTACAGCATAAAAATTTTAATCTGTTGTAAAACAGAACTGAAATGTATGAAATACATTATTACATATTTTTGTCATAGCATCTGGATTTTTTCAGATAAGTGTATGTTGTTGTGCCCACACTGTGCATGTGTAGTTAGTTGTTACTGCATAGTCTGCATATTCAGTCTTTGGTGGGTGTGTATGCTAGGTGTTTTCTTGTTTCCATAAACCACTGGACTCTGACATGACTTACAGGATATTGAAAGTGCATACATGTATGCATAAATTTGATATACTGTTTGCATATATATATTCACAAAGGAGGGTTTAGCACACATGCTGACCTGGAAGATTAAAAAAAAAATGTCTTACCCAGCAGGCAGGATCGAACCCAGATCTTTCACCAAGATCCAGAAGTCTAGTGTTTACCCATTTGATTACCACATCTGTCTGATATAGTATTTACCCACCTGACTACCACATCTGTCCCATATGACATGATTATGATATATGGTAACATATGACATGATATGATATGATACAATATCATGCCAAATGATATGACATGAGAGATTGAGACCGAGATGTCATCAGAAGTTGCAGGACAATACTTTTATTTATAAGATAAAAGATATTTAGAAACTCTGAAAAGGCAGTTCTTTAGCTGCTAGAGAAAGATGGTAGTATAACAGTATTGTCATGCATAGGTTTAAAATATTTATGAATATTAGGGAATTTACTGTTCTACACATTTGAGGTTTATTTTTGCTTGAAAAAAATATTGCTACCAGTGAGTCAAGTTGCAATTAGATACATTAGGTAATAATTCATATGACTTTTATCTATAGTATAATAATGTTTGATTTGCAAATACAGCTTAGGCCTAATAATATTTATGTTGTATGGAGCAAAAATTCAGGGATAAAATAAGGAGTTAAATACACTGTGAAGCTACATGTTCATTCTGGAAAAGTTTCTGGGGTTATACATCTATCATGTGCCTACATGGAAAGATTTAATATATAAGAACAGACTGACAACCACTGTTTGCTCATCCTCTCTACAGTGCGTATGATACTGATTGAAAATGCAGTGCATGGAAGATCTCATTTTCAGAGAGAAAATGCAGTGCATGGAAGATCTCATTTTCAGACTGTTGAAAAAGTCATTATAAATGTAAAATGTTTTTTGATTTAGACCTGAAAGGAAAGAAGAACTGGGTAACATACAAATGTGTGTAAAAACATATTCCTAAACAAATAAATACATGAGTCTGATGATGCTGTTTTTTGTTGTTGTTTTTTTGTTTGTTTGTTTGTTGTTGTTTTTTCCCTTCAAGGAGCAGAATATACGAATCAGTTTTTTTTTTCCTTTCAGCAATGATTAACAAGATTGCATTTCTGGATATTCATTTGAAAAGAGCGACAGTAAAATTTTGAATATGTGTTTATAAACTTGAAAGTTCAAGATTATTGGTTGAGGCACAAGTAAAGTCTTTTCTGACATTGTATCGTACTGTTTATTTGTTTTCATTACAGTATAAGTGTTGACAAGTAATGATGTATGTCTCCTCCCTCCCTTGTTTCCATTCTATGTTATATTTTTTCCAGTTCATTTTTATATGTTTCATTTCAATTTATGTATTTTACTATTTATGCTTATAAATCTTAAAGAAAAGTACAAATGTCTGGCTGTAAGTCAGGTCCAGTGGGACCTAATGATAGGCCTACTATCCTTGAGTAAAACTCATTATAAAGTGTTTAACTGAACTGAACTGAAATTGAATCACACACACACACACAACACACAACACACACAGAGTCACACACACACACACACACACACACACACACACACACACACACTCACTGACCTTGAAATGAAATACAATCATCCGATATATATGTGAGACGTGAGAATGAAATAACCATATTCCTAGTTCGTAACACAGGATAAGATAGCTGTGTAGCCTAAAACCAAAATTAACTATTTCAATCACAATCCACAATCATTCACAATCCTGAGCTAGGCCTGCTTGACAGTGCTTCAACTGCATGAGGTCCGCAATTCTTCCTTCCTTCCTTTCCTTTGGTGCCCACGATCTTGAGGATGATGATTCTTATTCAGATCAGACTTTTTTTCTTTATCCTAACCAGTTGCAAAAGCAATATGTTCTTGTTGTGAGCGTAAAGCTCAAAATAGGAGTACTCACTTTTCAATTCATCGTGGTAGGCAAGAGCAAACGGTCCACTAGTCAGTTTTCTTTGACAGTTGACAGACAAGGAAGATTCAAGATAGCGATGCACGCCCCCTTCTATCGAACAAATAAACAACCTGAAGATCGTTTTTGGTTGATGTTTGGTTAACAAACTAAAGCAATGAAACTGGAACAATCACAAACACATTCTATAATTTTACCATATTTCTTGATGTTGATCGGACGAACATGAAATTCTCACAGGAAATATTTCAGGTGTATGGAAGATGTACACAAGACATTACTGACCTTTGACCTTATTTCACTACGCCATCTACTTACCGGATGTTTCCATCGTCTCAATGTTTCGTCTGCTGCAGTTCGTGTTTTGTTTGTGTATTTCTTTCTTTTTGTTTTAGTGTGTGTGTGCGCGCGACCACGTGTGTGTGTGCGCGCGCGCACGTGTGTGTGTGTGTGTGTGTAGTGTGTGTGTGTGTGTGTGTGAGTGTGTGTGTGTGTGTGTGTGTGTGTTTTGTTTTATTTTGCTTTATTTTTTAGCGTTCCGATGTTTTTACGTTGTGTGTTTGGATGTTTTCTGCCTATACCTTGTTTAACTTGATATGTTGCTACACATTCTGCACACTGGTACAACCGTCTTGGGAGGGCGTGCGTGCTGTTTTCATGTTTCTATAACTTGAAGATAGCCACTGTCATGATTACATGAGGTTCTTTAACATAGATATTTGATATTCTACTATGGGGATTTTAGCATCGGAAGATTCCTGCAATTGAATATTTTTTGTTAAAAAAAACGAGGGGAGGGGGAGAGATAGAAAAATTGAAAACAACAACAGTTGGAAACACTTTATTACTCAATAATGATAGCAGTTACAGCCTGCTATGGACATGTTCTTTCACAGGTCGTGCGGCTTTGGGTCTGTTGGCCGGGCAACATAGGAATTTTTCATTATACTTCGTAGATTTGAAATTAAAGTTGTCACTCTTCTAGATGGACTGCCTTGATAAGTCCAACGAGCCCAACTAGGTAACTGGATATAATCTTAATCCTTTCTGTAGGCTTAGTGCAAACTTGGTGATGCTTTCTCCTTTCCAATTACTGTAATACTGCGCCCAGACCGTCCCTAAAGGTCCCATGGAAGAAAGCTGGGGAGAACAGATATCTTTTTTCTTTTTAAGGGACTGAATTCAGATGTCCAGGACAGGCACCTTCTAAGGGGCATTATTTTAAAGCTGGCCAGGAATGTGCAGGATTTGATGCTGGTAGGTAATATATTCATGAGATATTGCTCCAGAGAAGGAGGTGCTCGCTTTAAGTAGTTTGTGTAGTATGGCTGGTATTTGCGATTCTACACAAACAGTGTAAGCACACACACACACACACACACACACACACACACACACACAAAATAATGAAATTGTTATTGTTACTGTTTAAAGCCCAAACGAGCACAGAGCCATACCAAGGCTATAACCAGTTCAAAACAGACATCCAATTGGAAAAAAAAGGAAAAGAAAATTAAGTACATATATCAATGCATGCATCCATATAATCGAAGGATCCGCCCCTGGTGTTGACCATTCCATCCAATTTTTCACCAGAGGATAACATGAATACAGATGAGAACAGAACTAAAGACACTAATGTGGACATATAAATGGCCTACATTATCTAAAATTGCTCCTGCACAGCACATTTCCTTAGAGCCAAATTGGCAGTCAGTGCATATACCCAGTTATCAATCTGTAGAGAATGTATATAAGGCTTTATAGAAGACGTATACGTGAATGGACCAGCAAGGCAGAGAATGATAGGAAGAGATGACAATTAGCAAAGGAGGAAGTAAGGAACAAAGAGAGTGAAAGAAAAGGGGAAATTTCTTGCAGAGAATTATTTTCCAGGTGGTGATACTATTTGTATAGAGCCCATGTGGAACCCCCACAATGAAGATGAAAATATATGCATTAAAAACAAAGGATGGAAAAAGCAATAACGTAAGCAGAGGGTTAAGTGATTATTGATGATGAGATGATCACCTGCACAAGGTGTGTAGATCAGGGGTTTTAACTGGAGCAATTATTCATGTTATTTCATGGAAATTTTTATGAAGCATTAATTTAAAGCTGGCCAGTGATGTTATAGATATGATGCATTTGATAACATATTCCAAGACATCCTCTAGAGAAGAATATGCCCATTTTTAAATATCCTTTCTGGTCTTGGAAGATAAGTTGTTTCTTGATTTCATAATCTAGTTTGGCTTTAGGGGTGGCTTGGTGTACAATTTTGTATACTTGTGTGTTTGAGCTGGTTGACTGATAACATTTTTTTTTTTCTTTTATCACCTGGTATGGACATGTTCTTCCACAGGTCATGCAGCTTTGGGTCTGTTGGCCTGTTTCTGATGTTCACAGTCTGATGGACTCTCCCATCAATCCGACAGATGAGTAGGCATACTGATCCCTGTTCTGCTGTAGGTCTTGAGATACAAGATCGATCTTGAAGGCATATGTTCTTCCACAGACATGGCATGAGAAGAGTCATGTAGTCTTGAGTTCTGCATCCACTGCTCCCTATTCAGTTGAATAGCACCTGTTCTGCGCTGTTCAGATGTCACTGTGCCCTGCTGTCACCGGCTTCCTCTGTTGCAGTCGGTGTCTTCCAAGTTGGTGTTAATGCCACAGCTGATGAGGTTGGCCTCCAGAGCATTCTTGTATCACTTTAGTGGTTTTCCCAGGTCATTGTGACCTTGCTTCAGCTCTCCATACAGATGCATCTTTGAGATGCAGTCATCTTCCAGTAAGGACATGTTCTGTCCACTGAAATTGGCATTTGATAAGGACACTCTCTATTCATGTAGCCTACTTGGAAAGCCACACTTCCCAACTTCACAACACTGAAGGCCAGGCACTCGACCTTGCCATGCACTGATGCAGTATTGTTCCAGCTGCTGAATGTCTTGTCAGTGCTTAGTCCAGGTCTTGAAGCAGTACAACATGGCTAACAAGAGTTCAATACATGATGTATATATTTGAGTCTGAGCGTACTATGTGGCATGTCTGCATGCATGCTACAGGCCATGCATGAGCTCGTGAGTGTGTCTGAAGAAAGAATGGGACACACAATTTTTAGAAAGAAAGAAAAGGAAGGAAAAAAAAAACAACTTCAGGCAGTGATAAAAAGAAAAGAGGAAGGCAGAAACAAAGGAGACAGAAAAGAAAATTTCAAGAACTAAATTTTCTGAAGGCACATATGCTGTTCTTACTTAAATAACCCCACAGGGGATTGTGTATTCATTCCTTTTACTGTAGTATAACTTGGTTTAAATATTGGATTGACATCAAAATGAATAGTACACCCAAGTGAATGGCCTAAAACAGGAATAGTACACCCAAGGCAGTGGTCCATGCCATCAGTTCCTGCAGTTATTTACCTACGCCAGCACAAAAGACTTTTTTCCCCATTTTAACACAAAGAGCATAAAATTGGCACTGGCATCCAGATGTGTCTGTCAAGAAAGGCATATTAGTAGTTTGATGTCTCAAGTTCTATCCCAGCTTGTAACCTGAAAACTGGCCTGCTTTCTGTCCATCTTAACACAATCTTCCCTGTGCAGCTGAAAGTTTAGATAATAGACTTTTTCCAAATTGAGTTTTAACAATACCTTCTTGTTCAAATTCAGGTTCATCAAGAGGCTTCACTTAATTTCCATTTTTGTAACTCAAATCATGTAGTCTGCTACCTCCTATATTTACATTAATTTCTCATAATTACTTTTAGCTAAGTCACATATTTTTTTTAAGATATGCTTTAATATGTTACATTGTAGTTTTGTTGCTCTAGTCAGAAAAACTGAAATGGTTTAATTTGTTTGAATGCACGCCATATTACGTGGAAGATAGGAATTGGCGAGGTTCACAAATCTACAACTGTTTATTCAGAAACCAGAAAAACACAAAAATAGAATCAGAACGCGCATTTAATACAAGACAAGACAGGTTCCTGTTTGCTTGAACGCGGGCAGTCGCACTTGTTTTGGATTTTGTTTATTCAGAGTTAAAGTTTAGAGAAACCAGTTTGCTAGATTCAAATTTACTGCCCTCACAGGTTTTCAATATCACCCAGACTAGGCTCTGGCAGTGTATGCCTCAAATAATCTAAATAAGTGAATCATACTCCGTTATATTCAGCTAATACACAGATCCTACATTTGACAACAGAAAGATCCAATAGCAGCTTCAGATCAGGACAGAAAGATCCTATTACCTTTTGCAGCTTCAAATCTCAGAGAGAGAGAATTTTGCATTGTACAGAAGAGTCATGTAGTCAGGTGCATAAGAAAACTCAAATCTGTCAAGTATACAAAGAATCTCTTTTAAAGTATGTAGAAAGTTATGCTTGTTTTAATTTTATGAGTCTCTTTTTAACAGTCTATTATTGCACACACACACGCACATACACTGGCCAGCAATGTGCAGGATTTGATGCTGGTAGGTAATATATTTGTGAGATATGCTCCAGAGAAATAGGTGCTCACTTTAAATACCTAGTATTCTATAGCTGGTACTTCCAATTCTATTCTTACAGTGTAAAATGCACACCACACACACACACACACACACACACACACACACACACACACACACACACCACACACACACACACACACACCAATACAATATCATCTTTTCTTTACTTTAAACGGTTATGGCCCAGCCAACCTCTTAGTGCCATTTCAACTTTCAAGTTTACCATCACAAACTGAACAGACAAGCTTATCCTTCATCAAAACTATCTTATTTCATACACACACACCACACAAACATAAAAAAACAAACATTCAAAAACCAATACCACTCCTCTAAACTTGGAACATAAACAAAAAGTTAAACCAAACTAGAGGTGACAGCCCTTTTGCTCAATAAACATCATCTTCACCCCTGACTGAAAACATAAAAGTAAAAATACACACACAGTAAAATAATATACTTAAAACATCAGACCAGAAAGCATCACTTCAGAATGGGAAGCTAGTACCTACCCTATCGCTTACCATCTCACTACCTAACCATCATGATGCAGTTTTTATCAGTCTTGTCAGTGACTGCATAGACTTTCTGAAATATGTATACCGATGAACAAACAAATAAGCAGAAAAAAACACAAACAAAACTGAAGAAACAGAAAAACGACAGTGCACAGTAAACAAGAGAGTTTGTAGCACACCACACCCACAAAATGGGATTACACAATTCAGAATGAAAAAAATACCACTAAAATTTCTTAGACAATACAGTAAGTCTTGTTCACATGCTCATAGACACATATGCAGAGAGTAAATCCAGACACTTCCACATACTGAATGATTTAATGTACATCAAACTGAACAAGTGTATACAAAGGTGAGACACACATGTGTCATGCTTACAGTATTTCCATGCTGGACTTGCAAAATTATAGATCGCAAGCAACACATTCTTATACAAAAGTATCTGATGATATTTCTTCCCAGGCAAACCAGCTACCTAATCAATAGTCCATGTTTTCGTGAAAGGATTTTCACATATGCTTCAAGAACTAATCAATCACGCGTTTCCTATGAACATATTAAACAAACATCCACACACATACTCATGAAAGAAACTGACCCATCTCAAAATAAATCTTATCCCTTCTTTCTTGTAACAGAGGATCTTTCTTGTCCTGAATCAAGCACAGCAATAATGATAATGCAAAGCATTGCACGTTAGGGGCATAAACAATAAATTACCCATCTTTTTTTCAGGGGTATTTTGTCACTTGAACATCTCATATGCATCTCACACACACACACACAACACACACACACACACACACACAGAGGCACACACACAAAACACAAAGTGTAAAGTAGGAAACTCAGAATCAGACATGTGCATATTCTCTTCTCAATACCACAAACATCAGTGAAGTAGCTTTCAAGTTCATACACTCCTTGATCATTCTTTTGTGCCAAAGCTTCTTCATTTCTGTTACTTTAAAAAAAATCAAAACGTTGCTGCAGACTATGAAACACTGACAGCACTAGATACTGTGTTGATAAAATCAGTTCTGTTTGCACTGTTATTGTTCTTTTTGTTTAAAGCCCATTTGACTGTGCAGAGCCATATCAGGGCATCTCTACACACACAAAATACTGCACTGGAAAAAATAAAGCACCCCGAAAAGAAAATTAAGTACACATATCAATGCATTTGCCCATATAATCTAAGGATATGACCCTAGCATTGACCACTTTATCACCAGGGGGTTTAAAAAAACAAACCTGAATACAAATGTTAACATAACTAAGGATACTAAAACATACATAAAAACGGGCCTAAACTGCCTAAAACTGCGCATCACATTTCCTTAGAACAAAAAATGCACTTGCTACATGTACCCAATTACAACTCCCTACAGAAAGTGCGTAAGGTTTTACAGAACACATACAGGCAAATGGACCAGCAAGGCAAAAAAATCATATGAAGAGATGACAGAAAGCAAAGCAGCAAGGCAGAAACAAAGAGAGTGATAGAAAAGAGGAAATTTCAAGCACAGAATTTCCAAAAGCTGGGAACACCATATATACTGAAAAAGCCTCTGGCATCCCCACAGGCGATTTCCATTTGCATGAAACTATGATGGGAAACAAACATCACTAAAGCTTTATGATTCCTGGATTGAAACTACAACACACTGTATATATACAAAGCTGGTCCCTGGATTTACAGTTGTTAATTCAGTCTGACTTCTATGAACAGGTCTGCTGTATGTATATATGTGTATATCTATATCTATCTATCTATCTATGTATATTATATATATATATACACACAATATATATACCTTTTTACTCTTCCAAATTTCAATAATTATTGCAGCTATGCATGAGCACACACACACACACACACACACACACACACACACACACACACACACACACACACACACACACACACACTTAAAAAGATACACCGTAAACAACATACTAACAATGACACTTGCAGTTACCAATCAAATTTCTCCAGCTGCACATGCTGAAAAATCAAGTCAATGAAGCTCCACCAAAAATGTATGTACATCACATGAAACCTTGAAAGCTATGGTATCACAACAGTTCTTCTGAGGAAATCATGTGCATGATGTAAAAAAATTTACCTACAATGGCCACATCATCTCAAAATCATCATCAACATCACACATGCCATACTGTTACACAATCTGAGTGTAAAAATTGACAAGCTACTGACATGTCAGTAAGATCTATGTTAGTCCATAAAGGGAGAAAAAAAAGCAGTTTACAAGATGATCCTTAACACACGACAAAAAGCAAGTTATAAACAGACTGATTATAACTTCCACTTTCTTTTATTCTATTCACATTTACAAAAGAGGTCCATCCATATATCTTTTAGTAAAAATAAATGAAACAATGAGGTTCACCTATTAAGCTTGCAATTTTGAAAATGAAACAATGGACTTAAAGTAAATCCACTACGGGAAAACCAAAACCAAATTATTTATACGAAGGTGACAATATCATAATATTGATCAACATTAGTGACAGACAATGTATACAGTTGTGTCATGCCATGTCTTGCAAAACTAATTTGTTGTTCACAATCCTGATCATGGAAAGATTTAGCAGTCAATGTTGGAGTTTTTGTAACAACTTAACCTTCTAAGTCTATGTCCAGAACTTTAATTTCAAGCAGATCATTTTTAGAATCCGCTGAGCACATATTCATGTGACAAAGACTTGACCAAATACTACCAGCACTGCAAATTGTATATTTTTTATATACTCTTGACCTTGTGATAATCTGTATCTCAAATATGATTGCTGGTTATTAATGAAAAGGTCTCAGAAAAATGTCATGTGTGCTGCACATAGTTTCTTTTATGAACTCATCTCATGACAATTATGTCAAAAACATCAGCTGTCTTTACTTCACTCATAGTTCACACACAATACAATGAATAATAAATGATAATAAAACACAAAAGGAAAAGAATGGCCGTCTCATACACATTCAAACACGTTAGTCTTTCAAATCTAAGCTATTAAAACCACTACATAGAAAAAGGGAAGAGAGACCAAGATACTGAAGAAGAGATGGGATCAGGTGACTGAGCATGCTGTGATGCGCTTGGGACCATTTCTTACCTCCCTAAATAAAGCAAGTGATCGATGTTCATATTATCTTACTGTAAAAAATACAAGTCCACAACAGATGAAGACAATTTTTTGACATATGTTCAAAGTGCAGTGGCTCCATTTAAGTGAAGATGTCATTCCATATTGGTGGGATGAATGTACCTAAACTAATAGATGCCTCATGCCATCAGCCCAAATGGGAGTTTTATATGCACTTTCAAACATTTGATTTGTTTGTTTTGTTTCCATCTGTAGCCCAAAAAAGCAACTAGTATAAACAGAACAGTATTTAAGGACAGAATTCATTAACACAACCATGTTTCAACCATCATGAAATTTTGCAAAGGCATGCAAGTTCTCGTTAAACACAGATTTAAAAAAAAATCTCAACCTAATATTATGACTAAATGATTGTGATCAACCAGTGACATGCAAGGTCGATGTGTACTGTTTTTGCTTTTCTGGATTTTTAAATCTTCTTAGAAGTGGAATCCTGTACTTTCTTTCTGAATGTACTTAACCCCCCAAGACAGACTAATTCCAGACTAAAATTATCTAAATGTCACTATAGGTATGAACATACTAACTGATGGCACCATTTGCAACTGAGCCACTGGAAAACACTGGATTTGTTGGAACTCCTATTAAAATCAAAATGTTAAGAAACAAACAGCATAGACATAAAAAACATAAAACTTGAAGCAAACAATCTGAAACAGTGAAAAGTTGAAAGGTGCTGTAAGCACATTTAACAGTCTACACTAGCAACACTTTACACAAATACACACAGCCAGCTGCATTGCCAAACAGATCAAAAGATGGAGAACAAATCTGTATTGAATTGAAACTGCTAAGCATTAACAACAGTGCAACAGAGCAATCTCTTACAAGTGATTTGTTATGGAACTTCGAAGGCATGGCATTAAAAGCAAAAGGCAGACCAATTCACTTTCAAGTTTTGTTCAGAGAATCCACCAGATACAACCACAGTCTTGAAACATTTGCATCTTTATTATGACATGACGACCAGTCTTGTATCTACTGAAGGTCTGAAAGAGATTTTTTTAAATAAAAGAACTTCATCTTGGTGAGCACACATTTATGCTTCTAGTTTTGTCTTACCATTCCCCTGCTTTAGTGTGTTTCATATTTAAACCATTTAAAAAAAATCAATCCAGTCTGTTTCATACTTTCAAATCTAAAAGCTATGACAAAGAAATCTACTTTTTAAAGTTATGTCATTGGTAATTACCCAACTCATACTCAGTTGTAAATCCATTATCAAAAGAAGTGTGAGCAACTGTCAAGTCCAGGGACCAGTCTAGGCATTTGTTATGTTATCTGAACCTGCACACTGTTCAAGGGAATGATGTTCTCCTCTTGTTTTGCCATAAAATAATTTATCCAGTAATGAATCAATGAAATTGTTACATCATTCAAACATTATCAAAAAATGGACTTAACATTTTTAAAGACAGAATAGTTGGATGAATAGTTGATTGTTTGTTTTGCCTAGTACGCTTAATTATCAGTTCCTCTGTCATGTGCTCATATTTCACTGGTCTTTGTCATTTAAACAAAAATGCAGATTGCAATAAAAAAAGCAAGTTCGAGAAAAAAAAACTGAAGAAGCATGTCACTTGGAAATTCATTAAGGCATGACTGAATATGAAAGTATGTATGACTTTGTGATTCATGAGTGTGAGAGGGAAAGACCAATAGACAGAAAGGTTTCTGTTTCTATGCATACAGTTTTGATGTTACTGTTCATGGCCACTCTCATTATCACTGCCACTATTACAATGTTTTATTAAGTTATGTGGTATTGAAAAAATTATTACATGGATAAAATCTCCCATAAAGGAACATCGATGACTAAACGAGGACAGGGATCAAGACAAGTCCACCATCATCTTAATGCTATGTACACAACAATCTATGTTTTCAACTGGATTTTGAGTTCTGCAGAATGAAAAATGTGACTGAGGAATAGAAGTGGATAAAGAGTAAGGAGCAAAAATTGATGTCTGTCACGTTCTGATACTTTATGTTCTAGTTAGTAAACTGACATATAAACCAGCCCAAACTAACACCCCTACATTGCTGGAGCAAATCTGCGTCCTGCTGGCACCTCACCAGTCGCTAGATCACCGAGGGATCCCACACATGGTACAACATGTCTGTTTCATTTGGACACCTGAAGGAGGCCACAGACCACCCCAGAACAGAAAACGACACACAGCTATTTGCAGCATCCTCCTTCCGACTGTTGACTGGGCTCATTGTTTAGTCGCACACCTTGCTGTCTCTGCTGACTACTGCTACCTCCTTCATTCTTTGGGAGCTTTTTGGCTACAAATAAACACAACATAACAGACACTCAGTTTGCACATCAATAAAATTTTGCAACTGTACAACAGTTGTCTATTATGTTTCTTAAATGCTATAACACAATACAAAGAAAACCAACATACACAATTTTGTTTAGGCTTATTATGTCCGAGCATATCATGTGATAAAAATAACTTTATTAATATCTAAATTATTCAAAACTTATATCAAGTTGTAGATGATTCAATTTCACACATTCACCTCAACTTTGATGACAATATTGTTAAAAACAAGCACTTTGTAAGAATTCTAGTGATGCACCCTAATTTTCAGTACAGCAGCCTCATGAAGTTCAGGTCCAGCCAGGTAACTGGTAAGACATCTATTACCTGGGATAGAAGGTATTAAATAAACTGACAATAAAACATTGAAGCAGGTTACATTTTCTGTCACTCGCACAAATTTGAAATGACTGTTGTTACGGCAGCAACCAGGTCATTCAACTTGATGATTCTGTTAATGAGACATTGGAACCAGAAATACACATAAAATGCATCAGAATACTAAACTGACATAACAAGACAAAGATAAGATGAGTAAAGACAAGGTGAAATAAGATGAAACAAGACTAGATGAAACAAGGTACAAGACAGGAGCAAATGTTCAGCAAACTGGTCTTATCAGGCACAAACAAAAGACAAAGAATAAATGCCCAAAATTTATTAGAAAAATCAATACTCAAAACAAGCCAAAAAAATAATTTTCCTTCCGCAGAGCTTTGAAGAAGATGCTGACAACAGAAAGCAGCATTAGCACTTTGTTTTGACATTAGTCCTGTTTCTATTTCCTTTCTTTTGTGATCAACATCACATAATTCTACTATCCTGGAATGTCACACCCTTTGACTTGGACTTTCTCCTTGATTCACAATTCTGAGCATGAGTGTTGTGTCTATGTCTGCATGTGTGTGTGTATCTCGAGTGTCAGCATACAACAGTGCATGTGGTTTTACACTTATGCTGGTATATGGTTTTCAGTTTGTGTAAGTGAATGATGCATATGCATAGACAAAAGTATGCGGCTACATGTGTGCACATATCATGTGAGAAACAATACTCCATTTGGTCAATTGCTTAACAGTGAACTCACCAATAGCTAAAAATATGTCATTGACGTTCATTGCTGTCTTTGCAGACGTTTCCATGAACAGCAAACTGTTTTCTTCTGCATAAGCCTGCGCTTCCTGGCATATCAAACAGGAAAAAAATCAGTAATAAAACAAAACAGTTCTTCTATTGTATTTGTTCATTTGAAAAAGAAAATGCAAATTCTTGCATATCAAGTAGGAAAAAAATCAATAACAAAACAAAACAGTTCTTCTATTATATTTGTTCATTTGAAAAAGAAAGTGCAAATATTCAGCAATAAACTCTGACACTGCTGATTAAGAATGCTTCCTATTTGTTCTTTAGCTTTCAATAGCTGTAAACATACTTCTATCGCACTATATAAAAGAAAGGTATCAGTACTATACAAAAAGAAAGATATTGGTCATAATGCTTTGAAGAAAAAAGCTATAGATCAAAGTAATATATGTTTAAAAATAAGATGCAGTTTTATGGTACTCAACAACTACAGACAGTACTCATCAATGGCAAAAAGAGAATCTCATGTGTATAAAGCATTCTGTCACTATGTATATTAATATGTAAACATATACAGTTATATGTCTATTAATGCATCGTATGAATTTCATAAGTCCCAAATATACTCCAAAACCTGACATTCTTGCTAGTATATTGATTTCACAATGTGATAGTCTCCCCATCTTTAAGAAAATGACGGACAACTATAAAACTCACAATAAAAATCATAAAGGATTAAAACCCTGAAAAGATATAATCATACACTGTTATGCGAACTTAATTAATCATCAAAGTAATATTAAAACAAACAACTGGGCTCTTACCTCGAATTCTACTGTGCGTTGATTTGCCAAATCTGCTTTGTTGCCTGATAAAGCTATCACAATGTTGGGACTGGCTTGTCTCTGCAGTTCCTTCACCCACGTCTTAGCTCGTCCAAATGTATCCTAAATCAGGATGGTGTAACATTTTAAAAATGAGAAACCACAAAAGCAAACGCTTTGGGCATTCTACACTCTCGCTCTGAATAGGTATATTTCATTCTTTTAACACCTGTCAGTCACCACACTTCCTGAAACTGATTCAACATTTAATCTGTGATATTGTACATCTAAACTAAAATGTGTTTCCATTTTATAGTTTAGTTTGTTATGTTTTAACACTGTAATGTAGTTCCTTATAACCAAGATGCAAAATCTGATCTAAACTTAACTTTTTTTGCAAATTCTTTTTTTTTCAAGTGGTTGAAATATGCTACTTTTGATTCTGAAGTAAACTCTGCCTGTTCCCTCCACAACCACCACCCACCCACACATCCCACCACTACAACAAAAATGTCTTGCCTCCATGCCTTCTGAAACTGGAGCTGCTGATCAGAAGATAGTATTCAGTCTAAAACTCACTCATGTGTAGTGAATCACACTAAATGCATGTATTTCATTATATAACTGAATTATAATAAAAGTATTGCCTAATCAGTTCAAGTTGGAATTTACACCTTTTAAGTATACAGTGATCAGTATTCAACAAAGACAAAAGATGTGCATGAACAATTACAAGTCTGGTTTTTACTTTCAGTTGTGCCACTTCTTTAACTGTACACAGTGAAATAGATGTATTTTAAACAACTAATCTGATAAACACTTTAAACACAAGATGTCAGTACTTTTTATGGTTCAGATGTTCACCTGCCAACATTTATACTACAGGTGCCAGGGTTCATTTCCCCTTAGGCCTCGACTGTTCTCTTCAGCTCGACCAGAAAGTCGAAATAAATGTTTACTCCTTCAGACGGGAATGAAAGAACGAGTCTGACCCATGTGCATTCTGGCCTGTGCATGCTAAAAGATCCCACAGCAGTTGAAAACCATGAAGCATAAATACACTGGAGAGACAGGTTCATTTCACTGGACCCTCTTCTCGAAGCCCAATTAGTTTTCTTGCCTTTCTGAAGTCTTGGTAAAAAGAAAACAACAACAACAAAAAAAGAAAAAAAAAGAAATGAAAAGAAAAGTAAGAGACAGCAAGATAGAGTGAGTGAAAGAGAAAGTGAGTAACAGATGGCAGGGGAAAGAGAAGAGAAAAAGAGAATATGTTGGAACAGTGTGACAGCATGTGTGTGTGTGCACGCCCAAGTGTTTGCCCGTGTGACAGAGAGGTAACAACCTGGGTCAAGAATCACTCACATAACCAGCTTAAGCATACCCTAGCTCAGCATTTTGTATGTGAATGTGCGAAAACATCATGAGAAACCTAGAAGAAGACCCTGGAAAAAATTCAGCTAATAATATATGTTATTGTGAACAGATTTCTAGCAAGAAAGTTAAACTTTGTTCTTTATATTCAATTATTCAGGTGTGTAAACATAGACATATATGCTAATTTGAGAGGTGTACGAAAATATGTACCAAAAATAAATTATTCAAAAAATCATAACTTGCTTATAAATTGTTGTACAAAAAAAAATAATGTTATCACTGGATTCAGAAAAAAAAATTCTGTAAGAAAACGCAATTTTATTTTTACTTTCTACAACTTCAAAAATCAGTTTGGAGTACATCTACAAGTAGATCATTCATAAGGAAGATTAGGACAAGACAGGCAACATTTATAGGCCATTTTATGAGGAAAGGGGATTTGGAGCACCTGGTCACAACGGGAAAGCTGGAGGGAAAGAGAGCACCAGGTAGACCTAGGGATAAAATACTAGACGGACTTGCAGAGTGGCTGAAGACGAGGAGGGTGGAGGAGATGCTTGAGGCAACAGGAGATAGAGACAGATGGAAGTCCATGATCGCCAACGCCATGCGGCAGGGCACCTGATGATGATATGATGATGTAAGAGATACAGGGAGGATGACAGCCTGGGTCAGGAGTCATATGCCCCATTCCCCTCCTGTCTTGCCCCTCCCAGATTGCAAGTGCTCTGCGCCCTGAGATTTTGGTTGGCATGGGAGATTGCTTCGATGAATGAGAGTGCAGACTTTGGTTTGATTCTTGAATCAAGATCTGACACTTTATAAATGTCATTATTATTAATTATTATTATTCGAGAATCAAACTCTGACACTTTATAAATGTCATTATTATTAATTATTATTATCATCATTTTTTAATTATTATTATTACCATTATTATTATTGTTATTTTTACTATCATCAAATTCAACCAACTACTTTACCTGGTTTGTAATATCGTAAACCACAATAGCAGCCTGAGCACCTCTGTAGTACATTGGAGCTAAACTGTGGTAACGCTCTTGCCCAGCTGTATCCCAAATTTCAAACTTGACAGTTGTGTCATCTAGACACACAGTTTGTGTCAAAAAAGCAGCTGAAAAAATAAATCAAATGGCACATTTATCATCATCAGTCAATTTTCTTTGTCCTTATATTTTTTACCAGTTGTCTTTTTCTACAATTTCCAAGCACTGTATGTGTGTGTGTATACATGTAAGCTTGCTCTGAGTACTGTAAAAATAAATTTAACCAGTAAGTCCAATTCCAGTCACAAAATCACTTATCTCATTGTAAAATTAAAAGTAGAGTTATATTCTTTCTGGAAACTTCCTTATTTTGTGTGGATTTATTCAGATCTGGACAGGTAAAGTACATTATAAAAACACAATAACAATGGAGGGTGTTCTTAAAAAGCCTGCAGTGATTTACAGCCAGATTGTAAGACTTATAGTTATAATTATCATCGCTATATTCCCAAACTAAGACAGGAAAGATTTTTTGCAGAAGACAGCCAGAAAGAGGTGTTGACTACTGTTGTGCAGAAGTCCTAGAGTGGCAAAACTCTGGACAGAAATCTAGAACTGTACAAGTGCAAGTGGTATTTAAAGAAAAAAACATAAAGCTTGTTCAAATACCCAATCTAATCTACCCAGTTGTTTACAGATGTTTCAAGGTTCCCAAAATGACACTGCATAGGTTCCTTTCAGATAATGATACAACTGGTGATTTATTTTCTTTATATTCATATGTTTGTAAATGGCTTTTTTCAACACCTTTAGTTTCCTTGGCTCTTGAAGAAGTCAGTTTGCAGTCAACTTTCACTAAATTTCTGTAACTGACTAATCTCGTAAAAGTTTTCATGCGTCTAAGAAAATCTCATGAACATTTCCTTGGACCATTCCAGAATAGGGTTCAAATTTTGTACTTTCCAAACGGGCTAAACTCGGTAATCTTGATGTGACTGACAAGGCAGTATGAAATTGATGTTAATCTCCGGCAGGGCTTCACAGCTAAAAACTGAAACAAGCATTATTACATACATTAAACAGAAAAATCTAGTTCCAGCAGATTGAAAAGACTGATCAAACAGATCAAAAACTAGACCATACACGCCCCGGGTTCATGACATATAACAGCACGATTAAAATTCCTACACCTACTGGCTATACAAGTCTGCATTCCATATATAAACAAACAATCATCTAAACAGATTTTGATTTTACCTCCAATTGTACTCTCTTGGTATTCATGGAACTGCCCTTTCACAAAGCGAAGCACCAAACTGGATTTCCCAACAGCTGATTCTCCCAACAGAACTAGCTTGAACTGACATATCTTCCCCTGCGTTGCGCCATTTGGTCTCTGTGCACCACCCCGCCCTGCCATGGTCCTGAATCAAAAGTACTCCAGGAAACTACCTGTTATCTTCAGCACAGGACCTGAATAAACAAGAATACATAATATCAACATTCGTAACATTAATGGTAAACATCCAGACAGAGTGGAATAGCACATTAATCATACAGTACTTGGTAGTTCTTCTTTTCAACTATACATACTTGAAATCCAAAACAAGTGTGACCATCCACATTCAAACAAACAGGAACCAGAAAAACATGAAAATAGAATCAGAACATGTATTTAATATAACAAGACAAGACATCAGCAGATTTTTGGGCGAAGTGGCCTTTGTCAAGTGTACCAAACTTCCCTGTTGTCTCATGGAACAGCAAAAATAACTCAAGTCCATAACCTGATCCTACTGAATATTTGAATAATTTTTTGAGTACAAATTCCTGTAACCTTATCAGCCCGCAAGGCTTACACTAGTTACAGCCTGAAAAGCTGCCTAAGCCTGGCTGTTCTCTATGCTTAACTACTTGTAATGGAGAGATGTTTCACTGGCAAATGTGAAAATCAAGTAGGTAAATATTAGACAGTTTCCATCCAGAAAGTCCTCGGTTCCATCTGCTTAGACACCTCCACCTGGTGGATAATGCGTGGACATTTTTCTGATCTCCCAGGTCAACATGTACACAGACCTCTCTGTGCCTAAACACCCTTTGTGAGCATGTACACATGATGAATAACAAACGCGCATGCTAAAAATCATTGTTGGTGGCTGGCTTTTGGAAACATGAAAGCGCCCAACCTGCATGCACACTAAAAAAATGCAGACTAAGCAGCAGCCTACTTACCTAGTGGAAAGTGGTAAGCTCGCCTAACACAAGGAGGTAATAGCTCGAGTTCTCCAAGCTCCACTGCAGAAGTTGATAATGAGTAATAGGTTGTGAGTTCAAATAAATTGGAAATAGCACATACAAAAAACAAAAAATTAGTTACAATGACATAAACAATGACAACAACAACACTTCCATCCATGTACAGAGGTGGAAATAGGATACCGCAGCAACCAGACCCTCCTTGCCAAGCTTAGGTCGGGACATCATCTTTCGCTGCGGGCCTATACAAATAGAATTGACCAAACAATGAATCCAGTGTGTCCCATGTGCAAAGAGGAGCACCAAGACCTGGCAATCTGGCTCCAGAGATGCCTGGCCACCGAGCACAGGCTGTGGCAATTATTCGGGGAGGACAGCGGGAGACTGGACTGCCTCACACGTTACCCAAAAAAGGCGGTGACCCTGGCGAGGACCACGTTCCTCCTGGTCATGGATTCGGGTATGACGAGAACCGCAAGCGCAACCATCATGCAAGCGCCGATGTCATCCCATCCACAATGAACCGATCGTCTCACACAGACAACAACAACAAAAATGATAATAATAATAATAATAATAAATAACTTCTGATAATTCATGAACTGCTCCAGAAATCACTGGATATTTCACAGTTACTAACAGTTGATAGTTTTATACCTGGTATAAATTTAGATTTTTGTTTATGAACATAGTCTTGATTTAGGATTAACAAAACGGATGAGAAGCAGGACCATTTTGAAATCAGTCATTCTAACTTTTAGAGTTGGAGTTATTTTTAGGAAACGACATGTTCTCCTGCCACCAATGTTTATCTCCATTCCCCAAAACTTCTGTCAATTTCTGATTAAAAAATCACTGTCCAATAAGATGATTCACTGCTCTTGGCTGGTTGGTGAAAAAAAAACTGCATAACACTGGCTGAAAATTACTAAAGATAGCATTTTCTTTGATTGGAAAATGAACATGAAAGTCATCAAAAGTTGTGTCCCTTCTGTAATCGAGATTTCACACCCAAGCAGGGTGCACATGAATGGAACAGTTCTGTAATTCCCAAGCTACACTCCAAATACCTCCATCACTATACAATGATCGTACCTTCCAAAAGCATTCGAATGTTTTACAAACTCTACCAAACTCATGACCGACACCCCTCCCCCCCCCCCCTTTTTTTTTCTATACTCTGGTCCACTATCCTCAAGATCCCAACTTCACTTCCCTTCCAACATGCAACATTCTCAGGCTACGCCATTAACATCTGCCCACACACTTCATCCTCTCTAGCAGTAGCACTCTTTACATGTCAATGATCACCAGTTCAGGATAAACCCAAACACTTTATGTACCACATATTATAAACTGTTTAGTGTAGGCCTACATATGACTCTTGGTTTTCAAATTCAAGGCATATTTTCATCATTTCTCTTTTTGCAAGACACCTGATGATGTGAATCAAATTACCCTTAATTTACCTCACTAAATATAAATTGCTTGCCTTGTTCAGCTGACATCTTACATAGATCCCTATGATGACGGCCAATCAAAACTGCATTAAAAAACAAAGGGGGGGGGGGGTGCTTTTTTATTTTCATTCACAAAATGCCCCTGTCTGAATGAAAGTCAGTCACACGAGCAGGAAACGTATGCTTATTTCAAATTTAACTTGGCTCTTCACACAAAATTTCAAACACTTTGGTTGGACCCAAGTGACTTTTACTCCAAGTCACTGCTGCTGATCACATGCTTGTGACAATCTACCAGATCAATGACAACGGCTGCAAAAGCTTGTGGCAGATACTGTGATTTAAATTTCA
>CM060306.1:89774616-89777116 GCA_030674185.1 Monoplex corrugatus
TGGTGGTGGTGGTGGAGTGGGAGTATGTTTGACCTTGACTTCTGAGCCATGATTTCCACACGTACGAATTGGCGACTCCTTAATTAACAGTGCACATGTTTGACCCAAACGTGATAACTATGCATTTCGAGACAGCTGATAAAATCTTGTTGACACATTTTTCTCACAAACAGAGTCACACACGCACAGACACTCGCCTCTCCCAGCCCAAGATGAAAAAAAAAAATTACAAAAGAAAACAACTGAAGATGATCACGCGTACCAACAATCTCTCATGTGCGCCCATTTAATGTACTTTGCGCAATATGAAAATAGGAAGAAAAAAAATGATCTCAATTGATTTTGATGACGAAATTACGGAAAGCAGATGGAACAGTTCAGAGATAAGTACTTAATTTTTCCTTTAATCCGGCGGTCCAAACATTGGACCACGTTTATTGGTTCTGATGCCGCTAGGACTATGCACTGCACAGCACGTGTGATTCAGGTCAAAGTCGTTTGACAAACGGCCAAGGACTCCTTGTTGATACATGTGAACACGTTTTGCGAATTTTTAACCTTGACCTGTAATCGATCTCAGATGCAACTGACAGAATATGATGTTTGTTAGATCACACATTTTTCACTTGTGTTTTTTTGTTGTGTTTTGTTTTGTTTTGTTTTGTTTTTATTTTATTTTTTTTACTTACCGGTTATTCGGTTAAGGTTAAAATCCCCTCTCAAATAGTTTGGATTCCTCCGAATATTGATGTTTGCATTCTGGACCACCCCAGTCCAAATATTGTTTCCAACCCATCCATCCCAACTCCACCCCTTCTCTCTAGTCCATACGTATGTGTATGCATTTGCGAGATCTCAATGAAAGAAACTGTGGAAAAAACAAGGACTGCAGTAAGAGAACTTAACTGGGGCGGATCAGTTGTTCAAATTAACAATGAACGCTTGTACTTACGTATCTTGCCGCTGGGACCTTGAACGTTGGGGTCTTATTTGGTCTCCGATGCTGGATGAATTTCTGTGTTCACGTTGTTTTCTATCATCAGAAAGATGGCAAGCCAAAACAACTTTAACAAGACATGCAATACCAAGTACACATTTTTTTTCAAACATCTCTATCACTGAAATGCACTTTACGAACATTATACATGTACAGCCATACCCGTACATGTTTATATACAGATTTCAGTCTGACTTCGTAACTTTCACAACCGCACTCTATCTGTAGAGGATTTGTTCTCTATTCAGCAAAGGATTACAAATGTTATGTCAAGAGATTATCTTGGCCGAAGACAACCCCTCACGATTTTATCAACACAGGTCGAACATCAAGAAAAATACAGGCACACTTGTCACAACACATTTCAATAAAAAAAAAAAAACCACACACTTCACAATCTAAAATGCGTCGTAATTGAAAAGATACACCACATACAAGACTACTCCAGAAGACTGCATAGTGAATCTTTCTGGATAAACAAACTCAAAACACTTAAACCACATGACCTCAATACATTAGAATAGACTGTCAGCCGTATTCAGAAATAACCTTGAAAGCTAAAACTTAATATTGTTCTACCCAGGTCCTTTGACCTTCAACTACAAGACGCCTGTTCTCCACCACTCATGATCGTTTGGATACTACCAAATCATATCCTCTTCCTTCTATCATTACTCCTTCAGATACACGTGTCGAGTGCATTTTGCCTTTTGGAGGGTGTGATGTAAGTGACCATTTTAAGTATCTGGGTCTTTTCCTATATGCCCTCAAATGGTATGCACGAAAGCATTAATAGATGTACTTGATTTTCTTTTCCATTTTTTCCACTTGTGGGATATGTGGGCGTTCGAATACAAATACAACTACAGCCCTGACATGGCTGTGCGCAGCTACCTGGGCTCTAAAAGGTACAATGACATTTTTTTTTTTAACTTCCGCATCATATGTGGGCGTTCGAATACAATTACAGCCCTGACATGGCTCTGCGCAGCTACCTGGGCTCTAAACAGTACAATGACAATTTTTTCAACTTGCGCGGCAACACACAAACACCCCCACCCCCACCCCCACCCCCCAACTTTTTTTTTTTTTTTTTTTTGGATATATATATACGTGGGTGTTCGAATACAATTACAGCCCTGATATGGCTCTGCGCAGCTACCTGGGCTCGAAACAGTACAATGACTTTTTTGTTTGTTTGTTGTTGTTTGTTTTTTAATTTCCGTAATACCCCCCCACCCACCCTATTTAAAAAAAAATTTTTGACTCCACGCTCTTGATCACCGCCTTCTACCGTTCCATTCCCGTGATGTGTTCAGAGTTCTACAACCCATCTTATTCCGCTTGATGTTAGACATGGTCAAGTCGCCCCCTTGCCGTGTTTTCTCCCCTGACGAGGAGTTCCAATGGTGGCTGAGGCATTGTACCATCGGTGGGTCGTTGGTGTCTGGCACATTCGTGATCACCTCCAGGTGTACACCTATTCCCCATCTCTCTGTTCTA
>CM060306.1:89782116-89859616 GCA_030674185.1 Monoplex corrugatus
GCATACGTTTCTCAGTTCAACATTTTCCTCAACATATCAAAATTATAACCTGAACCTTACCAAATCTTTAACTATATCTACACATGAACTGGTGGACCCACACCATAACTTAATGAGCTCGATCCACGACATTATACTTATGAATCATAAACCAAATCTGAAACCAAAGCTGAGACCTGATCCAAGACCTAGCCCTGAGCTTGTGATTACTCAAAGTCTTACTTAGAACATAAAGGCATACAATTAGTACTGTAAGTCGAGAGCTACCCCCTTCTCCACCCCGCTTCAACTGCGACCTATCACAATCCTCACCCCAAACAAAATCATGTAGACACACACGACCTTCAGTTAAAGTTAACATATGTGTTCTTTAGTTTGAAATAGAAAGTCGACCATTGCTTGATGGAGGAATCTGGCCATTAAAAGTTAACAAGAACCGCCGAGGTGCTGGATAGGATCCAGAGCGACAAAGCAGCCCTACTGACCAGACAATCATCTCCCAGTCCCGATGCCACATTACATCCATTTTGGCAGGTGAAGGGGGCTGTCCATGCGCTGTTTCTGTGTGAAATTATCATCTTGTTTCTGAGTGAAATAATCATCCATTGATTCTTTATATCGGTATTCACAATGGTTTGTAGTGCTTCTTGGCTGTCCATGTTCAGGCTGCGTTCACTTTCAATGGATAAGAAACGTCAAGGGTAATGAATGATTTGTGTTTGTTCACAGGTCCAGTGTTTCCTCAAGTCTAAGTTAAGGTTTGGTTAAAGTAGGGCTCACGTAACACACACACACGCGCGCGCGCGCGCGTACGCACGCACGCACGCACGCACACACAGATAGACAAACGGACAGACAGATGGATAGATACGGTTTTAAAGTTAAGCGGAAGGAATGTAGATTGAAGGAACATAAACCAGGGATAAAACATGATTGACAAAGCAGAGATATGCTCTTATTCTTTTCTCTTAATTGTGCCTTTTTTTCATTGATTTATTCTTTCTTTTTGCTCCACTGGAACAGGCTGGATTACTGACCTCTGTCGGAGACACTGCAGAAATGTGCATGAAACCAAAGAGCGACAGGGTAAGTATGATCGTGATTCTGATGTTTTGTTTTTACAATATGATAAATGTGTGTAAATAACAAACGCATGAGCCTTATCAGCAGGCTAAACATAGAGCACATGACTGTAAACTGTTGACGATGAAGTAGTTCATATTGTAACATATTGTTGTATGTAAACAACTGTGTATGTACATCATTTAGTTTTAAAATGGAACTAGGAAAATACAAAAACAGAATCAGAACGCATATACAAAATAACGAGCAAGTGCAAATTTTCGGTAACAAGCCTTCGTCAAACGTATACAAAAGACATCAAGGAATAAATGCACATAGCTTTTTCAATCAGTTTATTTTGATTACATGATTGTGGATTGAAGCCCTGGAGGAATTTGGTATTGAAAAAATAACAGTCCTAAATGAAATTTACGACACTGGAAAAATCCCCAAAGATGTGTCAAAATCAATTTTCATTGCACTTCCAAAGAAGACAGGGGCTATAGAATGCTAACTCCATCGCACAATCAGTTTGATGAGTCAAGTCACAAAAATCCTATTAAGAATAATCATGATGAGGACAAGGAATAGAATCAAAAGAGAAATAGCAGATGAACAGTGTGGATTTGTGGAAGGGAAAGGAACTATTAATAGGTACCGGCAGGCAAAATTAGGATAAACATGAAGAGCTTAGTCTTCATACTGTTCTTATAGAACTTTTCTGTCCTGAGATAATGACGTTTTAAATTAAGATGACACCTTTAACGTAACAAGCAAAAACACTACGGAAAGCAGTTTTTGATTATGTGTGTCAACAAAACAACAACAACTAGGGATTTCATTTAAAAATAACTGATTCTTTGTAGTATAAGGTTACATAAAAACAGAAAAGCAGGACATTTACTCAGTTACAAAGTGAGTTATAAGGGAGCAAAAATAGCAAAATGCGTATTTTTCATAAGTTCAAATTAGCACGGCAGGGTATTTTTACAGGTTCGTATGTTGGAGAAGATGTGCTTTAATTGCAACTTGTGTCTGCACTATAGTACAACTGTCTATATAGACTTGTCTGATTTTATTTAAAGATGAACAATAGCCACGTTTGTTTCTTATAGAGATCAAAACTTCATGCAATTAGCAAAATCGCCTGTGACGGAGGCACCAAGCTGACATAGGAGTACAAACGACTAACGTTTGAACCACTTGTTTGATTGATTTCACATTTGGACACAATATACAGAATGCAGTCCTGTTTTACATTATTTACTTGTATTCAAATTAGACTAAGGTATGAAGTCAATCCCTCACTAAGATACCCAAATTTCATGATGTGAAGTAATGCTAGTCACATCATGACAGGTGGCCACTATAAAAGCAAGAACCTGAATTTTTAAGCTTGCTTACTTTCTAGCAATATAAACTTTTGTCCACTCTGTAGTAATGAAGTGTGTCAATGTTTATGCTAGTTATAAATGAATTCATAAACAAATGTCAGTGTTCCAAAGGGACCAATGTTGAAAAAGGGCTGTGCAATTTGTGTTGACGCAACAGGCATAGAGTTGTACTATTACTAGGCTAGAGTAATACTAATACATGTGGCACTAGTTTGCTTTCTTATTTAACAAAACAGGGTCATGTAAAGCCTGAATTTGGATTTAATTTCATCCAAGTTGGCCAAACACCAGGTTCGTCTGCTGTTTGATAAAGGGACCAACTCTATGTACTTTCTGTGGACTACATCATGTTCTTCTCACCTAAAAAGGCTTATCTTCCTTCTTTCGTAGAGAATTTATGTCTTTGAGAAGATCAAAAGCTGAGGCACAAAAGACAACTCCGGATTTCCTGAAAGAAGCTGTGAACGTGAAAGTCCAGTCTCTTCAAGGAAAGGGCCAACACTCAGTTATCTCCGCAGTCTGAAAAAGAAAAGCTGTCCTCTGAGGTGGGTGTGCAGTCTTCAACTTTGTCTCAGAGTTTTGATGGAGATAGCGTAGTCTGGAAATTTTAGCAGATGGAAACAGTTGCTGGAGAAACTGTGCTGCCTCATCAAATGACTTGTTGCCCTGCTCCATCAGCAGCATCACCTGGTGACATAGAGGAAGACAATCTCAGTGACTGTTATTGTATGTGTATAGATGGAGAGAGATCAAATTTGTACTGTATGTGTGTCTTCACAACTGTTGGAAAAGAAATGACTGAATACAACACTGACAGTCTTTTGTGTTCATGAGCTGCAAGTCCCACATGTGTTTTTCATTAATGGCTTGTAACAGCCAAGTAGGAAGTCATATCCGTTTTTGGATTATGGGATCAGTGATATTATATAACTTATACATGATTTGATCTCCTGCATGCCTACACACGAAGGTGGCCAGGCACTACCAGGTCTGCAGTTAAATTCACCTTGGAGATGGGGGATATCTCCACCTTTTAGTATTTACCCATCAGACCCAGACAGGATTCAAACTGCAGATTCTCCCGTAAAGTTTTGAGGCTCTGACTACCTGGTACTTGATTATCATACCCATCATATACAATCAATGCTTAAATAAATAAATGTTTCAATAAATGTAATACAAGGACAGAAAGCGGAGATGAGATAGCTGAATGTTTTTAACCATTGATACTAGTTACAGGTAAAAATTTGATGAAAATCAACCCACAAACAGCTGAGATCTCTCTCCTGACAGTAAAACATTGTCTTGACATGCACATACTTCTGCTCAGTCTACGTTGTCCTATTTTGAATAAAAAGGAGATGTTTGCAAATTCCCGCATGTGCACTTGTCATAATTTTACTTTTTGCAACCCACACTATATTCCCCCCTTCCCCATTTTATTTAATACCCTGCCTTGCCCTCTGCCTTCTGTAAACATACTACATTTATTTAGTTTATAAACCTGCAGAAGCAAAGTGTTGGCCAGTGTCACTTGTGGGAGATTCAGACGACGGCCTTTTCCACTTGCCAGAAAAACCGACTTCAGTTTGAGGAACTGATCATTTTCTGCAATAAACGAGACAAAACACTACTCTGATTTATACTTCAGTCTGATGCACACAGAAACACCAACACCCACAAACACACACGCGCCTCTCAAATTATGATGATTAAGTCACAAACAATCCATGTCAGTGAGGCACAATTCATTAAAATAGTAACAAACATAGCATATACACATACACAGTACCTAATACTGAAGAGCACGTCTAGCATAGTACTGTTTGCATGTGCAGGCACACACACACACACACACACACACACACACACACACACACACACACACACACACACACACACACACACACACACACACACACACACACACACACACACTCTCTCTCTCTCTCTCTCTCACACAAACACACATGTGTGCACATGCATGTAATACACACACTGCATCCAACAACAGTTGCATTCTTGATCTACAGAAATAGTAGGTCTTACATATAATCATCTTTACTTTGTAAACAATCATTCATAAAAAAATTCAGATTCTAAGATATCTTATATATTATCATGTTTACTTTCTTAACAATCATTCATAAAAAAAATTCAGATTCTAAGACTTTTTATATAACTTTTTAAAGAAATTATTTATCACTGGTCTTATATAGATCTATGTAATCATGTTTGATCTGTAAACATTAATGAAATAAATTCAGACTTTTGTATAAATTTTTTAAAGAAATTATTCATCACTGATCGTATATAGATCTATATAATCGTGTTTGATCTGTAAACATTCGTAAAAAATTTTCAGATTCTAAGACTTTAAAAAAATAAATTTTAAAGGAAATTATTCATCACTGACAGTCAATATTTATAGAAAGACAAACTTAACTTGCTTGGCTTTCTCTCTTCTGAGAAAACATGTGCTGGTTTGTGACTGAGATGATTGTTGCTAGTTCTGATCAAATAGCTTAAAATCTGTTCATCCAATCCCACAGCAGTGTAAAACTTACTCATAAGATGAAAAAAATGTGATTGAATTCATCCATACTTTCCGATATGTACTCGAATTTCATCAAAAACTGACAACACAGAATCGAAAGTAGTCGACGCCATCTTGGTTTGAGATCGGCAGAGGATGAAAGTCGGTACTCATTCAAATTGACAAAGTCCATTCGCGACAGTGTATGAATGTGAATGTAACCATGCCCACACGAAAGAGTATTCATTGTTTTATGTTTTCACCTGAAGATGGCATATTTTCAAGATTCGTGTTCGTCAGAATTCGAACTTATAGAACACCGTGCGTACAAAAGGGTTAAATTAATATAGTGCAAATGGTTAATCAAATCAGATGATTGTTAGTAGGTACCGGCAGGCAGTCATTTTGTGACATCATTGTGAAAAATTGACGATTTTTTTTTTTTTTAATCAAACGCATATTCAGCTGTCACATCGCTACTTCTTTAAACCATTATGAGAAAAATAAAGATTGATTTCTCTTCTTTCAATCGAGTGTATTCTTGTTATTACTGAGTGTGTGTGGTGAATGGACGATGACAAAATACGAGCCGTGTGTGTCATCGCTTTCCGCGTGATGTGCCGCTTTTTGGTCGAGGCCGAGTTAAGCCCCAAACTGACACGCGCTTTTTCAACTGAAAGTCTACGCGCGACACTGGCACTGCATAGCTATATTGTAGTATCAAAATGTCGGTCAGGCCATGAGGAAATCGAATACCTAACAGCCAGTCTGATTTGATTAACCATTTGCAAGATATTAACCCTTTTGTACGCACGGTGTTCTAAAAGTTTGAATTCTGACGAACACGAATCTTGAAAATATGCCATCTTCAGGTGAAAATATAAAACAATGAATATTCTTCCGTGTGCGCATGGTTACAGTCACATTCATACGCTGTCGCGAATAGACTTTTGTCAATTTGAATGAGTACCGACTTCCATCGTCTGTCGATCTCAAACCAAGATGACGTCGAGTACTTTCGATTCTGTGCCGTCAGTTTTTGATGAAATTCGAGTACATATCGGTAAGTACATGTATGTATGAATTAAATCACATTTTTTCATCTTATGAGTAAGTTTTACTCTGCTGTGGGATTAGATGAATAGATTTTAAGCTTTTTTTTTTTTAAAGCTATTTTTAAGCTATTTGATCATCCTCAAGATCGTGGGCACCAAAGGAAAGAAGATCAGAAGTGGCAACAATCATTTCAATCACAAACCAGCACGTGTTTTCTAAGAAGAGAGAAAGCAAGGCAACTTAAGTTCGTCTTTTCCATAAATATTGACTGTCAGCGATGAATAATTTCCTTTAAAAGTTATAAATAAAAGTCTTATAATCTGAATTATTTTTATGAATGTTTACAGATCAAACATGATTATATAGATCTATATAAGATCAGTGATGAACAATTTCCTTAAAAAGTTATACAAAAAGTCTTAGAATCTGATTTTTTGTAATGAATGTTTACAGATCAAACATGATTATATAGATCTATATAAGATCAGTGATGAATAATTTCTTCAAAAAGTTATTCAAAAAGTCTTAGAATCTGAATTTTTTTTTTTATGAATGTTTATAGATCAAACATGATTATACAGATCTATATAAGATCATGATGAATAATTTCTTTAAAAAGTTATATAAAAAGTCTTAGAATCTGATTTTTTTTATGAATGATTGTTTACAAAGTAAACATGACTTTTTTTTATGAATGATTGTGTACAAAGTAAACATGGTTATATATAAGACCTACTATTTCTGTAGATCAACAGTGCAACTGTTGTTGGATACAGTGTGTGTATTACATGTCTGTACGCCTGTGTGTTTGTGTGTGTGTGAGTGAATGTGTGTGTGTGTGTGTGTGTGTGTGTGTGTGTGTGTGTGTGTGTGTGTGTGTGTGTGTGTGTATGCCTGCACATGCAAACAGTGCTATACTAGACATGCACTTCAGTATTAGTTACTGTGTATGTGTATGTGTTATGTTTGTTGGTATTTTAATGAATTGTGTCACTCTGACATAGATTGTGACTTGTACATAATTTGAGAGGCGCATGTGTGTTTGTGGGTGTTGGTGTTTGTGTGTGCATCAGACGGAAGTATAAATCAGAGTAGTGTTTTGTCTTGTTTATTGCAGAAAATGATCAGTTCCTCAAATTGAAGTCAGTTTTTTTCTGGCAAGTGGAAAAGGCTGTCGTCTGAATCTCCCACAGGTGATACTGGACAACACTTTGCTTCTGCAGGTTTGTAAACTAAATAAATGTAGTATGATGTTTCCAGAAGGGCAGAGGGTGAGGTAGGGTATAAAATAAAATGAGGACGTGGGAAATATAGTGTGGATTGCAAAAAGTAAATTATGGACAAGTGCACATACATGAATTTTTGCAAACATCTCCTTTTTTTTTTATTATTCAAAATGGGACAATGTATCATCATTCAAAACGGGACAGTGTATCATATCAAGAAGACCGAGCAGAAGTATGTGCAGGTAAAGACAATGTTTTACCGTCAGGAGAGAGATCTCAGCTGTTTATGGGTTGATTTTCATCAAATTTTTATCTGTAGTATCAATAGGTTAAAAACATTAAGTTATCTCATCTCCCGTTTCTGTCCTTCTATTACATTTACTGAAACACATTTATTTAAGCATTGATTGCATAATGATGGGTATGATAATCAAGTAGGCTACCAGGTAGTCAGAGTGTCAAAACTTTACAGGAGTATCTACGGTTTGGATCCTGTCTGGGTCTGATGGGTAAATACTGAAAGATGGAGATATTTCCCATCTCCAAGGTGAACTTAACTGCAGACATGTTAGTGCCTGACCACCTTCGTGTGTAGGCATGCAGGAGATCAAATCATGTAGAAGATATATAGGCCCTACATATTACTGATCCCAAAATAAATGGATATGACTTCCTACTTGGCTGTTACGAGCCATTAATGAGAACACATGTGGGACTTGCAGCTCATGAACACCAAAGACTGTCAGTCTTGTATTCAGTCATTTCTTTTCCAATACTTGTGAAGACACACATGCAGTACAAATTAGATCTCTCTCCATCTATACACATACAATAAAATTCACTGAGGCTGTCTTCCTCTATGTCACCAGGTGATGCTGCTGATGGAGCAGGGCAACAAGCCATTTGATGAGGCGTACAGTTCCTCCAGCAACTGTTTCCACCTGCTGAAATTTCCAGACTACGCTATCTCCATCAAAACTGAGACAAAGTTGAAGACTACACACCCATGTCAGAGAACAGCTTTTCTTTCTCAGACTGTGCTGATAACTGAGTGTTAGCCCTTTCCTTGAAGAGACTGGACTTTCACGTTCACAGCTTCTTTCAGGAAATCAGGTGTTGTCTTTTGTGCCTGTCTTTTGGTCTTCTTAAAGACATAAATTCTCTACGAAAGAAGGAAAATGAGCCTTTTTAGGTGAGAAGAACATGATGTAGTCCACAGAAAGTACATCATTTCGTATAGTGTTGGGTCCCTTCATCAACCAGCAGAGGAACCTAGAGTTTGGCCAACTTGGATGAAATTAAACCCAAATTCAGGCTTTACATGACCCTGTTTTGTTAAATAAAAAAGCAAACTACTACCACATGTATTACTAATACTATTACTCTAGTCTAGTAATAGTACAACTCTATGCCTGTTGTGTCAACACAAATCGTACGTCCTTTTTCAACATTGGTTCCTTTGGAACCCTGACATTTGTTCATGAAATCATTTTTTATAAGTAAGCATAAACACTGACACACTTCATCAATACAGAGTGGACATAAGTTTATATTGCTAGAAAGTAGGCAAGCTTAAAATTTAGTTCTTACTTCTATAACGGCCATCTGTCATGATGTGACTAGCATAACTTCACATTGGGCTCATGAAATTTGGGCATTTTAGTGAGGGATTGACCTCATACCTTCTTCTGATTTGAATACAGGTAAATAGTGTAAAAGAGGACAGCATTCTGTGTATTGTGTCCAAATATGAAGTCAATCCAACAACTGGTTCAAAAGTTACAGTCGTTTGTACTCCTATGTCAGCTTGGTGCCTCCGCCACAGGCGATTTTGGCAATTTCATGAAGTTTTGATCTCTATAACAAACAAACGTGGCTATTGTTCATCTTCAAAAAAATTAGACTAAGTCTATATAGACCGTTGTACTAAAGTACAAACACAAGTTGCAATTAAAGCACATCTTCTCCAAGATATGAACCTGTAAACATACCCTGCCGTGCTAATTTGAACTTACGTAAAATACGCATTTTGCCATTTTTGCTCCCTTATAACTCTCTTTGTAACTGAGTAAATCTCCTGCTTTTTTGTTTTCATGTAACCTTATATTACAAAGAACAGTTATTTTAAATGAAATCTCTAGTTGTTGTTGTTTTTTTAATACACATAATCAAAAACAGTTTTCCGTAGTGTTTTTGCGTGTTACGTTAAAGGTGTCATCTTAAAACGTCATTATCTCAGGAAAGAAAAGAGATAGAACGTTACTTTTTTTTTCATTTTGTTTCTATCAAAAAGTTCTATATGAACAGTATGAAGACTGAGCTCTTCATGTTTATCCTAATTTTGCCTGCCGGTACCTACTGTTAGGTAGGCCTATTCGATTTCCTCATGGCCTGACCGACATTTTGATACTACATAATTATAGCTAGCTATGCAGTGCGAGTGTCGTAAGTGGACTTTCAGTTGAAAAAGCGAGTGTCAGTTTGGGGCTTAACTCGGCCTCTACCAAATAGCGGCACAACACGCAGAAAGCGATCACACACACGGCTCGTATTTTGTCATCGTCCATTCACCACACACACTCAGTAATAACAAGAATACACTCGATTGAAAGAAGAGAAATCAATATTTATTTTTCTCATAATGGTTTAAAGAAGTAGCGATGAGACAGCTGAATATGCGTTTGATAAAAAAAAAACAACACTGAAATCGTCAATTTTTCACAATGATGTCAGCAAAATGACATGCCTGCCGGTACCTGCTATTAATGCCATATACATCCTAAGAACTATCATAGAGAGGTCAATCGAGATGAAAAGGATTTATATTCATGCTTTGATGATTATACCAAGGCTTTCGATCGGGTAAGACATGAAAATTGATCAACCAACTAGAAAGACTCAATATTGATGGAAAAGTTCTACGAATAATCTGAAATACGTATTGGGAACAAACAGCTGCAACGAGAATAGAAAACGATATAAGCTCTTTCCTTTCCAAACATCAAAAAAGGAATCAGACAGGGTTGTGTTTTGTCACCAGATCTGTTTTCACTTTACAGCGAAAACATCATGAGAAACCTAGAGGAAGACCCTGGATTAAAGGTTGGAGGAAAAATGATAAACAACACTTGATACGCAGATGACACCGTGCTAATTGCAGAAAATAAAAGGGATCTACAAAACCTTGTGAATATACTAGAAATAGAAAGCAAAGGTAAGGGGTTGGAACTAAACAGCAGGAAGACTGAAGTCATGGTGATCAGTAAAAAACATGAAATCCCCTCATGGAAAATAACAGCAAACGGCACAACTTTGAGACAGGTTGATAAGTTTAAATACCTGGGAACGATCATTTCACCAGACGGAAGATGCACATCAGAAATAGCCAGCAGAATCGGCCAAGCCAAAACAGCATTCAAGAAGATGAAAAGCATTCTTACCAACAAATGCTTATCAATTAGCATCAGGAAGAGAGTTCTTGAATGTTATATAGAACCAATACTGTTATACGGTTGTGAGGCGTGGACAGTCAACAAGCAAAGCCAAAACAAGATTGAGGCAGCCCAGATGTGGTTTCTAAGAAGAATATTGAGAGTTCCATGGACAGCAAAGAAAACAAACGAGACACTCTTGATGGAGGCGGACACAAGTAGATCATTCATAAGGAAGAGTAGGAAAAGACAGGCAACATTTATAGACCATTTTATGAGGAAAGGGAAATTGGAACACCTGGTCAAAACGGGAAAGCTGGAGGGAAAGAGAGCACCAGGTAGACCCAGGGAGAAGATACTAGACAGACTTGCAAAGTGGCTGAAGACGAGGAGGGTGGAAGAGATGCTTGAGGCAACAAGAGATAGAGACAGATGGAAGTCCATGATCGCCAACGCCATGCGGCAAGGCACCTGATGATGATGATGAATTGTGGATTGCAGTGTATGTCACTGCTTAATTTCGAATCTGAGTTAATTTTAGTGTTGATTACATAATTATTGTTGTATCCAAATAACCGAGAAGGGGCAATAGAGTGGTTTTGAATTTGAATTTAATTGAAATTCAATTGTATTATCATACCAGTGGCCGTGATGTATTGCTTAGCGCAACGGACTACCGACTGGAAGGTCGTGGGTTCGAATCCCCATCAGTCCCTTCAAAAATCATTGTGGGCTTTTTCGGCTCTAATCGGCTCCTACCCAGAGTTGGGCGTGCTATGGGCTCAGTGGGAAGACTGGGACCACACAATCGAGTCTCATCCTATTCACGGATGCATCATTGAGGGTGTTGCTCATATCTTCTGACGCCAGGATATACATGTATTATGATAGTAAATGTAGAGAACAGCCCTGTCACGCAGTCTCAATCCTAGATGGAACTCCAAAGCACCATGATTATCATCCTCATCGACATCATCGTCATCGCATTGTAAAAACTATTCCAGCTTCTGTGGCCCTTGATGTGGCGTAGAAAATGGGACGAAAAAAAATAGATGAGCACAAAGGATAACCTCCCTAAATGCAATGAACCTTAAAAAATTGTATTATCATGTTCCACAACATGTGCAGTTTAGATACATTCAGACAGATATACACATACATACACACATGCACACACATATACACATGTATGCATGTACACATTGTACACATATCTGACCAACCAATCAACTAACCATCGACTGACCAAATACGACTGGAAGATTTCTATCAGTCACCACAGAACGTATCACAGAATGTAAAATATCAATAATTTTACCACACTTTTGTTACACAGCCAGACAGTCCTGACATCATTCGACGATTTCGAAAACATTTCGACCTGACACGGGACAGAAAATTGTCTTTTATGGCAAGGCCTTTGACCCCCACCTGAAATGGGCCGAAGAGACGCGCCATGGTGTTGCAACTGAACATTCGATGTCAGCAGCGAAACTGGTCAATCCTCAGCCCAAAACCCTATTCCAGCAGAAAATGGCAGACATAAAAGAACAGAATTATGCCAGCCATGTTCGAGCCCCACTGGGAACCCTGCATGATCAAAAGCCTGCGTTACCTCCCAATCTGGATCCACGGGAGTTCACCTTTGGCGCTCCGACAATATTTGGTAAATAATGATAAGCTGGTTGGTTCTTTTCATTGAGTTGAGGACTGGAGATCTCATATCTCCAGTTCAGGCCCAACATTCAGTATAAAAACTGGTTTGTTTCCTGCCCATTGTAATGCTTCAGTCGTTCTCGTGGTGTCAGCTTCATGCATCATGATCCTTCTCTCCCCGTCCCCATTTCCGGGATTTGCCAATGCATACAGTTTTGCGCAAGCTCGAGGAAACTCCAGAGAATTGCTGGCAGACTTGCGTGAAACGCATATGGAATTGTCCGAGTGCAATGAATACCTCTTGAACAAATTCCAAATAAATTCTAACTTCCGAAGTTGGTAGATAATTATACAATACGGTATATACATGAAGAAAAAATTGCGGTGTTTACCACCTCTTTCCCTGACGACTACATGGTTATGAGTGCAATGAATCCCTCTTGAACAAATTCCAAGTAAATTCTAACTTCCGAAGTTGGTAAATGATTATACAATATATACATGAAGAAAAAATTGCGGTGTCTACCACCTCTTTCCCTGACGACTACAGGGTTATGAGATAGTCCTTTACTCAGCTCTTGACAAAACCTTGTCTCATCCATGATATACTGACACTGATGTCAGCAGCTGTTCTGTGGATTGTGGTGTTTGAATAACTTTTATAATCAGCTGTCACTAAACAGAGTGTGGCGATGATGGTTGTTGTCACTTACACTAATAGATCACTACAGTAGTTTTGAGACGCGAGAGTACGTGTTTTCATTAACTCTCTCATTTTTTTCAGCATATGCACCAGCTTCCTGCCTAGTAAGCTTGAGGATATGGGGTTGTTTGTTCATGGATTCATAGCACTCAGGCAGTTCAATATTCGCTCCACCCAAATCAGCCAGTGATAATGGGTACCGGCGCAAAACACTTTACGATGGCAAGGTCTTGAAGGGGGAGGAAGGAAACCAACGACGCAAAACTGACACGACCATAATGACTGGAGCTTAAGTTGGGCAGCAGAGAAGACAGTTTTTATGATGTCTTCCTCTCTCTGTGTATCTAATCTATCTGTCCTTGTATGTAGCTAAACATTTGTCTATGTATTATGTCTGTCTGTCTATCTGTCTGTCTGCCTGTATGTATGTATGTATGTATGTACGTACGTATGTAGTATGTATGTATGTATGTATGTGTATGTATGTATGTATGTATGTATATATGTATGTATGTATGCGTGTATGTGTATTGCGTTGCATTGTGGTTGCGTGCTTTCTCTAGGAGACCTGCTGGAATTTCATGCAGAAAAACTCCATATACGAAAAACGTATATCTCAACCCAACCTAGCCCAGCCCAACTCAACTCGAGACAAGACAAGACAAGACAAAACAAGACACGATACGATACAATACAACATACAATACAATAAAACGCAATGCAATGTAACGCAGAGGAATACAACAATACAAAGCAGCATAAAACACAACTATACAATGCAGTACACTGACTCGGTACGATGTAATGCATGCGACACAATGCAATACATAAGCAACACAATACAGTGTAATGCATAGACAGAGGGTGCAAAGCAACACTGCAATACAGAGCAAGGCAATACAACAGACAGCTATATGTGTATAAAGACAGAGGACAATAACCTCATCAAATATTGAAAGAATCATCGTAATAACAGCTGGGCTCTATGTATTCACAGGCCTAGTTGATACAGAGGTAGGTTCCTATTGTCCAGTCTGACTACATAGATTCGAGTCTCACTCTACGGTCCATCCAGATGTTAATAGGCTCTGATCCTGTTCAATTGGGGAAGGTAAAGCGGCAATGGAAAGGAGATGGGCGCTGCCCTCACTACGCTGGCCCCAACAAAACTTGCGGTCTCAAACCATCTTGCTTCCTTATGGTTGTAGGATATGGGACAACGTTTAACTTACCTTTTACGTATTCATGCACTGAAGACAAGGACTGCTATGCCATTTTCATAGTCAGTCCTTTTCCATCACCGCATCTGCGGGGTGTGGGTACCTGGAATTTTTTCTGAACGTGATAATGCCGTCTTGAGAAAACTGACACTAGCAGTGTTTTCAGATAATGGAGCAGCAGTGCTGGTCAACCCCAACAAGACTTACGCCCAGGTGGAAGAGGAGGCTGGTGTGGGCCATGACAACTATGTCATCACCCACAAAGACTACTACGCTTCAGAAAAGGTCAACCGTGGCTACACCGCGCCAAACTACAATCCTGACAAAAGATACGGCATACCAACAGATTGTGACGCCACCGGCAAACTGACACGCAAGAGTCTACAGTGGCCGTTTGAGACAGAGAAGGAAACGATCACAAAAATTGTGCCCAAACGCGTGGATGACTTCCGGGAAAAGTCACAGCCCCAGATTGGTCTATTTCATGATCCGTAAGTAAACTTTACTGACTCGATCGTACAGGTGATATGATTTTACACGGAACATGTTATACATAATTATGAAAGCATCAACGTTATTGCAATGTTATCGATGGCAATGCAAAAAAGCATTGTGTATACGACCTTAACAGTTTAATTTTGTAACATTAGAAGGGCGTATCTTATATTTGCTGAGAAAAAGCTAAAGCTACCTGTTCTCCAAACAAAAATCCCAAGGGAAGAAATAGCGAATGCGTGAATTTGTTAAAAAAATATCTCACTGAATCGAATATTTTCTATTCTCTTCGGACTGACCGAGCAAAACGGATGAAAAGTTGCGAACGGTTGCTGCTGCTGCTGAGTTAGTTTGTTTTTCGGGCCAGCAGAAAAACTTCGTGGCTGAGAAGATAAACCGAGTGATGATTTAATATACTCAATGAATCTTCAGCTTTTTTGTTGTTGTTGAAGTTTTAAGATCCCGACACATCCATGGCCTATGTGGTCTCACTTACAGCAGTAAGAGAATAAAAGAAGCAAAATAAGAACTGGTCTCACGAAAAAGCGTATGGTTCATGTAATAAAAAAAATGAAAGAAACATGGAAATCGTAGATTGACTCAACGGGGACAGACAAGTTGTAAGTTCGACCCTCAGGTATGTTACAATTTTTATGGGAGCTAACTGGCTCCTAAGTTTTGATAGAGCTGTGGACTCAAGAACTCATTTCCCCCAGCCATTTCTAGACTTTGCCAGCGCATAGTGAAACGGATCTTACTTTAACAAACTACAAACTATGAGAGCTCACTACATCAAGAAACAGTTTCAGATTCTGTGACTATTTTCATTCACAAAAATTATGATGATTAATAACCCATGCATTCATTTGCTCAAATATCACAGAATCAAAGACACCATGAGAGTGGGTCCTGACCACGCTTTTGGCTTGCCGTTGAAGCCGGATGAGTACACCGTGGGAGACCTGGTGCACAGTCGTGCACCCAGAACCTACCTTCAGGGACGGGATCAGCAGCGTGGTCTTGTGGCAGCCATGAGGCAGCATCTCAAGAACCTCAACTACCACACCATTCCTGAACTCATCCACGCTTTTCGATTCCACGACAAGGTGAGACTGACTCAGTGAGATCTTTATTTTTTTTCCCACAAGTATTGTGCGTTTTGTTTCATAATGTCATCACCTGCAATGAGCGCATTTTTTTTTTTCAGACTATGATTTAGTGTGGCGTATTTCATCCAAAGTTCATAAACAGGCATGCTTTATTATATAGCTTGATAAGTGATGCATCAGTTAGTCTGGCTACAAGGCACTGAAGGGTACATGTGGCGCTACAGGCATTTTCTAGGTTTATGTATTCTGTAGCAATGGTGGTTAATATGGATTTACAGTTTCGCTCTTGGGTCAAGATGGCTGGTTCTGATGAATGACAGAAGAATGATGATGTGATTTTAGATTTGAGTATGAAATGGTTGATTGATTTGCATATGGTGTGTGTGTGCGTGCGTACGCGTGCCCGTGCGTGTGTGTGTATGTGTGTGTACGTGCATGAGTGCGTGCGTGCGTGCACGCCTGTATGTATGTGTGTGTGCGTGCGCGTGTGTAGGTGAGACGGAGAGAGAAAGACAACTTGGATCACGAGTCACACTCCTGACAGAGTAAATGTAGGCCTATCTTAGTCCAGCACCTTGTGTGTGTATGTGTGTGTGTGTGTGTGTGTGTGTGTGTGAGTACATGTGCGCGCGCGCATTGTTTGTGTGTGTGAATGTACTTGTATTCATTCATACTATTTTGGTCTTCTTTAGTTGTGGTTTCTGATGCTTACATTACAAGGTTTTCTAATGCTCATTTTCATTTCATGCTTTGTCAGTGTATTTCTACTTGACTGAGAGTTTAATAGTGTTTCATTCCTGTAAAGTGCAACGAGTATGCTTTTGACATGGACCGTTCACGTTATCTAAATGAAAGTATCATTATCATCATTGTCATTATTATCGTTAATGATGATGATGATAATATAATAATAACAACAACAACATAACTTAATTATATATATTATCATCATCATCATCATCATCATCATCATCATCGTTGTTATTGTTATTACCCTTCTGTATCTGACTAATGAAGTTTTGGAAGCGCGCCTCATGACTCAGCTTCACTTTGCTCGTTTTCAGGAAGGCAAAGGCAGGATTGACAAAGACGATTTGCGGGAGGTGTGTCTCAACTTTGATCTGCCCGTTGATGTGTGGCTCTTGGAACAAGTGTTGGACTACTGCGATGTCAATCGGGACGGAATGATCAATTACACTGAGTTTGCCAACTTCCTCAACTGGAAGGAAAAACTGCCTGAGGGGTTTGCTGATGTCCCCTGTGAGACGATCCGAATTCTTGTGTTCGATAAAAGAGATATAAAGATTAGCACTAGTTGTTTGGATTGTTTATCATATTTCTAATGTAGCGAAGTAGAAGACCCTTTAAAATCTTTCTCTTAACCGCTTAAAATATTTTTCTTAAACTTTAAAATCTTTCTCTTAACCTCTTCTGTAACAAATGAAAGAGTGAGAGGAGCCTCTTTTTGTATTTGTGTAAATGTGTTTGTGCATATGTGTATGTGTGTGTGTGTGTGTGTGTGTGTGACAGCCACTACTCAGTATTGATCGTTTGAGAATGTTTTTGATATAGAATGTTTGAGAATGTGTGTAATAATATAGAAATAATAAGAAAGCATTGCGATCGTTCGCTATAATTCTCATTTATTTGATATTGAATGTTTGAGAATGCATCTAATACAAATATTTATTAGTAGTATTCAACAATCAGGCATGATCTAGTGATAGAGTGTCACATAAGAAAGCATCGCGATACAAATATTTACTAGAAGTATTCAACATTCAGGCATGAACTAGTGATAGAGTGTCACATAAGAAAGCATCGCGATACAAATATTTACTAGAAGTATTCAACATTCAAGCATGAACTAGTGATAGAGTGTCACATAAGAAAGCATCGCGATACAAATATTTACTAGAAGTATTCAACATTCAGGCATGATCTAGTGATAGAGTGTCACATAAGAGCATCGCGTAAATATTACTGAAGTATTCAACATTCAGCTGACTAGAGATTCACAAAAGATCGCGATACAATATTTACTAGAAGTATTCAACATTCAGGCATGATCTAGTGATAGAGTGTCACATAAGAAAGCATCGCGATACAAATATTTACTAGAAGTATTCAACATTCAAGCATGATCTAGTGATAGAGTGTCACATAAGAAAGCATCGCGATACAAATATTTACTAGAAGTATTCAACATTCAAGCATGAACTAGTGATAGAGTGTCACGTAAGAAAGCATCGTGATCATTCGCTATAATTCTCAAATATTTGTTCCAGACATACCGACGAGTTCTCAGCAGCAGACTGCTGTGATTTCTCCACACATCCAAAAGGAGGTTAACCGTGCTATAAGCAACCACCACACTAGTGCAGAAATGATCCACGCTGCTGCTGGTCCCACTGGTTTGGATACAAAAGGCGAGTCTTTTTTATTTTTTATTTGTCTTAACCCTTTGACTCTGTCACCCTATTCACCAGCATCCTGCATTGTCAGTCATGACAGCAAAGAAAAATATTTGACCCTTTCATTCCCTCACTCTATCCATCAGCTTCCTGCAGGAAGCTGGTGGATAGGGTGAGAGAGTGAAGGGGTCAAGTTTTTGTAGCTGGCGGACAGGAGTGAAAGGGTTAAGAGGATTTCTTGTTATTGCCTGGGAGGGGTGTGTGTGTGTGTGTGTGTGTATGTGTGTGTATGTGTGTGTGTGTGTGTGTGTGTGTGTGTGTGTGTGTGTGTGTGTGTGTGTGTGTGTGTGTGTGTGTGTGTGTGTGTGTGTGTAAAACCAAACTGTTGACACAACATTTTCTTAGCTGTTTCTGAATGGATCTTTACCAACTTTTGGTCATAGATGTGGGCTGTTGAAGAATCGCGAATGCATACGTTTGAGGGACAAGGTGTCAAGGTCGAAGTTACTCAGACTAAAAAAACTGCCTAAAATCTGCCTTTTTGAGGAAGGTGTGTGAACATCTCTTTCTCAGGAACTTTTGAAAATATTCAGCTTCTGTTATCATTGTTGTAACGGTCTACCATTGTTCTTGATGCATGTGAAGTTTTATTACAACTGAAGCTTCTTCAAGGTCACAGTGACCTTGAATATACAAAACTTTGATTTTCTGTGACGACTGTTGTCTAAAAAGAGAATGATATAAAAGTGGCATGAATGTCTGGGTTTTCGTTTTAAATATGAGCACCACATTGTCATCAAAAAGTGTCATTGAACTCGTCGTTCTTTCTGTTGTAGTTATTGTTGTTGTTGTTGTTGTTCCCCCAAGGCAAAATCTATGTTACCATTCGTAAAGAAAATGTCTTTACTGACCGAAATTGTTTATCATGTTTCAGTGCGTGCTAATTTTGTTAGTTTGTTTGATGTATGCGTGTGTGTGAGAGCATGTGTGTGTGTATGTGTGTTTTGTGTGTGGTGTGTGTATGTGTGTGTGTGTGTGTGTGCGTGTGCGCGCGTGCACGCGTGCACGTGCGTATGCGCGTGCTCGAAACTGACAATTTGTCGAACAAGACAGCACTTTCATTTTATTCAGCATGTTTTGGTGCACGTATTTTTTGTTAGGTTGTTTGTTTTATTCGCATTTGTGTGTGTGTGAGCGTATGTGTGTACATGTGTGTGTGTGTGTGTATGTTTGTATGTAATAATAATAATTAATAATTACAATATTTATATAGCGCAAAATCTTGATAAAATCAAATCTAAGCGCTGAAGCAGACACACACGCAAGCACGCACGCACGCACGCACGCACACACACGCACGCACACACACACACACACACACACACACACACACACACGCATGGCTATAAATGGGGAGAAAGAATAAAAGCAATAAAAGCAAGAATAAAACCAATGGAAAATTATAGAGAGCATAGTATATACAATTATATATTATAACCATGTGATTCCTTCCGAGCGGAGACAGGCTGCAGAGGGGGGGGGGGGGGGTTGAGTGAGGTTAGGATTTTATGCGGAGGAGAAAAGGTGAGTTTTGAGAGCGGACTTGAAGGAGACAAAAGTAGGTTGCTGACGGACTGAGAGAGGAAGTTTGTTCCAGGAGAGTGGACCAGAAACAGAGAAGGCTCGTGGACCATAGGTATTGAGCTTAGTGCGTGGAAAGCGAAAAGTCAGAGGATCGGAGGCAGAGCGGAGGGTACGTGAGGGAACATAGATCTCAAGTAGGCTTGACAGGTAATCGGGGGCTGCGTTATTGAGGCTTTTGTAGCACATGGTGTCTAGTTTGTACTGTATGCGCTTTGATACAGGGAGCCAGTGAAGTTGTGCTAGGAGAGGAGATATGTGGTCAGCTTTTTTCTTTTTGAGTACAAGGCGTACAGCATTGTTTTGAATGCGCTGTAGGATGTGAATGGTGGAGGCAGGAAGACCAGACAGGAGTGAATTGCAATAGTCAATGCGAGACATTATGAAGGAGAGAACGAGTTTTGCAGTTGTTTCGACAGAGAGATACTTCCTGATCAGCCTTATACGATGGAGATGATAGTAGCAGGATCTGGCAGTTTGAGTAACAAAGTTGTTCATGGAGAGGGTAGAGTCAATGCAGACACCAAGGTTTTTAGCTGAATCAGAAATTGGGACTGATGTGTTACATAATGGGAGAGAAAGAGGAGGCAGCTGAGAAAGTTCTGACGGGTGCCAATGAGGATAGCTTCTGTTTTGTCGTCATTAAGCTGAAGTCTATTGTGTGTCATCCAGTGTATGTGTGTGTATGTGGGGTGGTGTGTGCGTGTGTGTGTGTGTGTGTGTGTATGTGTGTGTGTGTGTGTGTGTGTGTGTGTGTGTGTGTGTGTGTGTGTGTGTGTGTGTGTGTGTGTATACAGATTTCCGTGCCTATGGCATCCCAACCATCCGATCAGACCTGGCCCCACCGCGGGTACGTCGGATGGACGACAGACAGAACTATGGGGATGAGTCTAACGCCTATGGCCTGACCAACCCCTCTGTCTTTTCGGCCCGTGGCGTGTATGAGAAAGATCTCCTTATCCCAAGGACCATGGAGGAGGTGAGCACTGATCAGTCAGGTCAGGTCGGGTCACGTCAAGTCACGTCAGGTCACGTCAGGACTAATCCGTTCAGTTCATATCAAATTTTTTTTTTTGCGTTGTGTTTTACGTTTTGTGTATTATCAATTAACCCTTCGACTGCCGCACCACAAGGTGTGGTCGAAGGTTGGATGGGATGTAGGGTTTAGAAAATAACTGTCTGACTCATAGGTGATGTTTGTGTTTGACACACAGGTGGTTTATTTTGTTGTTGTTGTTGTTGTTGTTTTGCATGGCAAAACACAGCAAATAAAAAGATCATACATATCCGCCACCTACATCCATCCACATGTACACACATGCACGCATGAACTCGTACGCGGTTCACTGCACTGCAGTTCCTCTACTCTCCTCTTCTTCCCTCCTCCCACCATCACCCCCGCAAACACACACACGCATACACAAAAACACACGCACGCACGTATGTACACACAACATGCACACACATGCGCGCACACACACAAGCACACATTTCTAAGAGATCTAAGCTGTAAAACTAGAAGCAGATGAAGTTGATATAATGATTTCAATTGCATATCGCTAACATTTCATGTCGAAAGTATGTTCATTGCAATTTACATAACAATGGATCATTGATATGTTTTATGCTCATTGCTCTTTACATAATAATGGATCATTGACATATTTCGTGCTCGTTGCACTTTACATAGTAATGGATCATTGATATATTTTATGCTCATTGCACTTTACATAGTGATTGACCATTGATATATTTTGTGTTCATCGCACTTTACATAATAATGGATCATTGACATATTTTATGTTCTTTGCACTGTACATGGAAATGGATCATTGATATATTTTATGTTCGTCGCACTTTACATAGTAACGGATCCTTGATATATTATATGCTCATTTCTCTGTACATAGTAATGGATAAGTGATATGTTTTATATAACGACAACAGTAGATGGTAATGTCTTGCACTCCTCAGGTAAAGGAGATCTTCAGTAAAGTGGGAGTACAGATGACGGACGAGACACTGGATGCTATCTACCGTCGGGTGGCCTCTGAACACCCCAAGGGTCACGTTTGTGTAGAGTCCTTCCGCAACGCTCTAGATGAACTTCAGGCTGCCAAGATTGCGTCTGGACAACACCCTCTGGCTTTTTAAATATTTGGGGATGGGGATGGAAGGCAGTGTGTGTGTGTGTGTGTGTGTGTGTGTGTGTGTTGTGAGCGCGCATGTGTGCATATATGCACACGTGTGTCTGATTACATATGTGCATGCAGATGTACGTGTGCTCTGCCGCACATACAGGCTAACATGTGTGGGTTCAGTATGGATTAATGATTTATTTTGTAGAAGTTTTAGTTCATACTTTAGATAGCTTTTTATTACTGTTATCCAGATTTACCTATTAACTTTTTATACACATATTTTTTTTAGAAATTATAGTAGCATGTAGATATTGTATTCATGATAGAATATATGTCATTTACGAACCGATTTGTAAGAAAATTCATATAGCAGTATGAATTATATTGTGATGGATACATAATGTCGACCTCATAGTCGTTTAATATCACGAATTTATGGTAATTTCTTTGTGGAGAAGGAGTAAACAAATGCACGGTGTTGGAGTTATGCAGCCTAGGTTACGTATGATGAGCTATTGGTGTATGTTGGTACTGGTGTAGCTGTTGGTGTGTGTATGCATATGTGTGTATGTGTGAATATACAGCCTATGTCATGTGATGTGCTGTTGTGGAGTTGGTGTTCATGGTGGTGGTGGTCGTGGGGTGTGTGTTTGACTGTGTATGTGTGTGTGTATGTGTGTGTGTGTGTGTGTGTGTGTTTGTGTGTGTATGTGTGTGTGTGTGTGTGTGTGTGTGTGTGTGTGTGTGTGTGTGTGTTGTGGCATTTGGGTGCTGGAGGGATTTTAAATCGTGACAATACATATTATTATTGATATGCGGGACTCGGACGATATTCGAACCAATTTGACGCCGAAACAGTTTTCTTACATAGTTTTCTTACACTAGCTGAAGATTTCCCTCATGCCCTATTTCCACATTAATGGACTAAGTAACAGCGACAAAAATGTCTGCTTATATTTTCTGAACTTATTTCTCCTGCAGACTAAGCCCACGTGTTATTCCATGTCATCAAAATATTTTATCAGCATGAGCTTTGTAGTGCAAGAACCGAGAAAAGTTTGTGTATTTGATGTTGCAGGTATAACGATTTATCAGCTCAGTATCATTCATCAGCGCTTTGGATCTCTATGTATTATGAGAAGCAATAATGATATCACTTGATCTTATACATTATTATGTAAAAAAGCATTTCTCACACATTATGTATCGTGAATATAATGCATTTACTGTTAATAGTATATCTTTGGTTTGTTATTTCTAAATTTGATAGAGGATGTTAATTCCAGGAAAGTGTGATTTTTTAAATCGAAAAGTTCATAATAACAGTAAATTGCAAGGTATCATGCTTTTATTTTTTATTGTTATTCTCCTAATTTTCTGTTCAGTAAAAAGTAGAAGAATGAAACGTTTAGTACCAGCAAAATGTGACATATACTCCTAATCATAATTTAAGGGCCACTTCTTCCTTCCTCTCTAATTTTAAGTTGAAATAATTGACAATGTTTAGAATTGATTCTATGTTTTATTTCATCATTTCCACACCTGTTTTGGAAAAAGAAATTAGCACAATGACCCATTAGTGAACAGCACATGCATTTAAAGGAACATCCCCCCCTTTTCAAAAAACAAAAAGTGTCAGATTTGGCCAATCTGTTTTCAATATCGCGTGTGTCCGCCCCGAGCCTGGATGCATGCTTCACAGCGCCGATGCATCGACCCCACAAGGGTACGGAGTGTGTCCTGAGGGATGGCCGCCCACTCGATCTGCAGGATGTCGACCAGCCTGGCCAGGGTGCCCGGTGGGGGGTGGTTGTCCCTGATGCGCCTCCCGAGCACATCCCAGAGGTGTTCAATTGGGTTCAGGTCAGGTGAGCACGCTGGCCAGGCCATACGGACGACTTCATGCTGCTCCAGGAAGTCGGTCACAAGGCGTGCTCGATGCGCAGGTGCATTGTCGTCCTGGAAGATGGCGCCTTGACCAAGGTCCACAAGCGCAGGCAGTGCCACGGCCGCCAGAACCTCGTCCCGGTACCGGACCCCGTTCAGGATGCCGTCAATGGGGAGCAGGGGGGTCCGGGTACCACGGCTCATGCCACCCCACACCATCACCGACCCGCCGCCGTACCGGTTATGCTCTTGGACAGTGGCGTCAGCGAACCTCTCCCCTTGACGTCGCCACACCCGAGCCCGGCCATCGTTAAAGGTCAGGGTGAACCTGGACTCATCCGAAAACAAGACCCGGGCCCACTATTGCCTTGTCCAGGTCACGTGCTCCCTGGCCCAGGTCATGCGGCGCACTCTGTTGACCGGTGACAGCACGGGTCGGACTGCCGGTCTCCGTGACCTCAAGTTTGCCTCATGTAGCCGTCTTCTCACCGTGCTGCAGCTGATGTTAGCACCTGTTGCGTCCCTCAGCTGACCCCTCAAGGTCACCGCAGTGGATGCCCTTTCCCTCAGGACGGAGAGGGCAAGGTAGCGGTCTTGCTGTCTTGTCGTTACTCTGGGTCGACCCGTGTGACGCCTTTCCAGGACTGCTCCAGTCTCATTGAAGCGCTCCAGCAGTCTCTGGATTGTGGAATGCGACACTTCAAGTCGTCTAGCAACTTCCCGCTGCGCTAGGCCTTCATCAAGCAGAGCGAGGGCTCTCCCCCGCTGCTCATCCGTCATCCGTCGTCTTGCAAGCATGGTTAAAACGAACCAAGAACGGGTCCTTTTTATCCTCGTCTGCGGGCAACTTTGGCTGGAGTAGTGTTCAAAAAGGGCTTGCCTTGCACGTGCAAAGCGAATTTTGTCGCTACCTTGCCTGCGTCGTCAGAGAGACCCTGCTGAAGATTCGACAATTTCGTGTGGAAATTGTCTTCCTTGGGCCGCCCATTGCAAATCGGCAAATCCCCAAACACGTGCCAAAAGGAAACTGCAATGTTGTCTGAGCTCTTATCCATTCAGTTACGGCAACGAATTGGAGAAAAGAGTAAGAGAAAATAGGTTATTTCTCCTTTCAAAAATTGACTCAAAAACGTTCCTGGCCCTTCAATAATGACGTGTAGTATATGTTAAACCTAGTGATCATATTGAGTCTAACATTTGAGTTTGAAGGCATGACACTCAATCACTAATTTGTTATTTTATATTTTCAGTGTTGCATTTGTAAACATGTCATCTCTCATTGAGAGATAAAAGAGATGATTTGACTTGACTTGAAATATTTGGATTCATTCTAATCCACAGTCAGGTCAGACTAAATATGACACAGTTATGACTGATATAACAACTATATTTATACATAAGATTGTTAAAAGTCTGGCCTGGTCGGCAAAGAGACAGAGCCCCTAGACTTGAAATATTTGGATTCATTCTAATCCACAGTCAGGTCAGACTAAATATGACACAGTTATGACTAATATAACAACTATATTTATACATAAGATTGTTAAAAGTCTGGCCTGGTCGGCAAAGAGACAGAGCCCTACCTCGCGATATGAGACTGCACAAGTTCGAATTTAATCTGGCTCTTTAAAAAAATGGTTCATTTGGCCTCCTATCTACATGCCGCCTCCAGTCTTCTCAGCTGTGGATGAGTACCGACCCTATTCAATGTTAGGAAAGATTAAGATTGTGGAAAAATATGTACATCACCGTCACAGTGCTGGCTCTGAGAAAATCTTTGCTTTTAACCTTTCTAAGAAAAAAAACCCCTGCCATATGTAGTTCAACGTCTTGCTTCGACAAATACGTCTGTATGTTAGTTTTCTTCCCCGTATTTTTAAAGGGAGGGAGAGAGAGAAAAAAAAAGAGAATGTGTGTGTGTGTGTGGGGGGGGGGGGGGGTATGAAGTGACCAAGGATGATCTGGAATCATGGCGTGAATGTGACCTTGATGTCGCACGGTATTTCTCTTCTTCAGACCTTCATTCCACTGTTGCTCCCCACACCCATGATGGTACAAGTGGACAGATAAAAGAAGGGAGGGAGGGGAGTGTGTATGTGTGTGTGTGTGTGTGAGAGAGAGAGAGAGAGAGAGAGATTCACACGTCAAGAATTGAAAATAATCGCTTTGTATTTTGAAAGAAGGGACCGAGGCAAGACAACTGGAAAACAATCCCCGAATGAGTCTTCTAATAATAGACTACAGGTACTTTCACAACAGTTACACGAAGTCATTGTGGGTTCTCCAAGGGAGATAGAACAGATGTGTTTTGATTAACTACTAGGTTCGAGTTGTTTCCCGTTATACTTCTATATACATGTGTGTGTCACTCAACTACATGTACATTCCGCTCAATTGCACATACACATATACACTCACGAAAGTGCACCTAGGTGCACCAACAACAGAGTTTATCCGCCAATGACTGAAGGTGTAAATGGGTGGGTGGGTGGGTGGGTTAGTCCTATATCAATTGATTTATACATTTATTTCAATCGCCGTTGTTTAAGGCAGATTATTTCTTTTTAGCAAAGCTGTCAAAAAACGTGTCAGCAAAATTTCTTCCCGCCTGCTTGTGGATGGGCCCGAACAATCCAGTATTTTGACGGGGGTGGTTGAATGTGAAATATTTTCTTTAAGACATCCCAGATGGTTCAGGTCGGATGGCACCTGAATTAACCGGGTTCAATGTTTGCAGATGAATGAGTTGACCAATCATCATCATCAAGTGCCCTGCCACATGGCGTTGGCGATCATGGCCCTCCATATGCATCTATCCCTTGTTTCCGCAAGCACATCTTCCACCCTCTCTGTCCTCAGCCACTCTGCAAGTCCGTCCAATATTTTTTCCCTGGGTCTACCTGGTGCTCTCTTTCCCTCCAGCTTTCCTGTTGTGACCAGGTGCTCTAATTCCCCTTTCTTCGTAAAATGGCCTATAAATGTTGCCTGTCTTTTCCTAATCTTCCTTATGAATGATCTTCTTGTGTCTGCCTCCATCAAGGCTGAAACGTTTGTTAATCAATATGTGCAATATATGGCGCAGTATGAACATTTATTCCTGCAAATTTCATCGAAACTGGTAACAACACATAAGCTGTTTACAGGCAAGTGTCAGCAGGGACTTTTCAGTCGTCCGTTGTCAGATTTATGCTGATAACATCATCCATCCCAATGAATGTTGTAATGCACGATAAGATCTCTGGAGGTCGAGAATCATACAGGAGTAAACAACATCTCAGCGTAACTGATAAAACATAGAGAAGAGACAGTGATTGATACACTCACTATAATCTGCACAGAGCAGATTGTGAAATGTTGAACAACCTTGACACAATCACTCATTATCACTTTATCTATAACAAAAACAAAAACCAAAACAAACAAAAAAAGGCGACTTACAACAGTGCCAGAATTATAATCACTTGACTTAGGCTACAGCCACACACAGAGAGGGAGAGAGAGAGAGAGAGAGAGCGAAATTCATTTAAAAAAATTGAGATCTTTGGCATGAGAATGTAAGATGAACAACAACATATATTCAGCCTCCAAATTGTGTGTGAGAAGTAGGCCTACATTCAACACCAATAGAAAATCTGCCAAGTCTTTATGCATTCGAAATCCGAGAAAATCCACATGCTGCTTCCGAGAAAAAAAAAGTGCTTTCCGAGAGAAAAAAATCGACATACTTCTTTTCTTCTGCGAAATAGTCGGCTGTTTGTCAGTCTGTTGATCTCTCGTGGCAGACGACGAAATTTCGGTCATCATCATCATCATCAGGTGCCCTGCCGCATGGCGTTGGCGACCATGGACTTCCAACCATCTCTATCTCTCGTTGTCCCCAGCATCTCTCCCACCCTCTTCATCCCCAGCCACTCTGCAAGTCCGTCCAGCATTCTCTCCCTGGGTCTACCTGGTGCTCTCTTTCCCTCAGCTTTCCCGTTGTGACCAGGTGCTCCAAATCCTCCTTCCTCATAAAATGGCCTATAAATGTTGCTTGTCTTTTCCTAATCTTCCTTATGAGTGATCTATTTGTGTCTGCCTCCATCAAGACTGTCTCGTTTTTTGTGACCAGGTGCTCCAAATCCTCCTTCCTCATAAAATGGCCTATAAATGTTGCTTGTCTTTTCCTAATCTTCCTTTGAGTGATCTATTTGTGTCTGCCTCCATCAAGACTGTCTCGTTTTGTTTTCTTTGCTGTCCATGGAACTCTCAACATTCTTCTGAGAAACCACATCTCGGCTGCCTCGATCCTGCTCTGGCTTTGCTTGCTGACTGTCCACGCCTCGCATCCGTACAACAGTATTGGTTCTATATAACATTCAAGGACTCTCTTTCTGATGTTAATTGATAGGCATTTGTTGGTAAGAATGCTTGTCATCTTCTTGAATGCTGTTTTGGCTTGGCCGATTCTGCCAGCTGAAAAGGAGAAAGAAATTTCGGTAAGGGGGATAAATCCGGTATCATTTTTCCGCTAAAGTCACTTCCGGTGTTTTTGTTTTGTTTTGTTTGTTTGTCAGGCATGGGCTGTTTTCAGAACTGATAGCAAAAGTTTTGAAGAGTTTGACCATGTCTCGGGCCGATATTCTGGAGAGAGGGTCTGCCGCTGCAAAAACGTTTGAAAAAGACTGCAAAAATAAGCGGTGTTATGAGTGGATTTCACGAAAAATTGATGTCATGGAAATGAGCACGTGACTTTCAACAATAACAGAGGCTGGCATAGCCTACTGTCTTGTGATGCCGTGAAGTCAGTTAAAATAACTATAGCTGAGCCGGCATCTACAAACTTTCAGACCATTTCAAGTCAAAGAAGCACCAGAGAAGCAAAAGCTGCAAAGAATCTCGAAGCTGTTCAGTCTAGGTTATTGTTTAATGTTTGTTGGAGCATACACTGGAAAAATACTCACCAAATTATTTTTCTTGAAATCGGACACCAGTATGTATAAATTATTTGCTTCAGTACAAAGGATCATAAACAAACTAAAACTTGTGCCAGATAGCGTCAGATTGCACTATTTTGTATCTATATTCAAAAACATTTTCGGGAAGAAGCATGCCCCCGGAACCCCTTAGATTTCCAGAATTTTTTTTCATTTGGCGTTGGGACCTTGATTATGGGCGAACTAATATGGAACTGCGCTATTTGGGAAACAATAGCTGAAAATGTCATTCAGATCAACTGCTATTTAAGACAACTAATGCTCGAAATGTGTTAACAGAGCCCATAAAGGAAGTTGGCAGTATGGCTTGACCTTGATTTTGATGTCAGAATTCAGACAAGTGACAAAACACACACGATGTGTGTGTGTGTGTGTGTGTGTGTGTGTTGTGTGTGTGTGTGTGTGTGTGGTGTGTGTGTGTGTGTGTGTGTGTGTGTGTGTGTGTGTGTGTGTGTGTGTGTGTGTGTGTGTGTGTGGTGTGTGTGTGTGTGTGTGTGTGTGTGTGTGGTGGTGGTGGTGTGCGTGCGTGCGCGCGCGCGCGCGCGTGTGTATGTGTTGTATTCATTAAAAGTAATGATATAAACGTGAAACACACATGCATACACACACACACACAAACACACCTACGCACACGTCTACACACACACACACACACACACACACACACACACACACACTCACACACACACACACACACACTCACTCACTCACACACAAAGTGGGAACAGAGTGATACTCGCCGGCGTGGACTTTGCACTTTAAAAGTTCAGCCAACAGCTCAACGCCATGACATCTGAAAGTAGAGCAATACATTACAAACAAGATAGTGAAGCCATTGCAAAAATCTACATTTTATATATCAAAACATTTTTATTTGCTTTTTCCTCAATGTTTGAGCATGGTCACCAGCCAGATGTTTAGTCCGGTAGTCTGGCTTTATTGTTTAAAAAGTCCTCTTTGTTACTGTGAAACTGTTCCTCTTAAGTTTCCCCAGTCAGGCTATTGCTACATTCTTTTATTTCTGAACTGTGGGCAAAGCTACAGAATGTGCTGTGGAGACTGAGATCCTGACTACCGGCACGGACATTAGTCTGTGTAATACAGACCCGACACAAAAAGAACAGTAATGAAGATTAGGAAAAGACAAACAACATTTATTGGATATTTCATGAGGCAAGAGAAATTGAACACCTAGTCACAACAGGAAAGCTGGAAGAAAAAAGAGCACCAGGTAGACCCAGGGTGAAAATATTGGACGGACTTGTGCAGTGGATGAAGACAGACAGGGTGGGAGGAGTACTTGCAGCGACAAAGGATAGATTGATATGGAGAGCTATGATCGCCGACGCCATGCGGCAGGGCACATGATGATGAATACAGATCCATTATACGCCTATCTGTTAGAAGGAGACAGTGACTGGTACACGACGGAACATTGTGGTTTGTTGCGTCACCCATGGCAATATTCGGATGGAGAAGATCGTGTCTGATGTGTTCAAGGTAGAAGTTTCTCTTCACCTCTGAAGAAGATAGGAGAAGAGGTGTTATTGTTGATGTAGGCTGCTTCTTGCCAGCTTATTTCCTCAGATGCCACAGTAAGCAGGAATCCACCGCACTATTTCTGGCGCAAGCTCTGTTATTTCCTGCAAAGTAGATCTGGTCAGGCTGTCAGCGGACGACTGCTGCTGCCTGGCAAGGATTTGCACTCTGTTTGTAAAGCAACTTTGGATAGTGGAGATTCTTTAGTTTCAATATTTGTTCCTGCTTCGAATGCAACTGTCTCATCTGCCCTGTAAGTGGTGGACAGTTTTCTTACAGGCATGGACGCTTCATTGTCTTTCCATCGGTGTAAAGGATGAGGGAATCCACTGCCTCCATCCTTCACTGGTTTAACTGCTACACCCTCAGTTAAGCTTGGACCAGCTGAGAGTTATTGTGTACATCATCAAGCACATCACTTGTTTGATGATTGTTATCCGGAAATCAGTTTACACCCATTTATGTGAACACACCCCTTGTATTGTTCCACACCATATTGGTTTAAAGTCCAGCCCTCAGAGAGGCCATCTCAGTTTGTACCTTGTATTGCATATTTGTACCAGGTTTCATACAAGTTCATCTATATGCAACCCCAAACTACTCTGTAAGCCATTTTTACTCGAGGATCGTTTTTCGATAGAAAAAAAATAATGGCATTAAACAAAAATCTCTTTGCATTGAAGTGTATGACCTAGAGAAGTCATTTATTCATTGTACTTCTGCACAAAAGGAGTGTGTTTACTAAAAACAACCGAAAAGTCCTTGTCGAAAACGCTTGGCATTTTGTGAGGGTCCCTATGACCCAGATTATGTGCCATGCTCATTTAACACCCAAGTACGCTGTGGATATCCGTAACCCCTTCATATTCATGCGTTTGTAATTGTGAGGGACAGATAACCCAAATTTTATTATGTGTGCTAGTTTTTTCTTTAATCCAACCGCAAAAAAACCTTTGCAAGAGAGAGAGAAAGAGTGTGTGTGTTGGGTTTATGTGTGTGTGTTGTATGTGTGTGTGTGTTTGTGTGTGTGTGTGTGTGTGTGTGTGTGTGTGTGTGTGTGTGTGTGTGTGTGTGTGTGTGTGTGAAATCCAGTCACAAACAACTCAGAAATCTTTACTGGCAAGTTCATTTTTCTTCACCGCCCTCGGACAGGCAAACAGACAGTCTGCCGCTCTCTTGGCTTGATATGAACAGTTTTCTGTTTTGAAAATTGAGAAGAAGAAGAAGAAGAACGCCTATCACTACTTGTGGGTAAAATGATATCGGTAACCTATGTAAACATCGTGGGAAATACTTTTCCCCTTCGTCCCCCCCCCCCCTTCCCTGAACAGCCCTGTTTATTGTAGAAGTAAACTCCTGCCTTCCAAGTTGAATGCACGAAGTTCGAGCTTGGCTTATGAAAAGTTTATGTACGTTCGGCCCCAGGTCCACCCTTTGTGAACGGGTACCTGACACTGTTCATAGTTGGTGAAGGTAAATCAGCGGTGAAGAGGAGATGGCTGCCTTTTTCATAATGCTGGCCCTGAAAAAAAAAGTTGCGATTTCTGCCACCTCACATTCCTATACGACCTCGAGTTTATAGGACATTTTCTTTTTGTCTGTTAACTGTGCGTACTATGAATTCGTACTTTCATCTTTGGAACAAGTGCACAGTCTGATCAAACCAAAGTAGGCGGGATATTTATCTTGAAGAAATTTATCTTGATAAAGTAAGTCGAAGTGGAAGTAGATGCAAGCCCCTAGGTAAACACTTGCGAGTATACGATATCTATGCATTATCTCTGTCTAATCTGCATACAATCTGGTGAGAGCAGCTTCGCCAGTCAGCGCGGCATGCACCGTTATGTAAACGGCCTGACCTTGTCAGCTGAGAGAAAACAAGGACCATTCGGATCCTTGCTCGTTCAATCTCCCTTAAAACGAAATAGGTCAGGCCATACACAGATGTCCCTTTTACAATTTCATTGTTTTCAAAATGGCGTGTCCACGCTTGAATAGTGCTTCATGCACTAACACTGCAAAAGCCATGTGATTGAAAAGGATCAACAAAATGATCACTGGATTGGATTTATACGTAATTTGCCACGACAAAATTCTTCCCGGGTGAAATGCAGGTTGCTCTCCCCGGGAAAAGAAAGTTTATGTAGTACGGCGTCAACCTCCCTTTTTTCAATCTCTTTTTCAAACAAGGGGAGATCAATTCATATCGACCAAAGAGGGGTGTGGTGTGTGTATGTGTGTGTGTGTGTGTGTGTGTGTGTGTGTGTGCGTGCGTGTGCGTGCGTGCGTGCGTGCGTGCGTGCGTGTCAGCGCGGCATGCACTGTTACGTAAACGGCCCGCGTGTGCGTGTATTTCTGTCTGTCTGTCTGTCTGTCTGTGACAAAATGGGTTAGGTCAGCTATTCACCAGAACCGGGTCAAAGGTGTGGATCGTTGAGGAGTCGTGAATGCATAAACTTGAAGTTCATGGCGCTAAGGTCAAGATCACACGGACCAAAAACGTGCCTCCAGTTAGTTCACGAAAATGTTTGAACATCACTTTCTCGGGAAATTTCTAGAATATGTAAATTCTGCTTACGTTGTTCTGAAAGTCTACCATTATCCTTGTTTCACGTCAAGTTTCATTTCTTGTAATGTTTCTTGTAGGTAATACTGATTTTGAGAAGCACAAAAATATCTTAATTGTTTTGCGAGCAATTAAAATTTGAAACTGAATTTTCTCAACTGTTCATGATTGGATCATTTCAGTAATTGATAGAGTCATTGTACTTATATTGTACTTATACAGACCATCTCTCTCGTTGTTATGCAAACAGTCAAGCCATATGAACAAATTTCTTTTATCGGAAGGTTATTATGTCAGTTGTGTGAACAGTAACATCACCAATAAAGATTTAAGTAATGAACATAATCGCTTTCATAGAGATAGTAATTTGTACATAACTTCGTAATAGCTATGCTTTGTTAGTCGACATTCTGAGTTTCTTGAGAAAGACTTTAAAGTCGAAAATTTGACCCCTCCACAAGGTGTTCGGGTGTTGTGTACAGTAAGAATAGAGATAGTAATGCTTTGAATCAGACTCGTCAGTGCCAAGGTTGGATGGCTTTGGTACATTCTGAGTTTCTTGAGAAAGACTTTAAAGTCGAAAATTTGACCCCTCCACAAGGTGTTCGGATGTTGTGTACAGTAAGAATAGAGATAGTAATGCTTTGAATCAGACTCGTCAGTGCCAAGGTTGGATGGCTTTGGTACAGTTCTATGAGACTGTTTACATGCAGATATCTCATTACAACTCCGAGATTTAGTGGCGTTGATCACATCAGTCATTCTGGCTTTTCAGCACATCAACAAAGCTGAGTTCATTCACTCTAAGATCCAGAACCAGGAAGCCCTTGGGGAGCCAGCAATGTTAAACTGCCGTAGGGTTACCTGAGAGGTCCAGGAATCGACCCCTGGTCATGCAAGGATTTTCTCCCCACCACATCCACTAGATAACTCTTTTGAATGAGACGTTAAACCGACGTCACCATGTGCAGCATGCACTTCACGCATGTAAAAGATCCCAAAGCAAACATTGAGTTGTCCCGGGCAAAATTCTGCAGAAAAAAAAAACTTTCATAGGTAAACAAATATGCACGCACACAGAGAAAAACGAAAAGGTTGGAACGTACCATGGCGACATCTTTTCCACGGGGAGAACAGCCTGTGTTTTACACGTGTGTAAGTGTGTGGGGTAGGGGATGGGGGTGGCAAGTTAAAATGAAAAAAAGGAAAATCCAACCAATCCAATCCAATGTAATCCAACCCAAGAGAGCGGGAATGATAAACGAGCCCTTGGGGGCAAACACTCGTTTGATTTTGAAGTGTGAGCGTGTGTGTGTGTGTGTGCGAGGACGACAGAGAAGGAAGTGTTACAATGAAGTCAGTTGGCTAGCTAGTCGCTAGTTGGTATTTGCATTTTGGTAAGGGTCCAGAACCAAGCACTCCGTCTCATCACAGGATCAATGCGATCCACACCAATTCAGGCCATGGAGAAAGTTACTGCCATTCAGCCCCTGGTGCAGAGAAGAGACATGAAAAACTTGGTCCAGGCAGAGAAGATCAAGGTTCTGCCACACCATCCAATGGGACAGAGAATGGACCAACCAACCAAGAGCCGTCTCAAACGCAGCAGCTTCCTCCACGAAACTAGACGGCTTGCCAGGGTGCACCTGGCTGACACACCAACAACACTTCCTCTAAACACCTCTGACCTGCTACCACAACCTTGGAACAACGACTACAAGTTGCTCCAAATCACCACCTCAGTCCCTCAAGTTACCCCAGGAGAGTCCCAAGATGACAGCGTCAAACGCACTCTGACACTCGCCATGATCGACGAGCAATATCCTGCAGAATCCTGGATTCACGTATACACGGATGGCTCGGCAACCAATGCTGTGGCAGATGGAGGAGCGGGCGTACATATCAACTCTCCTGACGGACACGTCATCACAGCAGGGATACCCACTGGCAAACACTGCACCAACTATGCAGCAGAAGTGGAGGCTCTTATGAAGGCAGCGGCTCTAATTCATGACATTCAGAGCAACTGCACCCAAGTTGTCTTCCTCTCCGATGCAAAGTCTGTATTGGAAGCACTTGCAGGGGACAAACTTCCACATCTCATGGAAAAGCTGCAAGATGTCGCCAAGCATCGACGTGTGGTCCTGCAGTGGGTTCCGGCCCATTGTGGGATACCTGGAAACGAAGCAGCAGACAAGCTTGCCAAAGATGGAGCCAAAGGAAGACAACCAGAAAAAAGCCTTAGCTTCAGGGAGAAGAAGACCCTTGTGAAGGCAGCCTTCTGCAGAACAACCTCAAAGGATCCATACCATCTCCTTAGCCGTCTGCAGCAGGTGGCGATCTTCAGGCTCAGAACAGGTCACTGTCGCCTGAATGCCCACCTGTTCAGGAAGATGAAGCTGGCCCCATCACCTATCTGTCCTTGTGGTCTGGAAAGAACAGACACCAGAACACATCCTTCAGATCTGCCCCCTCTTCCAAGAGCAGAGGGAACAAGTGTGGCCGACGGCAGCTCCCCTCCGCACCAAGCTCTATGGCTGCCGACAGGACATGGAGGACACGACAACATTCGTCTCCCTGACTGGACTGACCTTGTGAACGTGCGAACGCAGAAGAAGAAGAAGAAGTAAGGGTGATTGGTAATCGTTTGTGGTTGGTTTTGTTGGCACACAAACTTATGCACACACACGCGCACGCACACACACATGCGCACGACACACAAACTTGTAGCAATTGGATAATCTGCACGTGAAACAGCTTACTTCTCACGTGAATTGAGATCACCATGCGCTAGAATTTTTGAGCTGTCGGACATTCAAATTCAACCGAATTTAAACTTTGCCATGACTAGTGCAAGCAGTGAAAAGAAACCAATGGACTTATTTATCAATGTATTAATTATTTCATTTATTTATTCATTTACTTATTTGTTTATTTATTCCTTGGCTCGTGCAGTAGTGTCTATGGTCTGCTGAAAAGCCCAAGGTGAAGGCCAAATCGACAATATCGGTTGATGTGAACTGTTGACAGGGTAAGCATGTGACTTTCTGTTGACAATGTTATACCACTTATAGCGCTGATCTCTTCGAGTGTGAGTTGTGCACTTGCTTTGTTGATAGAGCCGTAGACTCCAAATCTAATGTATCGAATTTAATCCCAGCTGGCTACTTAAAAACCGGCCTGCTCGCTGTTCTTCTTAATGCTTAACTAATTCTTATACCCCCGCAGGGATGCCGGGGTGGGGGGGGGGGGTGGGGGTGGTGTGCTTTCAGTATAAATAGTATCTCCACATTCGAAATTTTGTGCTAGAAATGTCCTTTTTTTTCTGTCACTCTCTCTGTTTCTGCCTTGTTCCTTTGCTTTCTCTGTCATTTCTTCCAATCATTTTCTGCCTTGCTGTCATTCATCTGTATGTGTTCGATAAAGTCTTACGTACTTTCTCTGAGGATTGATAATTGGGTACATGTAATAAGTACATTTTTGACTTTAGGGAAATGAGATATGCGGAAACAATTTTTGGTATTTGGTACCGTTTTTATTTATGTTTTAATGTACTTATGTTTAGAATTGTATTTAGGTGGGGTTTTTTTTTTTTAATTCCATGTGCGAATGCATTGTACTTAATTTTCTTTTCTTTTCTTTTTTTCCCCTGTTGAAGTATTGTGTATGTTTTGAAGCGGTTATAGCCATGATATGGCTCTGCACAATCGGCTGGATGTTAAATAAAAATAACAATAACAGCAGAAACAGTAACTAATTCTTATGGTGTCATCTTAGTGTATCATAAATAGCTCCCCTCCCCTATCCCATTTCAAGACATTACTATCGCATAGGGTTTTGCACAGGCTCAAGAAATCCGACGACATAACTGCCGGCAGATTTGGGTGGAGGGCTTAAGTATTTGTCCGAGCGCCAACTGTAACAAACTGTAAACTCCAAACGCTGTATTGTTGATCTACCCATTTCTGATCACATTTGTATATTCCTTCCCCTCCCAGCATTAGACCTTCAGGAGTGGTAGGGGTGCTAGTCTTTCAGATAAGGTGATAAACCAAAGCTTTGTATACAGCATACATCTAGCGCACATTGAAGATCCCATGGCAATAAAACAATTGCCTCTGGCAAAATTGTGCAGAAAAATAAACTTTCTTAGGTAAACAAACTTACATGCATACAAGGAAGAAAGGTGGCGCCGCACTATGGCAATGAGCTTTCCCGGGGAAAAGTGTTCGCACTTTCACCACTACCACCCCCAAAATCCAATCCAATTCAGTTTAATCTATCAAGTATACCAATATCTAGAACAGCGAACCTTTCTAATTCCCAGCACAACAAGCACACTAGTAGAATACTGCACATCATAATTATTACGTTGCATGTTCTTATGAAAGTTCCTGTGTCTGCAGAAAGGCGACAGCGACTGTGGTCCTCCTGCACTGCGCCCGCAGTGGACAAGATACACCGCACACCCAGGACCCATATCAACGCTCCAAGACATCACTTGGCATCCTTTACATCTACCCTCAGGGCTTTGTCTATCTCACCCGACCTTCAAAGCATCCCCGGTAAGTGACTGAATCAAATTTCAGAACTTGGGAGTGGGAGCAAGAGGACTGATGTGGGAGTGGGGTAGTGAGGTGGTGGGGACCTTAGTTGTGAATCACATATACAGTTATTTCGTAACCACGATTTTTAAACAAACGGGTGCAAAAAGCGTTTTGTAAGCATTGGGAATACAGAGAACTGTCGTGGGCCTCACATCACAGGGATGTCAACTAGAGCCATCACAGTACACAGTCACCTTATTCTTATTCATTCTTTTTGTTGCTTAAAGCCCAACTGACTACGTAGAGCCATATCAGGGCTATAACCGTTTCAATACACTCAATACCTCAACAGGAAAAAAAGGAACAAAATTAAATACACATATCAATGCATTCGCACACATAATCTAAGGAAATGCCCCTGGCGTTGACCACTCTGTCTGATTTATCACACAGGGGATTAAAAAAGAGCCTGAAAACAAACTTAAACGTAGCTAAGGATACTAAAACATACATGAAATTGGGCCTAAGTTACATAAAATTGCTTCCGCACATCTCATTTCCCTAGACCTGTGTGAGACATAATATTACAGATAAGTTAACATTGGCACATGGCATTATAAACAACAGCAACAACCAAAACACCAATTAAACAAAAATCAATTGAGGATCTGATTTTCATTTTCAGCTTTCTCAAGATAATGTCCGCGCGATCGAAATGAATTCCGTATACATTAACACCGCAAAAGCAACATGACAAAAATAAATAGATAAATAAAAAAGGACCCAAAGATATGATAGCATGAGCGATAACCCTGCACATAAATCCTACTCATTGACAAGGTCTTGAGGTTTGAACTAACGCACGAAAAATTTCATGACGGAAATTTGAACTCCGGTCTCTTGTGTGACAGGCAGTGATGTTGACCGCTATTCTACCGAGGACTTCAGGAAAGGGTCATCTGTTTCGAATTTAACCACACAGTATAAAATGCTGTGTTGTCATTCAACAAACGCTACGAAAGTCACAGCATACTGCCACTAGTTAACAAATGCTGTAATGTGTTTTGGTCGCTGTGATCCAAAGCCAGACCTTTCAGTCTTACACATCTAGATAAACAGCCCATAAATCTGCAGTCAGGCTTCATTTACATCGGAAAATGCGGCGAAGCGATTAGACACTCGCAGAAGATGCAACAAATCCAAATTATTCCCGGTTGGATACGGATTGTTCTCCTCTTCCACTAGACCTTGAGTGATGATCTGTGTGCTACTCTTTCAGATGACATAATAAACCAAGATAGCTTGTGTGGCATGCACTTTGGGCACGTTAAAGAACACCCGGAAACAGAGACGCTTTACCAAGGACATATAAGAAAATAATATCCACTCTCAAGGTGAATAAACGTACACGCATACAGAAAAAGTAGAAGACTGGGTGGCGTCGTAATATGCTGACGTGCTTTTCGCGTGAAAGACAACCCGTATTTCATAAGATACAGCTCCTATGTGACCTCAAAATCAACCCAGTCCTTTTTGTTTGACGACAGCGGTGAAAATTTATCCACCTGAGCTTTTTTTCTCATGATATATCGATCATGAAACGCAAATAGTATATACTGGCAATCTAAGAGGTGTTCCTTGACATTCTAAACGTAAAAGGAAACCTATAATTTGAGTTGTAGTGACCCAAAATACTCCTACAATTTCCAAGACAATACATATATGGTTTACTCTTGAGTCGTGTCCAAGATTTCGTGCGGTTGTGCAGTTGTTTGACTCACATTTGTGTAAGTGCATATGACCGATTGTTTGCTTGCTTGTTCGTTTTCCCTGTGTGTTGGTGTAGTCTTGTTTACCTGTTGAAGCTGATTTTACTACAGAATTTTTGTAAGGGATAGTTCTTTTGTTGTCTTGGGACGTTTTTACGTCTATCCATCCATCTGACCCTCTGTCTAGCCATCCATGTGTGTACCTGTGCATGTATCAATCCAGTATCCCTTTATTCATTTGCTTTTGAATTTATGAATTGAATAGACCTACTGATTTTTCTGTTCACTGACATGTATGTATTTATTTAATTATTTTATTTTATTTTTTTGCATATACAGTATTGGTCTCACTTTGTTTCAGTTTGCCTGTAAAGGTGTTACACCACGCGGGGATAAAACTATACGCTCTGTACCGGCAGCAGTAGCAAGAAAAACAAGAACAAAAACAAGAACAAGTAAGTTTACCATTAAATGTCATAGAAAACGCACAGAAAAAACAAGAGTTATTACAGAGTGTTTAAAAAAAGAAGAAAAAATCAAGAGCAAAAGGAAAAGCAAACAAAACAAACTAAAGAAAAAGAAAAAATATACACAATTAACAGAAGAAATAGAACACGAGAAGAAGAAGAAATGAAGAAGACACAAGAGAACATGAACGGGAAGAAGGACAACAAGAAAGGTAAAAGGAAGAGAAGAAGAAGAAGAAAAAAGGGAAACCATTAAGAAGAAGAATAACAGACGACAAGAACAACACGACTGTGGAAACAATCACCACACATCAAAAATACAAACACAAAATGAAAACAAAAGTTAAAAAGCAACAAAAAGGAACCAAACAAATAAACCAAAACAACAACAACAACGACAACAACAACAACAAAATAAAAATAAAATCTCCAAACAAACCATAAAACGAGAAAGACAGAAAAGTGGAAGTGAACAATACGCATTGTGAGGAAATCCATAACTATCATTATTACACATTCGACAACAACGGCGACGACATGGAGAAACAGAAACAGGAACAAACAAAAACAGTAACAACAAGAAACCAGGAGAAAAGCAAGAGCGAAAATGACAAGATGCAGAACGACAGGAAGCAAGAAAGGAGCATCAATAACAATAACGACGACAAAAATACCACCGACAACACACCAAGAACATCAAGAAGACGAAGAGTAAAAGGAAAATGAAATCAAAAACAAGAAGTGGATGAAAAAGAACAACACCAACCAGAATAGGATCAAGGCAAAGAAGTTAAAAAGGAAAACAAAACCAAATGCAGGAAGCAAAAGATGGAACAAACGTTATCTAGAGAACAGAATCAAACCTTCCCGTTAAAAAAAAATTAGCATAAGATGGAGACAGCCAACAACAAAATAAACCAGATTACGTAAACAAAAGAACATAAGGAAAGCATGATCAAGAAAACCAGGAACAAATCACCACAAAACAAAACAGAATAAAACAACAAAGCAAAAGAAAAGAACAAAACCAAAAGAAACAAGGACAGTATGATCAAGAAAACCAGGAAGAAACCACCACAAAACAAAACAAAACAGAACAAAACAAAGCAAAAGAAAAGGAGACAAAAACCAAAAGAAACAAGGAAAGTATGATACCATAAAACCAAATTAAACCAGACTGCAAATAACAAAAATTGCAAACAGAACAAAAGCAAGAGCAGAAACAAGGCACACGAAGAGAAAAAATATTATTTCAAAATCCACAAACACCCCAATAGGAAGGGCAACAAAAACAAAAAGGAAAACAACGACGTGGACAACGACAAGAACAACCACCAACTGAAGAACAAAACTGAAAAAAAAGGAAAAAAAAAGAAAAAAAAGCAGAACATCAAAGTAAACGGGACCAGAAGAAGAACGAGGGGAGAACAGCAAAAACAACAGGAGCAAGAATATGAGAAAACTAACATAAGAAGAATCAGTTGAAGAAAGAAGCAAACAAACACGAAAAATAAAGAAACAAAAAACCAAAAAGTCAAACAAAAGGAAGAAACAAAGAAATCAAGAAGGAAACAACCAAAAATGACACAATCCGGAAGAGAAACAACAAAGAAACGAACAAGAAAAAAGAAACAAAACGGAGAAATAAAGCAAGACCCAAACAAAAGAACAAAAAGCAACAAAGAAGCAAAGAACAAAACACAGAACTAATAAAAGAGGGAATACATACAAACAAACAAACAAAAAACAACGAAAGAAGAAAAAAACAGGAAGAATTGAAAAGAAAAAGAGGAAGAACAATCAAGAAAAGACAGAGAAAAAGAAAGAAGTAAAGGAGAGTAGAAACTAACAAACAAATCAAAAGGGAACAAGCAAAGGAAGAAACAAACTAAAAAAGAAGAGGAAAGAAAAACAAAGACAGAAAGCAACAAGGACAACAAAGAAAGAAAAAATGAAGAGAGCAAGCAAAGGAAAGAGAAACAAACAAAAAAGAACGAGGAAAAGAAAAAACAAAGACAGAAAGCAACAAGGACAACAAAGAAAGGAAAAAAAAGAGAGAGACAAGCAAAGGAAGAAAAACAAACTAAAAAAGAAGAGGAAAGAAAAACAAAGACAGAAAGAACAAGGACAACAAAGAAAGAAAATGAGAAGAGCAAAGCAAAGAAAAGAAACAAACAAAAACAAGAAAGAGAAGAAAAAAAAAGCAAAAAGAAACAAACAACAAAGAAAGAAGAATGAAGAGCAAGCAAAAGAAAGAAACAAACTAAAAAAAAACGAAGAGGAAAGAAAAACAAAGACAAAAAGAAACAAGGACAACAAAGAAAGCAAGAATGAAGAGCAAGCAAAGAAAGAAACAAACTAAAAAAACGAAGAGGAAAGAAAAACAAAGACAAAAAACAAGGACAACAAAGAAAGCAAGAATGAAGAAAGGAAACAATAACAGAAATAAAGCAAGAACAAACAATGAAAGAGGGGAACACACAAGAAACAAAGAAAGAAACGAAAAACAAACAATCGATCAAAGGAACAAAACAAAAACAAACAAAAAACCCAGAAACACACACACAAAAAGCAAAGAAACAAAAGACAGAGGCAATGAAAAAATTGTCAAAGAAAGAAAAAAGGAAGAAAGAAGCAAACAGAAAGAAACAAAACGAGAGAAAAAAAAAGACCAAAACGGAGCAAAACAAAACAGAAGAAACAAAGAATCGAAGAAACGAAAACAGTAACAATACACAAACACACAGACAAATAAACAAAAGGAACAAGCAAAGAAAGCAGCTTACAGAATTAAAAAGGAAAGAGAAAGAAAAAAGTAGAAATATGACATGACTGAAATCAACAACAACAAAAACCAAAACCAAAAAAAGCCCGAAGAGACATATAAAGAAGTAGTTCAATAAAAATTACTACAGAAAGAATCGAAATCAACACACACAAACAAGTCAAGGAAGAAATATTCAAACACAAGAAAACACCGACACGATCAAAGAAACAAAGGAAAATAAAAGGAAAAGGAAGAAAGAAAGGAAGAAATAAGTTAATGAAAGAAAAAGAAAAGAAAGGAACAACAACAGAACCAGCAAACGAAACAAAGGAAGTAGGAAACCAAATGAAGAAGCAAATACGGAAACAAAGACACAAACTAAAGGAGAAAACACAAAAGAACAAAATACATGATGGTAATATAAAAAACAAGCAAAGACGAAATAAAGAAACACGAAGAAAGAAACGTAAAAGTAATCACAAAAAAAAACAACAAAAAAGCAGCCAACGAACCAGCCAAGCAATTGAACAACATCATCAACAAAACAAGGAAAAAATCCCACACGAACACAAAAGAAAAAAAAATCAAAGAAGCAAACAGAGAAACGCTAGAACAGAGAACTAAACAAACAGTTGGAAAACAACAACAACAACAAAAAAAGGTTGAAAACACGAACATAGACGCAAACAATCCGAAAGAAAAAGGTGTAAGGGAGGAAAGAAACACGAAAAAACGGAAGAAAGAGTCAAAAGAAAGGGAAAAAAGCAAGAAAGAAAGAGAAAAAGAAGAACAAGCAAGGAAAAGGAAACAAGGAAAAAAAGCAAAAAACAAAAAACAAAAAAAAAATAAATAAAACAAGAGAAAAAGCCCTCTCCAAAACAAATCGACGAAAACCAAAAAACATGGAAGAAGCAAAGGAAGAACGAGCAGAAAAAAAGGGGGGAAACGCAAAGGAAGAAAGAACCAAACAAAAGAAGACAAAACGAAAGAAAGAAGCAAAACAGAAAAAGAAAAGTAGAAAAAAAAAAGAAAACAGCAAACGACAACAGCAAACACCAAAAGACAGACCACATAGAAAGAAAGAAGAATAACAAATCAAAGAAAGACATCAGCAAACAAGGAAAAAAAAAGACAGACAACAAGAAGAGACAAACAACAAACAAAACAAACAAACAAACAAAAGAAAGAAACGAACGAACAATTAAGAGAAGAAACTGTTGAAAAATCAAAGAAAACAACAACAACCAAGGCAGAAAGAAAAAAGGAAGAAAAGTAAGAAGTGCAAAAAGAAAGAAAGAAAGAAAGAAAGAACGAAGGAAGGCAGGAAGAAAGGAAAAGAGGAAGAAAGGAAAGAAGAAAAGACAGACAGAGGAAAGCAGAGAGAAAAACAACACACAGAAGAAAGAAAGAAAGAAGCAAACACAAAAAGAAATAAAAAAGAAGCACAAACAAGAAGAAAGAAACAAATTGATGCAAACAAAAAGAAACAAACAAAAACCAAGGAAACACGCGACTGAGGAAAAATCGTTGAAATGCACAAAAACACGGACGCAAACAACAACAAAAGTAAAGAAAGCATGAGATAAAGAACAACTAACAAATATAAGAAAAATACCAACAAACAATGAAAAAAGAAACAAAAGAAGACGGAAACAAAGGAAGAAACAAACTTGGAAGCAAACAAACAAAACCCCCACAACGTAAAACTGAAAAATGGAAGAAAGAAAAAGAGTGAGTGTAATAATGGCACAGAAACAAGCAGAAAACAAGGAAACAAAAACTCACAGAAACAAGCAAACTAAGAGAGAAAAACTAACAAAAGAACACGACAAAGAAATACAGAGCATGGAAGAAAGAAAGAAAGAACAAAACCAACAAACAAAAAACGGACAGAAACGGACAAACAAAGAAACACAAAAAGAGGGAACGGAAATATAAACAACAATGGAAAAACTAAACAAACGTAAAAAAATCAAAGAAACAACCCAAGAAAGAAAGGTATCATGGAAAAAAAAAGCGACATGGAAAAAATATGAAAAAAAAAAAGAAATAGTGAAACAACGGAAAAACAAAAGACAGAAACAAAACAAAAGAAAAAAGCAAAGGAAAGAGGAAACCAAGGAAAAATAATAGAGAGGAAAAGAGCAAACAAAGAAAATCAAAGAAAGGAGCAAGGAAACAAAGGAAAAAACACGAAAAAAAAGAAAACGGAGCGAAAAAAAGCGGAAAAAAATCCCTCAACAGAAGTTTTAAAAAAAGCAAAGAGGAAGGACGGACAAACAACAGGAAAAACTTAAGAGAGGAAGAAACATATAAAAGAAGAAAGAAGCAAAAACAAGAAGAAACAAAGAAAGGAAACAAAGAAAGGAAACAATGAAAGCAACAAAGAAACAAGAAGCAAAGGAGAACAAGAAGCAAAGGAGCAAATGAACAATGATACACTCACAAAGACATAAACAGAAAAAAAGACAAAACACAACTAGAAAAACACGAAGAAAGCTAACACGAAAATAAAACAGAACAGGAAAACATGAAATAAAAGCATGATGAAAAAACATACAGGAACAAACCACAAAACAATCAAACGCAAGGAACAGAGAAGAAACATGTGAGAAATGAAACAAAACGCCCAAGAACAGAAATAACAAGGAAGTAAACGGAATGAAAATGAATGAAGGACTGGGACAAGACAAGAACAGAAGAAAACAGGATAAAAGAAATGGCAAGAAGGGCAAATGAATAAAGAAATTGCACAACAAAAACAGAAAAAATCCCTCTTCTTCAATTAAAAGAACACAAACAAAAATACACAAACACAAAACAAAACAATCTCAAATCTCACTAAGAAACAAACAAGACAAAATAAGAAATCTGCAAAGATGGAAACAGAGCAAGAAAGAATGAAACCAACAAGCAAAAGCCAAAGATAGAAACAAAAACAAAACAAAACAAACAACAAAAAAAGAAACAAAGGAAGAAATTGACCACACGAAAAGCAAAAACGGCAAAACAAAACAAAAAATCATCAATCAAAGGACAAAGAGACAACAAAGTTAAAGAAAACGAAAACAAACAAAAAACACCACCAAATATAAGAACAGAGAAAACATTAACAACAACAACAACAATAAAGAAAAAGCAAGAACAGTCAAAGAAAAAAAAAAAAAAAAAATCGAAAGAAAAACGGAGGAAGGACGAATAAATAAAATAAACAAAAAGGAAGGTAGAAACAAATAAGAAAAAACAGAAGAAAGCAAAGAAGGGAAGAAACACACACACAAAAAAAGAGACAACAAAGAAAAGAAGAAGAAAAAGAAAGGAAACAAGAGACAGAAACAGAAAAGAAATACACAAAGAAAAAGAAACAAAGATACAACCAAAGAAATCACTACCACCGACAACAACAACAAAGCCCACACACAGAGAAACAAAAAAGGCAAAAAGAAAACCAACATGGAAACAGGAAAAAAGTCAGGACCCCCCCCCCCCCCCCCCCCCCCCCCCCCCCCCCCCAGAAAACAGCAAAGGGAAAAAAACCGATGAAACGGACAAAACAGGGGAAAAAAACAAAACAAAAGCAACGAACAGATAACCTAACGAAAAAAATACCCCAGAAACAGTCACACGAAGAAAGAAAGAAAACATTTAAAGGGAAAGAGAAGTAAAAAAAAAAAAAAAAAAAAAAAAGAAAAGAAAAAGAGAAAACAAACTAAGAAGTGAACAAGAAACACCCGAAGTTGCTGAATGAGACCCAGAGCAGCAATGCTTCACCACTCTCCAGGCAGTCATCTCCCACCTCCTGACACCGCATGGCAGTTACCTTTCGTGTGTTGCATCACCTATTCGGACCCAGTCATCAGTTGCCTTGTTTACAAACCAAACGGCAAAGTGGGGGACATGACAAACCCGGGACAGCTAAACAACGGGAACTAACGAAGTCCGGCTGAACTACCAGACCAAGAGAGAATAGAAAAGTCTTCTCGCGCCGTTACTGTGGACCTTCATCTCTCTATTAGGCAGCCTGCAGTACTGCAGGAAAAAAAACAAAGGAAGAAACAACGAAGAAATAAATAATCAAAGAAACAGAAACAAAGCAAGAAAGAAACAAATGTAGAAGAAAACAGACGAAGAAACAAAGCAAGAAACAAAGGGAAAAACAAACGAAGAAAAAACAGACATAGAAACAAAAGAAAGCAGAAACAAAGAAAAAAAAAAGAAAAATATATACGCACAAGAAATAAAAAAACGGAAGACGGATAAAAAGAAACAAACTAATAACCAAAGAAACAAGCAATCAGAGATAAAAGAAGAGAAAGAAAGAAAAGAGCAATGAAAAATGAATACACAGAGAGAGATAAAGAAACGGATAAAAAAAGCAAAAGAAAGAAAGAAAAAATCAATGAAAAAAAAAAAAGAAACGAAAAACAAAGGGGAAAAAAGAAACGGGAGAAAAACTAAAGAAGAAACACGGAAAAACAAATATACAAAGCAGGACAAAAATAACAAATAGACAAGCGAGGAAACAAAGACAGAGACCAGAAACAAATTATACATAGAACAAAGAAGAAGAAACAGTAACGCACAAAGAAAAGAGAAGAAAAATAGACAAGAATGGAGAAAGAAGCAAGAAAAACAAAGAAGCAACGAGAAACAAACAGTCTAGTAAAGAGAGGTGAAAAGTAGAAAGAAAGGAATGCAACAAAGAAAGGAACAAGCAAACAGAGGAAGAACAAGTAAGAAATAAAAGGGAAAATAGGAACAAATAGACAAGGAAGCAATGAAAGAGAATCAAAGAAAATCAAAGGAAAAACAAGAGAAAACGAAACAAAAAAGAAAATAAATCGAGGATTAAAGCACCAACATACAAAGACCCAAGAAACTATTAAAGAAACAAAGAAACTATCGACTAAGAATTGAAGAAACAAATATACAGAAAAAGAAAGAGCAAACAAACGAAGAAACCTGAAAGATAGGAAGAAATTAAAAAACAAAAACGTTTAAAACACCAATAAAAGGAATAAATTATGAAATAAACCAAATATAACACAAACAATCGAAGAAAAGAACAAGCAAAGAAAGAAATAACCAAGGAAGCATGGAACAAACAAAAAAACAAACAAAAAAGGAAAGAAACAAAGACTGACAAAAGAAGAAACAAAGAAAGGAAGAGAAGTAACAAGACAAAAACAAAGAAAGAACAAAGGAATAAAGATAAACACAGGAAAGACAGAAACAAAAGAGGAAAGAAATAAACCAAAGAAGCAAGAAATAAAACAACGGAAGAAACAGAGAATGGAAGAAACCGAGAAAAAAAAACGACAAACGAATAGAGAAGCTAAATGGAAAGAAGTGAATCGAAGAAGAACAATCAGAAACAAAATAGGAGAAGGGGACTCGAACAAATGGGAATAAGCGTTGAAATTTCTGGAAGAAGAGAGAGCAATATTGGGAACAAAAGAGAACAATGACGTGGGGACTCTGGAACAAAAAGGGACAATAATGCGGGGACTTTTGGACAAAAGAGAACAATGACGGGAGGACTGGAACAAAAGAGAACAATGACGGGAGGACTCTGAAAAAAGAAGAGAACAATGATAGGAGGACTCTTGGACAAAAAGAGACAATGATGCGGGGACTCAAAGCGAACACAATCACAGAGGGACTCAGGAACAAAAGAGAACAATGACGGGAGGACTCTGGAAAAAAAGAGAACAATGATGGGAGGACTCTTGGACAAAAAGAGAGAATGATGCGAGGACTCAAATGAACACAATCATAGAGGGACTCTGGAACAATAGAGGGTTCTGGAACAAAAAGAACAGCGATGGGAGGACTCTGGAATAAAAGAGAACAATGATGGAGAGGACTGTTGGACAAAAGGAGACAATGATGCAGGGACTCTGGAACAAAATGAGACAACCATAGAGGGACTCTGGAACAAAAGGGGACAGTGATAGACTCTGGAACAAAAGGAAACAACCATAGAGGGACTCTGGAACAAAAGAGGACAATGATAGAGAGACTCTGGAACAAAAGAGGGCAGTGATAGACTCTGGAACAAAAGGGGACAACCATAGAGGGACTCTGGAACAAAAGGGGACACCTAGAGGATTGGAACAGAAGAGGACAATGAAAGAGAGACTCTGGAACAAAAGGGGACAACCATAGAGGGACTCTGGATTAAAAGAGGACTGTGAGTGGAAAGTTGTAGATGATCTGCATGGAAGTGACCATCTTCCAGTTGTCTTAACGAATCCAAGTGTTGGACATGAGCCTCTACCGGAGCGCTTGGTTTTTCGCAGGGCTGACCGGGATTTGTTCGCCAGGGCTGTCCAGAGCAATTTGGAGGAAGACAGGATCCTTCAAAGTGATGACCCGGTAGATACTCTAACACAAGTCATCCTGAACTGTGCCAGACAAGCAATTCCCACATCGTCAAAGAAAGTGCACGTGCCTAAAACACCGTGGTTTACTTCAGAATGTAAACAGATTAAACAAGAAAGCTCAACGTCGTGTCTTCCAAAGTCCATCAGCGGACAGTGTTCGGGCTCATCAAAAACTGCGAGCAAAGTCGAGGTACGTCTTTAAAAGAAATAAACAACAGTCATGGAGAGACTTTTGCTCGAAACTGACGTCCCAAACCTTAAATCTGTACAGCAAGGCTCGGACTGTTCCCTGTTTGTTGACGATTTTGCAGTTTACTCAAAAGGAAGTTTCTATGCAGGCGTTCAACGGCAGCTGCAGCTGTGTGTAGATAGGATCCAACAGTGGGCAGAGAGAAACGGCTTTACGTTTCCGCAACCAAAACACAGTGTATCCACTTTCATAACCTGAGACAATTCTTTGCCGCTCCAGAAATTCGTCTGGGAAAGTCCGTCATTCCAGCTGTAAAAGAAGCTAAATTTCTGGGCTTGATTTTGATGAAAAGTTGAACTTTCTCAGTCATATCCAACATCTGAAAACCTCGTGCCAGAGAGCTCTGAAGATTCTTCGAGTTGTAGCTCATACAGACTAGGGTGCCGACAAGAAAACGCTACTACACCTGTACAGAGCTTTAATTCGCTCTAAACTGGACTATGGATGCGTAGTATATGGGTCTGCGAGACCGTCGTACCTAAAGGCACTGGATCCCATTCAACATCAAGGGCTGGACCTGTCTTGGTGCATTCAGAACAACTCCTGTGTAAAGTTTGTATGCAGAGGCAAGGGAGCCGTAGTCTGAAACTAAGCTTAAATTTCTGTTTGAAGCTGTTCTCTGAACCGGAAAATCCAGCTTACGACTGTCTTCAACCTCAGATTTCAAAGTGAATTTGAAAAGCATCAGACAGTAACTCCTCCTTTAGGACTCCGTATCCGTCCCCATATGGAAAAGGCAGATATAAATTTAGCAGTTGTTAACGACTTCTCGAAGTTTCCAGATAGCCCACCATGGACCTTGAAAACACCGAAGGTTCTGATCTTGCTTCCCCTTCCGTACACACAATATCCCGTGCACTGGCGTACAAATCGTCGTATGCGGAACTGTATGAGAAATTTCCGTCATCCCACAGAATCTTCACTGATGGATCCAAGCCTGATGAAGGTGTTGCTGCCGCTGCCTTCTGGTCCGAGATTCCCAATCGAGCATTTTCAAAACATATTCCATCTGAAAGTTCGGTTTATACTGCTGAACTGACTGCTCTGGTTTTGGCACTAAAAATGGTGTCCAAATCCAAACACAAAGATTTTCTCATTTTTTCTGAGTCCCTTTCTGCTTTGCAGGCAATTGCTTGCCGAAACATTAGTCACCCTGAACTTGTGAAGTTCTTCGAACTGTATTCCACTCTTACAAATGAAGGTTACGGGATTGTTTTTGCCTGGATTCCTGGCCATGATGGTATTGGAGGCAAAGAAAAGGCTGACTACCTGGCCAAGAAATCCACAATAGAAAAGATGTCTAAGTCCTTGGTCCCTTACACAGATGTCAGATGGAAAGTACACAGTTACGTGAGAAATCTGTGGCAGTAGGATTGGAATGAACAGACAGATAAGAAACTTTTCCAAATCCGCCCTAGCCTGAAAGAAATTCTCCCACCTGCTGCAGGAAACCGTAAGAAAGAGACAGTGTTATGTAGGTTACACACAGGTCACACATCCTACACTCACTCGTACCTTTTGGAAAATGAAGAAGCACCATGGTGTATATCGTGTGGATGAGCCGTTGAGCATTGCTGGGACTTGTAGATATGAGACAAAAGCACAACACGGCGGATCCCTTAAAGAACCTCTTTCGAGACGTCCCTCCTGATGCAATTTTCCAGTTTTTACAAGAGATCAATGGATTTCACCTCATGTTATTTTGCGTCTGTTTTTCTTTAATCGCATTTTAGATTTGCGAGGTTAACGGTGAGCATGGTTTTAAACTGTTGTCTTTTATCTTAACGGGTTGTTCTTTTTTTGAAGTGGTGTTAGCGCTGATATGGCTCTAGTAGTCGGCTGGGCTGTAAGCAATATGAACTGAACTAAACTTCTTCCTGTTATTTTCTGCCTTGCTGGTCCATTCACCTGTATGTGTTCGATAAAGCCTTACGTACTTTTTCTTAGGACTGATAATTGGGTACATGTATTACACGCAGTTTTGGCTCTAGGGAGGTGATATATGCGGAAGCAATTTAGGTAATTTAGGCCCGTTGTTACATATGTTTCGGTGTCCTTAGGTATGCTTAAATTTGTTTTCAGGTGTGTTTTTTTTAAAATCCCCTGTGCGATAAATTGGACGGAGTGGTCAATGTCAGGGGCATGTCCTTAGAATATGTGCGCGAATGCATTGATATGTGTACTTACCTTAATTTTCTTTTTTTTCTCCTGTTGAAGTGTTGTATGTTTGAAACGGTTATAGCCCTGATATGGCTCTACACAGTCGGCTGGGCTTTAAACAACAACAATAACAGTAAACAATAAAGCTCTCCAAACAGAAGCATATTTGGGAGGCAATTGTCCACACGTCTTTAGTACATGACGTTTCGACACTTGGTCTTGCCACGTGATATTGTAGATCTTGCACAAACGTCTTTTGTGGAATCGTTTCAGTTGTTGTCCTTAGGTAGACCAGGTCTTAAATGATAAACAACATTCGTTACGGAGATGACACCGTGCTAATTGCAGAAAATAAAAGGGACCTACAAAACCTTGTGAACATAACAGAAATAGAAAGCAAATATAAAAGGTTGGAGCTAAATAGCAAGAAGACTGAAATCATGGTAATCAGTAAAAAAAAAAACAACAACATGAAATCCCATGATGCAAAATAACAGCAAATGGCACAACTTTGAGAAAGATTGATAATTTTAAATATCTAGGAACGGTCATCTCACCAGACGGCAGATGCACATCAGAACAGCCAGCAGAAACGGCCAAGCCAAAACAGCATTCAAGATGAAAAGCGTTCTTACCAACAAATGCCTATCAGTTAACGTCAGGAAGAGTGTTCTTGAATGTTACATAGAACCGATAATATTATACGGTTGTGAGGCGTGGACAGTCAACACGCAAAGCCAGAGCAAGATTGAGGCAGCCGAAATGTGGTTTATAAGAAGAATGTTGAATGTTCCATGGACAGCAAAGAAAACAAAGGAGACAGCCTTGATGGAGGCAGACACAAGTAGATCATTGATAAAGAAGATTAGGAAAAGACAAGCAATATTTATAGACATTTTATGAGGAAAGGGAAATTAGAGCACCTGGTCACAACAGGAAAGCTGGATGGAAAGAGAACACCAGGTAGATCCAGGGAGAAAATATTGGACAGACATGCAGGGTGGCTGAGGACAGAGAGGGTGGAAGATGTACTTGCAGCGACAAGGGATAGATGCATATAGATGGCCAATGATCACCGACACCACGTGGCAGGGCACATGATGATGATGATGAAACCAGGTCTTGCAACAATACAGCAGGGCGCTCAGTTCTGTTGCTGTATACACAGCATCCTTTGCCGCCAGCTTGGCATGGTTTTCCATACCCTCTTGGTCAACTTTCTTAAGGAAGAGCTAAGGCTTGGAGATGCACAGCGCCACCTCAGCTTCAAGAGATCTATTACTACTTAATGTGCTGCACATATATCAAAATTGTCTACAGTCTTGGTGATACTGCAACCACAATAATAGTCATGCAACATTATCTTCACTTCAGCTTGTTTCGGTCCGTTCTTGGACATAACCCTTCTTCGTCGCATGCCACTGTTGCCGGTTAACTGCTGTTCTGGTCCATTGTCGAACTTTTCTAGATTGTCTCGCCATCTGGTTCTCTGGCGACTTCTGTTCCTTTTTTATTTGGCTTCGAGGGATCCAGTGCGTCACTTCGGTGGTCCATCCGTTGTCAGATCTCCTTATGACATAACCATCCCAGTTCCACTTTCGTTCACAAACTGTGTCTATTATGTCTTGGACCTTCGTTTTTTACTCTTACCCATGCCGCCGTTTTCCGGTCCTTCCATGATCCGTTCGTGGGCCCTTTGCATGGTTCGCAGTTTTAGGAGCTGACGTATAACAGAACACAAAAACGGAAACTGCTGGCATAGCCTGACCGTTACAATTTCTATTCCGAGTACAGACAAGCATGAGACAACAGTGGTGCACAAGGACTGACAATCATGTCGCAGTGCAAATGTCATTCCTAAAGGCTGGCCTCGTCATGAGACAACAGTGGTGCACAAGGACTGACAATCATGTCGCAGTGCAAATATCATTCCTAAAGGCTGGCCTCGTCATGAGACAACAGTGGTGCACAAGGACTGACAATCATGTCGCAGTGCAAATATCATTCCTAAAGGCTGGCCTCGTCATGAGACAACAGTGGTGCACAAGGACTGACAATCATGTCGCAGTGCACATGTCATTCGTATAGGCTGGCCTCGTTTTGAGTGTAAGACGGGATCAATGTAAAGTAAATCTCTATAATGTATGCGTGAGTGAGATGAAAGGACAGCACGCTGTGCAATTCTCCGCCCATTGACGCTCCGAACTGCCTCTGCTGTATATATATAGTCCCTGCTTGTCTGTTCTGCAGTATCACACTGAACTGCTCGACCGTTCATACAGGTAGGTCTACATGTTTGTGTTATCTTTCATTTTAATTCAATTCGTGTCGTCTATAACTAAGAGCTATATCAGGGCTAAAGGACAAAGAATAAAAATTGTCAGAATTATCATCATCACTTTAAAAATAACATCAAACCACATTTCTTCTTAACTCGGCTCAGTGATGAATCGATGGGATGTTGCACTAGAAATGGTCACAGATTCCTCAAGATCTGTCGATTATGTGCTGAAGCTTGAAGCGCCGCAGATGATTTATCTTTCCATTCCACAATGTTTTAGTCCATCACTTTTTTCCTGCCATCCCCCTTCTCTCCCTCCCTCAACAGCTCCCAGGTGGATTTATTTGGCAAGGCCATTGGATCTTGTTACATGGCCATACCGATGTAGTTTTCTTATCTGATGTCAGATTTTCATATAGTCTAGTATACTGCTTGATGGGTTGGCACACTTGTTCATTGGTGATCAGTGCCTCTGATGTTTAGTATTTGGGGATAACACCTCGTTTCCGTGGTTTGAATTCGTCTTTCCGAATATTCGATGACGGTACATGTCTCGCATGCACACAGGAAGATGGAATATACCAGTGCATAAGAACCTGACTTGTGTTAAACAGAGATGTTCCTCTCCTTTTTTTTCATTCCTATTTTCTTAATCAAACAAGGTTTGCACAAACAATGTTACATCATTCTTACTGTACATAGGGGTAATCATAAATCACATACACATATCAATGTCTAGGACAGTGCATAATATAGGCTTTAAGTAAACTTAGTCCTGTTCATCATACAATGTTGTTCAGCATAATATACACAGTCATCTTATATAATGTTTAATGGCAATTACATTGCAGAATTTTATTGAGCTGTCCACACACCGTTTTATATTATATATATATATATATATATATATATATATATATATATATAATTATATATATAATTATATATATATATATCTTTATATCTATAGTTGAACAAGCGCAATTATACAACAATCACCTTGTGGTCAATGTCGACTTGGTTCAACCAAAGCTGATATAAAAACCATACATTTCTTGGCAAAAAAATTGTGTATTGTGTATATATAATACATGAGTTCTATTGACAAAAAACTTTTATAACAATATTTTTCTCCTTTTGTCTCAATCAGTTTGTATCATCTGTACAAATTTATCATACTGCATACTATTGTTAGATACACATCTGTCTATCTCATAAGCTTCTTTTAGATCTCTTAAGAATAATTGAAGTGTTGGTTTTACTTTTCTTATTCTGCATTTGTAAATAGTATGTTTGCTACTAATAAAATGTGCAAAAAACGGTTCATCTGTTTTTGTTTTATTGTCATTTCCAAAGAGTACTAATAACTGATTTAGTTCCAATCTATCACTGTTTGTACATTTTCCTTTTATGTATTCAGTAAATTCTGTCCAACAATTGTGCACGTGTTGACATTCCCACAAATAATGCAAAATAGAATCTTTCATTTCTTCACGAAAGCTACACCTATTGTTTTCTATGACTTCTATATCTTTTAGAATTGAATTTTTCACCAAAACCCGAAAATTAATTTTTATTTGAAACCATTTGAACCTTACTTCTTTTATTCTTTTTGTTTTCTTGAAAATATTTGCCCAAGGAATTTCAATTTGCAGAGTTCTTTCCCATCTCCCACATGCATTAGGTAAAACTGGTTTACCAATCAGTGTTTCATAAGATATTTTTGTTCCCTTAGGAGCACGAATCATTTGGCTGAATGCTTTGTGGCATTCGGTTTCTTCGTTATCGTTGTTTTCTAATTTTATTTTGTTCTTAAGAATTTCTAATAGAGCTTACGCAGCCGAAGTATCTAAGCCTTTGAACTGGACGTTGCAAGATGTTTTGGAACTCATTAACATTCATAAATTTACCGTCCTTTTTTAGCAAATCTTTGACATGGAGAACATGTAACATTGTCTTCTGCCCACTCATCAAATAGAATTCTTTTCCATCAATCTTGAATTTGTTATTGTAAAATAGGGGTTCCATTAATATGTCTGTATTGTTGTATGAATCAATTTAAAAAAAAATTCTATATAGCTTTTGAAAACATCTTTCCAAAACATGTTTACTGGACGACCTCCAATTTCAAGTACCAAAGACCCATACTCCTCTAACATTTCAATTTGTGGGCATTCTTTAATCAGAATTTGTTTCCATTTTGCATTGTTCGTCTGGGCATAGCACTTCTTTAACTATGTCAATCTTGAATATAAGACCAATATATTGTATGTATTTCTCTCCTCTCTCATAGTTGTGTGTAGGGTAGTTGCAGAGTATAAAGGTAGGCTTGGGCGCTCCTTTTTTGAGGAGTCTTCTGAGCTTACTGTTTTTGTACTTTGTATCTGCTTCTATGCTAGCTGAATTGGTAGCGCAAACTGTGTTAGATTTGAGAAGTTCTATACAACATGGGAGATAATTCTCAAGAGTTATGTCCTTTGATTATATTTAACCAAGTTAGTTTTAGCCAATTAATAAATGCTGCTATGTGAGGGATTTTAATTCCACCATTTTGTATATCTTGAGTTGCTACTTTTCTTTTAACTTTATCCCTTTTTTGTCCCAGAAGTTCTCTCCTATGTAGGTTTCAACCCTGGACAATGCCGATGTTGTCTTTGTTCCCTTGAGAGGATTTCTCGTTTGGATCCCACATTGCTAATGATGTACCCCAGACAGATTAATTTTTTAAAACAATTCCTAGCTTCAGTACATGGATAGTTATTTCATCATTGATGGTAGTTGAGGCCGGCCATCAACTTGGAATTGGATTTCTCGGAGCTGATTTCTCTATGCCATATCATGTCGATGTTTCGTTTAGTCGTTTAGTCTTTGCATAACTTTACTGCACTACTGGTGATTAGTGCCTCTGATGTTGATGGGTTGGCACACTTGTTCATTGGTGATTAGTGCCGCTTGGGCAAACTTGAATAAGAGTTCGTGTTTACAGAGCGGCAGCTTATATGCCATACCGTGGTGATACTGCTCCTGTCAAAACTTTTGCTGACTGGCCAACTTGATCACTTTCGAAAAAGTGGCGCGAGGGTCGTTCAGTTGTCCTCAGTTATGTGGTGTGTGCCTAGTTTTCACTAAACTGAATACAGGCCTGGTATCTTTGAAGCTCTTTTGTTTTGTCGAGTTCCCAACGTCGTTGTGGCTTCAAGAATTAGTGGTGCAGTTTGTTTAGCGCCCAATGTCATTGTGACTTCGAGGATTACACGTACAGTTTGTTTGATTGCCTTTTCTCACACTGGACGGAGCAGCAGGGAAGTCCCAGTCTTTTTCTCCTAATTTTTGTATCTGGTGTTTGTTTGTTTGTGATCTTACGCTTGACAAAGGCCACTTGGCCGAAAATTTGCGCTTGTCTTGTCTGGTTGTATTAAATACGCGTTTTTATTCTTCTTAATCTTTCGTGTTTTTTTCTGGTTCCTGATTGCCCAAAGTCGTTATGGTTTTGAGGATTGCTGCACACTTTCAACTGCAACTGCGGTGCCCTATTTACAGCTCAGACGATCATAAAGCTGCCTGAAAGTTCGAAAATATTGACATGTTTGACCTGCTGCACCTCGGAGACAGACGAAGAATCTTCTTTACTCAATCCCATCATTTCTCGCCTGTCCTCCTCTTAACAACGACCGCGATGCTTATGGAATAGGTGAGGATAATGATGACGATGATGATGATATGGTGATGACTGGATGCTTGAGCCTGTCCACGGTTGCAGTAGGTAGAACAACATAATGAGAAGAATGAGCATCGCCCTTACAACACTGACCTGAAAATTGTGATCAGGCCTACAACATTGCACCTTAACAGCTTCAAGCTACTCCAGTAAAAGAATGTTCTCAGTATGGTCCGAATGCTCTCTCTCTCTCTCCCTCTGTCTCTCTCTGCTGGCCTGCCTACCTGCCTGCCTGCCTGCCTGTCTGTCTGTCTGTCTGTCTGTCTGTCTGTCTGTCTGTCTGTCTGTCTGTCTTAGTCTCTCTCCCTTCCTCCTTCGTTTTCTTGCTTTTTTTTCTATTCTTTTCTCTCTCTTTTATTATTGCAGTGAGTTCTTTGCCAAAAACACGATGAACTTAAGTCGTACATATCATTTCTTAGCAATGTATTCGCATCAAAACCTAATTCCAGAATTCAGTGTCAGATGATTACACTGCCTGTAACAGTAATAAATATCACCTGCAGTCTCAAACTATGGCACGTGAACCAGCGAAAAGGCTAAGGGACTAGACTACACAGAGTTTGTCAATTTCAGCATGCAACTGAGGGTGAGTTTTCATGGAGGCCAGATTTATCCCCTCACGCTTTTTTACGCACAGAAAACGTGGCTACCGAACTGATCAGTCGAACTGGAAATGTGTGTAAGCATTATTTGACATATACTACACGTCATTATTTAAGGGCCAGGAACGTTTTTGAGTCAATTTTTGAAAGGAGAAATAACCTATTTTCTCTTACTCTTTTCTCCAATTCGTTGCCGTAACTGAATGGATAAGAGCTCAGACAACATTGCAGTTTCCTTTTGGCACGTGTTTGGGGATTTGCCGATTTGCAATGGGCGGCCCAAGGAAGACAATTTCCGCACGAAATTGTCGAATCTTCAGCAGGGTCTCTCTGACGACGCAGGCAAGGTAGCGACAAAATTCGCTTTGCACGTGCAAGGCAAGCCCTTTTTGAACACTACTCCAGCCAAAGTTGCCCGCAGACGAGGATAAAAAGGACCCGTTCTTGGTTCGTTTTAACCATGCTTGCAAGACGACGGATGACGGATGAGCAGCGGGGGAGAGCCCTCGCTCTGCTTGATGAAGGCCTAGCGCAGCGGGAAGTTGCTAGACGACTTGAAGTGTCGCATTCCACAATCCAGAGACTGCTGGAGCGCTTCAATGAGACTGGAGCAGTCCAGGAAAGGCGTCACACGGGTCGACCCAGAGTAACGACAAGACAGCAAGACCGCTATACCTTGCCCTCTCCGTCCTGAGGGAAAGGGCATCCACTGCGGTGACCTTGAGGGGTCAGCTGAGGGACGCAACAGGTGCTAACATCAGCTGCAGCACGGTGAGAAGACGGCTACATGAGGCAAACTTGAGGTCACGGAGACCGGCCGTCCGACCCGTGCTGTCACCGGTCAACAGAGTGCGCCGCATGACCTGGGCCAGGGAGCACGTGACCTGGACAAGGCAACAGTGGGCCCGGGTCTTGTTTTCGGATGAGTCCAGGTTCACCCTGACCTTTAACGATGGCCGGGCTCGGGTGTGGCGACGTCAAGGGGAGAGGTTCGCTGACGCCACTGTCCAAGAGCATAACCGGTACGGCGGCGGGTCGGTGATGGTGTGGGGTGGCATGAGCCGTGGTACCCGGACCCCCCTGCTCCCCATTGACGGCATCCTGAACGGGGTCCGGTACCGGGACGAGGTTCTGGGGGCCGTGGCACTGCCTGCGCTTGTGGACCTTGGTCAAGGCGCCATCTTCCAGGACGACAATGCACCTGCGCATCGAGCACGCCTTGTGACCGACTTCCTGGAGCAGCATGAAGTCGTCCGTATGGCCTGGCCAGCGTGCTCACCTGACCTGAACCCAATTGAACACCTCTGGGATGTGCTCGGGAGGCGCATCAGGGACAACCACCCCCCACCGGGCACCCTGGCCAGGCTGGTCGACATCCTGCAGATCGAGTGGGCGGCCATCCCTCAGGACACACTCCGTACCCTTGTGGGGTCGATGCATCGGCGCTGTGAAGCATGCATCCAGGCTCGGGGCGGACACACGCGATATTGAAAACAGATTGGCCAAATCTGACACTTTCTGTTTTTTGAAAAGGGGGGGATGTTCCTTTAAATGCATGTGCTGTTCACTAATGGGTCATTGTGCTAATTTCTTTTTCCAAAACAGGTGTGGAAATGATGAAATAAAACATAGAATCAATTCTAAACATTGTCAATTATTTCAACTTAAAATTAGAGAGGAAGGAAGAAGTGGCCCTTAAATTATGATTAGGAGTATATGTAAAAAATGCCCGGGACGAATCTGACGAGCAAACACCGCTGACCTAGATGCGCGCCATTGGGTCTGCGCATGCGCAAGCGTCAGTGGCAGCTCCCCTCCGAGTACATAACATCTAAGTCTCATGCTCAGTTTCAACTTTAGTCTAATTTTTTTATCACATTTGTTTTTAGAGTACATCCCAAGCTCTCCTTTTCATCAATTAATTCTTTGCTCTGGAGCGATTATAATTGTTTGTTCAGCGCATGATCTGATCCGTTTAAAAGGTTGGTCTTTGTGTCTTGCAACAAATGCAAGTGTCAGTAGATATCTACATTATGCGCACACATTGTACTGGAATCGGCTCCAAGATCAGACTGATGCGTTCCCTGGTCATGTCAATATTTTTGTATGCATGCGAAACATGGACCATAACAGCAGACATTGAAAGAAGGATACAGGCAATGGAGATGAGATGCTTCCGCAAACTCCTTGATATCTCGTACAAAGATCATATAACCAATAAGGAAGTGAAAACCCGAATCGAAAACGCCATCGGGCCGTATGAAGACCTCCTGACCTCAGTGAAAAGACGCAAACTGAGGTGGTACGGGCACGTCACACGATCATCTGGACTGGCCAAGACCGTCTTGCAGGGAACAGTTCAGGGAGGGAGACGAAGAGGCAGACAGAGAAAAAGATGGGAAGACAATATCAGAGAGTGGACTGGCCTTGAATGGAATATCATTCTGCGGAAAGCTGAGGACCGTGAGGAGTGGAGGAAGTTGGTTGCAAAATCTTCAGTGGTGCCCCAACGGTCAACCAGACTACGGGACTGATGATGATGATGATGAGTACTGGAAGTCAGTAGAGTAAACCGATGAAAAATAAAATCACAACTTTCTACTCCCAAATACTACTTGGCTGAAACGTGAACACACCTTAGAATAAACCATGTGCTTGCATATCCGTGGCGCGGATCGGTCATTCTGATCTACATCGTTGTAATAACACGATGTAGATGTCATAGGCAACCCTTCTGCCTTTTCGTCAGTTTTACGTGCACATGTACCGAAACTGGAAGGGAAATAACTGTTAAGTTACACAATGTGTACTCAAACGTACCGACAGAGCGTTATCTATCTTGATTATCTTGCTTGTCTCTGTTAGTGATGACAGTTGATCGATAATCAAGCGCTTGTGTCTCCTCAAAAAAAGCGATCATTGCTGTGCATACGTGCAAATAGATCAGAGGGGTGAGTATGTTTTCCTTCATTTTGTCTTCCACTGAAATCAGTCTTTTGAACCATTTGTTTGTGATGGTTTGCCATAGGTGGTTGGCGACAGACAGAACAGGCACAGCCACAAGCGCACTGAAACATCAAATAAAGCGTCTTTCCCACAGAGCACTTCAACAGCTGTTTAATTGTGGTTTCTATTCATATAGAAATATGGGCTGTCCCCTTATCGTCTTACCAAAATGTTTGCAGTGCCGCCCACTATAACCTAGGCTACGTGAAATAAATCGCTAAAGGGAAAGGGCGTGACGATGTTTCCGTAAAGATGATACACATCTTGTTCTCCTCTTATTGTACTGTTCTATAAAGCCTTACACTCATCTTTCTGTTAGACTTGTTAAGTGGGTACATGTATTCAATGCACTTTTTGCTCTAAGGAAATGTGACATGCAGAAGCAAGTTTATGTAGTTTAGGTCAGTTTTTATGTATGTTATAGTTTCCCTAGTTATGTTTACATTTCTATTCAGGTTTGTTCTTTTAAACCCGCTGGTGACAAATTAGGCGAAATGGTTAACGCCAGGGGCATACCCTTAGTCTTTGCGCGCGAATGCATTGATATGTGTACTTAACTTATTTTTCCAGGTGCTTTTTTTTTAGGTGTCAAAGAGATGTTGTGTTTGTTTTGAGATTATTATAACCTTGATATGGCTCTGCGCCGCCGGCTGGCTTTAAACAGTAATAATAACAAAGTTGCCTTTACAAAGCAATCAAATAGACAGCACACATGATGATCAAATTAAGAACAAAAATAACAACAGACTCAATGGAAAGTTTACTACTTCTTTTAATAGTAGTAATGATAATGACAATAGTGAAGATTCATATGCGTATTATCCCAAAATGCAAGATAACAGTGAAGATCTATATGGGTATCATCCCAAGATGCAAGACAGTAGTGAAGATTTATGTGCTTATCATCTCGAGATGCAAGATCCTGAGCGCTTTGGGCTGTACAGAAACTGTTATGTGTAAAAACATAAGTAAAAATATTTCAGTCATGTAAGAACAAGAAAGGAAAACAGCAGTATTATACGCGTTTGGTACAAGAACGCGCTTCTGGATGAATGCATGCACCGATGCACAGAAACAGACGTGTGCATGTATACATAAGCAAGCACACACATACACACGCTCGCGCGCGCATGCACGCACGCACGTACGTACGCACACAAGCACACACACACACACACACACACACACACACACACACACACACACACACACACACACACACACACACACAGAAACACAAAAACTCAAGTTGTCGCCATGCTGGCGAAAGCACATACAATGACACAAGGATTGCAGACAGATGGATGAAACATACACAAATAACATTTTCTCACACGACCAGTCATACGAGTATAATACGAATAATAGGGCGAAGAGGAGAGAGATGAAAAAACAGAGACAAATACTACTAGTAATAGTACTTGGAGAGATAAGTTTTTTTAGAGCTCTGTTAAAAGAGGACAAAGAAAACGATTGACGAATATCTGAGTGAAACGAGTTCCATTGATGCGGTGGATAAAAAAGTGAATGTTGACATAAACTCACTAAGAACGCAGAGAACTTTTGAGATGTTTATAGTCCTGATATAGGTCTAAGCAGTCGGCTGGGCTTTAAACAACAATAATAATAACAGTATCGCAAGCTTACAACAGAACACCTCGGCTAAAGAAACGTTGCAGCACATACGTATGTAAATCGAGACCAGGCTGACACACATGCACCTCATTGAATGAGGTCGACCAAGAAGGCCAAATAAATTTATGAGAGAAAGATCAGTCTCTGCGGCTGGAAAAGCCTGCTTTCCGGCTGATTATATTTTCTCTTACCTTGAGAATGCTGTTTGACAAGAATTTTGCCTCTGCGCTCAACCTCACAAACAGCCTTCTGCATTCATCTTACAAACATCCCTTGATGCCCGTTTTGGATTACCACAGACATTGACAGGTGTTACTATCTATGAACCCTTCATGAAGAAATTACCGCTTTTATCAGTCTTTCAATTTCTGCGTTTCTATGCGCACTTACCGGGAACTTGGTAGCGTTTCTTTCTTGAGGGTCCTCAAGCCTGGGGTTCTTTTTCAGTCCTACTTTTTTTTTTTTTAACGAGTGTGTCTTGCATAAGTGAGGAAAATATTTTGACATGACCTTTTATGCCCTCAGCTTCTTTCTCTCTCTCTCTCTCTCTCTCTCTCTCTCTCTCTCTCTCTCTCTCTCTCTTTCTCTGTCTCTGTCTGTCTGTCTCTTTCTGTCTCTCTCTCTTTCTGTCTCTCTCTCTTTCTGTCTCTCTTTCTGTCTGTGTGTGCCTCTCTCTCTCTGTCTCTCTCTCTTGCTTTTTGTCTCTGCCTGTCTCTGTCTGTCTCTCTTTGTCTCTGTCTCTCTCTCTCTCTCTCTCCTCTCTCTCACACACACACACACACACACACACACACACACACACACACACACACACACACACACACACACACACACACACAGCTGTAGACTTCAGTGTGTTTACTTTTCATGTTTTCGTTGAGAGTCTATAAGAAGCTTGTTCGGGTGGGTTATGTGTCGGTCAGGATCATGTATCAGTTTACAGTTTAGTCGTGTCTTTTATGTACAGAGCAGACATTGCCCATTGAGTCTGTGGCTTAGGCAGTTAACCTGGAGAATTCGTACCCTTGTGGACGGACGAATGAGACAGATAGGCAGACAAATCAGACGGACAAGTTGACGCAAACGCCCCCCAACCCCCAGCCCCCGTGGGGATGCCGGGGTTCTTTCAGTATAAATAGTATCCCCACCTTCTGGAAATTCTGTGCTAGAAATTTCCTTCATTTCTGTCACTGTCTTTGTTTCTGCCTTGTTCCTTTGCTTTCTGTCATTTTTTTTTTTTTATCATTTTCTGCCTTGATGGTCCATTCACCTGTATGTGTTGGATAAAGTGTTACGTACTTTTTCTTAGAATTGATAACTGGGTACATGTATTAAGTGCATTTTTTGCTCTAGGGAGATGTGATATGCGGAAGCAATTTTAAGGAATTTAGGCCCGTTTTTATATGTGTTTTGATATCCTTAGGTATGCTTAAATTTGTTTTCAGATGTGTTTTTTAAATCCCCTGTGCGATAATTTGGACGGAGTGGTCAACGCCGGGGGCATGTCGTTAGATTATGTGCGCGAATGCATTGATATGTGTACTTAATTTTCTTTTCTTTTTTTTTCCCTGTTGAAGTTTTGTATGTTTTGAAGCGTTTGTAGCTCTGATATTGCTCCACGCAGTCGGCTGGGCTTCAAACATCAATAAGACACAAACGCGCAAGCGCACATGCACACACACACACACACACACACACACACACACACACACACACACACACACACACACACACACACACACACACACACACACACACACACTCACACTACAGCTATGGCGCACCCCAGTTCGATCATGATCTCACCCAGATCGATTGATAGCCTACTAGTTATTCGAACTGATTATCATCCCGTGATATTTACGGTGAGTTGAGCCCACCGCTATTACTTCTGTGGGTCACCTTGATAAAACGAATATCACTTACATATGCACATATATGCACATTGACTACAATAGAACTATACATTACATCAGAGACTCCGATAAACATGTAGGCTACGGTACTTTACACACACAGATCCTAAAATTATACATCGACCCATATGTGTCATTCAGTGGATATGGGCATCACTTTGGACTGATGACGGCTTAATTCCTCTGTCTGTCTCTATATACGTCTGTCTGTCCATCTGTCACTCTCTCTTTCTCTCTCTCTCTCCCTCTCTCTCTCTCTCTCTGTCTCCCTATGTCTTTGTTTCTCTGGCTGTCTCTGTCTGTCTGTCTGTCTGTCTGTCTCTCTCTCTCTCTCTCTCTCACACACACACACACACAAATAACTATTTGTTTGAAATATCATGTATAATTGTTCTAGTTAGACTCTTTCTTCTACATACGTTGTACCGATGAAATTTCTAAATAATCTCGCTACTGAACATAGGTTCCTTTTATTCCAGTTCTAAGATGATGTGTCTGCATTAAAATACTAATTTTCTCTCTCTCCACTCTCTTTTTATCTCTCTCTCTCTCTTCGTCTCTTTGTGTATCTCTCTTTGTCTCTCTCTCTCTCTGTATCTCTGTATCTCTCTCTCCGTCCTTTTGTCTCTCTGTCTCTGTCTCTCTCTCTGTGTCTGTCTGTCTGTCTGTCTCTCTCTTTGTATCTCTCCCTCCTTTTGTCTCTCTCTCTCCCTCTCTTTATATCTTTGTCTCTCTCTCTCTCTTTGTATATCTCTCTCCCTCCTTTTGTCTCTCTCTCTCTCTCTCCATCTCTCTTCCTCTCTCTCTCCCTCCTCCCGCCCGCCCTCTCTGTCTTTAGCCACAAGTCTCCCTCTCTGTCCTTATTACCAGTCCCCAAACTCAAAACGTTCATCAATTATTGTTTTTAATGTTTTAGCCCAATTTGTTGCCGGATATGCAAGCCTGTTTCTGTGCATATATTTGTGTCAGACGTTTATGCAGCCTGTATTGTATCGTTCTTCGCCATTTTCCTCTTTTAAGTAGGTCTGTATTGGACATATAACAAGATCCAATGATCTTTAAAAAATCAGTCCTTCGGGGAATTGTTGAGAAAGAGAAATGAATGGGAAGGGGGAAAAAAGACGGACTGACAACGTTATGGAATGAACACAGAAACCATTTGCAGAAACAAAGGTTTTGGTACACAACTGACATAATAGGAGAAATCTGGTAAACAGTTATTCAGTGTGTCACCCCAGTGATGATTCAAAGATTTACGGAAGAAGAAGAAGAAGGAGAAAGATGGTTGTATAATTTGTTTTACTTCTTTTCTCTATTTTACTTAATGCGGTTGGCATTCGTGTTTGTATGTTTACATTATATACTCCTAATCATAATTTAAGGGCCACTTCTTCCTTCCTCTCTAATTTTAAGTTGAAATAATTGACAATGTTTAGAATTGATTCTATGTTTTATTTCATCATTTCCACACCTGTTTTGGAAAAAGAAATTAGCACAATGACCCATTAGTGAACAGCACATGCATTTAAAGGAACATCCCCCCCTTTTCAAAAAACAGAAAGTGTCAGATTTGGCCAATCTGTTTTCAATATCGCGTGTGTCCGCCCCGAGCCTGGATGCATACTTCACAGCGCCGATGCATCGACCCCACAAGGGTACGGAGTGTGTCCTGAGGGATGGCCGCCCACTCGATCTGCAGGATGTCGACCAGCCTGGCCAGGGTGCCCGGTGGGGGGTGGTTGTCCCTGATGCGCCTCCCGAGCACATCCCAGAGGTGTTCAATTGGGTTCAGGTCAGGTGAGCACGCTGGCCAGGCCATACGGACGACTTCATGCTGCTCCAGGAAGTCGGTCACAAGGCGTGCTCGATGCGCAGGTGCATTGTCGTCCTGGAAGATGGCGCCTTGACCAAGGTCCACAAGCGCAGGCAGTGCCACGGCCGCCAGAACCTCGTCCCGGTACCGGACCCCGTTCAGGATGCCGTCAATGGGGAGCAGGGGGGTCCGGGTACCACGGCTCATGCCACCCCACACCATCACCGACCCGCCGCCGTACCGGTTATGCTCTTGGACAGTGGCGTCAGCGAACCTCTCCCCTTGACGTCGCCACACTCGAGCCCGGCCATCGTTAAAGGTCAGGGTGAACCTGGACTCATCCGAAAACAAGACCCGGGCCCACTGTTGCCTTGTCCAGGTCACGTGCTCCCTGGCCCAGGTCATGCGGCGCACTCTGTTGACCGGTGACAGCACGGGTCGGACGGCCGGTCTCCGTGACCTCAAGTTTGCCTCATGTAGCCGTCTTCTCACCGTGCTGCAGCTGATGTTAGCACCTGTTGCGTCCCTCAGCTGACCCCTCAAGGTCACCGCAGTGGATGCCCTTTCCCTCAGGACGGAGAGGGCAAGGTAGCGGTCTTGCTGTCTTGTCGTTACTCTGGGTCGACCCGTGTGACGCCTTTCCTGGACTGCTCCAGTCTCATTGAAGCGCTCCAGCAGTCTCTGGATTGTGGAATGCGACACTTCAAGTCGTCTAGCAACTTCCCGCTGCGCTAGGCCTTCATCAAGCAGAGCGAGGGCTCTCCCCCGCTGCTCATCCGTCATCCGTCGTCTTGCAAGCATGGTTAAAACGAACCAAGAACGGGTCCTTTTTATCCTCGTCTGCGGGCAACTTTGGCTGGAGTAGTGTTCAAAAAGGGCTTGCCTTGCACGTGCAAAGCGAATTTTGTCGCTACCTTGCCTGCGTCGTCAGAGAGACCCTGCTGAAGATTCGACAATTTCGTGTGGAAATTGTCTTCCTTGGGCCGCCCATTGCAAATCGGCAAATCCCCAAACACGTGCCAAAAGGAAACTGCAATGTTGTCTGAGCTCTTATCCATTCAGTTACGGCAACGAATTGGAGAAAAGAGTAAGAGAAAATAGGTTATTTCTCCTTTCAAAAATTGACTCAAAAACGTTCCTGGCCCTTCAATAATGACGTGTAGTATATGTGTAGAATAACACAAGCTAGTGACTCTAGATCGACTGGGACTGATGCTGCCATTGCTCCTATCCTTGAACAAGAACATGTTTTCAAGTTTAAAGTTTTCAAGATTCTCTCTGTCCTATCTCTCTCTAATTTGACAATGTATACTCATGCGTACATATATTTATTTCCATTTATGACAATAGCAACGCTTTCTCTTTGTTTTGTTGTTGTTGTTTAGCTTGTTTTTTTTAATTCAGTTTCATTTTTGTTATTTCCCTTGCATTGAAAGTTCTTTTTTTTGCTTATATTAAAAAATACATCACTTTACAATTTAGCACAATTTACAGATATAATCACGAAATGTATCCGTGGTAGAAAAAAAGACATTTACATCCACGTGCATACAAATTGATGCAAAGGCTTATATCATCAGAAAACAAATCTTTTTTTTTAATTTGTTTAGGAAAATGATTGCAGCTTACGACAGATCTATCAGGTCAACATGTGTGCAGACCTGTTTAGTGTATGAATCCCCTTCGTGTGCTTGCGCTCTATCACGCCTGTACGGAGTATGTGCAGCAACATACCGCCTGCACAGTGTAGGCAAAGCAACGTGCGTGCGCACGGTCAAGAAACTCAGAACGTTTAAAAATTCATAAGATCTGTATGTACAGAACATCACAAATACCATGCAGTGATAATAAACAGTATGCCATAAAACAACTCATTTCCTAAGTTAGCGCGAAGTCTATGCACTGACAAGGTATGGGCTCGAGATTTTGCCTAATTTGCATGTTCTTAAGTTACAATTTTGTTCCCAACCTGTTAATCATATGATTATGTTTCAGGTTAGCACAGGTCATCCCTATTATGGACAACGACTGTCTAACCTACACGTGACAATATTCGGGGCTCACGTGTATGTCTGGTTTTGAGTTGAAGTTCATTTGATTACTGTCACCTGAAAATATAAAACAGGTAGCAAATCTTTTTTTTTTTAATCCGGATAAGAGTGCCATTTTTTTTAACTTTGCAAACATTTGATCAATTTTCTGCTGTTGTAAAAAAAAATCACGGCCACAATGGCAGATTACAGTTCTCCTACTCAGCCTCTTCTGAAGTCGATTAACGGCGATGGAGGCCGCAGACGGTCCAGTTCAGATTATGGAGCCATGAACAGGGGTCATCGGCACAGTAGCGATGCTTTGGAAGCATACGATGGACCCATACCCCAGAACAACCGTCGCTCTGATTCTGTGGTCTCCGTCATCGGGGATCACCAGCCGGCAACGCTGTCTTGGGAGAACATCAAGGTGTTTGTGAAGGAGAAGGGCAAGACGGCCCCTGTTGTGAATGAAGGCATCGGAGTGGGGGACGCTGAACAAGGCTGCTTCTCTGCCGGCGACCGAACCCCAGACGTGTCTGTCCGTGATGGCGTCAAACAGATCCTCAAAGGAGGTGAGTAGGGCTGGATTTTTTTTTAATCATCATCATTATCGTTGTCATCGTCATCATCATCTTTTTATTTATTTTTTCTGTATTTCTTTTCTTTCTTTCTGTTTGGTTCTTACACACACGCGCGCGCACACACACACACACACACACACACACACACACACACACACACACACACACACACCACGCACGCACGTACGCACGCACGCACGCACGCACAAACAAACAAACAAACAAACAAACAAACACACACACACGCGCAAACACACACGCGCAAACACACGTTTACACACACACATACATGCAGGCACAAGCGCGCGTATGTGTATGTCAAATCGATTCTTAAGATTGCGCCAACAAACGTCCCATTTAGCTTTGTACCAGAGAACGTTCGGCCAGCCTAAAGGTTTCTCCAAGACGTGTAGGTAGGTATTTTAGTTGTTTGTGATGTGTTTATGTCTGCCACATGTGCATCAAACGAGTTTGAATTGTTTCAGTTGAGCAAGCACAAACGCACAAACCTACTCACAGGATCATGTGCACATGATCATGGAAAATTCCCAGATAACACAAAACAGATAAGAAACACTAATAGAAATGTCTTATATATGTACGCATCTTGCAGAAAAACACACACATAAAATGCGAAGATTATCGTATTGCAACTGTAGCAACTAAAACGATTAGAAAAGAAAATATAAAAAAACATTATCATAATAATCATGTTCCCTGCCGCATGGCGTTGGCAGTTATGGCAAAGAGAATACTGCCGACACACGAATCCTTCCTCTGTCGCTGCAAGTACATCTTCCACCTTCTCTGTCCTCAGCCACCCTGCAAGTTCGTCCAATGTTTTCTCCCTGGGTCTACCTGGTGTTCTCTTTCCCTCCAGGTTTCCTGTTGTGACTAGGTGCTCCAATTCCCCTTTCCTCATAATATGACTACAAATGTTGCTTGTCCTTTCCTAATCTTCTTTACATGTCTTAATGATTTTTTTGTGTCAGCCTCCTTCAAGACTGTCTTGTTTGTTTTTTTTTGCTGTACAGAAAAGAAAAAAGAAAGAAAGGACTAGTGAAGGATATGTCAGGCACAACAACAACAAAATAAAGAAACAGAAAATCCAGGTGCTGCATGTTCCTGCGTGTAACTGAGGTCCATTAGAAAATGTCAGGCAAGCTCCAACGGTTTTCCATGGCGATAAGTAAACGCAGAATTTTTTTTTCATTATGATGTTAGGCAAACCCAGAATTTTCTCCGTAGTGTTAGCACATCCACAGGTTTTCCTGTAATGTTAGGCAGACACAAAGTTTTTCGTTTACGTTAAGTAAACGTAAACATTTTTCCATGATATCAAGCAAATTGAGACAATTTTCAGTGACTTGGATAAAACCTAAAACCTTTCTTGACATCAAATACACTGTATGCTTTGCCTCTGCAATGTTAGGTTAACCCATTACTAAACCCTGTGTTTTCCAGTGACGTTAGTATACCCAGTTTTATCCAGTGACGTTAGTACACCCAGTGTTTTCCAATGACGTTAGTACATCCAGTGTTTTCCAATGACGTTAGTACACCCAGGTTTTTTTCCAGTGACGTTAATACACTCAGTGCTTTCCCATGTCAGGCAGACCGGTGTTTTCCCGAGACATTAGTAAACCAATGTTTTCCCATAAACTCAGCTAACACAGTGTTTTTCCATGACGTTAGTTAATCCAGTGTTTTTATGACGTTGATAAACCCAGTTTTTTTTTCTGTGGCGTTAGGCAAACCCAATATTTTTCCACGACGTAGATAAATCCACTGTTTTACCTTGAGCTTAGGCAAATCCGGACGATTTCAGATAATGTTACGCAAACACAGTGTTTTTCTATGATGTTAGGCAAATCCAGATTTTTGTTTGTTTGTTTGTTTGTTGTTGTTGTTGTTTTTGCATTAGATAAACCCAGTGTTTATCCAGAGATGATCATATTACAGCATAACAAGCATAAGCAAGGCTTCACTGTCACAAATAATTGGAACACCCCAATAACATGTACATGCCTTCAACCATCCTGCAATACATCATCAGCCAAGCAAATTACTGTTAATAGTATGAACATTCATACGATTTTGATGGCGGCAGTGCACTCACGAATCTCGTGCGCACTTCCATCCATACCGGCAACAGAATATGCATACTTGGCAGGAACGGTACACAAATATCAGTACACCATAATTCTTTAAACAAATAAGGTTTTCGCGCACATACGCAAGTCTTGTCCACTCTTGGGTTTCCTCATTTAAATAATATCGCCTAACCACTTACCACTTTTTTTTTATTGTATACTTATATACATTCATCATCATCTTCATGTGCCCTGTCGCACGGCGTTGGCGATCATGGCCCTCCGTATGAATCTATCCCTTGTCGCCGCAAGTACATCTCCCACCTTCTCTGTCCTCAGCCACCCTGCAAGTCCGTCTAATATTTTCTCCCTGGGTCTACCTGGTGTTCTCTTTCCCTCCAGCTTTCCTGTTGTGACCAGGTGCTCTATTTCCCCTTTCGCCAACACTGTGCAGGCGGTATGGTGCTGCATATTCTGTCTTTATTGGACTTACCTACTGGGTTGTTTTTTTTAAATGCTTTCCTAAGCCACTGAACACGGACATGCCTCACAGGATCTTTAACGTGCAAACTTCGCTGTTCTCAGTGTGTATACACACGAAGGGTTTGTAGGCACTAACAGATGTGCACACATAATGACTGTGGGAGATGGGAAAATCTCCAGCCTTTACCCACGAGGCAGAAAGTATCCAGGAAGGATCGAACCCAGACCTTCTAATTGAAAGTCAGACGTCTTACCCACTTAACCGTCTCGCCCGCAGCACCGTGGTTAAAGACAAAAATAACCAGAGAATAGAAATTTCTCTGTATGTCACATTGGCTGCCGGTGCATATGGACTGTCTTGATTACACAGTACTCTTGTCTCTAACATGACAACCAGTGATAAGTAGGTTAAGTTTACTGGATAACGTGATTTTTTTTAAGTCGGTGTTTTCGCACGAACTTTCATGTATGTATGTATGTGTGTATATGTGTGTGTATGTGTGTATGTATATATGTATGCACATATGCATGCATGTGTTTATGTATGTATTTATGTATGTATATATATATATATATGTATGTATATATATATGTATGTGCCTCTGTGTGTGTGTGTGTTTGTTTTGTTTTGTCTTCTTGTAATCTCCTTTCCCCCCACCCCCCACCCCCTTTTTTGAGACGGTTAGATTTGGCATATGACCAGATATGTATGTTTGTGTGTGTGTGTGTTTGCGTGCGTGTGTATGTGTGTGTGTCTGCGTGCGTGAGTGCGTGCGTGCATGACAACAATATGTGAACAAGCGTTTCTCAGCTCTTTATGGATCTTTACCAGATTCGCGTCAAAAGTTTGAACCGTAGAGAAATCCCAAAAGGGTAAGTTTGAAAGGTAAAGCCTAAGGTCAGGTCAGGGTCAGACGGACCTGGAAAGTGCCTAAAATAAGCAATTTTCGAGGAAGCTGTGTAAACTGCACTTTCCCAGGAACTTCTGACAATATGTAAATCTGTTTCCAAATTTGTGACAGTCACATTTTATTTCAAACGAAGCCTTTTGAAGGTCACCGTGACTGATATTCTGGACCATCAGTGTCTTCAAGATTATTTTGTCCGAAACAAATATCTAAGGACACAAGTTTTCTATAAGTCTGATTTTTCTTCTGCACTGTCAGTCCATGTGCAACGTGTAGCTTCAGCAGCGAAATGAATTTCATCACAGTACAACAAAAGTGTAATTTTGAGCATCTTCTAATTCTGGCTAATATACACCAAAGGGAAAAGTTAGGTATTGCGGTCCCAAATAATTGTGTGTGTGTGTGTGTGTGTGTGTGTGTGTGTGTGTGTGTGTGTGTGTGTGTGTGTGTGTGTGTGTGTGTGTGTGTGTGTGTGTGTGTGTGATATCGAAAAGCACTTTCTCAAATTTGTCATGGATTTAGTCCATGCTCATTAAAACTGTTTTTCTTGATTTTGGATCTTCGTTTTGAAGAAGAGCCCATTATTTTGTGTTTAAAAACATTGTGACTGTCTTGGGTCGTCACATTTGGAAGCAGGACGACGAATTACAGAGTTATGTTGTTTGAGGATTCATTGTACCGTTTGAGATGATTAAGATCTCGAACTTTACATGAAACGTTTACATTGTAAGTGATGTTATTTTTTTGTTTTCCCCGTTGAGACGGAACACAATCTCACTTCGACAAATTGAGACTGTTTGATTCTGTCTCGCAACAGATGGATATAGGCATATTTCTTTTATGTATATCCAAGGGTATGCAATTGTGCAATTGTTGGACGTATCCACGAACAATAAAATGTGCAGTTCTGGATTTATTTAGTTTCTCACATGCACGGAGAGTTGCATAAAAACGAAGATCTCTCTCTCTCTCTTTCTCTCTCTCTCTCTCTCTCTCTCTCTCTCTCTCTCTCTCTCTCTCTGTGTCTCTGTCTCTCTGCTCTCTGTCTCTCTGTCTCTCTGCTCTTTGTCTCTCTGTCTCTCTCTCTCTCTCTGCTCTCTGTCTCTCTCTGTCTCTTTCTCTCTCTCTCTCTCTGTCTTTAATTTGTTGTAGTACTTTTCGTATAAGGGAGATTATAGAACGTCTGAATCGCTTTCTTCTTCTTTTTATTATCAAAGCAATTTTCAGAGAAGTAAACCAATCAGTAAATTTAATAGATAAATAATGATATTAGTATGACTGCACATCATTTTGAAAGGCGACAGAAACAAAGAGAAAACAAACAGTGCCCGCGCGCGCGTGTGTGTGTGTGTTTGTGTGTGTGTATGTGTGTGTGTAAGTGTGCTTGTGTCTGTGTGTTACGTACATGCGCGTGTGTATGTACACATGCGTCTGTATATGTGTGCATCAGAGAGGCAGACAGAATGTATAGATTTGAAGTAAATAGGCTAAATGTAACGCTTATGGAGCTGTTTTAAAGACATATGGCAGTTCATCATGATACGGCACTAATGAAAGTCATTAACGTAATTGAAGTTACCATTTTAACAAGTGCGCTGATAAGCGGTATCTCAGTTTGACCTACTTACACAGATATCTACGTGTTCGTATCGGAACTAACGTTCAAGTTGTATCATGTCTCCGGCTCAGTTATACGAAAGGATTGATATTGATTTGATTTGACCTGTTTTTAAAAAGCATTGTTATCATCAGTTTTCTTTTTCGTGCAGTCAGACTGTTCATATTACATGACAGATAGGGCAGTGCAAGAAATCAGTGTGCCAGTTTCATCAACTCTGTCATGAGCAAAAAGAAATTTAAAGTAAAATTTTAGATTTCTCTCTTTTATAAACTTTTTTTTCAATATATAACATTTACAAACAAGAGATATAACAAAATATAGAAAAATAAGCATTCATAGTAATATATATAAATATTCATACATATACACACATACCCATGTACATATACATACACACATACACTCATATACACATAACAATACATACACATAATACATAACACATATACACATATACACACATATATATATGTGTACATATACACATATTACACATGTCATGGCGTACATGTATACATATGTACACACAACACACACACAATAATACATATATATATATATATACATATATATATAATATATATATATATATATATATATATATATATATATATATATATATATAATATATATATATGTATTTCCAGGTTTTTCAGTCCAGGTGTCGTTTGTTAACGTCCCATCGGTATACTCAGCCCTATCGGTATGGAAGCAGGTGTTTTCCATCCCACACATCCCGACTAACAACTCCTCCCCTCTCCAGGAGCATTTAGCACTAGCACTCGTGTCTGTTACATGTACCTTATCACTGGCACCGTTGGTCAACCAGTGTTCAGTCATGCAAAAATTAATACATTCCACTTTATACTTTATGTACATTCCTTCCATTTTAGAAACATCACAGACTTGTTCATATAGAATGAATTTTAAAATAGATATTTTCTTTAGTGTACATTAGATCGAAATAGGTATGTGTTAGGAACCACTGGAAGTCAAAGAATAAATGAGGGCAAAATCCTTTGAATGTTGCAGGTTCTCATCATACGCGAGCGCACTCACACAAACACACAACACACACACACACACACACAACACACACAGAGAGAGAGAGAGAGAGAGAGAGAGAGAGAGAGAGAGAGAGAGAGAGAGAGAGAGAGAGAGAGAGAGAGAGAGAACCATATCAATTTCGATACCGAATTATTATTTAGTAGCTCACTGTTAAAGTACAACCTGGGTAGTGCTATACTTTGAACATTGGCACAAAAAAGAAATTCAATGAATAAAAGACATAATCCATCATAATGCAATGCGATCGTTACCTCTCACAAAACAAACTAATTTTGAGTATAACACTTTAATTAATTCTATTCCAAGCTTATGGATTCAGTGCACACGTAGAAGAGAAGAGGAACGAGGTAGGCCTATACGGTCTTCTGAAGCTGGCCTGTTTAACACAAAACCAAAACTAATAAAGAAAATGTTATCTTCGAGTAAAGAGACAACTTTTCCGGCACCTTGTTTTTTTTTTTTTTTAATGAGAAATCTTTTAAAACTGACAAAGTTGTGTGGCCTATAGAAATTAGACTGAGTTTTACATTGGAACATATCACATAATGTACACCTCACAAAATTCATTTACTATATACCCCACAAATATCCTTCTAAATAAAAAAGCAACAATTACACGTATTGCCACGATCAGTTTATACCATGGAATATATTCTCTGTTACTGCCCAGGGTACATTGCTCGTGGAAATTTATTGAACAAACAATACTTATAGAAACAAATGGGAATGTGAAATTATCATCCACAGACGTACTCCTAACTAAAATTTCTGAAAAGATACGGGAAAAATTCACAGAAAATTTACAACTAAAGGTGTGTGAAAAGGACACGGCGAATATGGTTTGACATCTTATTCAGTTTTTTTTTATTGATTGACTGACCGACTGATTGATTGATTTATGGATCAGTTTACATTGATTCTGTGTTTTTCAGTGACGGGTGTTGTCAAACCAGGCATGCTGCTGGCCATTTTGGGAGCCAGGTATGTTACGTCAGTGACTGATAAAAAGCGTCGTCTCTGTTCTTTTGTATGTGCCAGTTTGGTTATTTGTCAATCCTTCCGTTTTTTGCCTTCTCTGTATTTCCTTCCTAGAGTCTGTGTATGTCTGTCTGTCAATTTGTCTCTTTCTCTTTCTGTATCTCCTTATCCTCTCTCTCTCTGTCTCTCTCTCTAGCTCTCTCTCTCTCCACACACACACACACACACAAATTCTCTCTATCTCTCTCCCTCCCTCCCTCTCTCTTTCTCTCCCCTCTCTCTGTCTCGCTGTCTGGTCACTCTCCCTCTCTCTCTCTGTCACACACACACACATACACACTACATATACGCTCACGCTCTTACACACACACACACATACATTATCTCATTTACTCTCTTTCCTTTTCTTTCTTCCTCCTTTCCTCCCTCTCCGGCATTCCCTTTCTCTCATAACTCCTTCCCTCTTTCCCTCTCTCCCCTTATTTCTCCCCCTTCTCTCTCTCTAGTTGTTTTTGTCCATTTGTGTGTATATACACATGTATGTATATACATAAATAAATATATATATGTATATATATATATACATATATATATTACATATATATACATATATATATATAATATATATATATATGTATATATATTGTCAGCTCAGAGAGTCTTTGATAGGTCCTGCTCACCCTCCCGCCTTCCTTAAAAAGTCTGATAGAACCGATAATATGGCAGAGTGGGTAGGGCGCAAATGGAATTTCCGAGTGCAGTGAATCCGCTCTTGATAAATTCTTGATAAAATTCAGTCGGATTTCTACTCCTGTCCTACCATCTTAACGGTATAGGATACATTTTTTCCTTCCTTTATCTGTCTGTTTGTAATAGTATGTTTGTCACGAAGAGAACAGAGTTGACAGACAGCAATGAGCTGGAAGGCCTAAATTAAGAAATGCTGTGTGACGGAATGCTGACGGAATTCATGCTGCTTGTGGAGTATTTTGAAAATATATGATTCTTCCTTGCTACGTAAATTTCGATCAGCTATCATCACAAAATGCAGAGGAAAGGTCATGCGATACATAATGTTTCATCGAGAAAACGCACTTGCACACGTCTTCTGTTGCCATGGCTACCATTCGTGTATGTGGTTTTGAAATTGACGAGCCACCCTATTCGCTAGATCTTGCTCCCTCGGATTACTACTTGTTCCCAAATATGACAACAACAACAACAACAACACAACAACAATAACAACAACAGCAACAACAAAACAAAACAAAAAAACAAAAAACAAACTCTGGCTGGGCAGATTTTTTTACGACAATGACGTCATCGACGCCATCAGCGCCTACCTTCAAGAGCACCCAAAGGAGTT
>CM060306.1:89862116-89894616 GCA_030674185.1 Monoplex corrugatus
GTGCGTGTGTGTGTGTGTGTGTGTGTGTGTGTGTGTGTGTGTGTGTGTGTGTGTGTGTGTGTGTGTTTCAGGAGAATTACTCCATATAACAACTTTGTGTTATCAGTATTTGGATGACTGTTCACAGGCAATGCTTCGAATGGATCAGAGCATTAACAAGGAAGCCAGACTGGAACGAGTGGAAGAAGTCCTTGTAGAGGTATATAAATTTTCATGAACATTCAGGATGTTCATTTTTTATCTGCTGAAAATGTTATATTATATATAATAAGTATTAGTAGATGGTAATATCTCTGTTGGTAAGATGTTGTGCAATGTGCCACAAACAATGCACATTTATGTGGACAACTGGCACACACATACAACACAACGTATCCACAGCACACTCGTTAAAGTTTTAACCAAACTTTCATTCCTATCATTAGCAAATCCACCAGTTTTGCTCAGGTGGATGCTATGAAAAAGACAGACGTGTTTACACTTGAAAGTAACGCTGGAGCTGCACTACTGTGCAAAGTTTTAAAAAAAAACTTGCACGGCTTTCACACTCCTTATCATCCAGACGAAGAATCATATGACAGAGCCAAAACAGATGCTTTAAAGCATAAGCATGTGTTAGCTGTGGACATATTGCTTTGATTTATTTTAATGCCCGAAACACGTGGGCCACATCATTTTACCTGTCGGTAAATGTAATACCATAAAAGTCTGATCTGCAAATTGAAACGACTTTATGTCACTGACAGTGCCATGTTTCGGTTATGGTTGTGCATTGTCTTGATGAAAGTCGTTAACAAAGATACAACATGTTGACAGCCTGAACACATTCTGTTCTAAAGAGACTGAACTGTGAATCTTGTTGGTGTTTTTTTCATGTACAGAAATGTCATTATACCCAGATGTGTCAGCTCTGTAATATTTAATATAACAGGGACTACAGCTGGATGATATTGATAAGTATGTTGTACTTAAAAATCTGCATCTCTCACGTTTATTTCAGATGGGGCTGAGTAAATGTGCTGACACGCTGGTTGGTACCCCGGGCCGAAAGAAAGGCATTTCTGGTGGTGAATCCAAACGACTTTCTTTTGCTTGTGAAGTGAGTATCACATTTTGTTGTGCAGATTTTGCTATGTCATGGAAAATGTTTGCGAAAATAACTCATGAAAAGGGGGATGTATGGGGACTATCTTAGTATGATAAATCCTTCTGGTTCAGCTTCTGTTTCTTTTTTGTCTCCTCTGTGGACTGTCTTAGTATGATAAATCCTTCTGGCTAGCTTCTTTTTCTTTTGTCTCCTCCTTCTTCCTTTGTATTCTCTTCTCCTTCTCCTCCTTCACCACCATCTGCTTTTCTACCATCTTCATCCTCCTCTTTATTGTACTTCTTCTTACTGTAATTTCTTCATCTTTTTCCTCTTCTTCCTTTTTGATTTTTTCATTTCCTATGTTTCTTCTTTTCCTTCTTTTTTTTGTCAGCCTTCTGTTCACTTTATTTGTTGTCTTTTTCGTTCACTTCTTTTTTCCTCCTACTTCTCTTTTGTATGCATTTGTGTGTGTCTTCTTCTTCTTCTTCTTCTCGCCTTTTTCTTCTCCTCTTTGTTTTTTCTGATCTCCTCATCATCCTCTTCCTATTCGTTTCCCCCTGCCCTTTTCTCCTTCCCTTTTAACCTCCCCTTCCTTTTGTTCTTCCTCCTCATCCTTTTCTTCTTCTTTGTTTTCCTTTTTTCTTCTTCTTCTTTTATCATCATCATCGTGATCTTTCTTCAGCCTCCTATCCTGCTTAGTATTACCAATGTTATATTTTTGCAGTATTGTAAACTATTGAGGTTGTTGGTGTTCTATCTGAATGTGTTGTAGACCTTGTGCAAGTGCTGGATATTGAAACAAGTATTTGTATGCTTATTTCACATACTTCGAGAATAGAAATATATTCGTGGTCTTGTTTTCCTTCTTCGTCTTCGCCGTTTCCATGGATGGGTCGGTAATGTCACAGATGCTGATGAATCCACCGGTGCTGTTCTGTGATGAACCCACCTCTGGTCTAGACACATACATGGCTCAGAACATCGTGCAGACCTTGCAGTCCATGGCGCAGCAGAACCGAAGCATCCTGTGCACCATCCACCAGCCTTCGTCTGAGATTTTTACTATGTTTGACCAGTTAGTCTTTTGAATTCTGCTGTTCTTTCTCGTCTTTTGTGTTGTTTCTTTTTTTGTGTGTGTGGGTTGAGGGGTGGGAGATGTTGTTATTGCCGTTATATTTTTAGTTCCTCATTCAGACCTTTACCTATTTATTTTATATACATATGTTCCTTTTTTGAAGGTAAGATACATAGATACATATGTTATTTACATGTAACCAAGATTATTCCAGTGGTAGACTAGGTAGAACATAGTCTAGGTAGGGCAGGACCTGGCCAGCTCATGGGTATATGTGCAGGCTTAAGGCTTGTGCCATGATCACTATACACACGGCACCTGTGACGTTAGTGCATATGGAATTTGTTCCGAGCGCGGAGACGTCATCTTGAGAAACTGAAACTTAAACTTAAACTTTTAGTTCCTCTTTCAGAAATGAGATTGCTTTAGATTGCCATTTGTCATAGCTACTGTCTTACAATGACCACATCACTAACAATGAAGTGCGAAGAAAAATCGCCTGAACTTGAGACACTGGTGATATGACCTTCGAGATCGAGGATGACTTGTGACAACCGTCTAGGATATGTCTTGAGATAGATTCAAGTGAAAAGTACCGTTTCACTGTGACAACATCACTCTCTGTGATCTGGCAGCAGTACTGTCAGTGGCATGAAACATCGTCAGAGACTGGATGCTGTTTAGGCTGCAGTTAATGCTGTAGAAGGGACCCAACTGTTGGATAACAGAGGCTCTGTTAAGACCTTATCAGATGTGTTTTTGAGGGTGTTAAAATATATTGACCGATAATCGGCTGGGTTATAAGCAATGTGTATGAACCTGAACGCCACGACAACAAGAATTCTACATCTTGGAAAGTCTGAAGTCATCAGACGCTGAAGATCGAACCATGGAGAACAAAATGTGTCCTTATACCATGGATCGTCTTAAAAAAAAGAGGAAGTGGCTGAAAATCAACAATGAAAGGAATTATAAGAGCATCATCAATCTGACACACATTGGTACTATCTCAAAAGTAACACTGCGCAGACCCCCTGACGTGGAATGGAAAGTGTTCTGGCTTTTCCTGAAACAGAGATAAAATGTTAAGAAGTAGACAAGACCAATACGTTGTGGTGTGAGTTTGTGTCTGCGTGTGGTTGTTTTGTTTGTTTGTTGTCATTGTTGTTATTTTTCATCGGAGGTGGAGAATGGACTGGGGGAACTGTGATAATAGAGCTGATAATTAATCATGGTGGTGGGCATACGAGGCTATGTGTTGTGATGACTGGGGATGATTTTTGTTACATTATTGTTTAGGACGCTGGTGAGATAAATGTATATACTAAGTGGCTGATTATGCTTTTGTCCGTTTCAGTTTTTTTTTCAGTATTACAGATTTTGACAAACATTTTATTACAATGTAGCCTAGATTGTTCCAGTAGAACGGAAGACCTCAATACTAAATATACAATTAATAAACCACTGGACAAATACGGACTAGGACTATGGATGAAACTATTCATAGTGATGCGTGCCAACGTACCCAATATGACTGGACTTAGTGAAGAAGCTTTAAGGCTTATGTTATGATCATTTTGGATCTTCTCCATCACATAATTTTAGTGGCATCAGTGCATATGGAATTTATTTCGAATGGGTTGACGTTATCTTGAGAAACCGAAATCAAAACTGAACGCATGTTAGACGATCAGTGGTATGAAGGCCCACATTTTGTTCGCAGAGATATGATTTTAAATGCCTGAGGACTCCAAAACAGATAATTTATCGTATTGGCGACATCTGAAAGTTTGTCGGGGCATGATTGTTTTTTCCGCGTGTCATACGTTGATATGTATTTTCAAGGTGTTTTATGTTGGTGTGCATTTTTTTATTCATGTTTATGTGGTGTTTTTGTTAAGGTTATTACTGATGTCTGAAGGACGGGTTGCTTACATGGGGCCTTCTGCTCAAGCTATGGAATTTTTCAGAGGGTATGTCTTTCATTCTTTCTCTCTCTCTCTCTCTCTCTCTGTCTCTGTCTGTATGTCTGTCTGTCCGTCTGTCTGTCTGTCTCTCTCTGTTTCTCCCCCCCCCCTCTTCCCATCACAGATACAATATCTGTACACTAACTATAACTGTCAGATGCCTGTGCTTGCAAGGATATGCAAAAAGCTGGTAAGATGTAGACTAACTTGTCTGTGCTTCAAAGATATGCTAAGAAACTAGAGAATTGTAGACTAACATGTCTGTGCTTGCAAAGGATATGCTAAGAAAGCTTAGAGTAAGATTGTAGACTTAACTATGTCTGTGCTTGCAAAGGATATGCTAAGAAAGCTTAGAGTAAGATTGTAGACTTAACTATGTCTGTGCTTGCAAAGGATATGCTAAGAAAGCTTAGAGTAAGATTGTAGACTTAACTATGTCTGTGCTTGCAAAGGATATGCTAGAACTTAGAGTAAGATTGAGCTAACTATGCGTGCTTGCAAAGGATATTAAAAAGCTTAGAGTAAGATGAGACTTAACTATGTCTGTGCTTGCAAAGGAATGAAAAGCTTAGATAAGATTTAGACTAACTATGTCTGTGCTTGAAAGGATGCTAAGAAAGCTTAGAGTAAGATTGTAGACTTAATATGTCTGTGCTTCAAAGGATTCAAAAAGTAGAGTAAATTGTAGACTTAACTATGTCGTGCTTGCAAGATATGCTAAAATTAGAGTAAGATGTAACTTAACTAAAACCATGTGTCAAATAATTCAAAGACACAACTTGTTCAACACTTAATGGCCAGATTGAACCAGTGCTGCTCCATGTATAAGAAACATGGACCACAACATGATTATTATGGATAGAATCAGCAGACCTGTTTCATGTAACCTGTTTCTGTACCTCAATAGAAAATTTCGAACACCACTGCACATAGCGAAACAGAGTGATTCTCTTAATACATAGATTCTTCGTTCCACTCTCTCAGGTACTATCTAAAACTGTGCTAAATGGCCCTAATGCAGTTACCCAAGCAAGCTTTTACCATGTTACTAAACATTATAAAATCAAATGGAACAAAACGAGGGTACAGCTGGGCCAATCGCTGGCAAACATGCGGTTTTCAGGATGTCTGGATAAAATGAAGATTTTAAAAAATGATCTGGCTTTTCTCTTGTGGAAACATATGATAGTGAGCAGTGATCGCCTTTCCATAGATCGTTTGTTTGAATTATCGTACCAGCTAGAGCCATGTTTCAACAATGTAACTATAATGAAATTCAGAGACAGCTTAATCAGATTTTATCTTGGCATAAATGAATTCAGCGCAAATAAAGATATCGAACAGAAACTGGAATCCAGAATGTATGCCCTTTCTGTCCACAGAAGGCGAAATTCGTTTTCTGTTTTTATGTCGTGTGTATACCACCATCAGGCGAAAATATAACAATTTTACATATTTGCATAACACTAATCTAATAGTAGATACCGTGCTTGAATATTTTACTACAGAACCCACGTTAAAAGTTGCAATGCACAGTTTGTGTTTTGCAGTTTACAGAGCGTACACCACTAACCCAATAAAAGGATGATGTATGTGTAATGCATGATGATTATGAGGTTTGTATTGTTGTTATGCATGATTTTACTGAGAAAAAAAAGAAGAAACCAGTACTGTGTAAAAACATGTATCCTGCCCCATTCCTTCTTGTTTATGTATAGGCCGGTTGCTTTCACAGTAAAACTCTAGCAGTCTTAATGTCTTTCTCCCCCCCCCCCCCCTCTTTTTTCTCTCTTTTTTCTGTCTGTCTGTCCGTCTGTCTGTCTGTCCGTCCGTTTGTCTGTCTGTCCGTTTGTCTGTCTGTCCGTCCGTTTGTCTGTCTGTCTGTCTGTCTGTCCGTTTGTCTGTCTGTCCGTCCGTTTGTCTGTCTGTCTGCCTCTCTCTCTCTCTCCCTTGCTGTCTCTGTCTGTCTCTCTCTCTGTGTCTCTGTGTGTCTGTCTGTCTGTCTCTCTCTCTCAACTTCCAATCTACCTACCTCTCTTCTCCAACAATACTACTATTTCAAATTTATGTGATCGTTTTAGATTTTTATGCCATTATAGTTTAATTTGTACTCGTATTAATATAGATTCTGTGTGCGTATTATAATCTACTTGTATTAGGGTAGACACTTATGGTCGAGGGTTGGATGGTAAAAAGACAGTATTAATGTCTTTATGCCACCAATCTCGGAGTAAGAATGTGTTTTTGTTCTTGCTTTCATTCTCAGTCTCGCTCTTTCTTTCTTGCTGAGACGCAAAGGGCGTGATAGAAATGGACATGGTTACAACAGCGGGGGACGTGAACTGGAGGGTATAGGTTATACGTAAAATTTTTCCATAATCCTCAGGTCGTGGCTATACACATGGCACATGTGACGTTAGTGCATATGGAATTCGTTCCGAGCGCGGAGACGTCGTCTTGAGAAACTGAAACTGAAATTCAAACTCAGCTCGTGGAGGAGGGAAGTAGTAAAGGCCTCATCTTTTCTTAGTTCAGCATCACGAGGATGTTGCCCATTTCATTTAGTTGCTTTATCTTTCCTTAACTTTGAAGACAGTAGGTACCTGTTCACAGGTGGGTTGACAAGAGGCCACACGCATATATAAAAACTCTCTGGCATGATTTAGCTCAGTTGGTTTGAGCGTCGGATTCACATGCTAATAGTTGTGGGTTCGAATCCTGGGGTGAGCCATATTAAAACTGGCCGTCTCACTGTCCCATCTGAACATCATTGTTGTTCTGGTGGTGTCAGTATAGGATTAGATAAGCCCCCCTTACCCAATTTCCCTGGGATGGTTATCCCCGTCGGCCATATCACCTGAGGTGTGTGTCGACGTAAAAACAACGAGATCAATCAATTACACCTGTGCAAACTCATGCAGATAGATTGGAAAGCGAATGCTCTATCTCTTTGCCAACCAGAGGGAGGAGGAAATTTATTGTTCGTGTATTTATGTCTCTACTTATTTATGCGTTGATTTATATATTCATGGTTTACTTATTTGTTTTTGTGCTGCCCCATCTATCACACCGCTTCTGTGTCTTTCATTTTGGCTCTCAACATACCTCCAAATCAGCCAAAACTGAAGTCACCGTAAGGGCAGGACTTGAAAAGCCACTAGCTGGGACAAGTTTTAGCAATGAGAATGGGGATGTCTCCTTCTCCCCCTGTTGGGATACTGTAGGCTCTTTCAGTATGTATAGTATCCCCGGCTTCTGGAAAATATGTGGTAGAAATTTCCTCTTTTCTGTCACTCTCTTTGTTTTCTGTTTTGCTCCTTTGCTTTCTGTCATCTCTTCCTGTCATTTTCTGTCTTGCTAGTCCATTACCGGTATGTGTTCTATAAAGCCTTAGATATTTTCTTCACTTCACTTACTCTCACAATAAAGCCTGGCAATAACCAGGCTCAAGAGATGAAGACACCTGCAGTGTTGGTCAGGAAATGTTAGCAACACTCGCAATGATGGCATCCCGAGGTAGAGGAGACTCGGCTGTGTGGTTCCAGTCTTCCCAACCAGCTAGTAGCACACTCACCCAGCTCTATAGGAGCCTGCCAGGGCCGAAAAAGCCCACACCAGTTGTTTGGCCTGATTAGGATTCAAACCCACAGCCTCCCAATCAGTGACACACTGCACTAAAAAACGTAGCCACATTAACTGGCAGCTCTGTCAGTTTTGATTGTATCTTTGCCAAACTCTGTTACGATGTAATTAGTCTTTTTTTGTCCATTTCAGTAGGGTAAATAACTTGAAACTCACATGATATTTTTTTTCACTTTTTACCCACTTAAGTATCTTGTTTTTTTTCCAGATTGGGCTACTTATGTCCCAGCAACTTCAATCCTGCTGACTTTTACATTCTGACCTTGGCGATTGTACCTGGCGAGGAACAAGAATGCCGCAAGAAAGTTAATGTAAGTGTATAGCAGCACCTGTTGATCGAAATTAAAAATAAAAAAAGACTGGTTGTATTGTCTCCTTTCAATTCTCGTACGTTTGAGTGTATCTTAAAGAGACCAGTGTGTGAGCATGCATTGCACACTTGCATAGATGTATACGTTTCAGTGTGTGCATATACTAGTATGTACACACTTATGTATGTGTGTGTGTGTGTGTGTGTTTCTTGGCGAGTGTGTGTACGGAGGCATTTTATCAGTATATCCGATGTAAGAAAAATGTTAATCTGATAACAGATTCTGATTCTTGTGTGTGTTACAGGCCATTTGCGATGAATTCAGTACCACGCAGGAAGCCACTGAGATCAGGCAGACAGTAGAAGCACTAAGTCGAGAGAACATTGCAGATGCCAGCTTGGTGAGTGCCGTGAACAGTCCTTTATTGTTAATGGTTCTTTTCAGTAACATCTGCCCACATGTGTATCAGTTAGTGATCTGTGACATCACTCAATGATCTTGGCTACATGGAATAATCTTGGTTACATGTCATTTACTTGTAACCAAGATTGTTCCAGCGGTAGGCTGATAAAATACCAGTATAAAATATAGACTAGGTAAAACATAGTATAGGTAGGGCCTCAGGACCTGACCAGCTCATAGGTTTATGTGCAGGCTTAAGGCTTGTGCCATGATCACCATACACATGGCACCTGTGACGTTAGTGCATATGGAATTCGTTCCGAGCGCGGAGACGTCATCTTGAGAAACTGAAACTAAAACTGAAAGTTTTATCTGCCGTGTCGTAATTCTGCATGCCACTGGTTGACTTGTATAACTTTTCCTTTACACATTTCTAATGTCATTCTATGAAGAATCATTGTAATCCTTTAACAACTGTTCTTGGTCTCCGGCGTATAAAGATTATACCCAAATAAGTTTCACCCCCAAAGTGTACCTATAATCCTATTTACCCGCAGCATAACACATGTTTTGAATTTTTCAGAAAAATAATGGACACCCTAATCAGGTAATGTTGGGCGTTTTTACTGCATAATTGTCTATTCTTTTCTTGTTTCTGTTTTACCTATTTTCAAAGGTGTTGGGAGCTTTGATATAGTGGCTATAGTTGGCAAAAGGACCTTTCTGAATGACTTTTTTCCTCTTGATCCTGTTTGGTGTCATGCAAGTAACTGGTAGACATTTGACTTAAATGGTCACTGAGAAAACGTCTTAAAACTTTTCACTTTTATCAAAAGCAGAGGGATACACTGTTCTTGAAAGGTGTGTTTCGACAGTTGAACACACATTTTTTATATCTCATACACTTTGTCACCACAACAGTTGAAATCTTTTTGTTGCAGACGCTTCTCTGAAGCAGTCATTGATCTTCAGTATTCGTGAATAGCATTTTCTAGTGCTTTTTAAAATCATCCTATGAGTACATTCTTTCATACAACTTTGGAGGGATGAAAATTCTCTATCTGATGGAGTTTTTGTATTTATAAAATTTCACTCAAGTTTGGTTTGTATTGGCGATGGGAATCAACCAGTATATTGTTTTACGGGTACTGAAATTGCCATGTTTTGTTGCATTGATATACATGTACTCACCTTATACTGACACTGGTCCATATAGTCTTAACTGAAATACATGTAATATAATAATAATAAAGAGCATTTATATAGCGCCTAATCTGATGAAAACAAGAGCCCTAAGCGCTTACAGGTATCACGCAGACACAACCAAACACACACACACACACACACACACACACACACACACACACACACACACACACACACACACACACACACACACACGCACACACACACCAGCCGACATTCAAGGCTCAAAAGACAACAAGGGGGGATTTGGGGAAGTTAGGTGGTAGAGTCTTTATAAGTATCATGAGAGGGACTGGAAGAGATGGGTTTTCAGAGAGGACTTGAAAGAAGTGAGAGTTGCAGAGTGGCGAACAGAGACAGGGAGCTGATTCCAGATTACAGGGGCCTGATAGGAAAAGGAGCGTTGACCATAAGTTTTAGTGCGACAGAATGGTATGCGGAAGGTACGAGTATCAGCCGAGGAACGAAGTTGACGAGAGGGGGTGTACAGATGGAGGAGGTCAGAGATGTAAGGGGGTGCAAGACCGTTGAGAGACTTAAAACATAACAAAGCAATCTTGTAGCGAATTCTCTTTTCAACAGGTAACCAGTGAAGAGATTTGAGAAGAGGAGTGACATGAGAGGAACGAGATTTTCTGAAGATGAGCCTAGCAGCATTGTTTTGAACTTTTTGAAGCTTTTGAATGAGAGAGAAAGGACAGCCCGAGAGGAGGGAGTTGCAGTAGTCGAGACGAGAGAGAACAAAGGCACAGAGGAGAGTTTTGGTGGCTTCGACAGAGAGGATATTGCGAATAGAAGAAATTCTGCGTATCTCAAGATAGCATAATCTGCAAACATTCTGGACGTGTTTTTCAAAGGACAGGGTGTTATCAAGAGTGACTCCAAGATTGCGGACAGTGGAAGATAGTGGAATGTCAGATCCAAGCAGAGAGACAGACAGAGGAAGGGAAGAACACTTAGCCAATGTGGTGGTAGAGATAAGGCTAAGTTCAGTTTTAATGGGGTTGAGTTGAAGTTTGTTTACAGTCATCCAGGAGTGAACATCAGAAATGCAGCCTTGGGTTTGTCTGATTATAGAGGGCAGTTGTGGGAGGGAACCAGAAGTATAGAGTTGGTTGTCATCAGAAAAGCTATGATGGGACATAGAGTGAAGTCGCATAATTTCAGAGAGGGGTTGTGTGTACAGCACAAATAGGATGGGACCTAAAACAGAGCCTTGGGGCACACCAAACTGGACGGTAGCGGGTGCAGAGGATGAACAACAGACAGAGACTGTTTGAGTGCGATTGGAAAGGTAGGACTGGAACCAAGACAGAGCGATGTCAGAGATACCGAACACTTTATGGAGACGTGTGAGCATGATAGAATGGTCGATGGTGTCGAATGCAGCCGAGAGATCAAGGAGAGATAGAAGAGAGATTTGATTTTGATCAAGAGCAGTCAGAATATCATTTGCAATTTTTACAAGAGCAGTTTCAGGGCTGTGTCCAGTGCGATAAGCCGACTGATAAGGGTAAGAGAGGTTGTTGGCGGTGATATGATCAGAGATCTGTGCGAGAACAATTTTTTCAAGGACTTTGGATAAGAAAGGTAGGTTGGAAACAGGTCGATAGTTTTTGAGGTTATTGGGGTCAAGACTAGGTTTCTTTAAAAGAGGTCTGACCAGGGCAGATTTGAAGGAAAAGGGAAAGATACCAGATGACAGGGAATTGTTGATGACAGTTGTGAAGTGAGGGAGCAAAGTATCTAGGCAGTGTGTTAAGATAGATGCTGGAAGAGGATCAAGCTCACAGGTCTTGATGTCAGAATGGCGGATTACATTGCGGATAGTAGTTTCAGAAGCAGGCTGAAAAGAAATAAGTGGTGTGCCTTGAAACAGAGGGTCGGGAATAGGAGGTTGAGAGATGGGCTGGGAGTCAAGACTGGAACGGATGGACCTAATTTTATCAATGAAAAAATCTGAAAAATGTTGTGCTAGACGGGCAGGGGGAAAGCATGATGGGAGAGGAGATTTATCTGATTTGCCAAGGAGGGTATTAGTAACGGAATATAGCTGTTTTGATGTAGAGCATGCAATAATTTTCGCATTGTAAAAGGCAGACTTAGCAGAGTCAACTATAGCATTGACAGTTTTGTTGGCAGCCTGAAAAATCTGTTTATTGATAGTAATGCTGTTCTTCAGCCACCGTCTTTCAGCACGACGGCGTTCACGCTTGGCCTTAAGAAGATCAGGGCCAACGGCAGAAAACCAGGGCGATGGTGGTCTCTGGGATACCCTACGTCTGGTGGCGGGGGCGTGCATGTCCAGCAGATCACCAATAGTCCGATTGAGGTCGTCAGCAGAGGCTGGAGGACAGGACTGAAGAGCGGCCAGGAGATCTTCGTTGAAGACGACGGTGTTGATATCAACTAGTTTTCTGACCATGACATAGGTAGTTTGGGGTGGAGGCTTGGTCATTGAAAGTTGGCCGAGGATACAGACATGATCCGAAGGAAGAGTATAATCAATTTCAATGGATTTGATGAAGGACTGGTCAGTTCTATGAACAACCCAATCGAGGATGTTGCCTTTTTCGTGGGTTGGAGTGTCGATAGATTGGGTCAAGCCAAAGGAGTTCAAAGAGCTTATCAGTTTAGCAGTGAGGGTCTGGTTAGGTTCATTATAATGAAAATTAAAGTCTCCTGCAATGATGAAACAGCCTTTCAAGGTGTTACAGTAGGCAAGGAGGTCTGGAAACTCTTCTACAAACACATGGTTTTTAAGCTGGTTCTTTGGGCTGGGTGGTGGACGGTAGAGGAACAGCAGATGGAAAGTCTGGTGGGGTAGAGTGAGGGAGAGCTGGACAATTTCAAAAGTAGAGTGTTTGAATTTAAAGTCAGTCTTGGTAGTAATTCGGGGCAGGAGGGACTCGGCAACAACAAAAGCGATGCCGCCGCCGAGACCAGTTTTGCGAGCGAACGAGAGTGTACGGTGACCGGGAGGAGCAAGATCCCTCTCCTTGGGTTCATCCCCGACAGGCTGAAACCAGGTTTCATTGACGGCGAAAATATCGACGACGTGGTCATGGATGAAGTAGTTGATCGCGGATCTCTTCTCGTGTCTGGTACCGAGGGCCTGAGCATTGAACAGTGCAAGAGTCAATGAGTCAGTGCGTAGTTTCTTTTTGCCGGCTGTGAGAGGAATGAGGTTATCAGGGTTGGAGCACAGCGGTCTGGGGGACGGATGGGTATCATAGACAGGAACAGAAGGCAGACCACTGCTGCCATGACGCTGATGTACATCAGTGACCACTGGAATCGTACGTCTCTTGCGCATTCCACCACGACATGATCGACGACGGGGGAGATTTCGGCCGATTTTCAGCGATCTCAAGTGTTCAACCAGGTCAGGGTCAAGGATCGAGTCAGGGGGGCAACATGACAGCAAGCAGTCCCGATTGTACTGCACACGAGTGGAAGAATATGTAGACACAACAGCTGGTTGTGAAGCGGGGCGTGATGAGGCAGACGCACGCAGTGCGAGAGAGACAGAGCGGGGAGGGTGCACGTGCACTGGCGAGAAACATGGCGGGCTGAGTTGAAAATTCAAGTGGAGAAGGAGAGATAAAATACACAAAGAAAACAGTACCTTGGCTTGCAGCGAAGCATTTATAAGCCACCACATACTGAAACAGGAGCATTCACAAACACAATCACTTGCTTTTAGCCATCAACAATCGATATAACTCCGTGCACACACACAAATAATCGCAGCGAGGTAGCCGTGCCTGTGAGGCGGCTGAACCTTGACCTTGACCTATTGATGTATGCCGGGACACCAGTCAAGTCTTTGTGTTGATGTTATGTCATGTGAATCGGCTTTCGTGTATTAATGTATCCTGTGATTCCAGTGAAGTCTTTATGTTGTTATATCATGTGATCAGGTCTCCTTTGTGTTTGTGTCTTTGTCTCACTATACAGCCAGAACATACGGTGTGAGACTGTCTTTGTGTCACGTTTCAAAGCAAGTCGGCTAAGCGTGAATATGAGAACAGGATTAACCTGACATTCATCAGTAAGTTTGGAGGTTGTTTCTTAATGCAGATGAGCTTCGTGTCCTTTCGATTCCTTCTCTCTGTTGTGCTCTCGATATTTCCAGTGAAAGAATCTGTGTTGGGAAATGAAGAAGAACTATACCAGCACCATCGTACATCTTCACTCAGCTACATTTTTTATATTGATGCTTTTGCTCGATAGTGGCATGAAGATGACTTTAGTATGCGGTACATATGGAAATGGACGTTGTATGTTGTTTGAGAAAGTTACATGACATTATGTACCATATGTGCTTAACAGATGTAAGTACATTTGAATACTGAGTTATTGACATTACAATGATTTGAGAGTTCCATCACAAACCTTCCATCTCCCCCCCTCGAAAAAAAGAAAACCCAGAAAACAGATTTACCATTCTTGCTGGTGGTCTTTATATTGTCAGACTGACCTGGTGAACTGATCAGAAAGCATATGAATGTTTATCAGTTTTATCTCCTTTACCATGCAGTATAATCCTCTTCAAAATACTAAATAATCCTCGTAGCAGTACAGTATAATCCTTTGACAATACAATATAGTCCTCTTTACAATACAGGATAGTTCTCTTAACAATAAGCATTATCCTCTTTGCAATACAGTATGGATTTTCTTTAGATACTGTATAATCATCTTTATGATACAATATATTCCTCTTTACAATACAGTATAAACCTCTTTATAGCACAATTCTGTTTACCAGACAGCATAATTCTCTTTACAATTCGGTATTATCCTATTTGTGATACAATATATGCCCCTTTACAATAGTTTATTTGTCTTTACAAAAACTACAATATAATCCTCTTTTTAACACAGCATAATAATCTTTACGGTGCAGTATAATCCTCTTTAAAAGACGCTATAATCCTCTTAAATTACAACACAATTCTCTTTACAGTGTAGTATAATCTTCTTTACAACACAGTATAATTCTCGTTACAATGAGTTGTTACTCGCTTTTAAAGTATATCGAAATTTCGGCTAATTGCGCTTAAGAATTTCATCTTTACTTGGATCAACTGGATGTCTCTTTTGATTTATAGTAATCGTGACTGACAAAGGATATCTATTCAAGTATAGACAGCATCATGACATACATATGCTCACTTTTATGGTAGTGTTTAGAGAGGTTAATATGGACTGCGGCTGCTCAGCGGCTATTGCAAACTCTAGAAATTGTAATGACTGAAAGATAGTAGTTGTATGAAACATTTTCATCTTGACCTTGATAAAGGTCTCAGACTTAATCTCATTTCCTTTCGTTTCAGCTGGAAGAAGCCTTCAGCAATGAATCACGGTGAGTATCTGAAAAATATTGTTCCATATTTTGATGCGCTTTGTCTGTCTGTAGAGCTGAATCGGGATATAAAATGTGCTTATGTAAAAATATTCAGATACATTATTTTCATGAACTCTTTGTAAATTTTATTCGTGTTACAATTTTGAGACATTTGATGCGTCTGTTTTTGCAGCTATGAGTTACACGTACAACGAATTTGCTACCCGTGTGAAATACGTCCACAGACCCTCACTAAAACACATACAAAAGGAACACTTTTGTATGTGGTGTGTGTGTGTGTGTGTGTGTGTGTGTGTGTGTGTGTGTGTGTGTGTGTGTGTGTGTGTGTGTGTGTGTGTGTGTGTGTGTGTGTGTGTGTGTGTGTGTGTGATTGTTGTTGTTGCTTGTGCGTGTGTGTGTTTTTTGTTTGTGAAGGAGGAAAAGGGATGTGTATGCACCTGTGAAATATGCCAGGGTGGTATCCAAAACTGTTCCTACCTTTTATTTCTTTTTGGGTTTTTTGTTTGTTTCTTTCTTTCGTTATTATTATTTGTTTGTTTTTATGGCAGGTTTAGGGTTAGGAGCATGGGAAGGGTTATGGGCAGATTTATTTCTACAAACCGCATCTAAAGATTTTATTTGATTCATTTTGTGAATAAAGAGTATGAAATTCATTGTGGCTGCAGAGCGTCCAAACTTTATCGATTACAGACAGACTTCATTTTGAATGTTATCGGAATTCAGAATGAAGTCTGAAGTCTGTCTGTTATTGATCTTTCATCCACAGACACGCACAGTTTGTTGCACCAGAAACTGTCGGGAATATACATACTTCGTGTAAGCAGGAATAAAGATCGACCTTGAGAATATGTTGTTTTGTCTGTTTGCAGGTATGAAGCTTCTTGGGGTCAGCAATTTGTCAGTGTCTTGATAAGAAGCTGGATTTCGATCATCCGTGACGTCATTCTGGTCCGTGTTCGCTTGGCGCAGACACTGGTAAGTTAGTTTGTTAGCAGTCTATTTCCTTTGTATTTAATTATCAGCAAACACAAAACAACAACAACAACAACAACAACAAACAAACAGACAAACAAACAAACAAACAAAAACACACACACACACAAACAAACAACAACAACAAAAAACAACGTTTTCATGTTAGAACATCCTATGTTTACATGCACCACATCGTATGCTGTATTAACACTGAAACATGATTTTTTGGTCATTGAAAGTGTTCAGATTTGACAGATTGTTTTTCAGCAAAATCTTATTCTTTTTTTCTTGTTTTCTTTTTTTTAGAACTTCATTTTTCTAAACTAAACCAGGGATTGTTTCATTTGGACTGGAGAGAGGTGTGGGGGTGCGAGGGTGTCTGTCAGTCTGTGAAATAAAAATATGTGAACAAGATTTTCTCAGCTCTGTATGGGTGGATCTTTGCCAAATGTCAGCAAAAAGTGACTATTGAGGACTCGCGCAAACGTTAGTTTGGAAGGTGGGTTACCAAGGTCAAGGTCACACAAAGCAAGAAAGTAGCCCAAATTAGCACGTTTTGAGGAAAATATGTGAATAGCACATGCTTTCTCAGAAACTTTCGACAGTATTTGAAATCTGTTTTTGCTGTTGTGATAGTCTACCATTGTTGTCATTGTACATCAAGTTTCGTTTCAACTAAAGCTTGGTCAATGTCACAGTGACCTTGAGAAGTATAGAATCTGGATTTTCTGTCATAACTTTTGTATACAGCAGGATATTGTTAGAATGGCTTACCATTTTTATAATGCTTTTGAATGGGCAGCCACGGTAACTAACAGTATGAATTAGAATAGTGTAATGACATAGTAATATTTGGACTTGAACTTCGGTAATCTGGATTTAAAAAAAATTAATTACTTGAAGGTATCTGTGATATTTTAGCATAGATGCATAGATTTTAGCTAAATTTGGGATAGTCAGAATCAAACATGTTTTAGCCGTTGGGCCTCTGGCTTATGACAATAGGAGTGAACACTTTATTTACATGTATGGAGTTAGTAAACATGTCTAGAGATAATACTGAACCTATATTTTTCTCTATCTGTCTGTATGTATGTATGTGTGTATGCCATATCTATCTATCTATCTTTCTATCTACCTGCCTATCTATTATCTATCTATCTATCTATCTATCTATCTATCTATCTGTCTGTCTGTCTATCTATCTATCTATCTATTATTCTATCTGTCTATCTATATGTGTGTATATATGTGTGTATATGTATGTACATGTATGTATGTATATATATGTATATATGTATGTATGTATGTATGTATGTATGTATATATAATTTATATACATAATAAAAAAAAAAACCAGATTAATTGTATAGCATGCATTATAGTATCAATAGAGTATTGATAGTACGACCAGTCCTGTACTTTGGCAACACTGACGCACTTGCTGATGAGATCAGCCCATATTCGATTTATGTGGTGAATCCATTACGACAAGAACGTGTTATTCATAAACTCCTCCCCCCACCACCCCCCGCCTAACCTTGTGGTTTCAATGATGCCAACAGATTGTGGGGTTGTTGCTGGGGCTGATCTATCTACGCCAGGACTACAACCAGAAAGGGGTCATGAACATCAGCGGTGCCATCTTTATCATACTCATTCAGACTTCATTCTCCAACATGTTTACTGTCGTCAATGTAAGTACATGTCAACCAGAATATGAAACGGATAAAGTAAGCCCCCCCCCCCCCCCCCCCACCAGACGAACTGTATAGAAATGTCTGCGTATGATGTTTGAGAATTTAGGCTGGTAGCTGATTCTACCATATTTGCTGAACAGAAGGTGTATACTCTCACAAGCATCGGTTTCAGTTTCATTAGGAGAAAAGAAAAAAAGAAAGAAAGAAAAGGAAAGTGAAGTCAAGTCCTAAAGCAATCATACTGTTAATATATTGGCGGTGTTATACGGCATCTTGTAGCCAAAAATGAGTTCACATCCGAAACTTCTTTTTCTTCTGCATTTACTGCACATTGTGCTGGTTGGTCCATACTGTGCAGCCAGCATATGTTGCTATGTAGTCTGCTTACTTTGACTTATATCACTCAGAGAGACAGAGAGAGAAAGAGACAGACAGACAGACAGAGAGACAGAGAATGTGCAAGAGTTATATCAAAATGTAAAAAAGAATAGAAAAAGAAAAAAAAAAGAAAAAAGAAAGCAATTGAAGAAGCGATAGAACAAATGGCTAATGGACAGAAGAAAGTGACATAAAACAAAAGAAAACAAAAACAGGATAAATTCCAACGACAAAATTTCCAGAATGTGGGAACAGCGTAAAAGAGCCCAAAGCATACTATACGGTGGGACGTGGGAGTTGGGCAGGGAGGGAACAGAGGGGGAAGAGGGAATCTATGAGACTGAGGATAAGCTGACGATCCACTGAGCACGACCAGTTTATGACCACTATCCATTCATCTTTTTTTTTTTTTTTGTCATTAAGTTATCATATTCGATATACAGTTCCAATGTTATTTTTTAAGTGCGTTTATTTGTGTCTTATCTGTTTATTTATTTGGTTTCCCTTTTTATTCGACAGTCTTGATTTGATTGATTGATTGATTGATTGATTGATAGATTTGGTTTGACTGACTGATTTTCTGACTGACTGATTGACTGAGTGATTGACTTTATTTCGAAACACTTAATGGCGTGTATGAATATTCGTACTGTTATGCATACACTGTTTATTTATTTAATTTTTTCTCTTTTATTCTACACAGACCTTTCCCCAGGAGATGCCAATATTCTTAAGGGAATATGGATCATCACTGTACAGAACGGACGTTTACTTCCTTTCCAAAAGCTTAGCAGAGGTATGGCTGTAAATTAACCCTTTGGTTCCCTTATCCTATCCGCCATCCACCGAAACAGAACACTTTCTCTCCTTTATCCTATCCATTAGCTCTCTGCAGATTGCAAGAAGTTAGTTCTTCCACTCCCTTACCCTGATTGTTTTTATGTACTTTGTATATATGTTCCTTTTTTGAAGGTAAGATACACACATACACATGCCATTTACATGTAACCAACATTATTCCAGTGGTAGGCTGATAAAATACCAGTATAAAATATAGACTAGGTAAAACATAGTCTGGGTAGGGCTTCAGGACCTGGCCAGCTCATGGGTTTATGTACAGGCTTAAGGCATGTGCCACGGTCGCCATACACGTGGCACCTGTGACATTAGTGCGTATGGAATTCGTTCCGAGCGCGGAGACATCTTGAGAAACTGAAACTGAAACCTTACCTGACCGTAATCTTTTCATTTCCTCACCATTTCCTCTAGCTTTCTGCAAAGCTGCAAAAACTTAACCCTTTCATTCCCTCACCTATCCACTGGCTTCCAGCAAAGCTGCAAAAACAGTAAGCTGATGGATAAGGTAGGGGAAAGAAATTGTTAAGATTTTGCTCTGTTGTTATGGCTGATAATAAAGAAATTGGGGAGTACAGTGAAGGAGGGAAAGGATTTAGTTAAAACTGAATTTGAAAAGATATTTTTGGACACATTCAAGGAAAAGTGGAGGTTGGGGATTGGGGGAAGGGCAAATCAGGTCGTTTTTTTATATATAGTCGGTCATGGAAAAGAAGGAATGAAAGGTAACTGGAAGAGGGGAGGGAAGAACAAATAAAGAAACATACCAGATCTAAGTATTTAAAAAAATAAACTGGTTAAGTACGGCTGTTTATTCTTAAGTTATAACGAGCTATGTATAAATTGCTGTTGGACTTTCTGACAGGCTGACAAAAAATTGTATGTTACTGATACTGATGTTGATGCAAATATGTCGTTAACCGTATTCATAGAAAGTACAGGAATGTATCGTTTTATCTTAATGCAAGAAAGGACATGACTAGTTTCTATCTCCTGTCCACAAAGACAGCATGGTATTCCTGGTGTATCTAGTTTTAAACTGTTTATTCATTTTACTGAATTAAAAGTATATAATTATTATCATTATCATTGTTATATTATATAAGTGTGTGTGTGTTTGTGCGTGTGTGTGTATGTGTGTGAGTGTGTGTGTGTGTGTGTGTGTGTGTGTGTGTGTGTGTGTGTGTGTGTGTGTGTGTGTGTGTGTGTGTGTGTGTGTGTGTGTTTACTGCATTATTGTACCGGCATGGCAACTTCCCGCCCCCGCACTTTTCTTTTATTGTCCTTTCTTCTAGAAACGAGCATGCTTTGACATGAACTGTTTGTGTTATCATTTACTAGTATGTTTAGTTTCTTTCTTTGGTCGTTGTTTTTGTTTGTTTTTGGTCAGATTAGGCTGCGTGATATTATCATGAATAGCGATTTTCAATGTAGAGTACGATGTAAAAAAAAAAACTAGGCTGTAAGTCGATTGATTTTGTTCTGCTAAACGTAATCAGAACTACGGTATATTTTCTCTGTGATGTATCTTTCAACAGTTCTAAAGTACAATCTTATTGTTTTCTTCTTTACGTCTGTTTTCACTCAAAATCATGTGTGACAGGTTGAAAACAAGCTGACTGAATCATTTTGTTATGGATATAGTTGCGGTACAGATTCGTATAGGAATGGGGTTCTTGTTATTGTTATTGTTGTTTAAAGCCCAGCCGACTGCATTCAGCCATATCAGGGCTATAACCGCCTGAAAACATACAAAACTTCAAATGGAACAAAAATAAACACACATATCAATGCATTCGCGCACATAATCTAAGGACATGCCCCTGGCGTTGACCATCCCTCCAATTTATCGCACAGGGGATTTAAAAAACACACCTGAATACAAATTTAAGCATACCTAAGGACACTAGGTTAAGGGATACTGGGCTGTGTCCGACAGAGTTTTGCTGGTCAAGTTGGGAGGCAGACCATTTGATATCAACATCATTCAGGTGTATGCACCAACAATCCGCAAGTACTCAGAAGACATCGACAACTTCCACGAAGTATTAGAGATGGCCAAAGTCCAATGTAAATCACAAGAAGTTACTGTAATAATGGGAGATTTTAATGCTAAAGTGGGACAGGATAGGGTGGAGGATATAGTTGGACTCATGGCCTTGGTACGCAAAATGAAAGGGGTGAGAAACTTGTAGAATGGGCACAGATGAATGAGTTTATAGTAGGAAACACCTGGTTTGAGCAACCTAATAGAAGAAAATGGACTTGGATGAGTCCAGGAGATAATACCAAAAATCAGATTGACTACATCCTGATCAACAAAAGATTTAGAAATTCTTTACTGTCAGCAAAAACACTACCAGGCGCAGACTGCAACAGTGACCACAATCCTGTAGTGGGAAGATTTAGACTGAAATTGAGGAAAAGAAACAGACCAAAAACAACATCAAATTAAACCTTGGACTCTTAAAGACAGATGAAGTGATACGTAAAAAATTTAATGTACATGTTCAAAACAAATTCAGTGCTCTGGAAGACGTTGGTGACAGTGAGGAACAATGGACAAAGTTGAGGAATTCGATAAATGAAGCTTGTGAGGAAATCCCTAAGGCAGATAGAAAAGCAAAAAAGAACTGGATGACTAATGAAATTTTGGGCTTGATGGAGGAAAGGAGGTAGGTAAAGAGAAATGAGGAGATCTACAGGAAGATAAACAAGGAGATCAGGAATAAGTGCAATGAAACTAAGGAAGCTTGGCTGAAAACAAAGTGCAAAGAAATGGAACACCGACACAAAACGGATCCTCAGGTATGTACAGACGAATTGAAGAAATTGTCCACAGAAAAAATACATGCACATCAACTTATTGCTTGAAATCGAAAGATGGCACGCTTATCGAAAAAGACAAAATATTAGACAGATGGGGAGAGTACATTAAAGACCTTGTTGAGGATGACAGAAACGAAGAACACATTATAAAAAAGAACTTTGAAGGACCACCCATATTGAAAGGTGAAGTTAGAGCGGCACTGAAAAAGATGAAACCGGGAAAAGCCCCAGGACCAGACGACATTACTACAGAGATGATTGAAGCCCTGGAGGAATTTGGCATAGAAAAAATAACAGTCCTCCTAAATGAAATTTACGACACTGGAAAAATCCCCAAAGAAATGTCGAAATCAATTTTCATTGCACTTCCAAAGAAGACAGGGGCTATAGAATGCGAACTCCATCGCACAATCAGCTTGATGAGCCATGTAACAAAAATCCCTGTTAAGAATAATATCATGATGAGGACAAGGAATAGAATCGAAAGAGAAATAGCAGAAGAACAGTGTGGATTTGTGGAAGGGAAAGGAACTATTAATGCCATATACATCCTAAGAACTATCATAGAGAGGTCAAATGAGATGATAAAGATTTGTATTTATGCTTTGTTGACTACACCAAGGCTTTCGATCGGGTAAGATATGATGAATTGATCAACCAACTGGAGAGACTCAATGTTGATGGAAAAGATCTACGAATAATCAGAAATTGTACTGGGAACAAACAGCTGCAATGAGAATAGAAAACGAATATAAGCTCTTTCCAAAATATCAAAAGAGGAGTCAGACAGGGTTGTGTTTTGTCACCAGATCTGTTTTCACTTTACAGCGAAAACATCATGAGAAACCTAGAAGAAGACCCTGGTTGGAGGGAAAATGATAAACAACATTCGATACGCAGATGACACCGTGCTAATTGCAGAAAGTGAAAGAGATCTACAAAACCTTGTGAATATGCTAGAAATAGAAAGCAAAGGTAAGGTGCTGGAACTAAACAGCAGGAAGACTGAAGTCATGGTGATAAGTAAAAAACATAAAATCCTCTCATGCAAATAATAGCAAATGGCACAATCTTGACACAGGTTGATAAATTCAAATACCTGGGAACGATCATTTCATCAGACGGCAGATGCACATCAGAAATAGCCGGCAGAATCGGCCAAGCCAAAACAGCATTCAAGAAGATGACATGCATTCTTACCAACAAATGCCTGTCAATTGAACATCAGGAAGAGAGTTCTTGAATGTTAAATAGAACCAATATTGTTGTACGGTTGCGAGGCGTGGACAGTCAACAAACAAAGCCAGAACAAGATTGAGGCAGCCGAGATGTGGTTTCTAAGAAGAATGTTGAGAGTTCCATGGACAGCAAAGAAAACTAACGAGACAGTCTTGATGGAGGCAGACACAAGTAGATCACTCATAAGGAAGATTAGGAAAAGACAGGCAACATTTATAGCCATTTTATGAGGAATGGGGATTTGGAGCACCTGGTCACAACGGAAAAGCTGGAGGAAAAGAGAGCACGGGTAGACCCAGGGAGAAAATGCTGGACGGACTTGCAGAGTGGCTGGGGACGAGGAGGGTGGGGGAGATGCTAAGGGCAACAAGAGATAGAGATAGATGGAAGTCCATGATCGCCAACGCCATGCGGCAGGGCACCTGATGATGATGATGATGAAGGACACCAAAACATATATATAACGAGCATGAATTACCTAAAATTGCTTCCGACATTTCTCACCTCCCTACAGCCAAAAATGCACTTAATACATGTACCCAATTATCAATCCTAAGAAAAAAGTACGTAAGACTTTATTGAACACTTAGAGGTGAATGGACCAGTAAGTCAGAAATGACAGAAAACAAAGGAGGAAGAAAGAAACAAAGACAGTGACAGAAAAGAGGAAATTTCTAGCACAGAATTTCCAGAAGGTGGGGCTACTATTCATGCTGAAAGAGCCCCCGGCATCCCCACGACGGAAGGAACGGGGCAGCATGGTGATTAGGTAGCAAGGTGACTGGCATCCTTGCTCATAAAAGCCGAGGTTAATCCTTTGATTCCCCAGTCTGTTCCATTAGCTTTCTACAGGAAGCTGATGGAAGCTGTTGGATAGGCTGAAAGGAATTGGTATGAAGAAGAAATATGCTGTTCTTTCTTAGGATTTGAATAGTGTTCGCACTATCACAGACGTAGACGGAATACCAACAGGTATTTCGTCTACATCTACTTCAAGTTCTATGGTGTGTAGAACACATTTCTTTTGCACACTAATCTCTCATCTCACCTACAGCCATTCTACTTTTTGTCACAGGCTAATACTAATGATGATGATAATGATGATAGCAACAACAACGACAACAACAACAACAACAATAATAATAGTGAAGAAGAAGAAAGTCTCTAATATACAGCTACAGACTGAGTCAATGGGTGTGTTTTTATGTTTGTCTTGTTATGGGTTTTGGGTTTGTTTTAAAAATGTTGCTTTAATTGAGTACTGATTTCCAGCACTCATATCTGTTTTAATGAATGTTGCTTTTGATGTGTATCGATTGAAACAGTTGTTGTTATACATTTATATTTCTTTTGCATGTGCAGCTTCCAACTATCGTGTTTCTCCCAGCACTACTGATTACCATTGCTTACTGGATGATAGGTTCGTATTGAGTGTTGTTTTTGTTGCTGTTGTTGTTTTTGTTGTTGTTGTCGTCATCGTGTGTGTGTGTGTGTGTGTGTGTGTGTGTGTGTGTGTGTGTGTTGTGTGTGTGTGTGTGTGTGTGTGTGTGTGTGACTGAGAGACAGAGACAGAGACAGATATTGTGTCTGTGATTGTGTGTGTGTGATTGTGTGTGTGTATGGGGAAGGGGCTATTTATGTGTTTGTGTTTGTATGTGGGGCGGTTCGTGTGTGTGTGTGTGTGTGTGTGTGTGTGTGTGTGTGTGTGTGTGTGTGTGTGTGTGTGTGTGTGTGTGTGTGTGTGTGTGTGTGCATATGACTGATTGTGTATTTGTACATTTGTGATTTATATACATGCATCTACTGTGTAACCATATGATGTTCGTGTATGTGTGTGTATGCATTAATATATGACTGTAGGTGTGTTTGTTGTGTGTGTTTTGTGTGTGTGTGTGTGTGTGTGTGTGTGTGTGTGTGTGTGTTGTTGTGTGTGTGTGTGTGTGTGTACTGTATGTACGAGTGTGTGTTCCTGTTTTCAGGCGAATACATATATATTATGAGTGTGTGCTTGTGTTTGTGTATTTGATGATGATGATGATGGTGATGATGATAATAATAAATAATGATAATAACAGTGCCATTTATAAGGCGCCAAATCTTGATACATAAACCGAATCAAATCGCACACTATCGTCAGTCACTAGATATTCACTGGTAACGACAAAACATCAAAAGTACAAAACACACACAAACCGTGAGGGGGGGGGGGGGGGACAGGAAGGGAGTAGGTCGAAAGGGTGCTTGTGTGATTTGTGTGCGTGCACACGAGGTTGGTTGTTTGTGTGTGTGTGTGGTGTGTGTGTGTGTGTGGTGTGTGTGTGTGTGTGTGTGTGTGTGTGTGTGTGTGTGTGTGTGTGTGTGTGTGTGGTTACATATGTATGTACGTTAGTACAAATGTGATTTATATACATGCATTGTGTATGCACGTGTTTGTGTGTTCACACACACACACACACACACACACACACACACACACACACACACATACACACATATATATATATGTATATATACATATATACATGTATATATATATACATGTATGTACATATGTATGTATATATTATACGTAACCTAGATAGACAGACTAGACTAGACTAGACTAGACTTGACTAGATTAGATTAGATCAGATAGATGGGTGAAAAATGATAAATCAATAAATCCAGTGATCCAGGTGTGTGTGTGTGTCTGTGTGTGTGTGCATTCAAATGTGCACGCGTGTGTACACGCGCATGTGTGTGCATGAATGTATATGCACATGTGTATACGTATGCTTGCGCGTATCTTTATACTGTTGTTGCTTGGCATGTATGTTTTTACTAAAATTTTGTATAAACGAAATAGTTTCTTTTCAAGTTTTTCATTTGACCATTAAATTTGTTTATTTGTTTACAGGACTGTACGGGGACGCGGAAGCATATCTAATCGCCACAGGGTTGATCGTCCTGGTTGCCAACGTAGCAGCGTCTTTTGGTGGGTCTGCTTGATGTGCTGATATCTCCATGACTGGCATATTCTTTGGTGTTTTCTTGTTGTTGTTGTTGTTGTTGTTATGTTGTTGATGATGTTATTGTTGTTGGTGGTGATGATGTTATTCTTGATGTTGTTGTTGATGATGTTGTTGTTGCTGCTGCTGTTGTTGTTGTTGATGTTGTTGTCGTTGATGTTGTTGATGATGATGATGATGATATTGTTTTATTGTTGATGTTTTGTTGATGATGATGTTGTTGTTGATGTTGTTGTTGTTATTGTTGTTTGGGGTCCCATCTTCTGCTCTGCCTCAGTGGCGTTAATCCCACTCTCTTTATTCCGGGCTCCACAACACACCACCAGCCCCCATATTCATTCAGTCACAGTCCTCTAACCCCCAAACCTCGTTGGGATGCCGGGGTCTCTTTCAGTACAAACAGTAGCCCCACCTTCAGGAAATTCTGTGCTAGAAATTTTCTCTTTTCTGTCACTTTCTTTGTTTCTGACTTGTTCCTTAGCTTTCTGTCATTTCTTCCGATCATTTTCTTCATTGCTGGTCCATTCACCTGTATGTGTTCGATAAAGTCTTACGTGCTTTTTCTTAGGATTGATAATTAGGTACATGTAATAAGTGCAATTTTGGCTCTCTTGGGTCATTTGTGCCTGTTTTTATATGTTTTGGTGTCCTTGGGTGTGCTTAAGTTTGTATTCAGGTGTTTTTTAAATCCCCTGTGCAATGAATTGGACGGAATGGTCAACGCCACGGGCATGTCTTTAGATTATGTGCGCGAATGCATTGATATGTGCACTTTTTCTTTTTTTTTCCCTGTTGAAGTTTTGTATGTTTTGAAGCGGTTATAGCCCTGATATGGCTCTTTGCAATCGGCTGGGCTTTAAACAACAATAACAATAACAAGTCACAATTCAGGGTTTAGGGGGTGGTGGTGGTGGTTGATTCTTTTGACAACGCCGTGAATTCAGGATCTGATGTCGTGAGTTCAGTCCCAGCCCGCCACTTAACTGGTTCGTTCGCTGCCCGTCTTAATGTTTCTATCGACACGTCCCCCTTTCCGCTCCTCGGTTCAAGACTTTGCCGGTGCATAGGATTTTGCGCAGGCTTAGGAATCTGCCAGATAATTGCTGGCAGGTTTGGGTGGATCGCAAGATGAATCCATCTTGAACAAATTACAAATTCCAAGTTCAGGACCTGAAAGTCCACGGGAGCCCCATAATTTTGGATTAAGTAAGTATACCAGTTAAATAGGGATTTAAGAAAAAGTTCTCATAGTTTCACCAAAATCTACTTTTCATTTAATAACAAAACTAGCATATACAAATTAAGCCAGTGAAACTTCTACAATCGGTATAGATCAAATCAAATCCAAGTTCTCTTGCGTGCACAATTTCCACCATGAATTTACCAAAATCAAAATCCAAAACAAGTGTGAATGCCCGTGTTCAAGCAAACAGGAACCAGAAGAAAAAAAAACACAAAAAAAGAACAGGAACGTGTTTTTAATACAACGAGACAAGACAGACGCAATTTTTTGTCAAGCGCAAGATCACAAACAAACAAACAAACACCAGATACAAAAATTAGGAGAAAAAGACTGAAACTTCCCTGCTGCTCCGCCTGTCTTGTCTTGTTGTATTAAATACGCGTTCTTTTTTTTTTTTTTCGTGTTTTTACCAACATGAATGTACATTTTTATTCGCTCAAAGCAGCGTATGTGCTGAACAGCACCAATAAAACTTCATCCTTCACATGGCATATGTGGTGTCAGTGCATATAGAATTGTTTCCGAGCTCAGAGCCATCATCTTGACCAACTAAAACGAAACACTTCGACAAAACAAACATAAATAATCAGTACTTTGCCTGTTTAAAGCACCCACAGTAAAATAATTCAACATTACATCTGGTGAGCAATTACGGTTTAACCCAAACCAAAACATTTAATTCAGTCCACAAGACTATCAACACATTCCGGATGCTATCACCTTCAAAACTGCGATTCAAAGCTATACGCACACACAGTAAACATATTGTTGGCTACAGAGAGAATCTTTAAATCTAAGCAACGGCCCGAGTTAAAAATCTAATGACCAAAACAAGGTTAAGCCGAGACAGTAATACGAAACAATGCCTCACCTTTACAAGATACAAACATTATTGGGTATTGACTAGATTGGCTATATGCAGCTTTAAATCAGTATTAAGAGAATACTAGATTGGCTATGTGCAGCTGTAAATCAGTATTAAGATAATACTAGATTGGCTATGTGCAGCTGTAAATCAGTATTAAGAGAATACTAGATTGGCTATGTGCAGCTGTAAATCAGTATTAAGATAATACTAGATTGGCTATGTGCAGCTGTAAATCAGTATTAAGAGAATACTAGATTGGCTATGTGCAGCTGTAAATCAGTATTAAGATAATACTAGATTGGCTATGTGCAGCTGTAAATCAGTATTAAGAGAATACTAGATTGGCTATGTGCAGCTGTAAATCAGTATTAAGAGAATACTAGATTGGCTATGTGCAGCTGTAAATCAGTATTAAGAGAATACTAGATTGGCTATGTGCAGCTGTAAATCAGTATTAAGAGAATACTAGATTGGCTATGTGCAGCTGTAAATCAGTATTAAGATAATACTAGATTGGCTATGTGCAGCTGTAAATCAGTATTAAGATAATACTAGATTGGCTATGTGCAGCTGTAAATCAGTATTAAGATAATACTAGATTGGCTATGTGCAGCTGTAAATCAGTATTAAGATAATACTAGATTGGCTATGTGCAGCAGTAAATCAGTATTAAGAGAATACTAGATTGGCTATGTGCAGCTGTAAATCAGTATTAAGAGAATACTAGATTGGCTATGTGCAGCTGTAAATCAGTATTAAGAAATACTAGATTGGCTATGTGCAGCTGTAAGTCAGTATTAAGATAATACTAGATTGGCTATGTGCAGCACTGTAAGTCAGTATTAAGATAAAACTAGATTGGCTATGTGCAGCTGTAAAGTCAGTATTAAGAGAAAACTAGATTGGCTATGTGCAGCTGTAAGTCAGTATTAAGAGAATACTAGATTGGCTATGTGCAGCTGTAAATCAGTATTAAGATAAGATTGGCTACGTGCAGCTGTAAATCAGTATTAAGAGAATACTAGATTGGCTATTGTGCAGCTGTAAATCAGTATTAAGATAATACTAGATTGGCTATGTGCAGCTGTAAATCAGTATTAAGATAATACTAGATTGGCTATGTGCAGCAGCTATAAGTCAGTATTAAGATAATACTAGATTGGCTATGTGCAGCTGTAAGTCAGTATTAAGAGAATACTAGATTGGCTATGTGCAGCTGTAAATCAGTATTAAGATAAGATTGGCTATGTGCAGCTGTAAATCAGTATTAAGATGATACTAGATTGGCTATGTGCAGCTGTAAGTCAGTATTAAGATAATACTAGATTGGCTATGTGCAGCTGTAAATCAGTATTAAGAGAATACTAGATTGGCTATGTGCAGCTGTAAGTCAGTATTAAGATAATACTAGATTGGCTATGTGCAGCTGTAAATCAGTATTAAGATGATAAAATGATAAGAAGATCGGATAACAATGATGAGGATAAAGATTAATAAACAATATTACACTACGTACTTCAATAAACGACTACAAGCAGCACTCAATTTATGGAGTATATCCTTTTTCAGTTACAAAGGAAACTGGAATAAAATTCTACAGATACAAAATCTGCATTTGGGAAACGTATTTATCCTCTCACACCATCATAACTGATAATGCTGAAAGCTGGTGAATTGGGTGAAGGAGTGGAAGGGTTAATGTTTTGCTTTGCTATCATAATCAATACTGCAGAAAACGTATGTGTTTTGTGAGGGAATGAAAGGGTTACGATTTTTCTCATGTTAGAATAACTGATTATGCAGGAAGCTTGTGGCTATAATAAATGGGTCAAAGGATAAAGCAATGTCACTTACTGAACGAAATACAGTTCAGACTGACCCCCCCCCCCCCCCCACCGTGGAGATGCAAGGGCTCTTTCAGTATAAATAGTATCCCCACTTCTGGAAATTCTGTGCTAGAAATTTCCTCTTTTCTGTCATTCTCTTTGTTTATGCCTTGTTGCTTTGCTTTCTGTCATTTCTACCTATCATTTTCTGCCTCAATGGTCCATTTATCTGTATGTATTTGATAAAGTCTTACGTACTTTATGTTAGGGTTGATAATTGGGTACATGTATTAAGTGTATTTTTGGCTCTAGGGAGGTGAGGTATGCGGAAGCAATTGTAGGTAATTTATGCCTGTTTTATTTGTTTTGGTGTCCTTAGCTATGCTTTTATTTGTATATTCAGGTGTAAGTATTAATCTCCTGTGCGATAAATTGCACGGAGTGGTCAACGCCAGGGGCATGACCTTAGATTATGTGCGCGAATGCATTGATATGTGTCCTTAATTTTCTTTTCTTTTTTTGTTTTTGCCTGTTGAAGTTTTGTATGTTTTGAGGCGATTATAGCCCTGATATGGCTATAGGCAGTCGGCTGGGCTTTAAACAACAATAACAATAAGACACAAAAACACGCTCCGGCATATCTTATAGTTTACAGTCCTTGATCACCATTTTCCTCATATCACCATCTTTCACTGAAGCAAATGTTACCTTGAATTTTGCAGGCATGCTTATTTCCACAACGACTGGAGACGTGAATATTGCGTTGGCTATTGCACCTCCCTTGCTCATTCCTTTTATAATGTTCGGTGGATTTTTCCTCAACGACGAGTAAGTCTGACACCCTTTGTAGATTTCATTCAACATTTGTATTGTCCTCTGATCAACTTAATTTTGTACTGACGTTATCTAGTAAACAGCTGTTGTTCTTGTTTTAAAGGAGTGTAAACACTCTCGATTTATTGGGAACTCATGTGAAATGATTTACTATCACATGTTGTTAGGGAGTTGTTGTTGTTGTTGTTGTTGAACAAATTTCAGTTATTTTGTACAGTTCCAGTCAGTTTCATGAGTTCGAGGTAGAATTTAAAAATTGCTTCACAGTGGCACCTGCACAGCAATGGCAGTTCTCTCTTGTGTGTGCGTATGTGTATGTTTATGCATGTGTGTTTGTATGTATGTATGTGTGTGTATGTGTGTGTGCCTGTGTGTGTGTGTGTGTGTGTGTGTGTGTGTGTGTGTGTGTGTGTGTGTGTGTGTGTGTGTGTGTGTGTGTTCGTTCGTTTTTTGATTTAACATCTGTTCACTATGAGTGATATTAGACGGTGTGTGTGTGTGTGTGTGTGTGTGTGTGTGTGTGTGTGTGTGTGTGTGTGTGTGTGTGTGTGTGTGTGTGTGTGTGTGTGTGTGTGTGTATGTGTGTGTGTGTGTGTGTGTCTGCCCTTATATCTGTGTTTGATCACTGACAGCTTCCATTCTGTTTGTACAGTTCAGTACCAGTGTACTTTTTGTGGCTGAAGTACCTGTCCTGGTTCAAGTATGCCAATGAGTTCTTGATGGTCAACCAGTGGGATCATGTCTCCAGCATCTGTAAGCATACTTAGTAATATGCAATAGACTGTGCTAGTATTTGTTGTTGATGTCCAGTCTTGTGGGTCTGCATATACTTACCCTTTGACTCCCGCACCCTATCCACCAACTGCAAAAACTTAACCCTTCGACTCCCTCACCCTATCCACCAGAGTCAAAGGGTTAAGTTTTTGCTTTGCTAGCACGGTTGACAATGCATGATGCTGGTGGACATGGTGCAGGAGTCAAAGGGTTAATGCGTCGTGACGTTTTCGTTTCAAACATGTCATGGAAGTCAAGTTACGGGCTGAAATTGCTTATTATGCACACATGATTATTATATACATATAGCCTTATGTCGGTTCTAATAATGAAATCGGAAAGGTGTTGCTGTAATAAATTCCTCATTTGAGATGGAATTCAACCTTGATCATCAAGTATCGTACAAGTAATTACGCACACGTACACACATCATTTCAATGATCTGTTTCTAGAAACGCATATGGAAAAGACTTTGTTTGATTGCTTTCTTTTTTCAAAGAAAAAGGGATGTTGCAAGAATGGGTCAGCCATCTTTGTTTTCCGTTATTTTTTCTCCTCCCTTTATTCCATCTTTCCTTTCCTCTGTCTCCCTTTTAATATTGGATAGGAATAAAAGTATAGGCCAACTTTACAGTCTAGTACAGAGATGATTGAAGCCCTGGAGGAATTTGTATTGAAAAAATAACAGTCCTCCTAAATGAAATTTATGACACCGGAGAAATCCCCAAGATATGTCAAAATCAATTTTCATTGCACTTCCAAAGAAAACAGGGGCTATAAAATGCGAACTCCATCGCACAATCAGCTTGATGAGTCGTGTAACAAAAATCCTATCAAGAATAATCATGATGAGGAAAAGGAATAGAATCAAAAGAGAAATAGCAGAACAGTGTGAAATTGTCGAAGG
>CM060306.1:89897116-89927116 GCA_030674185.1 Monoplex corrugatus
AGAGAGATAGAGAGGGAGGGAGGGAAAGAGAGATGGACAGACAAAGAGAGAGATTTCCCTTTATCATCATTATTGTTAACATGAACGACAAGGTACACAAGTGAGTAAATCATAAATGGACGAAGATTGTCAAATTAGACCAGTAGTAAAATGAGACAAATCGTGGAAATCAGAAAAAGAAGCTAAATCAAAAATGTGCATGTTATTGATTAATAATGAGTAGTTGTATAACTCCTTATCTAAGAAAAGTCCTAAACGTTTCACAAAAGCATGACAGACAAAGGCAAACAAACGTAAAGGAAATTCATGTCAACTCTGATGCTATGATACACACGGGTGAACCATAATACATACAATGTGAAAGTGATAAAAATAAATGAAGATAAAAAATATTGCTTTTTATATGTCAGTCAGTCAAGAGCCCTAAGCACTTCACAAAAGCACGAGAGACAAATGCAGATGCACGTAAAGCAATATGATAATGATAATGATATTCATGAGAAGAAGATAAAGAATTATGTGTCTTAATACTTTGTGCCATGGTCAAAGATAAAGAATCTAATCGTAACACATGAATACAAAATATGCACATGAAAAGTTGAGTTGAATAAGGACTGATAACGAAGAATGAAAACATGAGACAGAAAGACAGAGAGAACATGAATGCTTTACCATCACCACTAACATAAAGTGTTAACACACATGACTGAAGTACACAGGTAAGCAAATTGTACATGGACAGATCTTTCAGATTATATCATATCATCTGGAGTCAACCACACCCGAGAGACCCAGACACTTGCAGTGTTGCTCAGGAAATTTGAGTAATACTCTCAATGACGCACTCGTGAAGTGGTTGAGGCTCGACCGTGTGGTCCCAGATGATCACAAAGCGCGCTTAACTCTGGACAGAAGGCAGTTAAGGCAGAAAAATTCCACAGTAATTTCTTTCGGGGGGGAGGGGGGGTTAAACCCACGAACTCCCGATTAGTAGTCTGTTGTGTAACCACTTTGCCACTGGTGTCTGTCTAAACGTATCAGTTAAAAGGATATTTACACAACGTGATTAGCAAAACAGAGCTTTCTGCCTGCACTTGTCTTCATGACAGTCATACTGATAACGCACAGATCATGGGTTCTATCCACAGATGGGCCACAGTTTTTACATGGGCTGGCTGGCTCTTTTTGACAGAGTCGTGGACTCCAGGTCTCGAGTTCAGCCCCACCCGTGACCGTAAATGTTGGCTGATTCACTACCTGTTTTAACCCTTTGACTCCCGAACCCTGCCCACTAGCATCCTGCATTGTCAACCATGCTACCAAAGCAAAACCTTAACCCTTTGATGCTCTTACTCTATCCACTAGCTTCCTGCAGGAAACTGGTTGATAGGGTGAGGGAATCAAAGGGTTAAGTGTTTGCAGTTGGTGAATAGGGTGCAGAAGTCAAAGGGTTAATACTCAGTCATTCTGATGGTATCAGTGTGTCGTATGTCCCGTTTCCCTCCCCATTTCCAAACCTTGCAAGCATAGGGTTTTGAGCAGGCTCAAGGAGTCTGCCAGGTAATTGCTGACTGGTTTGGGTGAAGCGCATATGGAAGTGTCCAAGTGCGATAACTCTTGCCTTGAACAACTCTAAATTCATGAAAGTATAGTTTATCTTCTCCACCCCCACCCCTCACACCTTGTACCTCCCCTCTCCCTTTGTATGTATATATCATACATACATACATATATATATAATTATATATTATGTATATTACATATATATATATATATATATATATATATATTATATATATATATATATATTATATATATATATATATATACATACATATATATATAATTATATGTAAACATATATATATTATGTATATATATATGATATATATACAGTATAAGTATATATAATAAAATATAATGTATGAATATATTAGTCTACATTCTGTGCTTCTTACAGGATAACGACTGGTTTAACCTTGGCATGCTCTTTGTCCTGTTCATCGGATTCCGATTCTTCGCCTTCCTGTTCCTGCTTCTGCGTGCCCGTCGCTCCCAGAGATAAACTTGCATCACAGCTGTTTGTGTTGGAACAGAGCGTGACTGATGCCAGGGAAACTGTTCACAAGTACTACGTGTATGACTTTTGTGTGTGTCTCTCCTTTATACTGTTACATGCAGTTATAGCATCCAGCTGAGTTAATGACTTTTCATGATTTGGAATATCAGTATGAAGTGAATGGAATGTGATTATTGGTGATTTAATTCCGGTGTTTTTAGAAATATTAATCTCTTTTCATTTCATCATGTGGGGAAAAGTCACAAGTGGTACTTTTGACACTCATTCTGGTTTATGTGCGCTCATATACACATTGATACTCTAGTGGAAAGAGTGATTTCGCCATGTTTTTATGATAACCCATTTTCTTTGTTTTCCCAGTTTGATTCAGATGTTTATAGTTTGAGAGTCGTGATTATGTCTCTTAAAATTTATTCTAGGTATCAACCATCATCATTGTAAAATTGGGAGACGGATTGAATTTTCTTCCCCAATGTGTGTGTGTGTTGTGTTTTATTGTCAAAAATTTCCACGAGCGTAACACACACACACACACACACACACACGCACGCACGCACGCACGCACGCACGCACCACGCACCACGCACGCACACACGCACACACACACACACACACACACACACAAATGAAAAAGATGCTCCATGTATTGCATGCAGCTGAGGTCCTTTAACGTTTTGAATCCTGCACCCTATCCACCAACTGCAAAAAATTAACCCCTTTACTCTAGTCACCCTATCTGCCAGCTTCCTTGACTCCGTCACCCTACATGCCAGCTTCATGTATGAAACTGGCGGATAGGATGAGGGAGTCAAAAGGTGGAGTTTTTGCTTTGCTAGCCTGGTTGACAAAGCAGATGCTGGAGGACAGGCTGCGGGAGTCAAAGGGTTAAAAATTGTCACTTCTGTAGTTGGGGAGCGATGCTTCCTTGTCCCTGGACAATGTTGAACGTGTGTGTGTGACTGTTTATCTGATTCACGTTTCACTGTGAATTTGAGCCAAAGAATATTTCATACATATTTTTTTACCTAGCCCCACCCTTCTCACAGGTTTTGCTGTGATATAAGATTGAACATTCTTGTTGTGATAAAAAAAAATTGAACTATGCCCGATAGACAGAAACCACATATTACTTCAGCTGCCACGTTAATGTGTATGTCTGGGTATGGGGGTGAGGATGAGGGGGTGTAAAATGAAGATCTACTGTATGATATAGTTTGCGCTTGTTCAGAACAAATTCAGTAAATACAGAAGTGTTGGGCAGTCAAAGGTATCATTTACTTCTTGCACTGCGAAACGGAACAATTTCCATTTTGAGTTTTGATTTTGCACGTTTATCATAAGTTGTTTATACTTTGTCTGTTTGATTGTTTGTTGTTTGCTGCTTGTTTTCACTTACTTTCAAGCTTTCGACTGTTCTGGAGGGAGTATCCATACATTGTTACGTTTAGTTTCATCAGTAAATATCGAGCAAATCTTACGGCATTTAATAATTTCATTACCTCTTGACGTCAGATCATTTTAGACCATGGTCCAGTTATTAAAATAGCTAGTTGTCTGGTTATGGTGTCAAGTGGCATGTTCGTAAAATGTTTCATGTTTTGTATTGACATTTTGAAATTGACTTTGATTTTGTTGGTCTAAGTTTTCAATAGTGTTGATCAACAATCATGTTTTTTTTCCTCCTTTGTTTTTTTGTTTTTTGTTTTTGATCAGAGTAATTTCCCACGAAGCTTTGTGGGAGAGTACAGGGAATCTTGCTTTTTATCTTTTATATAATTCAAAGATGATGAAATTAGATGGACAGAGGTAGTGCATAAAATCAATCTCTCTCTCTCTCTCTCTCTCTCTTTCTCTCTCTTCTGTCTCTCTCTCTCTCTCTCCCTCCCTCCCTCCCTCCCTCTCTCCCTCTCTCGTTATTTTCCCCTTTGATATCGCTTTTTATGATGGTGTCTCCTCTTTGTCCCTTGGTCTTTCCTCTTCTCCGGTGGGCTCCTTTGGTGGTTTGATGTTCGTGATGGTGTCTTCCCCTTGTTCCTTGGTCGTCCCTCTTCTCTGGTGGACTGCTTTAGCAGTTTGCTTTGATGACTGTCATATGTTGGTTTTGTGTGGATAGAGTAGCTCTGGCATCAGTTGTTTGTTGCCTTTTTCTTGGGTTCTCCTGTCTTGTTCCTTGTCTTCATGGTTTGTTCCAGGAATCTCAGGTGCATGATTCAAGACTATCGGACATTCATTCATTCAGTTAACATTCGGATTAGTTGTCATTCATTCAGTTTCTGGTTAGTATAGCTAGATTCCTGCTCTCATCATATCTCCATTGAGTGTTTGCTTACTTTATTTTTTGTCCTCCTGTTAAAAGGCATAAATGATATGACATATTATTTAGTAACAGGAAACAATAGTCTTTTTGATGTAAGTTCATAGCGCAACATATCTACTTGTCAATCTATTAGATGGACAATAAAACATTCATCACTGTTTCATACTTGTAATTGTATGTCGGGGCTGTTTACGTATGACTGTATCCATACCATAGTTCGTATTTATTATTCGATGGCTAGATTAACGGTACATTCCGCTCTTTTTAGCTCATAGGTTTCTTAGTCGTAGTTCAGTTTCAAATATAAGTTGCAGATTTTTGCATTTGCCATATTTGAATTTGGAGACAGATAGTCTAGCTACTAGTAATATATGATTGACCTTGTTTCTCTTTATGTCCGGAACTATTTCCCTTTTTGTTATCCCGAAAAGTGCTATTTTTTCATTCATAGCAATATGTATACCATGATGTGTTAATATGTATTGTTTTACACTCTTCCAAAAGGTCCTTAGTTTTGGACAGGTGTAGAATGCGTGCTCGATGTAGCCTACCTTTTGGCACCAGAGGCATTTGTCTGTGTCGGTGACACCCATTTTTTGTAGCAGAATGTTTGTAGGATATGTTATGCAGGAACTTAAAGTGGAGTAATCTCAGCCGAGATTCCTTTGTGCATTCGTATGCGGTGGAGTAGTAGTCTTGTATATTTATGTCTAACTTGCGCTTCCAAAAATCGGTTGCACATATTTCATGGTTTTGTTTTACAGAGAATACTTTCCTGATTTGTTTGTTTGATAGTGAGGTTAGATTTCCGCCCTCTGTCATGATGTTGTCTGGAATTTCGTCTCTGTTAGCGTCGTTATTGAGTTTGTGTTTCCATGTGCATGGAAGAGAATTAACAATTGTGTTGTATTCGAAGAGTAACCTTGGGTTGCGGCCTATGTTCTCTTCTATTTCTCTATAGGTCATCATGTTTCAGTTTAGCCAGAGATCTTGCACAAAAAGAAAACCAGTTCATGTTTCCGTTTAGCCAGAGGTCTTGCACAAAAAGAAAACCAGATGTACTCCATCGCAAGAAAATTAATGGCTTTCCTTTGTATAGTATATTTTTGTTGTTCCACAAAGGTTATGTTTTCACTTTTTCCATCAATCTGTTTTTGTTAAAGATGGAAACTGCTTTAATTACGTCTTTCCAGAAGATTGATTTTTACCTTTTCAATGTGCTTAATGTCTTTAGGTGGAACATTACAGTTGAACACACAGTGGCTGTTTTCAAATGGGGAAATGTTCTGTTTAGCCAGGATGCTCCGAGACGAGTGTGTTTATGAAAGGAGTTTGGCTACCCATTTTACTAGAAACATTTGTTGCTGTTGTTCGATATTTGTCATTGACAGTCCACCTTTTTTTTCGAGGTTGAGGACACTCCTTTTTACCTTTCCAAATGCTTTTTTGTTGTTGAACTTCTTTTTCCAAAGGAATCTATACATTAGAGTATTTATGTAGTTCAGCGTATTGGCTGGTATTGACGCTACTTGTAATATGTGTGAGAACTGTGAAAGTAGAAATGTTTTCGAGAGAATAATTTTCCATACAGTGAAGGGTTTCTGTGTTCCCATCTTTTTATAATTCTGATCATTTTCTCTGTCTTGGGTTTCCAGTTATCTTCTATTTCAAATATTTCTTTGTCTGCTGAGTAGTATATGCCTAGGAGTTTTAATTTACCAGATTTCATGGGTATGTCATTAACCTTTCCAGCTTCATGTTTTCTTGATCCTAGCCATATACCTTCTGATTTACTTTTGTTTAGCTTTAAGCCTAAGAATTCTTCGAATTGTTCTACTATGTTGGTGGCTATCTGTATGTCGTTTTCATTTTTTAGAGTTAAAGTTGTATCATCTGCAAATTGTTTGATTTTGGATGTATTTTGTACAGCATCTTCATCGTCATATTGTCTTAGTTTGATTCCTTGTATGTCTTTATTATGGAGAATAGCAAGGACTTCCACCGCCATGACAAAAAGAAGGGGGCTAAGAGGACATCCTTGTCGAATTCCTCGTTCTGTTGGGAACCAATCAGAGAGCCAGCCACCATTCTGAATACTGCTTTCTGTGTTTTCCATCACAGTTGTCACAAAAGTTTTGAATCTTGGACCAAACTGGAAAATATCTAATGCCTCCTTAATACAGTTTTTAGAGATGGTGTTGTCAAAGGCTTTAGAAAAATCTAGGGCTATTAGGGCGCCTGGCTGGTTGGTATTGTCCAAGTATTTTGTGAGATCGTCAAAGATCGTTAAATGATCTGTTATGTTTCTGTCTTTGATGAAACCGATTTGGTCTGTACTAATCACAGTCGTGATTACCTTTTGGAGTCGAGTGGCTAGTGCCTTTGTCAGAATTTTGTAGTCAGTATTTGTTAAGTTAATGGGTCTGTAATTTGCCAGGTTGTTCTTGTCTAAGTTTTTGCTTTTGTGGATTAATGTTATTATACCCTTTCTCATTGCGAAAGATAACTCTCCGTGTTCTATGCCATCTATTATGCCATTAAACAGGGACACTTTCAATTTATCCCAGATTTTTATTTATAGAATGCTAGTGTTAGACCATCGCTACCAGGGGCAGAATCTTGGATAAGTTCACTGAGGGCTTGTGAAAGATCTTCTAGTGTTATCATTCTGTCACACTCTTCCCGTTCCTCAGCAGTAAGAACCGGAAAGTGCTCATGTGTCAAAAACTGGTCTTGCATTCTCCCCCTTTTGTTAGGGGATGTGTTTTCTTTGCATAGTTTTTCATAGTATTTTTTAATGTCTGTTACTATTCTTTGTGGGTTGTCAATCTTTATTTGCTGTGTTTGTAAGGTTGATATAGTATTTGCGACTCCTTGTATTTTTTCTAATCGTAGAAAGTATTTGGTATTTTTCTCCCATCTTCAATCCATTTTGTTCTTGATCTGATCTGGGCTCCTCTTGCCTCTTTGATTTCTTGCAGTTCAATTTCTTTTTTCAGTTGTTGTATTTGCCGTATGGTTTCCTTGTTATCAGGGTCTTGGATGAGAGTTTTTTCAATGTCATTTAGTCTTCTGATTTTTGTTTGTGTACTTTGGGACTGGCTTTTAACTGTTTCTGAGTATGTGATACAAAACGATTTATATTTCACTTTAAACATTTCCCAGGTTGTTTGTGGATTTTCGTCTTTGTACTGTGCTATATGATCACCAATAAATTTGTTTGTTTCTGAGAGGAATGTTTTATCTGAGATTAATGAGTTATTGAATTTCCAGTACCCTGGGCCTCTCTTGAATTTGTTTGTACTGATCAATATTTTCACAAGTTTCTGATCTTATGAGGAAATAGTTCTACATCTGCTTTTTGGGCGAGTACTAATGAGGAAGTGTCGCAGAATATGTGATCTTTTCTTCTAGCTGTAAATGGGGTAGGTCTTGACCAAGTATATTCTTTTTTATCGGTATGACATGACCTCCATACATCTTGCAAGTCAAGTGATACTAAGAGATCATTAATTGAGTCAATTTCTCGAGAGGAGTGTGGTTTACCTGCAATGTTGTCTTCAGGGCTTATTGCTACATTAAAATCTCCCAATACCCACAGATGATCATAACTTTGCTGTTGAATTGAATAACTGAGTTGATCTTGAATTGTTAATTTTGCAGTTGTTAAATTTGGTGCATAACAGTTTGCTGTAATGTGGCTTTTGTCTTCCCAAGTTATCCTTATCATTTATATTCTCTCTGACTGTTTTACGTATTCTCCCTGAATTTGTTTCTTGTCATCTATCAATATCATAAGTCCGTTGCTTCTATTTGTTCCTTCTTTATAAAATATATTCCCGTTCCATTCCCTCCTAATATCTTGTACCACCTCTTCAAACATGTAATATCTAGTTTTTTTCTACCTAATGAATTTGAATTCTAGTTTTCTTTTTGTTTTATTTCTTAGGCCACACACGTTTAGCGTGCCAATTGAAAGGTTGTTATTCGCCATGAGTAGAGTTAATCAGTGTCGTGAGTCCTTTAGACATAGCGTAGGTCGTAAGGGTGGGATCAGTCCGGTAGAGGTGGAATTCCCGTTAGGTGTTTTCCTCTCCCATCTCTACATTTTCTGCCCGGCTCATCTCCTTATTCTCTGTCGCTGCAACATTAGGCCGTACCTTTTTTTCCTGATAGTTTAGCCTCTTCACTAGGAGATTCACTCCTTTCCCGTTTCGATGCTGGCGGGGGGGGGGGGGGGGGGTGTTAACTGGCTGGAATGACCTGTGATATTGGTTTTTGCTGAAACCATTTGATCCTTTCTTTCAGCTGTAAGATTAGATGTTAATGGATTCATTGTCATGATAATTCATCTGCTTTGTTTGTTGTAGTTTTTTTTTTCTGTTGGTATTCATGGGCTGCAACTCCCATTGCAAAAATATCAGTGAGCTTTTATATGGCTATTGTTTTCCACTCCACCATTACAGCATTTACACTTCCTTGTCAGGAGTGCACATGCTGTTCTTTTTTTTCAATTTTCATAAGCGTGGAACATGGACACGGCTTGCAGCGTCTGTAACGTATTTGATATTCTGCATATGCACACGAAGTTCAGGTACTAGCAGGTCTATGCATACGTTGACCTGGGAGATTAGAAAAATTTCCATTCTATACTCACCAGGTGATTCCGAGACTTTCCATTTGAAGGATTAGGAGTAGTATTAGAACGCGTATTTAATACAACGAAACAGGCGCAAATTTTCGGCCAACTGGCCTTTGTCAAGCGATACAAAAAACAAAAAAAGAACAAATGCACAACAGTTAGCGCGCGCGCTCACACACACACACACTCACACACACACATACACACACACACACACACACACACACACACACACACACACACACACACACACACACCACACACACAGAGAGAGAGAATAGACAACTTCCCAAACGTAGTGGCCTGCCAGGAGAAAATGGCAGATGTTCTACTTCTATGTAAATTAACATTCTACTTCTGTTATTGTATTTTTCTGGTTCGTATTTATTTGAACGCTGGCTGTCACTTTGATTCAGATTACGAGTAAGTGTCTTAACCACTTGATTGTCATGCCTACTCTTTCAGGAAATTCTGACCTTGCTATAAAAAAACACAAAGAAATCTGTCACCATCCAATTTACTGGTTTGCGCCGTTAAACGCCTTTTGAGGAGGCTGAAAATTCGTGCCATCGCCAACCAGTAAATCTTGCTGATGAGAAAAGTTTGCTGTTTTTTAACATGTGCTCTGCGTTTATTCCTTCGACATCTTCATCTACATGTATGTCATTAATATTCTGTATTTTTGTATTCTTCCATTTAAACAGACTTATGTGTAATTTTGGGTTTATTTGTTTTGTTACGTTTTCTTTTAAATTTTCGTGCTTGTATGCACGTGTGTATTTGTACGTATGTATTGTATGTGTGTGTGTGTTCGTTCGTTCGTCCGTTATTTCTTTTTACGTCTATTCACATATGTACTCTTAGACGAAAAGACGAAAGGATATATACATATATATATATATATGTGTGTGTGTGTGTGTGTGTGTGTGTGTGTGTGTGTGTGTGTGTGTGTGTGTGTGTGTGTGTTAAAAATGAATTGACAAATAAATAAATAAACATGCATGTGTGTATGCCAACGCGCATAAATACAAGTAAGCATGTTGTACTTTTGTGTTCCCACAGGGTTGAAAATCGCCTTGTACAAACCAGACATATAGATTGTGTAATTGTGACATTGATTCAGATGGATTAATCAACAGTACAATGTATCACGTGTACAAAAATCATTACGTTGATAATGTAACACATATACTGGTTACTGGTGTGTCAGAGAGTGTGTGCGTGTGTGTGTGTGTGTGTGTCTGTGTGTGTGTTTGTGTGTGTGTGTGTGTGTGTGTGTGTGTGTGTGTGTGTGTGTGTGTGTGTGTGTGTGTGTGTGTGTGTTGAGACTCATTATTTGTTCTCTGAACTCAAAAAGGTCTACTGCCACAGAACAATGATTGCTTGTGTTTGTGTGTGCGCATGCACATATACAGCAATGTCTAAGCTCACAGAAAACTGAAAGGTCTCTGTATTTGTTCATGGAAATTTTTGCTGCATTACAGGTGCTTATTTTTCGTGTTAACAATTGCACAAGATATAAGCTAGTATCAATTTTCTTTGTTACTCATGCTGTGATTTCTTCAATATCCCAAGTTTATTTTAATTGCATATTAATGTTAGTGTCAGTATCATATTTGCAATATGTCTTAATTGTGTGAAATTACTGACTTTATTTACAGGTGTGCTTTCTTTAAAAAAATTGTGAATATGTGCATGTATGCGTACGTGTGTGTGTACTTTTGATTGTTTTTTGAATGCCATGGAGATTAAATGTGAACAATCTACAGTGAAATATAAGTATTTATATATTTGCTACATATGTGTATTGTGTCTTAATGAAAGTTGAAAATTTGCAACCAACCAAGTATTTGTGCTATAACTGGATTTTTTACTGTATTATTATGATAGTAAAGATATCAGTCAAAGATAGGGTATATCAGTTACTGTCTTTCAGTGTGCAGTTGCTGCCAAGATATATTTACTATGGACTGTTTACTCTCTTTACTAGATTACTGTTTGTTTCATTCAGCATGTTTACAGCAGTCTTGAGGCTATTTTCAGACATTAGACAATGCCCATGTTTGGACTGAAAATTGCACAGGTCTGGAGTTTATTCACGATCGACTCGGACAGTTCCATGAGCACTCCACCTCGTCTGCCTTCAGTTTTCTGGCAGACTCCTTAGGCCTGCACAAAGCCCTATTTGCTGGCAAAGTCTTGAAATGAGGAGGGACGGGAGCAGGACTTAGTAAATGCTGATACCACCTGAATGACCGGAGCAGTACGATGGGCAGCAATCAGGCCAACTTCCTGTTGTGGGGTGTGAGATTACACTCCCCTTATTATTATTTCGTTCCCAGTCTGAATGCCATCAAGCCATACCGTATTCAAGAATTTGAGATCTCAAGTCCGTGGATATAAGGAAAAACAAATAGCGGCCTGTCTGATAATCAAACAAGAAAGCTGTGGACCGCCTGAAGGTTGAACTCACAACCCTTGTGTTATCTTGATGATCTAACCACCTGAGCTAACGGGCCACAACAGTCAACAACAGAGACAGCTTGTACTTGTAGTTATGTGCTACGTTTACTCCTGCCAGCGACAACAACAAAGAATTGTTTCAGTTTAATTTTCAGAGGAACTTTTCTGACGTGTGAGTGAATGTGCGTGTGCGTGCGTGCGTGCGTGCGTGTGTGTGTGTGTGTGTGTGTGTGTGTGTGTGTGTGTGTGTGTGTGTGTGTGTGTGTGTGTGTGTGTGTGTGAAATCCTACATTTTTATGAAAATAATTTCATTCTTCCATATATAAAAGATTATACAATGGACATATGTGAATCGTTCGGGCTTGTTCTTCTCTGTGTGCAATATTCACTTCAGTTGCAGTAATGATCCATACCACCTTCGGAAGGGGACGAAAAACGAATCGGGCCTTTGTGCCTTCTGGCCTGTGCACGCTAAAGATCCCATGGTAGTTGAAAATCGTAAAGAGCAGGGCATTCGGTTGTCCTGGCCAAAAAAAGAAAAAAAAAAAGAAAAGAGCTATTGGAGAGAGAGAGAGAGGTTCACTTTTCCAGGTCTCTCCCCTTGAGGCCCTATGAACCTTTCTGAAGTCTTGGTTAAAAAAAAAAATAAAAAATAAAAAGACGGAAAGAGAAAATGTGTGTGTAGGACAGAGAGGATAACTCGGGTCGAGAGTCCTCCGTCGAGCAGGCTTAAGTGTACCCTAGGTCAGCATCCTCTATGTGTGTGTGTGAGAGAGAGAGAGAGAGGGGGGGGAAGAGAGAGAGGATGACGGCTTGGGTAGGGAACCTACTTCCTGCTGTCCTCCTGTCTTCCCCCCTCCCAGTTTGCATGTGCTCTGTGCGCTCGAGATTTGGTCGTTGCTGGTGACTGCTTTGGTGAGTGATGAGAGTGCGTGTCTTGGTTTGATTCCTGAATCGAGATTTGGCGCCTTATATCTGTCATTTTTTTTTTTTTTTTTACCACGAAGATGATGCAGAGATTGTGGTCATAATGAGTGACTATGCAATGGAAATGATAGATTATGTTTGTCAGATTTGATTGCAAGTTTCGCTTGAATTAATGAACTGTAACATTTTATACGCAATCTAAAATACCGACAATTTCTTGCTCAGGCCATAACATTTTAATGTATGATATACATTTTGATTTCTTTAAAGAAACATGTTATGCACATAATGTGTATACTTTTATATTGAGTGCTATAACCAGAGTTTGCAGTATGAGCCATAAACCATCACATTTTGTTAAAAGCACTTGCTGTAAATCTTGTAAAGACATTTATTCAAATAAAAACGAAATATGTCATTTGAAGGACAAAGTATATACCATACATAAGAGATTTCCGGGAATTCGTGATGTTTTGCATTTTCATTTTTTTTAAATTTGTGTCTTACGTCGGATGCGAATGTTGTGTCGTAGGTATGCATGTGTGTATGAATGAATGTATGTACGTATGTATGTATGTATGTATGTATGTATGTATGTATGTGTCCGTGTGTGTCTGTATGTGCTTTATTTCATCTTAATTTTAAACAGGTGTTTCATATCTCAATAATTCAAAGAAGCAGTGCGAATAAATCTGTATACGGTCACTATGGCATGATGTTTAGTGATTTCTTGATGACACGCATGCATACCAGTCTGTTACTGGGAAAGGGATAATCCCCCTCAACCCTTGGCTGAAGTATATAGGGTTGTTGGTTCTGGTTTCCTGTTTAATCTTTTATACTTTATTCTGCCATTCTTCCTGTCTTTTCAGTTGGCATCTTTTTCTTGTCCATGTGGTTATTTTTTCCTAATTTTTTTTTTCTCTCTAGAAAAATCACCAACGTTGTTTGTTTTTTTCTTTTCTTTGGATTGGTCCATGTAACTTAGATTGAGAAGATGAGGCTGCTTTGGTGGTGTAGCGTTGAGTTGGTGGGTGGTATGGCATTGAACTGGTGGGTGGTTTGACATTGAGTTGGTGGTATGACATTGAGTTGGCGATGTGACATTGAACTGGTGGTTGTTATGGTATTGTATTGGTAGTATGGCATTGTATTGGTGGTATGACATTGAGTTGCTGGTATGTCGTTGAATTGGTGGTATGTCATTGAATTAGTAGTATGGTGTGGTATTGGTGATATGACGTTGTATTGGTGGTATGGCATTGAGTTGGTGGTATGTCATGGAATTGGTGGTATGGCATTGAGTTGGTGGTATGACGTTGTATTGGTGGTAGACATTGAATTAGTGGTATGACACTGAGTTGGTGGTATGACGTTGTATTAGTGGTATATTGGTGGTATGGCATTAAATTGGTGGAATGACGTTGTATTGGGGGGTATGATATTGTATTGGTGGTATGATGTTGTATAGGTGGTATGGCGTTGTATTGGTGGTTTGACGTTGTATTGGTCGTATGACGTTGTGTTGGTGGTTTGACGTTGTATTGGTGGTATGACGTTGTGTTGGTGGTATGGCATTAAATTGGTGGTATGACGTTGTATTGGGGGTATGACATTGTATTGGTTGAATGATGTTGTGTAGGTGGTATGACGTTGTATTGGTGGAATGACGTTGTATAGGTGGTATGACGTTGTATTGGTGGTTTGACGTTGTATTAGTGGTTTGACGTTGTATTAGTGGTTTGACGTTGTATTGGTGGTGTAACGTTGTATTGGTGGTATTGCATTAAATTGGTGGTATGACGTTGTATTGGGGGGTATGACATTGTATTGGCGGTATGACGTTGTATTGGTGGTTTGACGTTGTATTAGTGGTTTGACGTTGTATTGGTGGTTTGACGTTATATTGGTGGTATTGCATTAAATTGGTGGTATGACGTTATATTGGGGGGGGGGTATGACATTGTATTGGCGGTATGACGTTGTATTGGTGGTATGACATTGATTGGCGGATCGTTGTATTGGTGGTATACATTGTATGGGGGGGGGGGGGTATATGACATTGTATTGGCGGTATGACGTTGTATTGGTGGCATGACGTTGTATTGGGGGGGTATGACATTGTATTGGCGGTATGACGTTGTATTGGTGGTTTGACGTTGTATTGATGGTATGACGTTGTATGGGAAGTATGATGTTGTATTGGTGGTGTGACGTTGTATTGGCGGTATGACGTTGTATTGGTAGTATGACGTTATATTGATGGTGTGACGTTGTATTGGGGGGGTATGGCATTGTATTGGTGGTTTCACGTTGTATTAGTGGATATGACGTTGTATGGGAAGTATGATGTTGTATTGGTGGTATGACGTTGTATGGGAAGTATGACGTTGTATTGGTGGTATGACGTTGTATTGGTGGTATGGCATTAAATTGGTGGTATGACATTGTATTGGGGGGGGTATGACATTGTATTGGCGGTATGACGTTGTGTTGGTGGTTTGACGTTGTATTAGTGGTTTGACGTTGTATTGGTGGTTTGACGTTGTATTGGTGGTGTAACGTTGTATTGGTGGTATTGCATTAAATTGGTGGTATGACGTTGTATTGGGGAGGTATGACATTGTATTGGCGGTATGACGTTGTATTGGCGGTATGACGTTGTATTGGGGGGGGGGGGTATGACATTGTATTGGCGGTATGACGTTGTATTGGTGGTTTGACGTTGTATTGGTGGTTTGACGTTGTATTGGTGGTATGACGTTGTATGGGAAGTATGATGTTGTATTGGTGGTATGACGTTGTATTGGCGGTATGACGTTGTATTGGTGGTTTGACGTTGTATTGGTGGTTTGACATTGTATTGGTGGTGTGACGTTGTATGGGAAGTATGATCGTTGTATTGGTGGTATGACGTTGTATGGGAAGTGTGACGTTGTATTGGTGGTATGACGTTGTATTGGTAGTATGACGTTGTATTAGTGGTATGGCGTTGTATTAGTGGTATGATGCTGTATTGGTGGTATGATGTTGTATTGGTGGTACGGCGTTGTATTGGTGGTATGATGTTGTATTGGTGAATGGTATGACATTGAATTGGTGGGTGGTATGACATTGAATTGGTGGGTGGTATGACATTGAATTGGTGGGTGGTATGACATTGAATTGGTGGGTGGTATGACATTGAATTGGTGAGTAGTGTAACATTGAATTGGTGAGTAGTATGACATTGAATTGGTGGGTGGTATGACATTGAATTGGTGGGTGGTATGACATTGAATTGGTGAATGGTATGACATTGAATTGGTGAGTAGTATGACATAGAATTGGTGGGTGGTATGACTGGTATGACATTGAATTGGTGAGTAGTGTGACATTGAATTGGTGGGTGGTATGACATTGAATTGGTGGGTGGTATGACATTGAGTTTGTGCTTATTTGTGTGTGTGTGTGTGTGTGTGTGTGTGTGTGTGTGTGTGTGTGTGTGTGTGTGTGTGTGTGTGTGTGTGTGTGTGTGTGTGTGTGTGTGTGTGTGTGTGTATGTGTGAAACCCGCATAGAAGTTCTCGTAAGTTTGCTTATTCATGTTTCGTGAATTCCTTGGGTAATATGTTTAACTCGCCTATCTGTGCTGCGTTTGATGTGGACTCCTGATGATAACTGGTAGGATGTGTCGAAATAGATGACCTGATAACGGTCAGAGGTGAGGTCTTGGGCCCTTTCGTGGGGATGAGTTGGTGGTATAGCATTGAAGTGATAGTATGACAATAGATTGGTATTATAATATTAAATAGATGTGTGACACTGATTTGGTGGGTGGTATGGCGTTGAGTTGGTAATGCGACATTAAGTTGGTGGAATAGTATTGAGCTGGTGGATGGTATAGTACTGAACTGGTTCTATGACATTTAAGTGGCTGTATGACATTGAATTGGTGGTGTGGCATTGATTTGGGATATTGGTGAGCCTGAAAAGGAAAGATTGGAAATAAGAACATGGATTTTGCGATAAGGATTATCACCTATGCTTTTGCCTGTGCAGACAGTCTTAACTTTATACCGTAGTCAGGGTAAAATCAAAATAAGTAAAACAAATTGCAGGCTTTTTGAGATCTCAAGATGCCTGATATAATACATCAGCAGTTTTCTGTCACATGGCTCCAGTACTCGGCAATCCTTTCAGCTGCATCGTTTGCATTTTAAATGAAAAACAGGGGACAGCGAATTTGCTTTTCTACCTGTTTGTCCGTGTGTTTGTATGTCCGACATCCAAGGAATTAGTAGATAATGTCCTAAATACATTGGCTTAGAACAGGCAGTACTGAACTCTACAAAAGTAATCTGGCTGCTATGAAGAATCTACCTTGGTAAGTAGTAAAGTTCACTTCACTTCATATTGCTTATAGCCTTGCTGACCTCTCACTAAGATCATATTGAGTCTAACACCACTTCACAAACAACTTTAAGTTTAATTAAAAGGCCAACAGTTTAAAATCAAGCACACGATTATCCTTACAAGACTTTATGTTTCCAAAAGTAAACTCTGAACTGTTTTCTGTCTGCTCATTGCTGTAGAATTTCATTCACTAAAACCCAAACTATAAACCTGGCTATTAGAAAAAGAAGTACTGTAAAAAGTGTATCATTAGAGCATTCAACAGACCTGCAGCAAAAGGTACAGTCATATTGTTGACCATGAATTCTTTCTGAAGAAGCAGCCAAACTCTTACCTGCTTCTTTGTCCTGTCAAAGATTGATTACTGCAATTCAGTACAGGTCCGCTGACCTAATATATGCCTAGACTCCAGAAAGCCCAAAGTAACGCCACTTGTATTCGACTCATCTCGCTTTTCACATATCACCCTCTTCTCCACTGTGTTCGCTGGCTCCCTGATTAGCCAAGAATAACAAGCGTTCTCTTTCATATTTCAATGACCAGGCGCCAATACATCTCTAAGCTGTTTCACCTCTGTACATCTTCTCGTATTTGTTGTCACTTATCTGCCAAAAATAGAATCCACAAAATTTATACACTAGACTAAACGTGGGGTCGATATCACTTGATAAAAAATAAGACAGACGAAATACTTGACACTAATAAACACGTTTTGTATAGTTGTGTCTTAAAGTTTTATCTTTGCCCGATATCGATGTACGTGTAGTAGAATAAAATGTCTGTTTAAGTGAAACACGTTCTCACCAAATTTTGGTTAAAATCTGCAATTAAACAGGCGAGATGTCTTTAAATAGTAGATCTAGACAATCTGAGTCTATACCTATGTATTCACGATTATTTGATCAGTCAGTCCTAGGGGAATCAAATTTCAGAATTTGTCTGCCAGCGGCGGAGAAGCATTTGCGACACATTTTGTTAGATATGGCCACACACACACACACACACACACACACAAAACACACACACACACACACACACACACACACACACACACACACACACACACACACACACACAGCATGCATGCATGATGCATTCATTCGTACCTACCTACCTGCATGCATGCATACATACATACGTACGTACGTACAGACATACGTACAACATACAATATCATACATACATACAACATAATACATACATACATACATACATACATACATACACGCTCACTATGTCAATATTACATAATATCCAATGAAAAAAAATGCTTTGTGTAGGCCTAAGTATATAACTCAATGGTGTGACAGGCACTGCACACCAGAATCTCTAGGTCAAATTTCAGTGTCACACCTAGATTCGTCGTCCCTTTAATGCATACTTGACAATAACCTTTGGTTTGTGGGTGTTATTAATGCTCTTGTTTTGCTTTTTCTTTCAAATTAGATAAAGTTTATGAAACTTAACAATGCGAATGATACATGACCCGGAGAGATAATACATAAGTCGTATTAGAGGTTTAAGTCACAGATGTTATTTTCTGCTTATGTAGTGTATAGTCTATGCATAGATGTAAATAGTAACATAGATCGGCTACTGTGTGAGCTCGTTGCATGTGGAGAAGTACATTTCACCATAACTTTGCCTTGTATGTTCCAGTGACAGACTGATGATCATGATAGATGATAATTCCATTTGTATAGCGCAAACAGTCCATGTGAAAGCACACTCGTTGCAGTTCACATTTTTTTTTTTTAAATGTAAACATAATTCATCAAAAATAACAGATCATCACATGAAGTCATGAATAGGTACTAGTAACACTTATTAACAAAAAATACCCAAGGAAGAAAACGTGTAGATCGTTTTATAAATAAGTGTTTCGTGTCACACACACACACACATGAAATTACACATAATCACACATACATACAAGAACACACAAGGAGAGGGTAGGGGCATATTACAAACACAGACATGCGGTTTATGAGATCCAAAACAAATGCGACTGCCCGCGTCCAAGCAAACAGGAACCAGAAGAGCAAGTAAACCAAAAGAACGCGTATTCAATACAACAAGACAAGACAAGCGCAAATTTTCGGCCAACCGGTCTTTGTCAAGCGCAAATGCACGATCACAGACACCAAACAACGGATAATAACAAAAAGACTAAACCTTCCCTGCCGCCTCCAGTGGATAAAAAGGTTTATGTATAGCCAAGTAGGGCCTACAGCAAATAGGACAACAGATTAAAATCATGAAATTAGAGATAGGTACGGTAATGATAATATTACTGGTTAAAAAAAAACAACAACAACAACAAAACATGTAAGGCAGAAAATTGTAAAAATCACGTGATAAATACAACCATTTAGCGCGCGCGGCATACACACACACACACACACACACACACACACATGCACGCGCGCGCGCGCATCAAAAATCCAAGTGTCTGAAATACTGCAGGGAATTTATTACACAATTCGTACTGTTGTTCCTCCCGATAACACATGTATTGCAATCATAGACCTCTTTTTAAAGAGGTCTGTGGCTTCGATCGAAGATCTTCTAGCGGTAGATGACTCATGTCGAACTTTTTTCCTATAACTGCAGTAGTTTGTTCCCTTGCGTACGTATTTCGGATCTCTTGTTGCCTGCCACATATCAGACATCGACCACTAATTTCATTGCCGGTATATGAACAGAGGGCTGAATGTGGCAGTGTTACTCGATCCGCACTTATAGTCTTACTGGAATTTGGAATTCGGTCAACGGGGATTCAGCAGTGACTGGGTACCAATCTTAACATACAGGAATTTGGGGTTCGGTCAACAAGGATTCAGCAGTGACTGGGTACCAGATCCTATTTAGTCATGATCGTTCAAGGCATAAGCCTACGTCTTGAACATATGCAACTTTCATTCATCATTCATCAAAACAGATGTCTAATTTTTTTTTTATACTAATAGTAAAACTCACGGATACATTTTAAAAAAATTATGGGTAATAATGAAATAAAAATTGAAAAAAGAAAAGAAAAAATATTGTCAAGCCATTTCAACACTCTCTCCATCTTCGCAAAAAACATGATTAGAGAAAACCTTGATTTCTCAAGGTCACTGTGACCTTGATAAAGCCGACTTCAGTTGCAGTAAAAATTTACTTTCATCAAGGATAATCTTATCCTGTCATAAAAGTGGAAACGGAATTTTAACATTCTTGTAAGTTCCTGAGAAAATGTTGTTCAAACGCTGTCCTCAAAAAGCAGTGCTGATTTTAGGCTCCGTTTTGTTCCTTGTGATCTTGACCAAGACACCTGCTTGTCCTCCAAACGTATGCATCCGTCTTTCCTCAACTGCACACATCTTCGACTGAAATTTGATAAACATTCAATCTGTAAGGTCAGCTGTCATCCTTGACTATTGTTGCATTCACCCATAAACAGTTGGGGTAATCTTGCTAACATGTTTTGGTCACATACACAGTATTACATCTTATCAGGTACTATGAAATGAACTTTCTTCAGAGATTAAAAACAAAAGAGTGCCATGTAACCCAGCTGACCACTAGTCGAGGCTGTCCGACTCCAGGCTGAGCCAGTGCAAGTATGTGATGCTAGGACTCACTCAAAACCTTTAGCAAACCATGGTACTTTGTATTATAACACAATTTTTTTACATTATCATATCAGAGGAAAATGGCGATCGGCCCACTGAGGTCCCTTCAACGTGGAGTGGCACCGTACTTACCTCGACAGGACCCACTCTCAGCTACTGGGAGTCAGCCCTGTCTGTCTTGTGCCATGCTACTACAACTCCTCTAAACACCAAGCTCAGTGTCTGTTGACAGAAACAGGAAAATTACAGCCACATTCATCCCCAGGTATGGCCCGACAATATGGACGATGAGAGAAACAACAACAAAAACACACACAAAAAAGAAAAAAAAAAGACATTTTACACAGGCACAGGTTGGTCATTTGCATCAGTCAATCGAGTGTCACCAGGGGCATCTCCTTAGATCATATGCGCGAATGCCTTGATACGCGTACTTAATTTTGGCTTTTTTTTTTTTTTTTTTTTTTTTTTTTTTTTTTTTTTTGTCCTGTTGAAGTATCGTGCATGTTTTGAAACGGTTATAGACCTGATATGGCTCTAGGCAGTAGGCTGGGCTCTAAACAAAAATAACAATAACAATCGAGTGTCGATCACTGGCGAAACCTGAGACCTGTAAGTGCCAATCCCTCTATCTATAGATCTGATTATTAGACACTTGGAAAGCGTTCACAATAACATCAGCTTACCATAAAACATAGACAACGCGCATAAGTTCTCTCTGTGTACAGATTATCTATGAACAGGATGTCTTCCTTGTTCAGTACCTCCTTCCCCTTTGCATCGCTGAAATTAGACACTTTCCCTAGGAAAACAATCAGTTTTGATTCAATCAACCAATTAAGTAAGCAATCAGTCACGTGCACTCCTTCCAGTTGATGTCAAATAACCTCACTACCATGAAAAATCCACCATTATTTTTAATAGTTGTTTGATATCAACATGAAGAGGTGTGTGTGTGCCTGTATGTTTGTGCGTGTGCATGTGTGTTTTTGTGAAATTAAAAATTATGTGAGCAAGGGTTTTGCAGTCGCGTAATAATAATTGTGAGTGGATTTTCATCGAACTGCATCCACAGACCCCTTCAGAATGAATAGTTACAATTGCCAAAGCATGGACCAGAATGGTTCTGTTATTAAACCAGGTTAGTCCAAAACTGTGAAAACCTCTACTTGAAGACATTTTGGCTATTTCTATGCAGATCTGAACTAAATTTGACGGGAAAAAACGTGTTCCCAAACAAGTGTCTTTTTCTGCAAAATTTGTTGAGATCTGTTGTTTGTATCTTTGTTTTTCTTTTGGTTTATTTTCTTTTTGTTCGAGCATGATCTAGCTTAAAATGGAGACTCTGTTGTGTGGACGAAGGCTGCAGTTTTCATCAAGTCTTCTTTGTTGCCCCAGAGCTTTCTTCCCTTCCAGAGTTGCTCCATTCGGTCAGGCTCATATGCATACACACGCGCGCGCACACACAGAGACATATGTCTATATCTGTGTCTATCTACCTGTCTGTCAGTCTGTCTATCTATCTATCTATCTATCTATCTATCTATCTATCTATCTATCATTATCTATCAGCGACAATAACAGTGACAACGGAAAGAAAACAACAACCCATCCAAAACAAACAAACAAATAACAACAAAATCAACAACAACATCAACAGCGCACACATGCTCACACACGTACGCACGCACGTACGCGCACACACACACACGCACGCACACGGACACACACGCACACACACATACATACACACACAAGAACAGTGACTGTTTCATACTGATCGCACCGAGGGATAAGTGTCTTTGTGTCTCAGTGTGCATGGACAAAAGTACTACAACAACATTGTTTCCTGGCTGCTGTTTGTGGGTGGATTTTTACCTTTGTTCTGGGTCATGGCATATCACTGTGAAAGCAGTGGGTGACCGAGTCTTACAAGTATCATTGAGACTAGTCAAACATCAAGACTACAACTGCATGTATACGCATTAAAAAAAAAAGAAGAAAAAAACGTACACACGCACACACACACACACACACACACACACACACACACACACACACACGCACGCCCCAGCACGCACACACACCACACACACACACACACACCACGCACACACTCACACACGCAACACACGCACACACACACAAATACACTCACGCACACGCAACACACACACACACCACCACCACTACCGCCACCAACAACATCAACAACGGCAACAGCAACAACGACGACGATGACGACTACCCGAAATGCGTAACTGTAACAACTGGATATAACTGTCATCATAGAATTCTCCATCGTTCGGCCAAATTTGGATTGAACGTTATTTACTATTCAGTGTCTTGAATGGCATCGTGCATGTACTAATGAACTGAATATGAGATCTGACGAAAAACTCATCATACAATTCGAGTAAACACAGGTACGTTTTCACAGCCCCAAGATAGGGAAAATAGAGTCGTCTCCCTTGCAGTTGTAAGCACCTGTCACCAGATAGACAAAGACAAGTAAACAAGACAGATGTTTTACCTGACAAAATAAACTATGTGGTCTGAGAAACTCGGAAACGAAGCAAAAACCTTCGAGGAAGACAACGCTGTGATGAACAACAACAACAACAACAACAACAACAACAACTGGAATGTTATGGGTTGGGGAGCAGCAGCCTATGCATCCCCCCAGTAGGCCTCTATACGGTGCTATAGACGGTGCTCTGTCAGTATATAATTATGTCCTTCAAACGGAAAATCTTTATTCTCCCAAATGAGTAAATCATCAAGCTTTGTGTTACAAAAGTGGGTATATCCTGAATGTTTATTTGATATTAAATAATTCAATACAAACTGAGTTTTATGTGTGTTCATATCTAAAATTAAAAGAAAAAAAAAGGTTGATGCTATGAACAGGGAAACTCAGTCATCACAGAGAAGAAGAATAGGACTTAAGATTTTTCAGACTTTAGAATACCGAATGCTCAGGGGTACTAGATTAAGATCCCATTGGACCTGTCTTACAGCTATACAGTCCTTCAAGTGCTATCTCTATACATATAATACAAGCATAAAAAACCCAGATGAACCATTAGCACATAGGCCTGCAATGTGAAACAAGTTATAAAAATGAAATGTAATAAAATATAGACTTTCACAAACATGGCAGTAGGTCATATGAGAAGATAAAAGAAAAGAAGTAGAAGAAGAAGAAGAAGAAGAAAAGAAAGAAAAAAGAAAAAAGAAAAAAAGAAGAAGAAGAAGAAGAAGAAAAAAAAGACAATTGAACTTGAAAACTTTAAATAAATGCACAAAAGGGGAAAAAATAAATAAACGCACAAAAGGGAAACTGTAGTATTGTTTTGACATCTTGTTTCACTACACGTTTATTCCGTTACTATTGTTGAAGAGACTCGGAGACTGGTTAAAAAAAAAGTTAAGTTTCGTGTAGTGTTCCTGTTATCATGGACTGCTGTCAATGTAATGACTAAAAAAAAAAAATAATAATAATAATAATAGTGATGATAATAATCGTGCCTGCTGCGGGCGGTAGGTGACAATGACACCAATCAACAGCACTGCATGGATGGACGAACACGCATGCAGAGCACAGCTGTTTCTGAATTTCGGCCGAAGTCATACTTCAAAGGCAGACTTCGCAGGTGCTTTGCCTGGTTGAGCCAATGAACTGTTGCGTTTCAATTGTAGTCTGTCGTCATTATTTTAGGTCTTTGAGGTCCGTTGGGATACTAGGAATTATGACAATATATACGCAAAACGCCGTTACATTCATTTTTTGAGCAGAAAAAGGGTAATTTGAGACAAAACATGACAAGTGGTTAACGTACAATTCGTTTAAACCCATTTTCTTCACAAGCGAAAAACCAACACAGGTCGTAAAATAGTCAAAACGCAAGTGCTCCTGGAAGGTCTCGAAAAGAAGTCAACATCAGTAGATTCTGTGAAAATTGGTCTTTGAAGTGGGTGATTCTGCTCAGTTCGCAACTGCACGTACTGGATATGAATGACTCCTACAGCGATTTTCATTTTCGTGTTGACCATGTGAAGATCTGATGTACTGGAAAATCCCAAAGGTTCTTATGGCGTCCGTTCCAGCATTGGTCAGGGGGCTAATATGGCGCAACCAACATCTCGGTTCCAAGACTTCATAGAAAGAGATATGCCGCCAGTATCACAGGTATGAGATAGAAAAAAAAAAAGAAAAAAAAAAAAAAGAAAAAAGAAAAGATAATTGTAACTTTGTACGATTTAGGGAATTAGACTAAGAAGGGCTACAACATAGTATGGACCGTTGAAAAACATTCGGATGACCGTGCACGTCGTCTGGCAGTGTGCGAGTACTGCTGGAAGCATCCAGTGCTGATGCAGTGAGTGTGGAACCTAATACCAGAATTTGTCAGTATGTGCAATTTTGGCTGTTGATGATTTTAGTTTGTAAGTGAAAGGTAAATCTAGATCTATAGCCTCGTTGAAAAAAAGTTGTGATCTTTAAGGAGAAATAACCAGTTGTGGCCTAGATTGTATTTCCGATTACAACCAAAACTGAAGTGACCGAACGGCACATTGAACAGTGCACGTACTGTTACACTATAGATCTACAATGTATGTTACTATGTAGTTCTACGCCGACACAGGGGTGGAATGCCAGGTTGGCCACGGAAATCTAGCATCACAGGCTTTGGCTTGGATTCTGTTCCAGATTGACTATTTCTACATATCAGATCGACAGCAGTAAATCACCTTAGTTTTATGATAATGCTATCCTTGATTTTTTTTTTTTAATCCTGATAGTTTTTCAGTAGCTGTACTGTAGGCTGCCACAAGTTTTTCACTGCATGTCTGTGTGACTTGTTCTGTATTTGTTTTATTTTAGTTTATATGATACATTTAGCTTTTGTATTATATGATACAATTACTGAATTAGCTTTTCATTGACACAGGTTGATAAGTTTAACTAAATCTGGGAACGTCATCTCACTAGATCGTAAGATGACAGCTGTACATCAGAAATAGCAGCAGAATCGACCAAGCCAAAAACAGCATTCAAGAAGATGAAAAGTGTTCTTACCTACAAGTGCCCATCAGGAAGAGAGTTCTTGAGTGTTTTATAGAACCGATCCTGTTGTACGGAGGTAAGGCGTAGAGAATCAACACACCAAGTCAGAACAAAATTGAGGCAACTGCAGTGTGGTTTCTTAGAAGAATGTTGAGAGTTCCAGGGACAGCAAAGAAAACAAACGAGACAGTTTTGAAGTAGATAGACACAAGAAGAATAAGAAGATTAGGTTGGTTTGGTTTGGTTCATTTTTTGACGTCAACACCCACCTCAGGTGATATGGCCGACGGGGATAACCATCCCAGGGAAGTGGGGGAAGAGGGGCTTATCTAATCCTATACTGACACCACCAGAACAACAATGATGTTAAGATGGGACAGTAAGATGATCAGTTTTAATACAGTGCACCCCGGGATTCGAACCCACAACCATTAGCATGTGAATCCGACGCTCAAACCACTGAGCTACTGGGGCCCGGAAAGACAAGCAGCATTTATAGGGCATTTTATGAGGTTAGAGAAATTACAGCACCTGGTCACAAAAGGAAAGCTGGAGGGAAAGAGAGCACCAGGTAGACCCAGGGAGAAAATTTTGGACAAACTTGCAGAGTGGTTGAGGAGAGAGAAGTTGTGAGTTGTACTTGCAGCGGCAAGGGATAGATTTGTATGGAGGGCCATGATCACCAACGCCATGAAGCAGGGCAGTTGGTGATGATGATTTAGCTTTTGAGCTTAGATTAAGTGCTTAAGTCCCCATTGTGTCTATACGGTACATATACATGTACATAATAATTAATATATAGATGCACTGTAAAGATATTGTAAGTCAAGGTCAGTGGCTGGTGTATGGAAACATGAAAACACCCAGCCCTAAAAAAGTCTGATTATATGTAATATGTGTTTCACTATTTGATCTAATTAAATAGTTTCAAGAATTGTGCTGTACACAAATCATTTTTTAAGACATTAAGTGATTAGTATTAATCTGCTGGGATACTCAGATAACACTTACTTGTGATCTGTCTTTGATAGATCTAGATATGTATGAATTTTGTAGATAGTACCTTAATGCTAATATTATATTTAGTGTGTATTTAGTACCTTAATGCTAATATTATAGTATAAGTTAGTGTGTACTTAAGTATTTTCACTTTGGGGATTATTTCACCATAATTATGTCTTTTGGACACAGTATTTTAACAGTCCCTGGAGCTGACTTGGTATTTTAACATTCCTGTGTGTTTTTTGCTGCCCCATCTTCTGCACTGACGTTTTTCCTTTTCTTGTTCTCATTTCATAATCAGTCTGATACAATTTCTTTCCCTCTTTTCATTTTAACACTCCTTGTCTATTTTCTTTTTCCCCTGATGTAATTTCTCTCCCTCTTTTCATTTTAACATTCCTTGTCTACTTGCTTCCCCCCCCCCCCCCCCCCCATTTCTTTCTTTTCCCTCAGGCTCTGACATATTTGTAAATAAACACCATATGAGAAGCAGATATATAGTCTAATCAACTTTTGATCACAGCAGATGAGCAAACTGTGTTTTGTATAGTTTCAAACTAGAAGTACTCTTAAGTAGTAACTCAGCCATCGAGCATAACACTAACAGACAGCACTGATTCATGCACAACTATTTGCACATGTGAGTGTTGCCAGTGTTAGTATAGTGATGGCAGCAGACCCACATGTATCTGAAGCTGAAGGCTTTGATTCAATCAAAAATGATTGCATAGGGCTCCATTGTGTCCCTCTTGTTCTGGTATGAAATTTTTGGCCAGACCACCTAGGCTGTATACTTGTGTAACTTTGAGGTAACCTGACTCAGTTCTAGGTAGTCAGTGGCTACTAGAAAATCTCAGTCCTGTGCCAGATGTATTTTACATAATTATACTAATGTAGGCCACAAGATTGGTAACAGAGTAGCATTATAAACGTTTTGGAAAAATAATGGGTGTAACAGACAAGATTTAGACTCAACAGTTGGCTGTTAAGAGTACACTGAGGATTCATTTGGGAGCATGTCAGACCTGGCTGAACCGCAAAAATGGGCTATGTTTGGAGCATCATGCCTGACCACTTTTGTGGCTGTTGGAACACTCCTTCATTGTAGTTGTAGTAAAGCAAGGTTAGGAGCTTCCAACTGCTGACTGTCGAGACTGTAATAAGGGAACAGAGATGGCAGCTGTGCGTGTTGGCAGCTGGACAGGCTGCCCAATAGAGAGATGAAGGCCCAAAATAAGGCAAGAGAATGCTGTTCGTTCCATTCTCTCTTGGTCCAGTAGATGGGCAAAACCTGGTTGGTGCACATTGTGTGGCTGTGTCTCAAGGTTTATCATTTCCTCATCTTGCCAGTCAGCTTGCAAACAAGATAACTGATGGATGGGTTTGAATGGGTCATGCAGCGTATCTATAGACAGCCGCCCTTTGCTTGATGAAATGGCTGTTGCATGGTGTCGGGAGCTTGGGAGGTGATTGTCTGGAGATTGGTGGGACATTGGTGCTAAGGGTCCCATCCAGAACCATGGTTGTTTCTTGTTAACTTTGACATGTGGCTTGGTTGCTGACTTAAGGGAAGCAGGTCAGATCACTGCAGGGAATGACCTGATGGCGGCTTGAAAGATGGCAAACTTTGGAACCCTTTGGGGCTATGTCATACCTAGCTGAAGAGCAAAATCGGCTGTGTCTAGAGCATTATGCCTGGCCACTTTGGTGACCATTTGAACACCCCTGTGGCCCAGAATAAGGCAAGAAAGTGCTCTTCCATTCTCTCTTGGTCCAGTAGCTGGACTGGACCTGGTTGGTGCATGTTGTGTGGCTATGTCTCAGGGTTTGTCATCTCCCAATCTTGCCAATCAGTTTGTAAACAAGGTAATGGATGACTGGGTCCGAGTGGGTCATGCAGCGCATGGACAGCCCCCTTTGCTTGATGAAATGGCTATCACATGGTGTCAGGAGCTTAGAATGTGATTGTCTGGAGATTGATGATCTGGGTCCCATCCAGCACCCTCAGATGTTTTTTTGTTATAAACATTTTTGGAAAAGCAGTGAGTACAACAGACGAGATGTTGGCTGTTAAGAGTATACTCAGGATTCTGAGTGAGCCGATTCTAGTGATAGTGATATTTTATTTGTTCACTTTCCCTCTTCATTTCAAGTCCTCGCCAGTGCATAGGATCTTGTGCAAGTTTGAGTAATCTGCTGGATTATCACCCAGGTTGTTTGGAGTGCACTGTCTGAGTGCCATGAATCCTTGAACTCAATATGGTTTATGACTGTTGAGTTTTGTTCATGAATGTGTCTATTTATGTTGAGATGTCTGGTATTTGTTGTATCAACTGATCAAACTTTTGATTGGTTGAGTTTGGCAGACTTTATATCATTTGGTCTAATTACCAGAAAAGAAAACATAATTTTTCTTTAATCTGTAGGTTGGCATAAAATCCTCTGTGTAACTGTAAGTGTTTTGTGCCTCCTGTTCCTTCCTCTTTGAGACATGCTTGACTGTCTTTGAGGGTCTTTGAGGTCTAAAAATCATTTTACTTTGTATTTTGTTGTTTGTAGTTTGTGGTAGAGTTTGTCTGTCACAGTATGCTGGGTAGAATTTGAAAATCTTGTGAGATTAATTGGATGAGCATTCCCAGGTTGCTTTGTGTTTGAGAGAAAGAATGTTGTTACACAGTCCCAGGTCTGCATATCAGTCTTTAGTGGGCATGCAGTGTTTTCATGTGTCCATAAGCCACTGGACACTTAAATGTGCATATTTGATTTTCTATTTGTGTATACATGGTATACACACAAGGAGGAGGTTTGGGCACTAGCAGTTCAGCACACATGTTGACCTGGGGGATAGGAAAAATATATATCATATCCTTTTTACCCATGTGGCAGAGGTGACCAGGTTATTTTAACCCAAGACCTTCAGGTTGGAAGGTTTACCCACCTGACTGCTGCATATGTCCAAATAAACAGTAAAAGAAAACTTCAGAAATATGAGAAAGGGGTTTTTGTTGTTTGGCAGATCATAACAGTTTTTCTCCCTTAGTACTTATCAGTGATTTGAAACATTTGTTGTTAGAAACATCAGCGAGCAAACTGTGGATTTAGGCTGTCTTCGCAAGGTGTTCAAAGGATTTGGCATGATTTTGATTTATCACAAAACATCTGCCTGTGAACAGTCATTTTGACAATATTCTCTGCTTTATATCTATTTTTGGTCTGGCATGCTTCCCTACCCCCTCACTCATCATTCATTGGGAGTGATTGAGCTGAGTCACTTATTGTTTTAACTAAGAACTTGCACATCAAAGATTGTACTGTTGTTCTGCATGAATGAAGTGGGTAGTCTGACAGTTTTGGTCTTAGAAGTGTTGGAAACTATACTGGAGAAGTAAATTTAAGGTTTTGTGTCCTTTGCAGGTGTGCTTGTTGAAGCAAAAACAGAATTGAGATTTTTTTGTGACCTTGACTTTAATGCTTGTCAGCATATGCA
>CM060306.1:89932116-90002116 GCA_030674185.1 Monoplex corrugatus
TTGGCGTACTGTGCCTGACACTATTTTGCCTGCTCAAAGTTGCAGCATATCGTTTGATCTATTTGAAATGACACTGATACTTGCTTAGTGTGACTGTAGTCACAATGTAGTGCCTACATTACAAAGCTCAACAAATCATTCATGATTTGCATGTTGGCAATGAAATTGACTTTTGACTGCTGTAAAGTTTGTTTGTGTGTCATTCTTACGAGAACAGTTTTGCCTGGGTAGACAATAGTTTTTTTCTTTGACAGCATGATGTTAAAATGTCCGAAGTTTGTCTTGGATGGTTGCTCAGTTGGTCCATGAAGTATGTTTCATCCAGTCAGATGCAGCTATCACAAATTCAGTCAGAGGCAGCTATCACATATAGTTAACAGCTTGCAGTTTCAACAATTTTTTACATGGTTTTCATTTCTACCCTAGCAGTGTCCTTCAGTACTAAAACTGATCACAATAATGTGCCTTAGGCTCACAATAATTTATATTTAAATGTCAAATGCACTACTGACTAGTGATGCAAGACACAGAATACAAAAACCACATCCGATTTTGCTCATTCTGATACAAGTCCCCAGTTGTTTGAAAAGTATGTGTCTCAGGTATATTGCATCATAAACATTGGTATTTGTAGTCATTACTGATAGAATCATTAGGGCAACATTTTTTTTGCCTAATGTAATCAATCTAATGTGTGCATAAGTAAAAAAAAGGAAAAAAAAAGGAGCTGTATAAACTACTTGAGGTGATCAGACTAGCAGATGTGCGGAAGACATGTAAACAATATTGGCCAAATACTACCAGCACTGCGTTTTGACTAACCTTTGTATTAAAAACATGTGACTGTGAGTTCCAGTTTACGATGTTTGGCAACATTGAAGTTTGCTTATGGTTGATTAAGCTACTTACTTGTATAGCTTACATACATGTGAAATTAGCCATGACGCACTAAGTTGCATAAGCTCCTGTGAAAGAGGCATGTCACGTGACTGGTGTCCACTTTTCATTGAGAAGAAAACTTTTTCTTACTCAAATTCATTAAGATGGTGTTTGTTAATTATTGGAATTGTTCACTTCACTGCCAAGTCTGACCTTCACTCTAGTGCACAGAGTTTAGTCAGGCAGGTGATGAAAGGCTTGGTCTAAGTCACAGTAAGTGGCTGAGTGCAGTTTGCTCCATCGTTCAGTAATGGTAGGGAATAGATGAAAACGCAGTAAGAGTGAGGGCTAACATAATGCTCCAGTCTGATTGAGTGCAGCTGCGAGCACAACAGTTGATGTTTTGCGCAATGTTCACAGACTTCACAGACAAGTAAGAACTTCAGGCGAGACAATTGTCACTTGTGACAGACACAGGCAAGGTGAATGAAAGTCAAGGCCGAAGTGATGATCATGAGACTGGCTTGTTATACACTTGATATACAGTTTTGCTTAGTCAGTGTAGAATACATCTTTAAAGTTTAATATGCTGTGTCATACATAGTTAAATTGGTGTGTGCAGTGAAGCAGATACCCACCCCCTCCCCATCCCTTCTTCAGAAAACAAACAAACAGCAGCAAAAATGTTCATTGTAAGCGTATACACACTTACACGCATGCATGCATGCACACGCACACACAAACACACACACATACACACACACACACACACACACCACACACACATGATACACACCACACACACACACACACACACACACACACACACACACACACACACACACACACACACACACACAAAAAGATAAAAAGATTACGAAGAATCAGCATATTAGATTGCATTGCAGTTTATTGGTTTTCTTTTTTGGAACTGCTCAGTGTCATTCATTTAATGCACATTGTGCAGTTTGACATTCAAATGCACAAGGGTAACAGTTTTATTTGGGTATCTCTGTTGAAATGTGTGTTCATAGTCTCACGAGTTCATATTCTTGAAAGTCAGTTTGTAATAAAAATGCTTTCCATATGATACGCCGCGCGCACACACACACATGCACGTGCGCGCGCGCACACACGCACGCGCGCGCACACACACACACACACACTCACTCACTCTTTCACTCTTTCACTCACTCATTCACTCACTCACTCACACACACACACCACACACACACACACACACACACACACACACACACACACACACACACACACACACACACACACACACACACACACACACACACACTTTCAAACTCTCAAACACACATTAATTTTATTGTTTGAAGAAAGTCATCCTTAATATTGTCTGACTGCGTTACTGTATGCATGAAAGAAAGCTAAATATCTATGAAGACCATTGCATTTTGCTGGCTAAAATGATGTACATTTACATCTGTCTGCACAATGATGTTGAACTTTGTTACCTTTGGCTATTGTTGAAGTTCACTTTGAAAAATAAAACCTGCCATCTCTCCATCTGGGATGCCAGGGGATCTTTCAGTGCAAATAGTAATATTAGTATCCTTCCTTCTGGAAATTCTGTGCTAGGAATTTCCTCTTTTCTGTTGCTCTCTTTATTTCTGCCTTGTTCCTTTGCTTCCTGTCATTTCTTTTTATCATTTTCTGCCTTGCTGGTTCTTTTACCTGTTTGTGTTCGATAAAGTCTTACATATTTTCTCTTAGGAACGATCATTGGGTACATGTATTAAGTACATTTTTGGTTCTAGGGAGATGTGATATGCGGGAATGATTTTAGGTAGTTTAAGCCCATTTTCATATGTTTCAGTGTCGTTAGTTATATTTAAATTTGCATTCAGATATGTTTTTTTAAACCCCTTGTGTGGTAAATGGGACAGAGTTGTCAGTGCCAGGGGCATCTCTTAGAATGTGTGTGCGAATGCATTGATATGTGTACTTAATTTTCTTTTCCATAGTATTTCCTGTTGAAGTATTGTGTATATTTTGAAACGGTTATAGCCCTCATAACAGATTGGAAACTTCAAGAATTTGTGATGCTTCACAAGAGTGGCAATGTCAAAGATAGTAACAACTACAGAACCATTGTCCTAATCAGCCATGCCAGTAAGATCCTGCTCATAATTACTCTTTACAGATTGAAGCCCAAGATAGAAGAACTATCTGACTGCCAGGCAGGCTATGGATCCAGCAGAGGCACAGCTGACATGCTATTTGTGCTACAAATACTCATAGAAAATAAAAAGAACTGAAAAAGAAGCTTTTGTCGCCGTCATAGACTATAGCGAGTCATTTGACATCGTCATTCATCTCCACCTGTTCAACACAGTGGTCAGAATGGGCTTTCCTACACTCCTCATTGCATTAATTGCCTCATTATATGAAGACCAAAAGGCTACAGTTAGATTATGGAACCATCAAAAATGTGAATTCTTCAACGCCCACAGGGGAATTAGACAAGGTTGTATCCTCTCACTGTATCTCTTTAACATCAACCGGGAACAAGTCATGAGAGATGCTGACATAGAAGGCATGGGCATAAAGATAGGAGGAAAAAAATCTTACGAACCTGCGCTATGCTGATGATAATGGACTGTTAGCAGACAACATTACTAGCATAAAAAGAATTCGGTACAAGGTAATTGTTGTGGGCAAAAAGGCTGGCCTAAACTTGAGAACCAAGGATAAAAAAGTGCTACATATCAAAGGCAAAGACATTGAAAACAATCATGACATCTTAATTAACATAGTTCCTTAAGAAAATGTTAAGGATTTCAGATATCTTGGTTCTGTAAAAACTGATGATAGAATCTGCTTCAAAGACATCAAAATAAGAATTGAAATGGCAAAGTGAAAAATGGTCCAATTCAACAACATTTGGAAAGACAGAGGCATACCAAATGGCCTGAAAGTTAGACTTTTTAAATGTCTGATCTTGCCAGTCATGATTTACGGCTGCGAAGCCTGGACTCTGAGAAAAAGTGATTGCAGAAGAATTGAGGAGCTACTATCAGAGCTGCTACGTGTCAAATGGTCAGATAGAAGAACTGATGAGAGTGTCCTGGAAGAACTTGATGCCACCAGAAAATTACTAGCAGATATCAACCAAAGAAGACTAAAAATAAGTAAAATACATTGGCAATGTGTCACGCAGCAAGAACACAGACCTCATGGCAACCACCATTCAAGGAAAAAACAATGGCAAAAAGGAAGAAAGGCAGACCTCCATAACCAACATCAGTGGCCTGAATTTCAAGAAGTTGTCTACAAAAGTCAAGTCAGTGCAGCCTGGAGGGAGATGGTGGTGTCCAAGTGTGCAGCAGCCAACACTGAACCTGGTGATGCCGACAGGTGAGACAGGTGATATAGCCCTGATGTGGCTCTACGCAGTCGGCTGAGTTTAAAACAAAATTAACAACAATCTTCTGCAAAGGGTAAGAAATGTAGACATTCCTGGTGTCACACTTCATTCTCTCTCCGTTGAGAGAGAGAGAGAGAGAGAGTGTGTGTGTGTGTGTGTGTGTGTGTGTGTGTGTGTGTGTGTGAGAGAGAGAGAGAGAGAGAGAAGGGACCCAGACAGAAATCTGGTAAGCATCCCCACTGTCATAATTACCCCTTTGCCCTGATTTCAGAATCTACTGTTTTCTGACTCATACTCCTAGCAAAAGCTCAAACACATCATTAGAAAATGAAATCTGAAAATGAAATCTAAGAACAGGTTAGGCTAGATCTGTATGAAATGACACAGGTTGTTTACTTCTTGATGTTGGTGTAACTGCAGTGCCAACAGTATTCACATGTAATCCGTATGTTCAGTATTAAGTGTAATTTCTGTGCCAGTAAAAGCTGAATTTCTTGTTTCCATGTTGGTCCTGCAAGAAATGATGGCCAGTTTTGCCAGATCAGGCAGCAACAACATGGTACTAAAATTTCAGATATGCGCCTTAGAGTTAGATGATTGTAAAGTTTGCATAAAATGATTTCTCAATTGATTTATCAGATAAATTGCAGCCAGTTAGAGACTGACAGAAACATCTCATAGCTTGCAGTTTCAGCAGCTTTGCACTGTTTTCATTATCGTTGTTCTAATATCTTCTGATAGGAAAGCAGATGGCAGTGGCACAGTGCTAAAGAACATCAATCATTCAATGTGCCCTTGTGCATTCGATGTTAGAGATTAATACAGTATTTTTGGAGTGAATGTGCCAGTGGCTGCAGGCTGCTTTCAAAAATCGAACTCCACGTATGTGCCTCACCAAAATTTCCTCGGCTCCTGGCAGACTCCTTGATCTTACGCAAAAACATATGCACATAATATGCTTGAAAAGGAGAACATGAAAATGGAGGGGAGGAAGTAAAGGTAACACTAAGCTGACACAGCCAGAGTGATTCAAGCATTCAGATGGCATTGAACAGGCTAATCCGATATGTTACAGGCTGTGATTTGTCTCAGAACCTAAGATCTTTTACTTTACTACCAGGCAGGTAGCATTATATGATCATATTTTTATAGTTTCGTTATGGCTAGGTTTTGCTAGTGGCCTAGTTGATACAGCGGTAGAGCACTTGCTTTCAGTCTGCCGGCATTAGTTTGCTCTAGAGTGCGAATCGTGCCAGTGGAACCGAATATGTGCATGCGGCCTCCGGTGTACCTAGCTGTGAATGGGATCTTTCTTCCAAGTTAGGGAAAGATATAGCTACGCGGGAGGGAAAAAGAGACAGGTATCAAAATACTGGCCCTGAGAAAAGTTGAGGTCTCTACAATTCTCTTATGGCCTTAGGGTCATGAGACAGCTTTTTTTTTTAAAAGCTGGAGGCAGCATTTTTTTTTTTAACCTGTGGGTCATGGGACAGCTACTTCTTATTTGATTTTTTAAAACTAGGTTTAGCTGTCAAGAAACTCACCTCCAGGCATCGGTACAGTTGAAAGCTGAGTTTCCTCATCTCCAGTGCTTGAAGTTGAAGGAATTTTCTCCACATAATATTACCACATTTTAGTATTTCTTCATTCCAAGACCAATTCCTGCCTTATTAAGTCTGCGTGAATGTTCTTTCTATACAACAGGGCTGGAGACAAATGAACTAGTATTAAAACAGTGATGTTTGTCAGCAAAACCTGTTTTATTATTGTTTTTATTTTTTTGTAATAGAAACCTCATTACACAAAGGCTGTCTTTGAAAATGTTCAGCAATAAGCATGTATTTTTATTCATTGTGCTGCAGTGCTTGACCTCTATGGCAAAGAAAAGTTTCATAAATGTACTGGACAGAATATGTCAGTGTGACTGAAAGAAAAATTATTGGTAGGTATGTTTTGATGGAAACCTTTTTCTAAATCATCTATTCTAAAAAGAATGGGGGGATTAGTTCAGAAATGACCCCATGGTGTGTGTGTGTGTGTGTGTGTGTGTTGTGTGTGTGTTTGTGTGTGTGTGTGTGTGTGTGTGTGTGTGTGTGTGTGTGTGTGTGCGCTCTCTTTTTAATGTTGGAGGAATATTTTTCAGTTGTGACTCATTGATATTCTGATACTAATTGTTTATTGATTTGTAAGTTTGATACATTGCCGAAGTTTGGGCAAGTGTTCCCAGGATCTTAATGTGATATGGGTGGATTTCTTGGTTTTGGAATACTTTTCTTCTAGTTTTATTTATTTGTTTTTCTCTCTGAATTTATTTGATTACATCTAAAAAAAAAATTTTTTGGTTTTTACCAAATTCAAGTTTGGCCTAAATTTGACAGTTTTGAATGGATCAGAGAATGGTTAAATTTCAACCTCACAGTTTCATGAAATATGAAGCTAACTGAACAAGCAAGTATTTGTACCTAATTTTTTGTATAAGTATTCCATGTGTTCACTCTTAATATGATGGCGTGTTTTCATTCATTTTATTGTATACAATATAATAATGGGGAAAAGGAAAATTGCTAGTTTGATTTGGTTGTCTTGATGGTGGAATAACCTTGGTTTGTGAAAAATACTTGTGCTTAAAATTGGGCGTTACATCCACATACATTGTGAAGGAGCACATGATAATAATAAATATGAATAAATCGTTGCTTGGCCTAGATGGAAACGCTAGCTATGTTTTAAAGTGAGATTGCATTGCTGTCCTGCACCTAGAGGATGTCCTCCCCCATTGGAACATACTCTGGCTGCTTTGTTGAGTTCAGGTTATGCTTCAGCCACAAGTATTGATCCATACGCGTGTGATTCACTTGGTAATCAGTGGGGGCCCCCAGTCATGTCGCTCGCCTGCCCAGCCTCGTTCCTTCTGCAGCTATTTCACTCCATAGCATTATGGGATGGCGTTGGCTGGTGGCATTATTAATGTCTAGTGCAAATGGTGGCTGTCAGTGGAGATCTCAGCATTTAGACCATGTTGATTGTATTCGCTTGTTTACTTCAGGATGGGGTGTGAAGTGGCCAGATCAGTAGGCTGAATAGTGTGAAGTGTGGAGGAACAGTGCATGAACAGGAACAAAGACCTAAAAACCAGCAGGCCATTGTATTGGACTGAAGTGGGGAAGACATGTGACAGCAAGGACATAGACAGTGATTTTATGGGTGTCAGTTAAGGAAGTGGTTTGGACGGATGTGGAACAGTGATGGAGGAAAACCCAAGTGGAGTGGGCCCCTTGTTCTTTTGACTGCCCATTGTAGCCGAGGCTGTGTCAGCTTTTCAGCCTGATGCCAGCCTAGTGAAGGGGGGTGCATAATGCATGATGGGGAGCATGGCAAGATGGGGCGTCTGAAAAAGATTTTGTCGGGTCTCAGCGACATTGACTCTCTGGTGGTGAATATGTTCTTTACCCAAACTACCCTTTTGTTGTGTGCATGCAGTCCCTTAATGGTGGTTGTTCCCACTCTCCTGCCCACTTACGAGTGTGTGTGTGTGTGTGTGTGTGTGTGTGTGTGTGTGTGAATGTAAAACTGCCCATTATTGTTGTTGTTTATATTATCAGCTGCATAATTGATAACTCACAGTGACAAGGTTGTAGGCAAGATATTGATGTTCACTGAAAATGAATTGTGAGTAAACACAGTGTATCATCTCCAGCTTGTAATATGAAATGGGCACACGTGTATCTTTGTTGTTATTCTTCATACTGTCAGCTGTATAATGAAACTTACAATAACAAGGTTGTAGGTTAGATTTTGATAGATGTTCACTGAATATAGATAGTGAGTGAATATACAATATAGCACCTGCTGCCAGGAATAGTGGCTGTTATTGCCCCCCTAGGCTGAACATGTGTGTGCATGTGTGTGTATGCATGAGTGTGTGTGTGTGTGTGTGTGTGTGTGTGTGTGTGTGTGTGTGTGTGTGTGTGTACATCTACATATCATAGATATATATGTCAGGGGAGGCAGGATTGTGTGTATGTGTCTGTGTGTGCATGTGTGTGTGTGTGTGTGTGTGTGTGTGTGTGTGTGTGTGTGTGTGTGTGTGTGTGTGTGTGTGTGTGTGTGTGTGTGTGTGTGTGTGTGTGTGTGTGTGTGTGTGTGTGTGTGTGTGTTCCCCATTTGGCAGAATTCCTCTCCAAAGAAACTGTTTTTCACGAAAATGTTTACCAAATAAGAGAAGAGGAAAAGAGTTTATCTGCCGACATGCATTTGCTGTCATAGGCATTCAACTTCCATCAGATGTATTGCCCTGTTGATATTGTGGAAGTTGCATTCTAGTTGGCATTCTAAATTTCCAACACTTGTCAGAAGTAGGGAGAAGAATCAAGATGGTTGGTTGTAATGAGAATGTGGTGTTAAAGGCGTTAAAGATTTTAATTGGCTATTATATTTGATGTAAAAGAAAGTTAACATAGTAGACAAGCAGGTCTGTTCCTCCAGCAGGAAATTATAGAAGGGAGGGAGGTAACCATGTGCATTTGGCTTCTTGTTGAGATATTCAAAAATGAAAAAAGAACTACATGAGGTTGATTGATTGATCTTTATTTTTCAATGTAAAAACAATGACATAAGTATAATAGTACTAGGTCCTGTATTTTTCAGTGTAAAAACAATCATGCAGTGTAATAAATATTAGGTCCTTTATTTTACAATGTAAAGACAACAATACAGTGTAATAGGTCCTGTATTTTTCAGTGTAAAAACAATCATGCAGTGTAATAATATTAGGTCCTTTATTTTACAATGTAAAGACAACAATACAGTGTAATAGTACTAGGTTCTTTATTTTGCATTGTAAAGACATTGATACAGTGCAATAGTGCTAGGTCCTTTGTTTTGCAGTGTAAAGACATTGATACAGTGCAATAGTACTAGGTCCTTTATTTTGCATTGTAAAGACATTGATACAGTGCAATAGTACTAGGTCCTTTATTTTGCATTGTAAAGACATTGATACAGTGCAATAGTACTAGGTCCTTTGTTTTGCAGTGTAAAGACAATGATACAGTGTAACTATACTAGGTCCTTTATTTTTCAGTGCAAAAACAGTGATACAGTGTACTAGTACTAACTAGGTCAGTTTCAGTGTTATGATACTGTTGGGTCAGTTTCAGTGTCTGCTATTGCTAAAAATTTGGATAATATTTGAAAGTAAAATAAATGTTAGAGAGTAATAAATAAAAATAATGGTAAAGCATCCAGCTAGAGATGTGTCAGTGTTTTGCAGTTCAGAAGAACATTTAAATTATATGTCTTTTCACTTGAAATACACAAATGTACAGAGTAATTTCTACACACAGACATTTCATGTAACAATGATTGATTACACATAATCTGATACAGTATATGCTTGCTACTCATGATCATTGCTTAGTTAACACAAATGTTTCATATGATATTATTTGTGTATAACATATCAGTGATAACACACACACACATTCACTCACACTTACACACACACACTTACACACACACACACACACACACACACACACACACACACACACACACACACACACACACACACACACACACACACACACACACACACACACACACACATGTATATATACATACAAATGCAGGTACATATGCACTATGAAGTTAGGAAGAACAACTTCAGTAGTTTCATTATAGAAATTTATTAAGAAGAAAATATTTCATGATGAAGGATTTTGTAATTTGCTAAACCTGACATGAATAAAAAAAATAAAAATATCCTCTTGGTAGTCACAGATCTAGATTGGGATTGCTGTTTTCCATGTCTTGGGAGCGGTGTATGTCATAATCGTAGTGACAGAAAATTTGATTGTGTATGAACAAGATATATGTCTTAAGTTAAACAACGCCAGTGTGAGACTGTACAAGAACTGTGTCCTTTCCTGTCTCCTTTACAGTAAGAATGCTGGAATCTCCAACACTATTCCAACCAACAATTACTTGCTCATTGTATCCAATAGAGACTAGACACCCTCATCATGAGAAGAGGACGGAGATGGATTGGGAGCAGTATCGATACAGAGCAGATTAACATCACATGGACAGCCCTACACTGGATACCATAAGGAAGACACAAGAGAAGAAGACCCAGGCACACCTGACGAGTGGCAGGAGAAAGAGAACTCAAGGCCCTGTGTAACACAGTTTGGAGTTTCATTCAGGGGCCTCAGTAGCTCAGTTGGTTGTGTCGGATTCACATGCTCATGGTTGTGGGTTCGAATACGGGGGTGTGATACATTAAAACTAGCCTTTTCATTGTCCCAGCTTAACATCATTGTTGTTCCGGTGGTGTCAGTATAGGATTAGATAAGTTTCCCCTTCCCCAACTTCCCTGGGAGGTTATCCCCGTTGGCCATATCACCTAAGGTGGGTGCCGAGGTAAAAGCTGAACCAAATCAATGGAGTATCTATCATACAGAAAAGCCCAGAAGAGACAGAAGTGGAGGATCAGTAATACATGACTTACATCATTGGATACAAATTAACATTATTCTGCGTAACAGATTGGCAGGTTTGTAAGTTGGTTTTGGAAAATCCATGAACTTGTATGCAACTTGGTAAGATACAACAACTTTGAACAAGGGAATGTTTTAATGTGTATGAAAATATTAAAATGTTTTTAAAATGTTTGACAGTTAAGCATTTCACTCCCGCACCCTGTCCACCTGCATTCTGCATTGTCAACCATGCTAGAAGAGCAAAAACATAACCCTGTGATGTCCTTACCCTATCCACCAGCTTCTTGCAGGAAGGTGGTGGATAGGGTTAGCAAGTGAAAGAGTTAAGTTTTTGCAGTTGGTGAATACAGTGTGTGAGTCTAAGGGTTAAAATTGTTAATTGACTGTTCTGCCAGTGATTGATATCTAGTTTGTTTTCAGAAATTCAGTAATTTTTCTCATCGAGAATTCACCCTCCATGTTCATTGACCTTTTTAATCAAGCAGAAGTGTACATTCAGGTGTGTGTGTTTGTATGTGCATGCACGTGTGAACATGTTTACAGTTTCAAATAATTCTTTTTAGTGCTCGGCTGGAAACAATAATGAATGGATGGTTTATAGCATCTTCTTTTTCAAAGTAAGAACATGTTTAAGTTCTTTTCTTTTTCAACCAGATACTACAGTTTGAAACCCACATTGACCACACTTGAAATTGAGATCTACAGACAGTTGTCATGATTCTTTGTAAATCATTTGGATGGGCAATGGGCTCTACTGAGTGATTAACAGGCATATATGGGTTGGTTCACGTAACAGCTATGTATGTGATTCAGATTAGCTACAATGATTACTCCCTTCACCAATCATCTCTGTATCATGAGAGAGAGAGAGAGAGAGAGAGAGTGTGTGTGTGTGTGTGTGTGTGTGTGTGTACCTACATACTTGAGGGTAAGAGGGGGGGGGGGGGGGACAGAAAAATGCTTGGAGATGTGACTTTGACCCCCCCACCCCACTCCACCCCCACTGACTCCCCCCCCCCCCCCCCACCCCCAAGGTAAATTGTGTATGTTCTGTGAACTTTATTTCTTTTTATGTGCCTTACTTCTTTTGAGTGTTGATGCATATGCTTTATTGGAGGCTTGACAGGAAGATTGACCAAACAAGAGAGAATTAACCCATTGACTCCCACACCCTGTCCACCAACTGCAAAAACTTAACCTTTGACTCCCTTCCCTTAGGGGAAAAAATGTATATGTACCTCATTTCAATATCTTGTTTCTTCTTTTTACTTTCAGTATCCTCCTTATTTGTTGTTGTTGTTTATTTTTTTGTCAACGTCAGGTATTCTAAAAATGAAAAGTCTGATTCTGTTGGTATTGATCGTTGGCCTGATGCCTGATGTTTGGCTCCCTTTCCTGTAGGGTATATTACTGTACAGTTACCGTAATGGAACTTGGTGAGGGGTAGGGAATCAACTAATTTTATGCTGTTTGGGCATAAAGCCAGGATTGGGTCGCCTGCTGGTATATGCACATGGGAATGGGGAGTTTTTAGTGCTGTCCTGTCTTATTTGCCAGATCCTCTGTTTCTCAAAATGGGATCTGCATAATTGCAGTGTGGAAGTATGGATGCAGTCACAGGAATGTCGGCAATTCACTGTGTTCAGTATCATCACAATCAATTCTCCATTGCTCTAAATGTGGGGATGGACACTTGTGCCCATTCAAGACCAAAACAAAAGGCTTTATTGATATTTGAGTAAGATGATTGTTAATGTCATGATAATTATGGGCAAACAAAAAAGAAAGAATTTTGAAGGAAAAGCAAGGCATACAAGGGCCTTATTCTTGGCAACAATGCCATTCTTTGCCTGTCCCATTGTGAAAAAGGGTGTCTGGAGAAAATGATGCATTATATATATTGTCAGTAATATGTATGATGCTTTAAGCCTAATAATGAGAAACAGTTATGATAAAAACAAACAAAAACAAAAACCATCTGCTCTTTACCTCTTTAGCAAAATGGTTAAGGACTGTGTTTTGAGAGGTTTATTTGGGGTACTGTATTCGGGAATGTCAGAGGTTGAGAGTTACTAGCCAATTATTCATTCTGTGGAACACTATAGCTGTGCAGATTGTATAGACTTGCTGCCTGATTCTATCACATCACAGAAGTTGTCTGTGGATGTGATAGTCAAGAGGTAAGATTGGATTTCCAGTTTGAAGGTCCAGGTTCAGTCCTGTATGGGTATCTCCAACCTGATGGGTAAAGGGTGGAAAGTTTTCCGATATCCCAGGTCAACATGTGTGCAGACCTGTTAGTGCTTAAGCCCTCTTTCTGTATATATGTGTGCGGAAAATCAAATATGCACATTACAGATCCTGTAAGTAATCAGTAATGTCATTGTACTGTGGCTGATGGAAACATGGAACACCCAACTTGTGTGTCCACTGAAGACCAAATATGCTGACAGTGCAGCAACATACTGCCTGGTCAGTGTGGGTAAAACAGTATGCATAATGCATTCAAGAAAAAACTTGGAACAATAAAAACTAACAAACCGAAAAATCCTTAGCACTAGTTGTCAGTAGTGATGGTGATGCCTGACTCTTAATAAGACTACTGCTGTTTCTGTAATTATGCTTTTTCCTTCAGATAGTACAGTTGTTGTAAAGAAATAATGCTCTTTTCTTCAGAATCACGTTGAATCACGTTGGTGTCTATCTAGAGATGATGAAAGGGAAATTTGTTTTTTAATTTTGCAACAGTAACTTGAAATTCAGAGTCCAAGACAGTTTTCATTCTAATTTTGCGTAAAAAACACTTGAACTGTTATATTAACAACTCTAAACAAGGTGTAATAACAATCACCATTTATTTTTAATGAGTGAGAAGAGAGAAGTGATCAGTCTTCACCATATTTTTTATATATGTTCTATTTTTTTCAGTAAAGAAAATCTGTTATGTATACTGTGTCATCTGTTTTTGACAGTTTTCTAACAACACCGGTTTTCCTTTTAATTGAGATTGCTATTTCATTGATGGAGACTTGTTAATAGAGAGTAGTTCATGTATGGGGTCATATTTTCAAGATAGTTTCAGGATTTATTATTTAGAATGAATGAAAAAAAATCAGTTTGGTTGGTTAAGATGATGTTGCAACTCTCAGATGGTTCAATATATATATTAACACCACAAGTGCATAATGGTTGGAAAGTTCATTCAAAATAACCATGGCATGTTTGCTACAAGTTTGCTCATTAGCCCTGTGTGCTGGCAAGATCTTGGGGTTTTGTCTACTGATGGGTACTGTTGTTCATCATTTTTGTAGTACAGTTTTAATGTCTTGAAGAAGAACTGTTTAACCCTTTGACTCCCGCACCCTATCCATCATCTGCAAAAACTTAACCCTTTGACTCCCTCACCCTATCCAGCTTTCTGTGGGAAGCTGGTGGATAGAGTGAGGAATTCAAAGGGTTAAGTTTTTGCTTTGCTTGCATAGTTGACAACGCAGGATGCTAGTGTACAGGGTGCAGGAGTCAAAGGGTTAATGAGAGTCCCAAACCTCCCTTATAAAATCCTTGACAGAAGGTATGAAGCAGTTTCAATTCTCAGGAATTGGCTGCTCACACCCTGTTGTGTTGTAGGGAATACTCCAAAATATATGGTCAATCAATCCAAACGTTTTATGTCACAAACTGACAATGGCAGTCAGGTTTTCAGTTTTAGAAGTTGCTTGTGCCTACTTATATCTCTCATGTTCTCTCTGTATATATCAGTCTGATCATTTTCTCTGGCTCTCTCTCTATCTCTGTCTGTCTATGTCTGTCTATCTTTATCTGTCTCTTTTTCTGTTGGTCTATCTCCGTTTTTGTCTGTGGTTTTGTCTGTCTGTCTGTGTTGCTCTGTCTGTCTGTCTCTGTCTCTCTGTCTCTCTCCCCCTGTCTTTCACACACACTCATACAAACATGCATGCATGCATACAAATCTGTCAATAGGTTCATGCATGCATGCATGCATACTCAAGAACACATGCATGTACACATGCTCACATGCTGTAAGTTACATTTGAAAGAATGTGATTTGTCATGACTGATTTTGATTTAAATCTCTCTGTGTGTACATTGTTTTGCCATTAATGTCATTTGTTCTTAACATCAAATACTGCCAGGTAAAAGTTATAATTTTAGGCACTTTCTAGGGGCATGGGAGGATGGAGGTATGTCATGTGATGTTGATTTTGGTACCTTATTTTCCAAACTTAGTTACACTTTAGCATGTCATCAATAGTCCACAGCTTTGAGCATGCTGAGAAAATGATGTCCACACATCTCTGCTCTGTCTGTATGAAATTATCTCTCATGCTCCTCCTCATTTTTAAAGGGAGATTAAATAGAAAATATACAGTGTAAGCAGTTGTTTTGTTGCGTGCAGATACTCAGTAGTCATACAGATCGGATTCAGTGAAAATGATTTATACATGTCCAAGAACACTTGCTAACGCTAATACTGACAAAGTAGCAGCTTACTGGGATAACAGTTGTCAGTGTTTTCTCTGCCATTTCCGTGGCATTTCTAACTGTGTTTGCAGCAGGGGCTAGGGCAGCCTTCCAGCATTGCAGTTTGGTTGTATGTTTTCCCACAAAAATTAGTGATCAGATACTTGAAACAGCGTTGCAATTTAGTTAATTTTTTTTATTGAGTTGTTTTGTTTTTTCACACAGTAAAAATCTTTTATATCAAGCAGTGTTGCTGTAAAGTGTGGATTGTTTTTGCATAAAAATGCTTATTATTAGTGTAAATAATATCCCTTGAAAAAAATCACAGTGAATAAAAAGAAGTTTTTGCTTTGTTTTATTGTTTTTTTGTATTTTGATACTACTTGGATACCAACAACAACAACATGCTGCAGAGAGGAGAGAATTGCTCAAAGAGACAGGCATAGCTACTGCTTGCCCTAAGTGTGAACACCGCAACATGTGCAGTAAATGTGTTTTTTATGAGTGAGCAGAGTAAAACCAGATTTCTAAGTATTACGTGCCCTATGGTGTGTGTGTGTGTGTGTGTGTGTGTGTGTGTGTGTGTGTGTGTATGTGTGTGTGTGTGTGTGAGAAAAGAGAGAGAGAGAGAGAGAGAGAGAGACTAGAACTTGGAAACTTACCAAACTTGGAAGTTTAATAAATACAGGCCAACATCCTCTTTCATGCGGGGAAATCAAGAGAAACATATTTGTCATTAAACAAAATGATAGACCTAAAAATTCAGTCTGACCTTACATAGGTATATGAATACAAGTAATGTGCATTTGAATGCTGTTTTAGTGCATCTTGGAAGTGGCAGTGAGGAATTTAGCAAGTCTAATTATAGTTCCTACTGATTCATTTGTCAGTGTACTGTTATTGCTGTCATAATCTTTGGAGATGCCAGAAGTATAAAATGGTGTGATGTGACTGTATAGAGAGCATTAAAACAGAAAATATGTTTCATATTCTTGTGTATTTGGACAGACAGGACAAGAAGAATTTTCTTTCAGTCTTAGGTGAAAAATGGTGTTAATGAATGTCCTGTTGGGACATGCCCGTCATCTGTTGTGAATGATTTATTAAAAAGTACTTAAAATGCTCATAATAAGAGATATACCTCATGTATGTGTGAGTGTGTGCATGCGAGTGGTAATGTGTTGTGTGTGTGTGTGCGCGTGCGTGCATGCATGTATGTGTGTGTGTCTGTAAGGTGTTTGTGTGATTTGTGTAAAATACAGATGTTCACATTTGCGGTAAAACCATAAATTCACATAGCTTCTTGAAGTGCCTTTATGAAAGAAATCTTAAATGCAGATTTTAGTAAGCATAACTGTCAGTTGTCAGTCTGTCTCTGACTGCCTCACTTTGTTTGTTTGTGTTTTGTGTGTAATGACCCAGATCTTTGTGGCTAATTGGTAATATGCAAGATGCTTGAGTAACTGCCTGAGCAATATACACAGGAACAGAAAAGCAAACTAGAAACAAACTGAAACAACTAAAAAGCGGCATGTATCATTGTATGTCATGGAGATAATTTGTTGTTGTTGTATGTAGTTGTTACTATTTATCACAACCAAAAAGCAATCCATATATATTATATATATATATATATATTATATATATATATTATATATATTATATATTATATATATATAATAATAATATAATTGTTTCTACATTGACATTTTTAAACAGTGAGCTGTATTCTCCTTGTGTCATGCAAAGTTCAATGTTATGTAATTTGTAAAGTTGAATATTATGTAATTTGAAAAAAACAAAAGGAAGAAAGTGTTTCCTGTTTCCTATTTTCTTTAAAGAAAAAAAAAAGAAGTACCTTAGGGGTGAAGCCTTGTTTGCCATAAGAATAACTATATCCGAGACAACTAGACAATTACATATCTTGTAGTTAAATAACAGTTGCTCAGGAGTCCTTTATCACATGTATATTAAACATAATGACTGATTTTTTTTGGAGGGGGGGAGGGGTTTCAAAACAGCTAAGGAATCCCTGTTCAAATGTTTGTATATTTTAGGTCATAGGAACATTGAACCGCCAAATGGGTCAAGCACATATTTGTACAAGTATTAACTAACTGAACAGTCTTTACTAAGCCTTTTTTCTTGTTTGCCTCTCACACACTCATGCATGCACGCAAGCACACATGCCCAGGCATGCACACGTGCGCGCTCGTGCGTTCATGCGTGTACACACATGCACTAATTTGAAAAAAGGTAGGAAAAAGTATATAGGAATTCACTAATATATATACAGGAATTCAACCATCATGACTGTTGATTTGAAAACTTTCTGCATAGTAATAGTTGTGTTTACAACAGTTATCATTCAGGATCTTGAAACTCGCACCGTCTTTTTGCATCAGATACAAATAATATGACTTTAAAAGGTATAGGTTTAACTTTTGCTGCTCCAGATTACAGTGCTTTGAGTCATGTAGATGATTATTGCTTTACTGGAGGAGTGTGTTTTGGGTGGTTTGCGTTTGCGCAGCACATATTGTCAACCATATTATCGTAATGCATATATGTTTTTTTTTTAAATTGTTTTTTCTACAATTAATAAGACCTACCATACTATCTTGTTTTGTGACTGTTGTGATGATAGCATTCATTGATTTTTTTCAGCAGCTGGTTATTCATTGAACATAAAGCCTTAAAGGTGTGTTCACGTGCCATCACTGCTGCTGTGTGTGAAAATCAATAGGGACTAGACACAATTAATGCAGTGACTCATAACTGAGTGAAACTGCTCAGCTGTGCATTGTTTTGTTTTGCTTCTGCTCCTGGCTTTTGTCGTTCCAGCCCTTTGTCCAAGTTGCTTTTGTATATCTCATTTTTGATGCGAAAAAATACCAGGAATTATTTCGCTGAAACTGTGCCAGGCTGTAGCAGAATAATGTAATGAAAGACAAACAAGCCATAACAACAACAGCGATGATGATGATGATGATAATGATGATGATAATGATTGATGATGATGATGATGATGATGTCCAGCTCTCCACAGAGTTTCTTACTACATGTTAAGGACATGATGATGGTGACGATGATGATAAATTATTAGTAAATGATGATGATGATATATTTTTAAATATCATTTCAGCCACGTTTTTAACAGCACACAAAAATTTCAAATGGTTCAAAGACAAATGGTTATAGCCGCAGTAGAATGTTATCGTTTCTGTTGTAAGTGAAGAAAGGAAAATGTTCTTGGTGTTGTTGCTCTTCTTCTTGTTGTTGTTGTAATTATTATGAATTGTTCTTTTGTTCTTGTGAAGTGCTATTCTCCAAACTCATATGGACTCCCTGTGCATTACACAGTCAGAATTTTTTGTGGAGCATGGAAGACTTAGGAAGGCAAGTTTACTAGATTCCACTGTTATTGCAAATTCAGCATCTTTGATGAGTGTGCATGCTGGATGTTTCCATAAGCTAGCTACTAATATGGCTTACAGAATCTTTAAAGTGCATATTTTACGTTCAGTATGCGTATACACATGAAGGTGGTTTAGGCTTTGGCAGGCCTACACACATGTTGACCTGGGAGTGGGAGATCAGAAAAATCTTCACCCTTTACCCACCTGGTTGAGGTGTCTAGGTGGAGTGAACCCAGGATGTTCCATGACTACCACACCCAGGAATATATTTCAGATTGAACTATTGGATACATCAGTCTAAAGCAGTCAGCTGTTTCAGATTTTACACATTGTGTTTCGTTATAAAACCAAGAATTTAAGTGTCATAGTCCATTCATGATGTGCTGTCTGTACACACATGCACGTGTTCACTCACAGTACACACAGTCTCACACTCATATATATTTATAATGAAGTCTGTATGATTTTTTTCTGTGCTAAAATATGTAATGTGTGTAATTATTGATAATAGCTGGTTTATAGTTACATAAAACTTTCAAAAGATGCATTGTCATATATTATGTTAAGATGCATTGTCATAATAATGTTAATTGTCAGTGACTGACATAGTACAGTTTGATGATACACATATACTCTCTTTAGACTTTCACGTGTGATTGGGTGATGCAACCACAATGCACGCACCACACACACACACGCACACATGCACACACCACACACACCACACAACACACCACACACACACACACACACACACACACACACACACACACACCACCCCAAACACACACACACACACACAACACCACACACAAAAAGTTTCCCTCACCTCTTTTCCCGTACCTTTTCTTCTCATTTTTTCCTGTCCACATTTCCCACCTCACCATGTGCACATACATACAGATGTGATTTCTTGGGACTCTGAAATTATTCGTAATATTTGGAAAAGATGAGTTTTGATTTCTTGTAACTGCTGAAATTATTCATAATATTTGGAAAAGATGAGTTTTGATTTCTTGTAACTGCTGAAATTATTCATAATATTTAGAAAAATTAGTTTTTAAAGTGGTTTTTGATGTTTCATTTCTGCTTGGAAAGGTTCCAGACTTTGCGGCAGCTTGCAAGAAAATATTGTCGGCTACACTTGCTTGTTATGGCTCTCGATTTAACGTGTTTTATTTGATTGATGAACAGTTGAATACCTTAGTATCAGTTGTTCATTTGTACAAAGGCTGAAAGTCTTGTCAGTTAGGCTCTCATTTTTGAGCTGTTTATAATAAATACTTTTTACTTGTATTGAGGTAAAGTATAGCCTTCAAGTTATAGGTTAAATATGTGTAAAATAATAATGATTAGTCTAATTGTACGATGTCATTGAAATGTGATGCAACAAGCTGTGTGTCCGAAATGTGATCTAGCATAGTGCAGCTCAGATCTTTGTCTTCACAAGGCTCAAATTGGATGCGCTCTGATCAGAATTCACACTGACTTGAGTTGTACTTGTATATGTTAAATGTTAGGTATATAGAACAGTTTGCCATCGGATTGATGACTTCAAATGATAAATAAAAAACGATTTGAAAGTCAGGTGTTGATATGGATATCCAAGTGAGCCTAGGAGCAAGCAAATTGTTCTGTTTGTAGAGGAGTTGAAGAGGATCCACATATTTTAGTTTGTGAAATAAGTGAAACTTTTTATGTTTCATATGGCATAGCTGAATGGATTCTACTGTATGGTCTTGAAATGAGGAAATTGGCTGCTAGATGGACACCTTATCTTCTGAGAGAGGAGTGGCTGCTAGGTCAGTAGGTGGGGGTACCTCTTTGTCTGACAGAGGAGTGGTCGCTAGATGGACACCTCATCTTCTGAGAGATGGGGGTATTTCATTGTCTGACAGAGGAGTGGCCGCTAGATGGATGTCTTATCTTCTAACAGGAGTGGCTGCTAGATGGGGTACCTCTTTGTCTGACAGAGGAGTGGCTGCTAGATGGATGTCTCATCTTCTAAATGGAGTGGCTGGTAGGTGGATACCTCATTGTCTGACAGAGGAGTGGCTGCTAGATGGATGTTTCATCTTCTAACAGGAGTGGCTGCTAGGTTGATATCTCATCTTCTGATGGAGGAGCAGAAAAAGACAGAGGGGTTCAGAATTCTAAGCGATTGATGGAAACATTTAAACCAGAGACTCCCAACGGCTGTGTGACGTGATTACAGGTGACAGAACATGGATCACCAGTTAGGACATCTAAACGAAGGGTCCAGTCAAATGACTGAAGGCGCCAATGGCGAAAGACTGGAGGTACTGAGACCTAATTTTCGAAGCCGAAAGAGAATTTTCTCCCATTTTATCGCACCAGGTTCTGTAGCAGTCGTTTTTTGCCTGAAAAATGTTCTCTTACTGTTAGATTTTATACAGAAAGTTTTTCGTCCAAAGTTGTGCAGTTTCATCCAAGAGCAGCACCCAAATGTGGGTACCAGCCAAACGCTTCTTCTACATGACTACACAAGTGTCCAAAAGCCAAGGTCACAGTAACTTATCTGCAAGAGCAGTCCATTCAAGTTCTCCCTTACCCATACTCAGCCGCATGTGACCGCTATTTCCCCTTCTGAAACGAAACCTGGTTGGCAATTTGTCAAGAATAAGGATTTGGGAAAAGCAGTGTATTCACAGTTCTCCATATCAGACTGTCAAAACTCATTCAGCTCATGGCTGAGGAGGCTAAAATGCTGTGTGGAGAGAGGAGGACAGTACTTTGGAGGTCTCTGAAAATTTCATATATATACACATGTGTACTGGACGTCTCATTTTTGTTTTGCAAAGTAAGTGACAAGAGTTTTGGATCAGCCCTTGTATGGTCCAAGATACTCAATGATGGCCATTGCAAAAAGTGAGTTGAAGCTTTTACATCAAATGATAGACAAGACAGACAGGTTGACAAGCAAACAAACATACAAAAAGACAAAATTATTTTGTTAGTTAAAATAGAGTTGTCTACATTTCAGCCTCTCTAGAGGTCTTCGTCAGAATGAATAATTAGCTATGTGGCTGGCCCTGTCTTTGTGCAATGACTAGTGGTGGCAGACTTGGGTATCAATCAACATTCCCACATAACAAGGACTTATTCTTTTGTCAAGGGATTGGTTTTGAGGCTTAAATTAATTTTGATTTAATTATGCATACAACAGTTTCAGAATGGTCGTGAACACAAATTATAGACTTGACTTTTCTGGGAAGTTGGCAGATGCAAGGGGACACTCATATCTGGTTGATCTTCGTGGGTGCGTCTATTTTTGTCTATTTGTTCATCATTGTTTCTTGTATCACACAGTGAGCAGGAATCCACTGTTCAGATTCTTCTGACTTGTTGGATGGCCTTGATAGGTTGGTGGGAGAGCTTGTATTCCCCATGGCTTGGAGAACAGAGAGGGGGGTCCTGAGAGGAAGAATTTGATACATGTGCCATCTGTGTTATGTATCATGGAGGCTGCCTGCACGAGCGCCTCTGTGTCTGCTCAGTAATGGTGCAGTGTTTGCCTGTAGGAACACTACTGGTAGTTGTGATTTGAGACCCTGGGACCCTTATTGGTCACAGCATGGGTGGCTGACCCATAGGTGTGTACATATGTCCTTACTGCCTGTGGGTAACACTCTTCTTTCATGGCCATTTTAAGACCTTGGCATGCTGTTATCTTGTACTTCCACTTAGGTCACATGGGGAACTTTAAGGTCACATGGGGGACTTTAGTGCAGATTTCAGAATCTTGTCTTTTATTTTGTCCATGTTTGTGGCAGGTAACTGAGTGAAAGTCTCATTTCGTGGGGCATGCTGATGGTACTGCAGTAGCCTCTTTCTGTCTTGGAAGAGCCCAAGTTTCAGACATTTTGTTTGTTTGTTTTAGTGAGACCATTGAACTTCTGCTTATGGGATGATCTCTCAAATTCCTGAACTGCATAGCCAACGTTATGTTCTTGGCTTCTCTTCTCTGGCTGAGAGGCAGGATTCTTGGAAGTGTCTCCATTTTTTGGATATATGCATAGACCTCATTGCACCAGTGATGAGCGCCTGGTTCTGTGGTTTGTCAAGGGCGTGCAAATTGATTTGGCTAGATTGACCACACAGTGGATGGAGCTGTATTGAAAGATGGAGTCTGATTGTTTCCTCATATACTGTTTTCAGTATCTTCTTCTGTATTCCATGTAGAGTGCCCCACCAATTTCCTGAGGATCGCCAGCCTGCACCTGGCCCTTGTTTCTGCTTTTGCAGTATAAGGTTTCCAGTTCCTGGTCAACCTGTTGTCAAAAGTGACCCCAAGGTAGGTTTCTCCTTCATCTTTCTTAAGAGGGGTTTCTCCAAGTTTAATGATGCCATCCTTCTGTTCGGTCGACATGGTGAACAGTGTTGTAGAGGATGTCTCCTTGTTAACAGAGAGACTTACCTTTTCCTGCCCCTCGTCCAGTCTGCTCTTTGTTGCATTTTGTAAGTTGCAGTTGTCACATATTTCTCTGCAAACCAGATCAGCTGGTTGTCTATGTATATAAAGCATTTTGATAAATTAGGAGAGCTCTGTGTGTATAAATGTGTATGAGAACTCTTAGGTGTATTAAGTCATTTTTAATGAATTAGGAGAGCTCTATGTGTATAAATCACTTTTAATAGATAAGGAGATCTCCTTAGCAGTGGCACGTTACATGTTCTGTATAGAATGTGTGTCAAGGCTGCTTGAGGATTATTCTCTTGTTTTGTTTTGAATATAGACGTCTATTGGAGAAGTTTTCTGTTTAGTGCAGGGGTGTCTGCGAGGATATTAGTTCTTTTCGTACATGTTTTCCGATTACTGTTGCTGCTTATTACGCAGTTGACATAGGAGTAGAGTTGGTGACGGGACTGTGCCAAGATGAAGGAAACTGCAAGAGAGGGATGAGGGAGTGGGAGACAGGATGGCTCGTAGAGAATGCATAACAGGGGAGACACATCCAGAACTGATTGGTTTCATCTGTGTTGCATTAGGCCAGGCGCAGAAGCTGCAAGCAGGGCTTATTCATCTGGTAGTGTGTAGCAGGGAGAGAGGCACAGGGCCAGATACAGCTACCTACACAGCTTCTGTGATACTTCTTTACCTGTGCGTGTGCACTTCACTTCTTGTTTTCGGCCTCCCGCTGACGTAGGGAGGTGTGTGTATGTGTGTACGTTTGGTTGGCAAAAGGTCTAAACTGCTGTCAGTGGTAGAGGAATTCAGGAAAGAGTAAGTGAATGGTACTGAGGGCATTCACAGTGCCCACCTTGTCTGTTTGGGATGGCTCCTACTCTTTCACAGGTAAGGGAAAGTGTGATCGAACGAGTTAAGAAAGGTTAGGTTTCCTGTGTTTTTTTGTTTCCTCTAGCAAACATAGGTTTTCAGGGAGATCATTAACTTTCTGTGGCTTTTTTCCCTAGCAACGTAGTTTTCAGGAGATCATAACTTTCCTGTGGCTTTTTCCCTAGCAAACGCAGGTTTTCAGGGAGATCATGATCTGTGTTTCTATTCAGTAGTTTGTTTGGAAACCACAGAAGCATGGCATGAGGCTGAATTAAAAAGGGATATAGATAAAATTCAGATATATGATATTCTTTGCCATTAAATGTCTTCTGGGAGCAGAATCATTTTAAAACATAAATTTTACATGTTGCTGCATTCTAACATTAAAATATACGTTTGATGCAGATTACTTAAGAATTTTATAATAGGCCTACTTAATAATAAATAATAAAATAAATAAAGAGCATTTATATAGCGCCTAATCTGATGAAAACAGAGACCCTAAGCGCTTACAGGTATCACGCAACACAACAAAACACACCACACACACACACACAACACACACACACACACACACAACACTACACACACAACTCACACACATACGCACAACACACGCACACACACACAGCCTACATTCAAGGCTCAAAAACAACAAGGGGGATTTGGGGAAGTTAGGTGGTAGAGTCTTTATAAGTATCATGAGAGGGACTGGAAGAGATGGGTTTTCAGAGAGGACTTGAAAGAAGTGAGAGTTGCAGAGTGGCGAACAGAGACAGGGAGCTGATTCCAGATTACAGGGGCCTGATAGGAAAAGGAGCGTTGACCATAAGTTTTAGTGCGACAGAATGGTATGCGGAAGGTACGAGTATCAGCCGAGGAACGAAGTTGACGAGAGGGGGTGTACAGATGGAGGAGGTCAGAGATGTAAGAGGTGAAAGAAGTATACTTTTGATGCAGATTACTTAATTTAAGAATTTTATAATATGCCTACTTGAAAGGGCGCTGTGTTTTCACTTTCCTACAAATAAGCTGCTTTGAAGGCTTCAGAAAGAAAAAAAATTGATGTTTACAGGAAAATTATACAGACATTAGTTTGCAACAAAAACATTGACATGCATGTCGAGAACCTCAATGCGGAATAGCTTGAAAACAGTTAGTACTTTTACATGTAGGGTTAAGATTACTACTAATAATTTGTTATTTGAAAAACCAGGTTACATTTGCGAGAAAACATATTTTTGGTGATGGTGCCAACAGTGTTATGCTGTACAGATACTATTTCATTTCCTGCAAAGTATTTGAATACTTTGTGTAGATAGAAAATGGACAATTATTCACTATCACTCAAAGGAGTGAAATGTACCACTTTTATAATTGCTGTATGCCTTTCCAGTGTATGGACATACTGTTTCTATAAGCACAGTGCGCAGTTTTACTTTTAATCATACTTGAAAAGTGCTGTGTCAACATTGTGGTATGTTGAGGGATGGGATAGGGTGGGTGATGATGGAAGTGGCATATTGAATATCCTGTGTTGCGTTTAGCATTGGGCATCAGCGTAATGAATGTGGGATGGGGAGGCGATGGATCGAGTTACACACTTGGCAGTGTCATTTGGTATCAAGCCCTAGTCTGGAATATATGAAACGCTTCTGAAGCAAATGAACCCAGGCGCAATTGAAGCAGCACACAGGGACACATTTACCTCCACACCCACGCCTTACTCAGACAGGCAGGCACAGCATTCACACAAGTACATGAGTGTGCAAGTTTGTGCACATGTACACACTGATGCAAACACATGTACATGCAAACACATTCACGTGGGTTTACACATATGTACATGTGCAAGCACGCTACCACCCCCACCCCTACCTGCCCCCGAATACAACGCAAAGTACAGAGCTCAGAGCACACACACACACCTCACATACACACAAACACACACACACACATACACACACACACACACACACACACACACACACACACACACACACACACAACACACACACACACACACACACACACACACACACACACACACGTGCGTGTATATATGTGCACTAGCACTCACATGCACACCAGAATGTGACGTCAACAACAACAGCAGTAAATATGCACACACATACATGCTAAGTAATAAGTTTTCTTTTAATTTGTGTGTGTGTGTTTTGTGGGGATGGTGTTGTTTGTTTTGTTTGATTGAGAGTCAAAATATTACTTAAGTTACCTTACCCAGTGCATATACTGGCCATATGCCAATATACAGATATGCATCTCAGTTCTGCTGCCAGATCTTTTCTTCATCCTCATGAATGTGTGTGTGTGTGTGAAGAGAGAGAGGGGAGAGAGAGAGAGAGAGAGAATTTATCTCATGATGATGGTTAGCATCATACCTTCTCATTTGTAACCAGCAACAGAATAATGTTGGGTAGCATGATGAGTAGCTGGGAAATACATGATTTATGTTGAATTGACACTCATGCTCAGCTGCCTCAGATTGTCTTTGAGATTTGAGGTGTGTAGAAGCAGTATGTTTCTTCAAATTCACAAATCACATGTAAGGATATACACAGTGATATACACATAATACATGTTTGCATAACAGCATATACACATGAATACACATGTGCACACTTGCATACACTCACACATAAACACACACACACTTACACACGCACGCACGCGCAACACACACACACACACACACACACACACACACACACACACACACACACACACACACACACACACACACACACACACACACACACACACACACACACACAAGAGAGAGAGAGGGAGAGAGAGAGAGACACTTTCTGTTGCTGATATGACAGCTGGGAAAGGTGTAGGCATGCAGATGGAACAGTAGAATTAAACATTCTTCTATCAATACAATAGATTACCATATATCAGTAGGGATAAACCAGATGCACAGGAGAATAGAATGAGAATGCATATCCAATTCACAAAAGAGTTCATTGTAATGAAAATAAATAACACATCCGTACATATGCGGTCACACACACACACACACACACACACACACACACACACACACACACACACACACACATATGCACAAATATTTACACACACACACACACAAAACACACACACACACACACACACACACACACACACACACACACACACACACACACACACAACACACACACACACTCACTCACTCACTCACTCACTCACTCACTCACACTGTCTCTCCTCACACGCACGCATGCAGACACGCGCGCATGCACACACAACGCACGCACGCACACACAACACAACACAGCACAGCACAACACAACACAACACAACACAACACAACACAACACAACACAACACAACACAACACACACACACACACACACACACACCACACACACACACACACACACACACACACACACTGTCACTGACACACACATATAAGCATGCACACAAGCATGTACACATGCATTCTACTTTCTGTTGCGGATATAGCAGCTTGAAAAGGTGCAAAGTATGTGTATGATTCAGTGGAAATAAACAGTCCTCTGTCATTATGAGAGATGTACCGTTTATTAGGTTATCGTGATATAAAGATCAAGAGCACACAAAAATAGAATGAGAATGTGTATTGTATTCACAAAACAAGATAGGTGCAAATGCTTGGCCATCTGGTCTTTGTCAGATGTACATAAGATGCATCAAAGAAACAAATATACACAGGACTTGGTAAGAAAATAACTGCATAACTTCATAAAGCTGCGAAGTTGTATTGTTTTTTGTTTCTTCATAAGTTTTGTAAATGTGTTTCTATGTTGTGTGTTTGTATACACTTGATAGAGGCTAGTTGACCAAGAATTTGCACCTGTCTTGTTTTGTGAATTAAATGTATATATGATTCAGATTTCATTTGGGATAAACTAAAAAAAAAAATTAAAAAAAAAAAAAAGACAAAACAAGCACAGTTACTTGCTTTAAAATACAGCTCTTAGTATACATAATTACCAGAGCATCCTGCTACCTCACAAATAAGTGCTTGGTTTTGAAAATAAGACAGAGTATGTTATTAGTTTATAGGTTGAATGTATTTGAACCAAGATTCAGAAAAATGTTCAGTGCCACTGTGGTGGAAAAAAAAATCAGCATTCAGTGTCATTTTCTTTATTGTCAAGCAGTAAGATTATACATACATACATACATACATACATACATACATACATACATACATACATACATACATACATACATACATACATACATACATACATACATATGTATATGTGTTTAGTGTGTGTGTGTGTGTGTGTGTGTGTGTGTGTGTGCGTGCGCACGCGCACACTTAACAAATGTGTCTGGACATTCCATTGCAAGTGTTATACACTTAACCAAATTGTTTTGGCATTCTATTGCAAGTGTTTTTGGTATTATTAATGTTTGACATTGTCAGATATTCGCCTAGTAGTCATATGCTGTAGTTGTTTATTAATTATTTCTTCAATGATTGACATCTTCACTATTTTTTTTTTCTGCAATTTTGTTTTAAATTTTATGTAAATTTACATCTTTATTATGTACAGTATTTCTTCTTCATAAGTTTTTGTTTTATTACACATATATTTTTCTTCTTTGTCCAATTTTGCTTATGTGAAAAGACATCAAACTAAATACACAATGCATGCACACACTCACATACACACACACACACACACAGCGCGCGCAGCACACGCACACACACACACACACACACACACACACACACACACACACACACACACACACACACACTCTCTCTCTCTCTCTCTCTCTCTTTCTCCCGCACCCACACAAATAGACAACACAGACAGGGAGAGATCGACCTTCACTCTCAGACAAAGCTACATCCACTAGTTTTCCACATATACCCACCGACAAGGCAGCAGCAGAGTAGGTAGAATAAGGAGGCCACCACAGTACATACATGTGTATGTCTGTCTGATACTCCACATGAGGGTTATTGATTGTAGTGGTGGGTGTGCCGGTGACTGACTAGGAGGAGATCATTGACATGTGGGGACCAGGAAAGAGAGGTTTGTTTGCTATCACAGTGGCATTTGAACACTACAGGAACAATCAGCTTAGCTCTGTCACCTGTTATTGGGCCAATCTATTCGATGGTTTCAATGGGGTTTTGCTTCATCAGCCCTGTAGTTCTTCCCATCCCCACTCCACCTTCACTACTATCTCCCCTCCCATAACTTTTAGGAATAAGATGGATTACACAAAAAGAAGGTAGGGGGGGGGGGGGGGGGGGGAGATTAAAGAGGGGAAAATGGATGATGGAGAGATCAGCCTGTCTTAGATGATGAACAGAAATGACAATATATATGTGACCATATACTGCAAAACAAGTCTGCTTATGTGCACAACCTTTGGCCATTTTGACATTTTACACTGTTCTCAAAAGGGGGAAAAGTATGCTCTTTTCAATGGTGAAAACTAGTTTACAATTGGATGGATGACTAGTGACCCAAATAGTTTTGAAGATGGTATATGAAGCCATGTTTTGGATAAACTTGTCAGAAATTCAAATGACAAATTTCTGAGTAACTAAGGTGCATCATTCTAAAACTTTGCATGATTATTTGCCAGTGTACAAATAACAGTATCCCAAATATTCGTTTCAATACACAGAAAACTTTGTTTACAGTTCTGCTTTAAATGTGTACATCAGCAATATATTTTGGTCTGTCTTTGTAGCGAGTGCCATCACTGCCTCTCCTGACTGACTTTAGTTTTCACTTACTATCTGTCAGAGTTTTCAGATTTCAGTGTCTGTGTCCTTGCTGACATCCTGCAGTTTTCAGATTTCAGTGTCTGTGTCCTTGCTGACATCCTTGCTCTTTGTGTTGTGTTTGATGTCACTGTCCTTTCCATGTCTGTCTGCTTGACCCGAGTCTTTGACTTCATGTCACTACTTCCTCACTTTCTTCATGTTCATCAGTGGTAGCATCAAATAGTCTATTATCAGTGTCCCAGTGTCGTATGAATCTGATCTATAATATTTGCACCACAAGCAAAATTGTCTTAACTAGGATTTTTGAATAGCATTAGAAGATAACTTTGTGGAAATAATCCTTTCAGTGAGTGGCTTAATCATGTCAAATAAATGTCTCGGCAAGTGTGGGATGGATATTTTGGGAACAGTCTTTAAGCACATTTTGACCCATTAGTATAGGGTAAAAACAAACAAGCAGCACCATAACAGCCAGAGAGGAGTAGTCACAGTAAAAAACACAAGAATGACTGCATCATTATTGAAATACTGGCAAAATCATGTATGCTTTCTGATATGTTGTGTACTGAGAACTGTGAAGAGCATTCACCATAGAACAATGTAAGGTCATTATGTAGTAGTACTCATCTATTTTGACAGACATGGTAAATGAGAAACATTCTGAATAGGATCTCAGATGAAGGGTAAAAGATGTTGGATGGAAACAACTGTTATTGGTTATTTTATTTGCATTCCTTTGCAGTACTGACTTCTCAGTTCTGTTTTCTTGTTTTCTGTGGCCTGACTGGTAGTCTAGCATCATCTGGCTTGGTTGTTTCTTGGCAGAGTTGCAGCTGTATTACTGGTAATGGTGTTAATGGAATTAGTTACATCATCTGACCTTAGGGCATACAAGAGCTTGTGTGTGCTTAGTTCATGGAAGAGTAACTATCATTTCTTTGTGTCTTGTTGAGGTATGCAGAGGTTGTATATTTTCGAACCATGATGAGGAATGTTTTATGGGTACTGTTCTGTGTATCTGCATGTCTGGGCATATTGATGTATTTTGAGGTACATCTTACAGTCACACATCCGCCAGCATCTTCGGTTGTTAAAATCGATAAGGATCACATCACCATGAAAAAAGAACAGCGACTTGAGATCTTCACAAAAGTAGATTATGAGCTTGATTTTAATATTTCTAAAATAAGGACACCTAATCGATAGATGAAAGGATGAAGTTAAAGATGAGTGTAAAGATCATGTAAACAAGCGGTCATGATTTCATGAGGTTTTTTTCGCTGGCTTAAACTTTAATGAAGTGTTGTTGTAACATAAAAATTCTGTAATAGTTGCTTGTATAGTTGTAATAATAATTTGTGTGTTGTGTTTGTTGTTGCAGGGTTCTGCTGACTCAAATTACAGTCAGCCATCATCCGACTTGTCGCTGGATGAAGAGCGTGAAGCATTGCGGAGGGAAACAGAGCGACAGGCTTTGCATCAACTGGAAAAAGCCAAGGTATTTCTTCCTTACTCCATGGTTTTGTTTTATTCAGTGTAGTGTGATGGTGATAAGTTAGTACTTTAATACTAGAAAATTGATGTTAAGAGAAAGTATTAGAGTATGTTTTCCTACTTCACTGTGACATCAGTATCTTACATAAATGGTTAGATATCATCAGCATTGTAACTGACAGGCTGTGAGGACAGTGTGTTGTATATTTTTTATTAGCATTATTATTTGGAATTTAACACTCATTATTTTACACCAGTGAATATCACTAATGGGAGAAAGATGTTGACTCATCAGCTCATGCTGAAAGGAAAATACATGCATGTTGCTGTTTACTTTGGTGTATGATTAAAAATAACAGTACTTTCACTTTTTGAACATGTACTTAAAGAACACATGAACACAAAGTTTTCATGCAGATACAAAAAGAATGATAAATACTAACACTTGTGCATAAAAAGCCATTCATCTTTAAAGAAAATGATAGAAAACACTGATTATACTTTGCTTGAAAGGACTGAATATTTTCTTTGTATAAATTTATATCAGGTGAACAGGTTAACACATGGTCACACATGACATCAGGTTTTCGTCAGATTACTTAAAGAATAAATATGCAAAGAGAATGAACTTCTTGTAATGTATTTCTCTTCAGCTGCTGAGTTGAAATTTTGCATCATATCATTCAGATGTCTTGGTAATTTGTTGTTTTATCCAGTTGAAACCTGTTGCCTTTGCTGTAAGGACCAATGTTTCGTACGATGGGTCATTGGATGATGACTCACCTGTCCATGGATATGCAGTGTCTTTCGCGTTAGGGATTACCTTCATATCAAAGAGGTGAGGAAAAATGAGAATAAGATCTTTTATTATGGTAGTTGTTATAGTCATCTCTGTAAGTGTTTCTTGGATGTTGTGAACAGATGTTTCAGTAATGTATGTTCCAGTAAAGCGTAAAAGTCTGGAAGGTTAATATGTGTTGTCAGTCATGGCTAGGTTAAACTTGTAATTTCCGTCTTGGATAAACTTGCTGGATAGTTCTACACTAATGTTGCAGTTGAACATTTTACTCTGTTTAGTGTTGTTGATCTGAGTTAGTTTTATTCAGTCTCGCGTAAATGTTAGACTGGTTGGTATATATGTGAGATATTGAAAATAGATTTTTTAAATTCTTATTGTAATTGTAGTATTTGACTGTTTACTTTCAGAAATTCAACAATGACTGGTGGATAGGGCGCTTGGTGAAGGAAGGGTGTGATGTACGGTTCATTCCCAGTCCAGCCAAGCTAGAGAACCTCAAGGGTCAGCAAGGAGGCAGCCGCTCAGGGGGGAAACTCTACACAAGGTTAGTTATCATTTTGTTATTTAGGCAGTCTTTAGTGTTATCTTTTTCTTGTCTTTTACTTTTGTTTTTGCTTTTTTGTTCTCATATCTAGATCTTTTTCACATCTGTTTCCAACTTTAGTATGTATCTCGATCCTATTTACCGATATAATTTTTGTGTGTTTCTTACATGATTTTGGGTGCCTGTACACCAGTATGCAAAAAAATATTTCAGTAACATTACAGCAAACAAAAAGAAACGAAAGAAAAAAAAAGCACTAAAGACCTCCCTCCAAAAGGACAAGATTCCTTGCTGGTTTTCACTATACAAGAGACTTGATCCTTTCTGCGTGAAAATGTTCTGGTTCCACAACCCACGAAATCTCAGAAATTGCAGGAAGATTATGGACAGAAATATTTTAGTACAAAAAGTTTGCAGAAAATGTTCTCATTCCAGTTTTCACACTTTCAAAAAATCACATTATCTTGTCTCTGCCTGACATTTTTTTCCTGCTGAACACCAGGTTGGGGAAGTTGTCTGCTGTTACTTGTGTGATACATGTTGTGCATGTATTCTTTGTTGTCTTTTGTATATGCTTGATAAAGGCCAGTTGTCTTTAAGTTTGTGCCTGTCTTGTTTTGTTATATTGAATTCGCATTCTGATTCAATTTTTGTGGTTTTCTTATTCCTGCAGCCAAGTCGAAGTGTTCCTCTGTAACATCATTGGCTTGCAATAATTAAATATTGCGTGCGTGCCCCCCCCCCCCCCCCTTTTTTTTTTTTTTTTGAGGAAGAGTACACAATTTTTGAAGCAAAACTGCACAAACTGCGAATTTAAGGTAGACAGGATGGTGTCTGCTTCTGGATTTAGTAATTCATATTAAACTAAGGCAAGGGAAGTAATTTATTCTGTTTGACAAGTATATTGTTAGAATTCATTGATCTTGTATATCAGTTTTGAAATAGAATTGAAAAATTGGGATCTATAAATGAAAATGTCATAAGTTTATAATTTCACTGTTGTGTGTGTTGATTTATGTAATGTTGCGAACAGATGAATTTCTGGTGAAAATGCTGTGTTAATGTTATGTTCCAAGCACCGGAAATTGTTGTTTGCTCTGGGAACATTGCAGAACTTAAAGAATGTTTGTGAAAACATCATGAAACAGTTTCACGAAAGCTTTGGCATAGCAGTTGGGTTCCCCATACTTTTTTAAAAGTATGTCCATCTTTCATGATCAGCCATATCAACATACCACATGCCCTTCACTGAGCACTGAGCACATTATAGTTTCAGCACAGAAATTGCCTGAGGACGCATTAAGATTTTTTTCTTGTTGAAAAAGTGTCAACACACGACAGATATGTTCTTAGTCATACATAGAGAATGACCTTTCATCTTTCCATTGATACATGTTTGATATATTAAAATAATTACTTTCTTATTGTTTGACACTCTTGAAAGTCATCTTTTTTAACAAAAATGATGAATTCTGGGAGTGAAAATCAGAATTGTACATGCCCTCAGTATGATGTGTTACACATGTGTGTGCAGAACTCAGCGACAGAACATTCATTCAATTAGTATACAACATATCAGTTTTGTCATAGGTATGCAATGTAGATGGACAGATAGACGGGTGAGTAACAGATGAACGGCAGAGGAACAACCAGAGCTAATTTGATAGAAGATAATATCACAAACAGATGAGTAACAGATGAACAGCAAAGGAACAGTCAGATCTAATTTGATAGAAGGCCGCGCGCACACAGACAGCACACACGACACACACAACACACACACACACGCCACCACACACACACACACACACACACACACACACACACACACAACACACCACACACCACACACACAACACACACCACACACAACACACACACACACACACACACACACACACACACACACACACACACACACACACACACACACACACACACACATCCTGAACCTTCTATTAGCACAAGTCCTACAGCTTGGGACACTGTCGAAAATCTGTCATTTTTCCATTCTTTTCAATGAAAACAGTGTTTGAAGCTTGACGGGATTGGTTGGCCTGTCTTCAAATTAACCAGTGAAGTGGATCATAGCAGGTTACTGTTCTATCATATAAATAGGAATGATGTTCTGATTCAGTTATTTTCAGAAAATCTGCTGCAGTTATATTTGCAATGTGTATGGGTGGATACTGTATCTGCTGCAAGCGTTCTGACTGTGTGGCTGTGTAGTGCGTTGCTCGCTGTGTGTATCCTCACAGCGTGTTGCAAAAACATTAAATCAGTATCAGACTTGCGTCTTAAATATCATGCTTTGTTTATGTACAAACATACATGTACATATGTTAGTTGCTTAACTTGCATGCTGGGTTGCATAAATTACACAGACAAATCATGACGGAAATGGGTTTCAGCATTTGACAGTTGTTTCTTATAGATAAAGTCATCTAATATGGCATGAAGTGTAGGCCTACATGTATTGAATGTATTTGCATATTCCACTGGTCTTTTTATTAACAGGTTGGTGGAGTATACCATACTAATGTTAGAAATGTTCTTTGTTGCAGCAAAACCAGCTCCTCTGGAAACATAGACAGCTTGTTAACTAAACCTACAAATTCAAGAGGTTCCACACCACCCACACCAGGTACGAGTTAATGACCTGATGGTGTTATTGAAGTCTAATAATATTAAGACATTGTTTTGCAATTTTACACTCGATAATTAAGTTTGAAGTCCAATTATTTTTAGTATTTCAGTACAGAAATCAAATGATTTTTTTTTGTTGAGAAATCAAATGATTTGTTGTATATATACATAGATATACACAGATATTTTGATACAGAAATCAGATGCTTTCTGTATGGTTTCTGTGATTTTGTTGTTGTTGAGAAATCAAATGATTTATTGTATATATACATAGATATTTTGATACAGAAATCAGATGATTTCTGTATATAATTTTATGCACTAAAGCTGAGGAGTAGCAGTAACATAATAATTTCAGTTTCTTTTGTTGCTTTCATTCTTGGAATAATCACTCATTAATGTCTTTGGTGTTGATTGTTCATGGGAATAGTAGATGGAGGAATGTAGTGACATTCACTCAAAAAAAGATATTTGCTCAGCCTGGCTTGCAGCTAATGAGTATTTCTAATAGTGGAGAGCATGGATTGAAGGTGGTTTCCAAAGTATATTGGATCAGAACAGGCATTTTTCTGGCTGTAGGACTCTATGTACAAATACAGTTACCTTCATGCACAATTTCTGTTTCCAACATGTGCTATCTAACTAGCTCATTTCTCTGTTGTGGCCAGAATTTCAGACAGGGCAACGTCCATGGGCCTTGTTCTGGTTCAGCCAGTGAGTGCCCTTCCTGTTTGATAAACCTCTATTCGACTTGTTTTGTTTCATTTCCCCAGCCATGCTCTTTTCCTATGCAGATGTCTCGGATTTTTGTTCTGTCTTGGCTGTCTTTGTTGTTTATGCTTTTTTTGGTTTTTACTTAAGCTTTCAAATTCCATATCTGACTTTTGTCCTGTCTCAGTTATGAACAGTTCAAACAGCAGACGTGAGAATTTCTCGATGAAGGTCGTTAATATTCTAAGCACAATTCCTAATTGTACCTACAATCAGTTTCAGATTTGTACCATGTTACCACAGAAGAAGTCATTACAATGGCAATTCATTTCCTCCCACATGAATGAACTATGCACTTTACACCATCTTTTGATTTCACAGACCATTTGACACAATCCTACTCAGTCAGGTAGTGTCAGTCCGTACGGTGGGTGCTGTAGGGCACACAACGACTTGACAACCCCTCATGCTTTCGTCTTCCTTTCTCAGGTGTATGAGGGGGCTAGGTCCATCTTTGATGTTATCTCCTAACTCAACTCTAATATTTGAAACTTGAAAATGTCAGAACTTTCAGATATGAGCAGTTCGACCAATTCAGCCGCTTAAACACTACTGCTCCCCAGTTTTGATCCCGTCCCATCCTGATCGACAATCATAGAGATCATATGACCACTAACACCTGGAACATGAACCTGACTACCTTGGATAGTGCTTCAACCCATGCCAAAGACTAGGGTTCTGAAACAAATATTTCTAGAGGCCCATCTTTTTTCCTTCTCTTGCCCAACATCATCTGGGCTTTGAGAGATTGACGTTTATAGCCTTGCCAAAATCCTACCAGGAGGTCAATACGGTTTCCTTATGGACGAACTGTTGTTTTTACTCTCCAAAAATTTTAACATGGATCAGAGAACTGGATCATCTTGCCACTCAGACAATTTCCAGGGCTATTTACGACAATGTACAAGAATTTGCTATGATGGCAAGAGTTGACTTGATCCATCTCCATTGCTACCTGAATGATTAGTTGATACTGGCGAATCAGGTGCCTTCTACTGGATTTGCACCCAAACGATTTGGTCCTATGCATCCATCTCTGGTTCATCTTAAAACTTGAAAAATGCAGTCTTCATCGGCCAGCTGTTCCGCTTTGTGAGGATGAGCTTTGACATTGCATGTGTGGTTTTTTTGTTACATCGCCTGCCCACATAGACAAACTGATTCCCATACTGTCTCTCTGGTATGTTGTTTCAGTTGGTACTGGAAACATACCAAAAACAAATGCTACATGGAGATGTCTTTTCTTCTCAATCAGTGCCATGAAAAAGACATCACCACTGCGACAGTACCCTGAAGGAACTTCCAAGCAATTTCCTGGGCTTACCAGTCACCCAGTAATGATACGAGCATATTGAATGCCACGTCCATGAAATTTGGGCTGTAGCTACATCTTCAGCCTTCTGTCATTTTGTTTCTCAAGGGCATCTTAGCAGCAGCATATTGGTGCATGCAGAAACCCCTTATCAACCACTGTCTTAGGGATCTCCGCTTGCCTCATTCCCATGGTATCTCATTTGTGGCTGCAAATTCTGTTGTCTCTGATCTTGCACCCTCAGTACAAACCCCAGGGGCAATACATTCTTTGTGCATTATTTAAATTCACACAGCAGATATGGTAGTTGTGGATGAAGCAAAAACAGGGATTTTTTTTATACTCAATCGCTGTTTAGCTGTATGCACTTCCCATTTCTAACTCCAGTTCCTGCCTAACCACCCCTCTGTTATTGCTTTGTTTCTCACTTGGGACATTTTTAAGAGACCAGTGAATGAAACAGTGAGAAGAATAGAGGATTGTTGAGAAGGAGGGGCATTGATTGACTGTATCAGAATGGTGCCCAGGGACATCGCTGGCTGAAATTCTACCCTAGACAGAGAATAGAACTAGCTAGGATAGCATTTATTAGAAACAGTAAGTACATATAGCTAAACAGAAATATCAGAAAAATTCCCCATTTCGCATATATAGATGATACTCGACTCTGCCATGAGTGGCATACAGTATTGCCAATGAAGCAGAAAATATAACAGTATTGGTTTGAGAAACTTGTGTTGTTTCAGGCATAGAAGAGACACAGAATGGCGTGGAGAGCAACGTGGGTGAAGACAGCGACAGTGTGGGCAATTCCAAGTCCAGCAAAACCAGCATTACACCGCCTACCAAGGAAAAACGGAAACCTTTCTTCAAAAAGGTGAATGACAATACAGAAGAAATATTCTATGCTTCCTGTTTATATCTACTACTGGCTGGTGAATGTGTTATGGGTGATGGTGTAGATGTGATGGTTGGTGTGGCTAGAAGTTGATTACGATTAATCAGGATATACAGAGTGTGTTTTTTTAAGAGTAGTATGATGCTGATTTAGCTTGAATCATGCGTAAGGGCGTGGGTAGGTGTATATCTAGAATGTATTGGCAAATATTATTTGTCATGGGTCTTTGCAGTTCAGGTTTACAGCCCAAATGGATATCAGGAATATAAAATGTGAATGTTGATTTGAATATCCCACTGGCAGAAAATGTCTGCCTTTTGGAGACCGAGAGGTATTAATTCCAAGGGAAAGAACTCTTGTTTGCTTCAAATAATGCCACAAGTTTTTTTTGTTTGTTTTTGTTTATTGTTTTTATAGCTTTTGCTGTTTTGATTTTAGTCAGGACAAACTGTTAGTATGTGGCATGACAGATTGTTGTTATTTCGATTGTTTTAATGCTGTTACTGCAAAGTATGCCTTTGATAAAAGAAAATTTGTCTTTTTTCCAGTAGGTTGTGCATGCATAGTAAAGGTTTTCATATTGTGCTTACCAGTCCAAAAGGTGTACATGCACATGGAGTGGTACTTTTCTTCCTTCTGTGCCTTTATATCTGTACCTTGTCTCTCTCTCTTTGTATTACTTAACCCCTTCCATGCCATAGTACTTCAGTTTATTATTTTTCTTATTTTTGCGTTACCAAGGAAACTATAGCAATGGTCGAGTCTGTATGTGCCATCTAATTATCAGGCTTTTCGTTTTAAATACTGTATTTTAAAATTGGTAAAAAGTACATGAATGAAAAGTTTAAAAAAAAAAAAAAGCGACAGGAATACAATTGACATCAATTCATTAATGCAGGAGGGATCAGACAGTGAAAAGTTTAATGATAAATACAAATTGTGATCATTGTTGATGAAGGGGGATTTGCTGCATTACTGTAGCATGAGGTAGAAACCGTTAAACTTGAACCGCACTTATTTCTACTGATGTGCTGTGTAGTGGATGGCTATTAACAAGACTTCTGTTGGAACACTTGAATCTGTATCTGTGAATTCAAATTTCTGTAGAGTAGCATTATTGTGTGTGCCCCGGGTCAACATTGTGTTCAGTGTGAGAAAGGTATTCAAAGAAAAAGCGTTTGCTTGTAAAAAACTGCTTCAAATTTCTGTATTGACATAAAAATAGAATAGTGCACAGTGTTTATTCATGACAGAGAGACCCTCATCTATTGGAATGGCCAACAGTTGAGATACGTCATATGGGTTGAGGGAAGATTTGGGAAAATCCCATGATTGGTATACCTGGCATTATAGTGTTGTAGCTGCAACTACTGTATGATGGGTATACCTGTCATGTTGGCAGTCTTCAGGTTAGCAAATGAATAACGGATATTATGAGACCAACATGGACATGAGAGACCAGCACATTATGTATATACTCTGCTTATACGTTTTCACTATTGTGAAACTGCACGTATTGTTTAGAATACTTATAAAGACATACATGTGTGTGTGCGTGTGTGTGTAGTGTTGTGTGTGTGTGTGTGTGTGTGTGTGTGTGTGTGTGTGTGTGCACGCACGTGCATGCGCATTCAAATGTTACAGTCTGAAAGTATACCTCCCTATGAAGTTGTGCCTTCCATGCGTCCTGTCGTGCTGATAGGACCGTCACTCAAAGGCTACGAGGTCACAGACATGATGCAGAAGGCACTCTTTGATTTTCTAAAGCATCGCTTTGAAGGAAGGTGAGTTACAACAAACTTGTTGTCTCAGGTTTGCTCTTAAGTCTGCTGTGTCAAAACTAGCATTATGCTGCCCTTTTTAATGCTCTAGTCATTCCAGTATGTTAGCTGAGCATATCTTTGGTCTGTCTTCTGTTTGTGCTCAGAATCTTGTGCAGCTTCAAGGTCTCTGCCAAATAATTAATAGCAGATTTGAGTGGAGCATATGTGGAGTTGTCTAAGTGCAATACATCTCTCTTGAACAAACGTGTCCAAATAAGACTGTATGTTTCAGTCCAACACAGTCTGCTAATGTTCATCATGAAAAATTGGTCTTATCATTCATGTTGTAGACTAATTTGCCATTTCTTGGAACATATTTACTGGACACAGTTTGTAATTTGTTATTCAGCACTGAAAATATGTGTACTGCCTTTTGGAAAACACATACATGACTGCACACAAACAGGTGTTAGAGTTTATTGTTATTTCTGGTGAAAACTAGTTTGCCATTGATTATTTGTAATGACAGAGTAAAAGCACAGTGTGAGATGTTAAAGAAGAAAAAGGGACACATAAGTATGTGAAACAATCAACGCACAAGCATACACATACTTGTATGTAATGATTTTGTGCAGAATTATCATTACCCGGGTAACTGCTGACATTTCGCTGGCCAAGCGTTCCTTGTTGAACAACCCCAGCAAACGAGCCATCATGGAGCGCACCAACCCGCGCTCTTCAGGACTGTGTGAGTCTTGATGTCAACATAGTTTTCTGACAGAATATACATAACTTAAGTATTAAAGGTGAAATGTAATTCTGAAGGTGATTCTTCAGAAAGATATCTTGATTGATTTTTTTGGTGATGTTTCTTTGGAAGATGAAGGAGAAATTCTTTTCTCCCTGATTGGCATGATTGCCCATTTTATTGTGTATGTGGTAATCTACTTAGCCTCTAGGTGTGATGTAGCATGTGAAATTGCCATGGACATGGCATTCATTCATGAACTTAGTGACGTAGAACGCATTTTGTTATGATTAATTCTTTCCTTTCTAAGATTTGTTTTAATGTATCTCCTACGCACATCTGTTTGTTACTCATGTGAGATATAGAGTAGCTTGGGTTTAAAAATTCTTGGTGAATGGTTCAAAGGTTGTGTGCAAAAATACGTGGTTCAGCTGTCTTTGACAGTCATCCTAATGTGCAAATTTACCCTTAGACTGGCTGTGAATGTCATTAATTGTTGAGTAGTATGCAATACTAATAGCCAGTACAGTTTGTGTGCAGGAGTGTGAGTGAACGTGTGGTGTGTGTGTGTGTGTGTGTGTGTGTGTGTGTGTGTGTGTGTGTGTGTGGAGGAGAGACTTTATAAGTGACACTGATTCAGATTCTACAGTGAATATCCACTGTGCATACTTTTTTGCCCATTCCATTGCTTCAGTTCAGTGGTTTCTGTGGATGCAAAAGACTGCATTTGAAAGTTTCTATCGTATGAGATTACGTTATCCCCCCTTGCATCAATTGTGAAGAAAATCCTTTAACTGATTGAATAGGTCAGTAATAAAGTGAATGCATTCGAATTTTGCCATTCATTAGTCTTTTTGTGGTCCATAATACTACATTTCAAGTCTATAGTCTTTTTTTGGATTTTTTTTTGTAACCTGTGCAAACAGCCAACTGAGACAATATGATAAAGGAAGCAGCTGGTCAGTATAGAATGAGTTAAGGTGAGCTATAAACCAAGATTGTTCCAATGATAGGCTGATACAATGCTAGTGTAAAAATATAGACTTGGTAAAACATAGACTTGGTAGGGCCTCAGGACCTGGTCAGCTCATGGGTTTATGTGCAGGCTTAAGGCTTGTGCCATGATCACCAGATACATGGCACCTGTGACATTAGTGCATATGGAATTCATTCCAAGTGCGGAGATGTCATCTTGAGAAAATGAAAATGAAACTGTAAGTACATCACAGTATCACATAGCATTTTTGAAAACCCCAAAACAAATAAAAATTGTAAAATTAATAGTAAAACATCACAAATGCAAGACAGGGGGCTGAATAAAAAAGCAAATGTTTGTATAAAGATCACTTGCTATTTTTCCTCATTAGATTGTTACCACAACATTGTTTTTTTGTTGTTATGTTACAGTGGAAGTTCAGGCAGAGATTGAGCGTATTTTTGAACTGGCACGGACGCTGCAGCTGGTGGTGTTGGACTGTGACACTATCAACCATCCCTCCCAGTTGGCCAAGACTTCACTCGCCCCCATTGTTGTTTATGTCAAAATCTCCTCACCTAAGGTATTTTCATTTCTTTTTCTTTGTGTCTTTCGGCGCAGTGTCAGTATTGACTGTGTGTTTTGATTATTTCAAACACATATTTTTCTTTAACCCAGAATACGGAGATGTGTGTAAATTTGTCACTGGCACATTTTGTTTTTCAATCCACCCCTCTGTCCTACCTTTCCCCAATTGTTCCCCCCCCCCCCCCCCCATCAGCTGTGTCTGTTTCAAAGGTTTCTGTTTTGTTTGCATTGCTACAGACCAGAGAGTTAATTCTATCCAAATGGTGGTGGTGGTGGTTTATTTTTGTTTTTGTTTTTTTGTTTGCTTGTTTGTCTGTTTTTGTGTTCGTTTGTCCTTACCTATGCACAGCAGACAACCCAATTTCCCTCTCTCGAAGGCTGAGTATCACCTTCAAGCATTTACTATAGAATGTCCAGAATGAACTGAAGAAAATGTCACTTAAAATGTGAAGAGGCGATGATTAATTTTATGTTATCTGCATCTGTAGTGGATTATATCAGAAGTCAGGTTATAGAAATTGACAGCAGATTTCCATAGCCACATGCTTTTTGATTATTTTGTCTGCCTCTAGGATAGCTTGAAGCTTTTAATTTTTTTATTTGTTTGTTACAAAAAAACAAAATGAAAATGTCCATTGAATTGTCTCTCATCTGTAAGAAACATGATTCCCTAAGAGGTATCAACAAGGTAATGTTCAGACTAGTTTGCTGTCCTATCCATGATAACATGGTGAGATGCTTCAATTTCAGATAGGTGCTGACATATTTTCTATGTGTGCACTTCTTCCGAAGACTGTGTATTGGATGTTCATGATAGATACATATATTTTGCATTTTGAAATGTTAAAGGCAACAAAAAATGATATGGAGAGAGATAATAACAAAACAGCTTTGCAATTTCCACACTCTTATGATTTTTTTGAGCAAATGTATTCTTATTCCAGAAAATACTTCAAAAGACTTGAAAATGGGCAGTAACAATTTACTGTTCCCATACTGAATCTTTTTGAGTGATTACATTTTTGTATTTGGCTTTTGATCTCTCAAGATGTGATTTATTGCATTATAAGTAGTATGTTTTATTACTGTTCATGTGCGTGTTTTCTGCTGTGTGTTCAGGTGTTGCAGCGACTGATCAAATCTAGGGCAAATCGCAAAGCCGCAACATGAATGTTCAGTTGGTGGCTGCAGACAAGCTGTCCCAGTGTGCTCCCGTAAGTGCAGCTGATACCATTATTTTATGAAAAGACAAAACAATACTAATTTTCAGACTCATCCATTAAAAACAAAACAACTGTACATTCAAATGTGGGAATGTAAAATTTCGTATTGTTTCCGTTGTACCCATGAGAAAATGAAAATGATACATCCAGTCTTTGTGTCTAATCGTTAGACCTTTTTCTGGTGTTCTGTTATGAGGTCTTATTCTTGTTGATTGCTCTAAACAGCTGTCACATAACTAGGAAACAATCCATATACGACTTCTCTGACTGTTATGTTGACGTCCAGATTTGGATGATACAGAATAAGTTGCAGTTGAATGGAGATAAACTGAAGCAGTCATTGGCACCAAGCACACAAGCTTTCCACTGTAAAAGTTGGTTCTATCCAACTTTGTGACTGTGTTGTACTTTCTGATTCAGTCAAGAATCTTGGGTCTCTACTCTATACAGAAATTCGTCACCAAACCTGTCAGTCTTTTTGCTGTTGACTGCAGTGTTTCAGTTCTGTTCACCATTGTCTTTTAACATCAGCAGCATCAAAACTTACGACATCTCTGATCTTGTCTTGCATCGATTGTTGTAGCTGTCTACTCTCTGGCTTGCCTTCTGCTTTTGTTGCATGCCTCCATCCGAATTGCGCAGCCCATCTTGCCCTTCCTAAAAGGCAGTATGATCATATCACTCCCTTCACTTTCTCGACAGTTTGCCTGTTTCTCAAAGAATTTCATACAAAATCAATACATCTGCTACAAGCATATCAGTGGTACTGCATCTGTTTATCTTCATGATCACCAGTGAATGTACACCCCTTCCCGACTTTCTGTTCTGCTTCTGATGCTGGTTGTTTACAAATTCCTTGATACAGGTGTACCACAGTCGATTGCCGCTCTTTTTCTGTGTCTGGTCCATACAAACTGGAATGATCTTCTCCCATGTATTTGACAGTCACATACTCTTTGTGTTCCATGAGGTCTAGCTTGAAAACATACTTTTTTGTCCAACAGTGATTTTCCCTTCTAGGGTTTCCCAAAATTTTGTCTGTGAAGTGTGACTTATCAGTGGGTAGAATCTCATGGGAGGACATAGTTTCCCTGTGACTACAGTAGTACACAGTACAGTGGAAACACTCATCACCGTGCTACAGTTCAGTATATGACTATCAGTTTTATGGATAACGTCATCTGTGATTACAGTGTTCTTCCCCTACACACACAGGGATCAAAGAAGTAGATGTGGTAAAGAGCCAGACTGTCAGTCTGTTGCTTTTGTTTTGCCACTGTCTCCTTCCCATTTATTGGTCCCCCATGCAGTATACACCACCATCAGTTTAACAACCTCATATCAAATTGAATTTCAAAAGACTTTTTGGGGTTGTCAAAAAAAAGTTGCGTGTATGGGGGTTTTCTTTTCTTTTGTGTAAATCAATGTAAACATTTTAACAGCATGAGCTTCATCTGCCCATACTGCATCAGAAAATGCATGCATAGTTGAACAAAACAGAAAAAAAAGCACCTCTGATGGCCCAGTTTTCTCTTGATGATGGGCAGTGGTCCCTGTTATAAAATTCTTGAAACGATCTTTATTTCCAATTGGGATAGGCCATTTCATTGACATCTGGATCAAGAAAAGGGTATGACTTGAGGTTTGTAGAATGTAACCATCTTTGTTATGTTTTCTCGTTTGTATTGTTGTAAGTTCTATATCATTGCTTTTAGGGTAAACTGATAAAAAAAACGACCGCTTTTTGGGTGATGTAAAATCTGACCGATATCCAGGTTTGACTCACAGGTTTGAAAGTACAGTCACTCCTATTACTGAAAATAGGTGAAAGAAACTGGCTTCAGTTTAGGGATTAACCAAATTTCTAGGATTTGCCAATGAAAGTATAAATATTTGTTATATTATGACACACTCCGACGTTGAAGGCCAGAACCACCCCCGCCTGCTTCAGGGCGCCACGCGTGCCATAGTGACTTTTCATGTGATCGCTCGCTGACCCCTTGTAGCAAGAAACCGATACTGTCGATAGAGAACTGATTAGCTGTTTACAAGATCACATGCCTTATGCATAAATATGAGCTGCAGAATCCATTTTTAGGTTTGGGATGTTATTTAGCCTGTTCACTGCTTCCAACCGAATATTCAGTCGGAAGAAACATACACCTCCAGTGCCAACGACTGAATATTCGGTCGGCAACTTTTCCTATTTTTAGCCAGAAAACCCGCAATTTTCAGTGACATGTGAGATATCAACAGAAACTTCAGTATTCCCTCTATAAATAGATGCTAATTATGTATGTGTGACGTTTTATAGTCTTTTCTGCCCGTGTGGTTGAAAAGGTGATCCCCTACAACTGATTACTATTCAGCGACTGCAAACAATGGCAGACGGACTCGCTTCAACACCGAGTGTTGATCGGACCCGAAAAACAACTTATACAGCAAAAGAAATTGCAGAAATCATTACTTGTGGAGCTGATTCTGATTTGCAGTCTGTCGATAAGAGTGAACATGACGATAATTTGGCGCATGCAGGCGATATATCGGTGTTGATGTCTGAAGTCGGACTTGACCTAGATAAGAGTCGGAGTGACATTACTAGCACTGGAGATCGTAAAAATGAAAGTACTGCTGCTCCTGGTGTGTTGTAAAGTATACTGAACAAGAAAATATATAGTATTGTGGGGTTTTCTGGGCTGGATGAACAGATATGAATTGTTTTTTTATTTTAAGTCAAGACGTTTAAAACTCCATGGCACAGGCGATTCACCTTTTTATTTACACTTTGGCACCGAAAGGGTTAGAACAGTTCCTGTCATGAAATGGCGGGATTTGGTCGGTCGGACTTTACATCAGGCTTGAATACCTGAGTAATCTGATTCTCGACCCACTCCCACTGTCTCTGTTTCTTTCGCTCTCTTTCTCCCCCTCTCTCTTTCTTTCTTTCCTTTTTGCTCTCTCTTGCTTGTTCTGTCTATCTCACAATCGCTCGCGAGCAGACAGGTGTGTGTGGGTGTGAGAGATGGCAGCAACTTAGATCTACATAGACCCTACTTCACACACTGAAGCACTGACCACGCTGCCTTTCTAAAAAGTACGCAACAGGGAGAGATGTTGATCGTTCGCAGACGCAGTAGATGTGCTAAACACTGATGAAAATAGTCAAGGCATACATTGTTCCAGCAAGAACTAACTCTTTTTGTTGTTTTTGATTAATAGATCATTTGTAAATCAAATAATGTGCACTGCCTGGACTGTATTCATGCTGGTCGAGGTTTAGATCACTCCCTGGTCAGATTTTACATCCACCTAGTCGGAATTTTTATCATGTACCCCTACTTCGTTGTTTAGCATATTGTATGACTGTGGTACCCATTATAACTTTGTAAAGCCCAGTAATCAGTCACAGAAAGTCTGCTACAGGCATCAAGCTGTTCTAACTAGTCATCTACAAAATATTTATGAAGACACGCCACAAAACCTGTACCAATCGGTTGGATTTTAGATCAGCTTACCCTAAAGTAATTTGTTCAAAATTCAGGTGGTTCAGTTTAAAACTGTCATACTGCATGTTGTGATGGCATTGTGTTGTTGCAGGAGATGTTTGATGTGATTCTGGACGAAAACCAGCTGGACGATGCCTGTGAACACTTGGCCGAGTTCTTGGAGGCCTACTGGCGAGCTGCGCATCCTCCTTCCATGACACAGCCTTCCCCGCACACGGATCGCAACTTGGCTTCCCCCACCAGCCCTCTGTCCCGTCACAACACCATGCCTGCCCACGTCTCTCACTCACGCTCCCACAGTTTTGAGCGGCATTCTCACCCCCATTCTTCCCACTCTCCGCCTGACCATCTGAATCCCCATGGATCTGATTTTGAGAGAGACTCTCACCATCGCCGCACCTACCATGGTGGAGATGGTGGTGACTATGACTCTTACTCTCATGAGCATGAAGGGAGAGAAGGGCGCTCGCATGACCGGCATAGCCGGGATCATGAACATATAGACTCTCGGGACAAGCATAGCTCGCCACGGGGCTCAAAGTATCCGCCTATACGCCAGGGGAGTATAGACATCTAGTGGGCCGGTGGAGCTGAGAGCATGTGCACTTCCAAACCAGTTTGGTGTTCTGTAACACCCTAAGCTTTACCACCACCACCACCACCTTCACCACCTCCGTCTCTCCCCCACACCGGGCCTGGGAGAGTTAGTCATGTGTTATTGGGTGAACCTTGATGGCCTTTCCCCCCCTGCATGACCCCTGAGAGCCTTCACAAGGGGCATGACCTGTTGCCCCTATGGTGGGCCCAGGGGAAAGAGCAGTGGCCGGTATGGCTGTGTAGAAGCCTACTGCAAGATTGTTATGAGGGGGACAGACTGTGCCGCCCTGGCTGGGTATGGTGAGCTCCATGGGCCAGGCCAGTGGCCTCAGATGCAATGTTACACACTGTGGTGACTGTGGCGCTTATGTTCAGTATCTCCCAGGAGTGGTCACTCCACTGGCTATCTCCATGTGTTTCCTCCTGTTCCAAATGACTAGCGGTGTGAAAGTGGGTGAGAAAGTGCTGTGTTGAGAATCTCCACCTGCTGTCCTGTGTTTTGCTCAATTCTGGCAATGCCTTCAGCGTGACTACATAAAGACTCTGCAAGTTGTTTGCACAAGCCATGAACACAGACGTTTCAGGGTCTGACAACCTCAGTAGCCCTGTCTGGATGGGTTTGGTACAAGAGGAGAAGGTTGTCCGGTGAAACTGATATTACCAAAACAGTGACATTGTAACACCAATCTCTAGTCATACAAGTTGGCAGCGTTTCTCACTCATGTCCATCTGCTTATGTAAGGCTAGGATCAGGGTTGGTCAGTCAGGAGAGGCTTTGTACAGGCATGCTAAAAGGCCAGATGAAGAGAGTGAGACAAGCACTGTGCGATTGATTGAGAAAGAAGGCGCTTCTCAGAGACATAGGAGACAAGCTCAGCTTGAGGTGTTATCACCTCAGCACTCCAACCCTCGTGTGTACCGGTACTGGGAGTGTGTGTGTGTGTGTGTGTGTGTGTGTGTGTGTGTGTGTGTGTGTGTGTGTGTGTGTGTGTGTGTGTGTGTGTGTGTGACTGCAGCTGTAAGAGAGAGAGAAAGAGAGAGAGAGGGGCAAGGAGTTAAAAGTCAGAGTTTTGGCAGAGAAAGTGTTAATGTGCATGTCTGAAAGTCAGTATGGTCATGACAGTGTGTGCTTTATCACTGCTCTGAGTTTGTGCTTAATTTTGTGATTCGGTATGCTTTACAATTTGAGCCAGTGCCCCTACATCGTGCAACACCTTTTTTTGTCAAGTGCTCGAGTGGGTACATGCCGAGATTGGTTGAAACTGATTGTCTGGTTTTGAGAATATTTTCCTTTGTAAGATTGATACAGACAACTGTACATGCTTGTGTTTACTGTAGTAAATGAAGGACTCTTCAATTGTGGTATATTTGTTTCTCTTTTGGTCAATGCAGGCATTGACTGGAGATGGGTTTGGTCAAGCAGGTCAGCAGAGGAGTCATTTTTTGCTGCTAAAGTTTCTGGTCTTGTGTGTATGGGAGACCTGTAGTCTGAAAGACATCAGTCCTCTTTCTGTCCATTTGACTTCAGCTGTTGATCTGATGATAGTGACTCTTATGCTGACCTGTTGGGTCGCCTGACTTTGGTTTGGTTTATTTGGTTTTGAATTTTCCGGTTGCATTTACCCCAGTATTATTATTGTGGATTTGAAAGTCAGGACATTTATTTCCCTTTGTATCCTCAGTTTCATGTCAGTTATAAATTTTTTGATGTTTCCTATTATTTGTATTTATTTATGTCATAGTTTTGTCAGAATTTGTATGTACCAGAGTTGCTGTATTTTTCACCCTCATTGGTTCTGAGCTTTTGTTTTAATAGATGCATAACACATCAGCACAGTCACAAATTTACAGCCTTCATGGGTGCCTTAAGTTTTTCAAAGACGATTGTTGCAGACGTTTAGTACAGTCAGCTGCTATTTTCCTTCCTTGACTTGCCAGTCTTGTCTAGATCATAGCTGTGCAGTGTTTTCGTGACTGTCCTGTTCTGGAAGTGTGACATAATCAACAAGCTGAATTTAAGATGCAACACTGTTGAAGGATATAAATTTGTGATTGAATGAAGTGTCATGCTTGTATTGATACACTTGATGAAAGTATGCAAAAGATTTGGAAGGTGAAATCTATGGATAGTTCTGTTCTTTAAATCTACTGTTGGAGGTGTATTTACATTGCTTGGTTCCAGAATAGGTATTTATTTCAGTGTTCCACTTGACAACCTCCCTTTCCATCCATCTTCTCTTTGTAGTACTGTCTGCATCATTCTTTGCCAGAATTCTTTCTGATGGAAAAAGCCATGTTGAGAGCGCAATAAACTTTATTGTAGTTTACATCTTTGTTGAAAGCAGATGTCAACTAGTCAGTGATTTCTCCTGTAGATCTCTTTTTACAGGGGGGGTCAGCCTTTTCACTCCTTGAAATTGATGGTTGTGAATTCTGGCCTCTGAAGTAAGCATTTGTCAGTGAGCTTGTAAACAGCATTAAACCTGGGAATGGCTTGACTGCAGAATGGTCAGATGTACCATATACAATAACAGCTAAGGAAACTACTTAACAGTCTGTTATTCTTCACAATGTGTGGCAGTCCGTATGTCATGTGTATGGCTGTGAATGATTTGTACTTGAATTAGTGTGCAGTTATTGCCTCTCTTGATCTAAACGTGAAACTTACGCCTCTGGCTCCTTGGCAACTAGTGTATGGTTGCTTTCACTCCCAACTTTTCCTGTTGTTGAAAAAAGAGGATGATTGGACTAGTATGGAGTTTGCATGTAATGTATTCAGTGCATGTGTACACATTTGTGAGATTGCCTGCATGTTATTGTATGTTGTTGGCACCCACCTTCCTAATGCATGCTACAGAATTGTTTTTAAAAAAACAGTTTCCAAGTCCTTGTTTTGGGCTGAATCTGCCATGAATGTCCATGTATTCTCTTCCTTGTACATTTGACTGGTTTCCTTTCTCACATTTTGTCCTGTATTATTTAATTATCAAATTTTGCTTGTGTTCTTTTATTCATACATTTGATTATGATTTATATTTTTTTCCTCCTATTTGTGATCGTCAGGTGAAAGGACTGTTTTGTACCACGTCTTTCAACTTTGGTCAATAATAACACATTACTTTCACTTCTGTGACACCCACCCTACCTGCTTGTTGCTTCTGTTTCGTGAGGCTTTTGCTAGTTTGAGCAGTAGTATCCTTGACAAGTTGGACTGTTCTCATCCATGCTGGTCTTTGCAGTAGTGAACAGTGCAGCATTTCTGTAGGTTGATGTTCATTGATTTTGATACTCAGTGATTCATGCTAGTCTACAGAATAGTTGGACAATGCAGTATTCAGTGATTCATGCTAGTCTACAGAATAGTTGGACAATGCAGCATTCTGTGATGTGGGACAAGACATTATTCTCATGACCATAGGGCTGAATGATGAAGGCCAAACAATTCTCTCTTTAAAATGATGTGCTTGTTAGACAATATGTAAGCAACAGTGATAATGAAAATTTCTATAAGGCAACATTCTGGCAAGCAAGTTCCTAAGTACTTTTCACTTTGCAGAACATGTTATATGATAAAAACACAAATCAGTAATGAAATTAATATCAAAAGCAAAGAAACCCAAAATAGAACAAAAACCCAAAACAGCAGTAGAATTTCATCAGAAAAATTGTACACATATGCATACAAGGTCACACTTCCATATGAGTATGTGCACACACTTACACTCCAATATGTGTACGTGGATGCGCATATATGCACACACAGATACAACCCCACACATACTCTCTTTCTCTCTCTTGCTGTCTCTCACTCACTCGAACACACACAAAACACACACACACACACGCACACATACACGTACACGTGGACGCACACAGGAAAACGCACAGCTGACCTTAGGCACGCAAACAGATTGATGTATTATGGTAATAACATTTTCTTGCACAACCAGTCATACGAGTGATTACAAATACCAGGGTGGAGAGGAGACAGGAAAAAGAGATGAGACTTAAAAGTAACAGTGCTGTCAGAAGAAATGAATTTTAACCCTTTGACTCCTGCACCCTGCCCACCAGCATCCTGCATTATCAACCATTCTAGCAAAGTAAAAACTTAACCCTTTGACTCCCTCACCCTATCCACCAGATTCCTGCAGGAAGCTGGTGGATAGGGTGAGGGAATCAAAGGGTTCGGTTTTTTCAGTTGGTGGACAGGGTGTTGGAGTCAATGGGTTAAGAGATATGCTAAAATAGATCAAATATTGCATTACATAGAGTGCATGCATTTTGTAAGGTTACTCAGTAAAGAAAAACACAAGACAGCATTTGGTTTTGATTTATTGGTATTCTTGAATAAAGGGAAAAGCCACCCGTTTTGTATACTGTCTGCAAATAATGTTATCCCTTGCAATATTCAGCAAACGGATCAACGAAAGTGAAATATTGTGATGGTTATATTGACATTTTCCATTAGTTATTTTACCACTTTTTGTATTCTTATTTAATGCAAGCCAGCCTGTATCAGTTACAGACATAATAAGGTCATCTTTGATAGTGTCCTGTGAAATTGCTTTTAACTGTTTCAAACAAAAGACCTATTTTGAGAATTAGAAAGAAAACACTGAGTGCAGTAGCTTACACAAGACGGAGTAATTTGCAGCTTCCAATGAAATTCTAGTCACAGATGATAGTGAAAGAAAAATTCCAGTGCTGCAGGTTTCAGCCTTGATGTGCAATGAAGTGCAACGATGAAGGTTATCGGAAGACATAAACCATCCAAATGCACGCATGTGCATGCGTACACACATACAGAAATGCACATGCACACTCACTCTCTTTCTCTTTCTCCCTCTCCTTTTTACTTAATTCATAAAGGACTTATTACATATTATCTGAATCTGAACAAATCGGTGAACAGTTGCTGCAGCAGATTTAAATGGTGGAGAGTAGTTTTGGAATTAACTTTGTGTTTTCTGCTCTAGATCTTGATGTTACTTGATTTTTTGCAACCCTTTCCAGTGTTTTACATCTTTTGTTTGGCTCAGTGCCTTTGTCTAGTTCTGTAGTTGATGTTAGCATTTCTGGACCTGTTTGTGCTTTCTGTAAATTTGGTATGGTAATAGTGAATTTAAAATTATGAGTCTAATCCTGAATTGTATTGGATAAACACAGCTTATTGCAGTGACTGTTTTGTCAGCTGTGGAAATCATCATTTTGTCTTTTTAAGAGAATGAACTGCAAACAAATCATGCATGATTGTTTCAATTACCACTTTATAATCAAAGCTTTTGTCTTGATCTTGATGAATGATTTTGCAGAACTGAAAATTAACCACAAATGAATCAGATGATACAGCTAAATGAAGATTACTTTAGCAGTCACTTGTCATGAAAAGAGACTACTTTTGCCTTCTGTGATAGCATTGAAAAGTTCATTAAAAAGGTATGTTTTTACGGGTATATTTTGAAGAAAGTGTCAACAGAAAGAAAATCTCATTAGAATATTAATCTGAGTATGAAGAAAATCTTACCAACAGTGGTCGGATGAATCCAGATGATTTATATCTTGGCTGTCCATGCGGACTAACAAGAGTCTTTATGTTTGTGATATTTTCTTTCAAAAGTCTTCAGATCATATTCTAAAAAAAAAATCTTCAGTTTGTGATAACAATTCTTATATAATCTTAATTCGGACTCCTTACAGGGGCTAAAACTTTCTTATCCATGTGTAGATTGTTGATATTTTGTACTTGCCACACATTTAAACACACTTACTCACACACTGAATTATTCACTTTTTGCAATCTTTCTTGGTGCCAGTTTCCTGTGTAAAGTTGTTTTGGGTTTAGTGCAATATATATATATATTTCACCAGTATTTTGGGTACATCCACTTGTGTACATGTTTTGATATTTATACCCAGGAATGTTCTAAGCTTTAATTACTGTCTACTGTCCTGTGAGAAAACTGACCTTTGGGGGTTTGGTTTAAGTGTGTGATACATTGGGCTGTGTGCAATGGGAGGTCCTGTGGTGCAGTTGTTTAATAATGATGACTTGTTAAAGGATGAAAAAAAACCGCAACATTCACTGTAATAATTATTACTGTTCCAGACTTCCAGTTTCCATTGGAAACTGTTGCCACAAGTGTTAACCTTGAGCATCACTGCTCCCTCATCTCAAGTGTTAATGTGAATTAAGTGAGTTTAAATCAATTAATGGATTCAGTTTGAGGCATTTGATTTTTATTGTGGGGTGATATGTGTTCTTATGGGAAATGTCCGCATTTAGTATGATGATCTTAAATTGACAAAAGCAAACAATTTCAGAATAAGTGCAATAAGTGGTGAGGTCATGTAAATATTGTTTACATGTGTTCAGCTCAGATTGTAGATACAGGGAATATTGCAAAGCATATATTGTTTGGACTGTTTTCAAATTGACAAATTAAATTTTGGAGCAAGAACATTTATACTTTGACTTTAAGTAGGGATTGAAAAATCATTCTCATTAGGTTCTCTGTACAGCACTTGGTACGAGTATGTGGAATTGGTTTCCATAGTTTTTGATATACATTTTTAGGTCCCTGAAACTACTTACTGTTTTGGATGATAACATACCTCTGAGTCAGAGAACATATTGAGAGGTAGGAATGTTCTGGGTAAAATAAAGCAACTAGACACCATTTTGTTTATACAATGAATGACAGTCCATTCACTAAATTTTAAAAAAATGACTAAATGAATGCCCATGTTGTCAGATTAAACACATGAGATTTTGTCATTTTTATTATTATGTTTGCATTTAGTAAAGTATGTCTTGGTATGTTCTGTACATAAAAATATAGGCTACATTAGTAACTCTCAACAGGGTATTAAAAGAATTGAATATTCCCCTAAATTATGTCGAGCGCATGCGAGGTTGTGTCATATTTATGATTAAATTTGTATAGAAGCACAGAGAAAAAGCTGGAAGCGCTTCTGTTCCAAACAAAGACAGCTACAGTTGCTTGATCTGCTACTGTACTAGGATTGGCATCAGGTTATGCCCTGAAAGGCAGTCCTGAAATAAATTATGATTACAAGAAAACGAAACTAGGCTTAGGGCTGCTTCAATGATTCAACTCTTGTGTTAAGTTTGATCCAACTGGTTGAATCATATTGTTTTGAACAACCGGTCAATCATTTTCCTCACAAGATTTGGTTTGTTTGTAATAACGGTGTTGTCTCTCTTACTGCCTACCAGAACGGACAAAATTGGACTGGAACTTGGATTTTTATTTGACTGAAAAATCTTTTTCGATTGGTTTTCATTCGATTAATCAAATCGTGTGAGGTGTCAACAACTAAGCCTAACGCTTCTACACTCTTCACAGACGGGAGTAATCAGTAGAAAAAATGAAATGGGGTATGTAGAAAAGCTCATAAAAGGACATGATGCCTTGGACTTTGGTGCCCATGTTGTGCTCAGAATCGTCTTTTTCTTTGATCTAAAATTTCACCAAAAAATATATAGTGGTTTTTGTTCTTGTTTTTTTTTTTTTATGTGTGCTGTTTAAGACAAATCAGAATTCCTTAACCATTGTTCATGCAAGTGCTGACTGAAAAATCCTGTCACTCTGATGCAAAATTTGACCACTGATATAAAATGTATAATGTTTTTATACTGTTAAAACAAATCAGAATTCCTGAACCATTGCTTAACAGGTCCCAAGCTGCAAAAATAATGAAACAGTGTACATTTAGATCTAGCATAGTTTTTAAAGAAAAGTCACCCTTTAAATTGTCAAAAATGAGCTTCCTTGAAGGTGTCCCAAACTGAATTCATTAAGGTAAATGTGCAGCATGTTTTTATGCAGCTCTGCAAGCTGATTTACGATTCATGCCTTTTACTTTGAGGGTGGTAAACAGAAACCAGTCATGCATCCATGCAACAAAATCTGACATATTTTCGTCCATTTTTTAGATAGTTTTAGCTTCTGTATATGCTCCAAGAATATTTATGTATATCTAAAGATATTGCTAAATTTTCTTCATCTGCCCTTGACAGGTGTAGGATAGAAAAAATAAATAAAAACAACATACTCATGCACATGTTTCTTAAGATCATATGTGTGCTGTACTCATGATCTGAACTGAACACACTTGAATATCATGTAATATACTGGCAACACTGTATGACAAAATATGAACAAAATAAGCTCAGAAAACTGGAATAAGTAACCACTATTGTTGAGGTCAGAAATTTACTTAGGGTATGCTGTTCATTGCTTGTAGGCTTTGTCAGACTTCTTGAAAATACTTGAATGAAGTTGTAAAGTGGATTTTATGACTGCTAGACATCGGATACAACATTTGGAAAAATGTTTTGTAAAGAATGATTAATTTTTGTCGATCACTTCTGTTGTACTTTCTGATTTTAATTGAAATACGCACAGATGAAACTTTTTAAATCACAAATGAAATAATTCCACCTATGGCCTCAAGTACAGTAAATTTATGCTAGTCTCCAGAATCTGACTCAACATGGCATTGTATGAAATGTAACATGCACTGAAAGACTAAAGCAAACAATACTTGATCAGACTTTGGGTTATTTTTGTTTATAGACCCATTATTGTTAACAGGCATCCCTTGTGGCTGTTTCAGAATATGTGTCTGGCTCATATAGTAGATTGATTTTTTGAAAATGATTTGAGCACATTAAGCACTGCCAGTAAAAGGTTGCTTTTCCATTGTCCAAATACCATCAGGCATATAGCATGTGAAAAGGGTAGTTTATACATCCAGCTTGCGGACTCAGATGAAGAGACCAGAGTTGCTCCTGCATTTTTCTTTAGTTGCTTTAAAAAACATGGAACTGGACACATGCAATGGGACTCTCAGGGTGGGAAGGGGAGGGGATGTTACTGTAATCTATAATTGAAATGTACCTCCACTCATTCATATGATACTTAACAAAGAAGCGATCACTACCCCTCCCTTTCACTTCCCCATTTTCCATTTTGTCTGTCTTGGATTGCTTGTTGGAATTTAAAATGGGGAAAAATTATCTCAGTTTTCTCTCTTATTCATAAACAAGAAGTTTTGTTCAGGGTCAAGACTTGAAATGCAGTTGTTTTGTGGCGCTTGTCCTAATTTTTTCTTTCATTTTTGTTGACGAACTGGGTCAGTGTTGTTGATGCTGACCGACGTCTGCGTCATCTGTCTGCACGTTGTTTAGCATTATAAGCATGCAGCCTGTGTCCAGGGCTTACATTTTGACACCTCCTCACCCCCTACCATGAGCGCCTGCTCCCTTTTTTCTGTTTTTCCTAACCTGGCTAAGCCTTGATCCCTGACCCTCAAACCCTTTTAGCCCCTCACTCTGTCCATCAGCTTCCTGCAGGCAGCTGGTGTATAAGGTGAGGGAGTGAAAGAGTTCAAGTCTCTGACCTCCCTTCTCTATGTTGATGTTAATATTGTGGGGACCATTGCCCCCATCTTGGTCCTTCAGTTGGTTCTTTCCACCACCTCTTCAAGTTGTTGGATTTGTAAATAAACTTTTTATCTCCTGAATCTGGCATACATGTTGGTGCATACATTCATGTGTGTGTTATCTGTTGAGTGTGTCTTGAAGTTGAATGTGTCTGCGTGAGTTCAGGACATGTGCACATTCAAGTTTTGGCTGGGGTTACGTTTGGACCACACTTGAGATCATTTATGCATTTTTTGTTTGTGACACACATGACATCATCTGTGTGTTGCCAAGGTATGTATGTGGTTGTCTTAAGTGTGTGTGAGTGTGTGTTCATACATGTGTTTGTGTACTGGGTGTGTTCATTTCAAATCCTTTGTTATGCAGAGGCATCTTACAGGAAATAGTTGACATTGGGGAAACAGTAAATGCTGTGTTATTGTGAATGCAGAAAGCACATTTAAACAGCTTGACACTTTTACACAAATCATGTATGCATAACAGATCTATGGACTGTTCATGAATGGATCTTATTCCTGAATTTGAACGAGTCATGAGACATAGAGAGGAGCTAAATTGAATACACTTCATTTGACTTGAAGGACACAATAACTCATCTAAAGGCCAATACCAGCATTTCACAGCTTTGTGTGTGGACACAATTACCTGTAACATATCCAAATCATTATTTTAGGGTAAATCAGACCATGGCATATCAAGGCAGTGATCTATCAGCCATTCCTCATTACCTTTCCACAAATAAATAAACAAGCCAACTAGTCATATGGCTGAAAAGATTGGTGTGGTGGTACTGACAGGAGCAGTGCAGAAAAAGAAATGATGAAACAAACAATAAACAAAAGCCCAGCAAGTTAACCTACTACTAAAGAAATGTAAGAAAATAAAAATGTTCTCAAGTACCAAAGTATTTGAATCATACTAGGCCTCAGTGTACCATAAACTTTATAAAGATTTTCTTCTACATTATCTTGAAATTGGACACTCTCATTAAAAGTTAAGTCATCATGATGTTCTGGGGACTGTGCACTTACCAAGCTACCTCCAGTCCTAACGAAAATTTTAATAAAATGAAAATGGATATATATTATGCGTACGACAGACCTTGACTACGAGTGTAAGAAAATAAAAATAAAAATGATGGGACTTGAAATAGCCAAACGGCTAATGTGTTATGTCCCTATTACTAACCTAAACTATGCATTGCATTGTTGAAAAGGTCCCATGAAAAGCAAAAGGTATATGACTGACATTCATTTATTTTAAAATCAGGGTCATACAAACATGTATCCTCATTCAAAAGCGAACATTAAATGAATAGAGGGGAATGGAATGGGAGGGATGGTGATGGTTGGTGGCGCAGTTTAGGAGGGGAAACAACTACAACACTTATTTCTTGCTTTTACACAATGCTCTCCCATGCTCCGATATACAACATTGACGGTAACTGGGAAGGGGGCGTTTCACAGATGCTCGAGTATCCCATCACCAAAAGAACTTTTGGATCTGAGATACGCTATGTGTAGTTTGGACCTGTCCACATGGGGGTGGGTAGATGAAGTCTGTTGTTGCAATGGTAATCGTAAAATACTATTCGATAAGGCACAATACAACATAACAGAGGACAGGACATTGATTTTACTTACTGTCTTTTGTGGCAATTGGCATGACTGAAGGTTCTCCACTTCTGTTTGTTCTGGGCCAGCCTCTGGATTTTGCCGTATGATCTTAGATTGTTCACATACATTTTATTATTTCCTCGGTGAGAGATCAGAAACAGAACCAGAGACCAAAATCCCTCAGGAGGAAAAATGTGGGGGAAAAGGCCCGACCCCCTTATATACTACCGGAAAAATGACAAAATCTGAAGGACTCCCAAAGAAGTACTTCTGAGTATGTACCTGGAACTGTGCCAGTGCTGAAAAAAAGATGAATTAGGAGACACTATTGTGGTATGTAGTGATATTTATGCAAGATCTGCGCTTGAAGAAATACTGTTTGATATCCAACTCAGCCCACTCACATTAAGGTCATCAAGTCATATTGGTTCACGATAAAGAGACATAAACACTCATCTCTTCCAGACTAACACCACCGATGAGTCAGAAACTCCACAACCGCAGATACCACGAATACAGATGGAACCACATTCAGAACAACTGAAGAGATGGTTCACGCTCTGCTCCATTTTATGCGACAGTTCAGAAAAAAGACAACTTATCGTTGATCTGAACAAAAATTTGACACAAGCTGGCCCATATGATGAAATAACAACATGAAATGCACTAAGCACTTAACACGATGTAGAAAAGACACAGCTCCTTGTCCAGAAAAGATTCGATACTTGGACATAAAACGATTTTTGGAAATGACAAGACTAATTTTTGCACCCTCTATCATCACAGATTTGAGAAAATTCATGTTCCTGTGGACTGGACACTGCTTAAAAGCTTTACCCCAACGAGGAAAAGATCATTGCAGACAAAATGGATACGCAGACAAAATGGATACAGCATCTTTAGTATGCAAAATATAATTGGTAAACTGACGGAACACATGATAGCAATGAAACAAGCAAGAGACCCAAGAGACAGAAAAATACTCCCACCAAATCAAAGCGGCTTTAAAACAGGAACAAGCACATGGGGAAATACAGTTTCCGTTGCTCACGAAGTTTATGAAGGTCAGCGAATACCGTCGCACTTAAAAAAAAAAAAAAAAAAAAAAAAGGGGGGGGGGGGGGGAAGGGAGGGGAAGGATGCCATGTTAACACTTTGCAGGAAGCTGGTGGATAGGGTGAGGGAGTCAGAGGGTTAAGTTTTTGCTATGCTAGCATGGTGGACAATGCAGGGTGCTGGTGGACAGGCTGCGGGAGTCAAAGGGTTAATGTCAATACAGTACAATGGGATATATACACATACATTAATGCAGCATACACATATTTCATCAAAAATACAACAACCAGTCGCATACACACATACACACAAACAGAGGCACACTCATACACGCAACACACACACACACACACGCACACACACACACACACACGCACGCACACACACACACACGTACCACGCACAGACGCAGACGCAGACACACACACACACGCACGCACACACGCGTATGCACGCACACGTATCATGCACAGACACACACACACACACACCACGCACACACACACACTACACACACACACACACATACACATCCACAGCGTTTTCGATAAGATACGTTAAAAAAGAACTGGAAAAATAAAGTAAGGATTCAGATTGATTAAAGGGAAAAATTGTCTACAGTAGTAACGAGCAAACTCGGGTGTGGCCACAGGTACCTGGAAAAAGAAATGATTTTGATTTTAAAATTCAGTCGCAGTGTTGTTGAATACATTACAATGCAACGGAACCAAAACAATGTGATATTATCATTATTGTTGTTGTTATCATCATCATCATCATCATCATCATCATCATCATCATCATCACATCATTTATCATCATCATCGTTGTTATTAGTATTGGTATTGCTGTTGTTGTTCTTATTATTAGTATTGTTATTATTATTATTAGTTGTAGTAGTAGTAGTAACGTAATCATCATCATCATGTCTGTAATATCAGCTGCTGCAGCAGCAGTAACGGTAGTACTAGTGACGATAACTCATGCAGCTCACGAGAGAAGAGAGAGAGAGGAGAGAGAGAGAGAGTTCAGACTTCAGAAATGTGTTTCAAGATGGCGCCGGCACAGGGCGACACGATGACTAGTATGCTGATTGTTTCTGCTTCTACTGTTCATGAGAGAGACTGTGTGTGTGTGTTGACAAAGATTTTTTTTAATCTGAACGATGTGAACAGTAAGTGGTCAGCGCAGCGTAAGATTCAACAGGAAATTTTTATTTGACATTGTGTCCTCCACTGGAAGAGTTTACAACACAGCCGACAGACATACCAATGCATGACCCAGGCACATGAAGCGCAGGAGAAGTAAGCATGGTGGTGTGCTCCTACGATTTCGAAAAAGAACAAACCGTCCACCTCTTCCATCCATCCTACTGTCTTATGTCCGATCCCTGAACACTAAACGTGATGAATTGCTGTGCAATATAAACACTAGACGTGATTATAGCGAATGCTCGTTATTTTGTTTCACTGAAACACACAAACACTCCAGATTCCGTCGTCTTGTTTGATGGATATATTATACACAGAGCTGATCGCTCGCCCGAGCTGTCCGAGAAAGAAATAGGTGGTAGAATTTGTTTTTATATTAATCATCGTTGATGCACGGATCGTAAGGCTCTTTCCCGTTTCTGTTCCCCAGCTATTGAAAGTCTAGTCGTCATATGCTCCCCTTACTATCCACCCAGAAAGTTCACATTACTTTTGTTTGTGGGCGTGTATACTTCCCCTGATGCCAGTTCAAACAGAGCTACTAGTCTACTCCCCAGTCTCATCTTCTCAGTAGAGTCCTCCCATCCTAACTCCCACTGGGCAATCGATTTTAACCACGCCTGTCTGATAAAGGAAATGTCAAAATTTAAGCAATGTGTCAAATGCCCGACACGAAAGGAAAAGGCGCTAGACCATTGCTACTCTGCTGTCAGTGGTGCGTACCATGCCAATGTCCATCATCCACTTGGCCTGCCTGACCACGATACGGTCCTCCTGCTCCCTGTCTACAAGTCTAAACTGAAGACGCATAAGCCCCAGCCCAGATCTGTTCAGCGACTGGACGCGGATTCTGTTGAGGCTCTTCGAAGTTGTCTCGAATGCACCAAGTGGCAGATATATCGTCCATGACTCAAGTTCTGATCTGAACGAGTACACAGACGTGGTGACCTCGTAGGTCCACTTCTGTGAAGAGGTTTGCATTCCGTCTCGTCAGGTAAAGATCTTCCCCAACAACAAGCCCTGGTTTGTTGGCAGATATGGGTGCAGAGAATAAGGAACAGTCTGAGTCCGAGAATCTTTCCTGAATAAACTCCGAAGTCCCATCTTACATTAATGTCCCAATACCTGTGGCGTGACAGTGGGGATCAGTGGGGCAGGAAAGACATTGATCCGCTTGCTGTCTGTGAGCCTGCATCATTTGTGTTGACTGGCTAATATCTGCCATGCCACTAGAATAGACTGCAGTATCATGTGAGACTTGTGAAAACCACGCCCCGCTTGTCGTGAAATTGTACCAGTTGATTTTTTTCTATGTGCTTTACGCTGTTTCTCACCCCACCCCACCCCATCCCCTATGTTCTCCTCCCTTGTCCTGACTTCAAACGTTCAGGACAGACTGTCACAAAGATAGCCATTTCTATGTGAGGTCAGAAATCTTTTAATGTCGATGATTACGCTACATAAATGCCCCCTCCCCTTCCTTGTTCTTCGTTATCCTTTTGTAATCCTAACATAGACATTTAACCCTTTGACTCCCGCACCCTACCCTCCAACTGCAAAAACTTAACCCTTTGATTCCCTCACTCTATTCACCAGCTTCCTGCAGGAACATGATGGATAGGGTGAGGGAGTCAAAGGGTTAAGTTTTTGCTTTGTAGGTATGGTTGACAATGCAGGATGCTGGTGGACAAGGTGTGGGAGTCAAAGTGTTAAAGTTTATTGATTATGGAGTTCTCAGATCAGGAGTGGCTTCTGAGGAAGAACCCAAAGATTTCTGTTGTTTTGTATTTTGGACCCAGACAGTTTATTCTGTCGAGTAAAAGGTCTGTTTTGTTGTCTTGTTTTGTTTGTTTGTTTGTTTTGTGCGCGCGCGCGCGCGCGCGCGCGCGCGCGCGCGCGCGCGTGTGTGTGTGTGTGTGTGTGTGTGTGTGTGTGTGTGTGTGTGTGTGTGTGTGTGTGTGTGTGTGTGTGTATGTGTGTTTCTGTCTGTTCGTGCCATTGCAATAGAGACGATCCTACATTCTCTGTCTTGGGGTTATAACAAAATACTCACATTTGCGTTTATGTTATGATCCTTACGTCTGGGCAATGTCATCCTAACACGGTATGTGCATAACATAGCGTAATAAGTATCGACTGTTGGGCACTCGAAAGGGTGCCTTTTATTTATTCGGTTTTTTTTTAACAAATCTTCTTTGTTAAAAGAAGGGATATCACTTTTAAATCGACCGAATGTGTGTGTGCATACGTGCATGCGTGCGTATGTATGTATGTATGTATGTATGTATTATGTATGTATGTATGTATGTATGTATGTATGTATGTATGTATGTATGTATGTGTGTGTGTGTCTGAGTGTGTGTGTGTATGTGTGTGTGTGTGTGTGTGTGTGTGTGTGTGTGTGTGTGTGTGTGTGTGTGTGTGTGTGTGTGTGTGTGTGTGTGTGTGTGTGATAAAAAAGTAAAGATTTCTCAGCTATTTCTGGATAGATCTTTACCAACGAATCGCAAATGCATAAATTTGGTGCAATGTCAAGATCACAAGGACAGAAAACAACAGCCACGTTCAACCCACCCTATAGAAATGAGCACTTGTTAAGGTAGGTGTGTGAACAGCATTTTTTGTCAGGACCTTCCTCTACTGTTGTGACATTCTATCATTCTACTCGCTTCACGTCAAGTTTTATTTCAACTAAATGCTTCTTTCACCTTGAGAAGTTCAAAACCTGGACTTCACTGATGGAAAGCAAAAACACCATGCACAGAAAGAAAGATTGCCTTTGACATGAACTATTTGCACTATGCAAATGGATTTCTTCTTGTTGTTGTTCTTCTTCTTATTATTATCATTACCATCATCATCATCATTGTTGTTGTTATTATCATTACTTCATACGCAGATGGAGTGAGAGGCACAGGCATTAACATGGGCAACCCTCCCTTCTCGGTATATCACTCCAGGCAGTTACCCCTATATGGTCTTAACCTTTTGACTTCCACGGCTGAACAGGTGGAAAACTGCAAAGGGAGTGAAAGAGTTAAAGAATGAATAAATCCAAGTACGCCCTGCGAAAATGAGCGTATGTTCTTTAGCGGAAGGACAAGAGGCCAGCAAATATAATGAGTTTCTATAATGAATTTTGTGTGACAAGTTTTAGCGTAGCTTTTAAAAAGCCACAGAACATGTACAGTGGATGAAGCAACAATTATATTGACCAAAACGATGACGGTTGTAGCTGTTTGTTAGTTTGTTTGTTTGTGTTTCCACTCTGTGAAGTAACAGGAAAGTATAAGTGCGTGTGCCACAGTCATATCTGTTGGTCGCCACCCGCCTTGAAACGTCTTCCAAATGACTGACAATTTCTCTTGAAAAACTGTTCTCGAGGACATAAGCACATTAATGCTTTAATTTACATCCAACCCTCACCCAAGAAGGTGGGGGGGGGGGGGGAATTTTTGTTGGAGCACTTATATAATTGTCCAGGTGCGATGAATACATCTTGAACAAACTACAAAATTCGTGGAGGGTCTACACTAATACCAGAAAGACAAAACACAAAAAAATAAACAAAACAAAAACAAACAACAAAGAAACAAAACAAAAACAAACAAATAAAAATCGCTCTGTGCCTATAAAACGTGCAGTGACTAGGCGTGACCAGATCGGAAGCGGTATTTGTTGGGAGTCAGATTGGAGTGTTGGAGCTTGTGTGACACATTTCTGCCAGCGAAGGGGCTCCACTCCGCGTTTTCTGTCACGGTTTGCTCCCTTGGTTTTGGCCTCTCTAGCCTTATTCGGTCGATTTGACTTCGGAATAATTTGGTGATTTTGCTTCATTTCCAATTCAGCTTCTTATTTTGCATTGCGTACACATCTGTGCTCGTAAGCGTGCGTTTACATACGTACATGTTCTTTGCGTGCGATGAAAATACTAACACGAAGCAACGGATGAAAACGAAGAAATTCTTCAAAAGAATTAGGCTTAAGCTACAGATCTGAGAGGTACATGATTCATGAATGATTTAAAGACGAAATGTTTAACTTTTCAAAGGAAATGGTATGCACATATAAATCTTCTAGAGACGAAATGTTTAAATTTTCAAAGGAAATGGTTTCCATTTACCTAGAGACCAAATGTTGAAATTTCGAAAGGAAATGGTTTCCATACATAAATCATCTAGAGACGAAATGTTGAAATTTTCGAAGGAAATGGTTTCCATACATAAATCACAGGAAATGGTTTCCATACATAAATCACCCACAGACGAAATGTTTAAATTTTGAAAGGAAATGGTTTCCATACATAGATCACCTGAAGACGAAATGTTCAAATTTTCAAAGGAAATGGTTTCCATACATAAATCACCTAGAGACGAAATGTTCAAATTTTCAAAGGAAATGGTTTTCATACATAAATCACCGAGACGAAACGTTTAAATTTTCAAAGGAAATGGTTTCCATACATAAATCACCTAGAGACGAAATGTTGAAATTCTCAAAGAAAATGGTTTCCATACGTAACTCACCTAGAGACGAAATGATGAAATTTTCAAAGGAAATGGTTTCCATACGTAAATCACCGAGACGAAATGTTGAAATTTTCAAAGTAAATGGTTTCCATACATAAATCACCTAGAGACGACATGTTGAAATTTTCAAAGGAAATGGTTTCCATACTTAAATCACCTAGTGACGAAATGTTTAAATTTTCAAAGGAAATGGTTTCCAAACGTAAATCGCCTGGAGACGAAATGTTGAAATTTTTAAAGGAAATGGTTTCCATACGTAAATCACCTAGAGATGAAATATTGAAAATTTCAAAGGAAATGGTTTCATACATAAATCACCTATAGGTATAGACGAAATGTTGAAATTTTCAAAGGAAATGGTTTCCATATCCATGTTTCTTAGCATTTTCTCAGCTTAACAAAACATCAGGGAAGTTTTGTTGTGGTTGTTTTTGAACTCAGTTTTGTTAATACGTTTCTTGTTTTGTGTACGCTTGATAGAAGGCCAGTTAGCTGAAACTTTGTGCCTGCCTTCATTTGTGAATTAAATATACTTTCTCATTTGGTGTGCTTCTGGTTTCTATACACATGTGTTAGAACATGAACACTCTGTTTTATTTATAAAATTACACGCTGAAACTTAGTTCTTAGTTAACTATTGTCATTCGGTTTGTGAACGGAGTAGCCGGTGGCTGGGTCGGGACCGTGGCCTTCGCGTCCGAGTGGGTAGTGCGGCGCGTAGACAGCCCCCTTTGCTTGGTGGTGTGGCTACCGGGTGGCGTCTGGGATTTTAGGGATAGTTGTCCGGAGGGTGGCGGGGCTTGGTGCTTCGGGTCCTATCCACACCCTCATGGTGTTTCTTGTTAACTACACAGGAAGATGGTTTACACACTGGCAGGTCTGCATACATATTGACATGGAAGATCGGAAAACTATCCACCCTTTAGCACCAGGTAGAGATGTCTAGGCGGATCGAACCCTCACCCTTCCAGCTGGAAGTCCGATGTTTGCCCACTTGACTATCGCCCCTGTCACAGAAAAATAATTGTAATGCTGCCCATTCCAGCAGGAATAGGACAAGCCAGTAATAGCTGGAAACAACAATCTTGCTGAAGGTTTTACGTTCAGTCTTCAATGTCCTCTGTGTCAGGAACAGCGTGTTCACATGGCAGAAACTCAACATGCCGAGCCTGTGTGTACTGTAACCAGTATGTACCACGGGTACATTCGCATGTTTAAAGGTATTAGAGGCTATATAATGGGCTGAGACCACAATTTCACATAATCGGATTTTCTGTGATCGTGCCTTGTCAACTCGGAGAACTCGCATATTTTTTCATCCCCCTCCCCCCTTATTTCATTTTCTCACTTTTTAGTCGACAGCGACGAGCTCGTTAGCTAAGTGGATATGAGGAAGTCTGAGTTCCATACCGCCTGGTTTTAGCATAGGGGTAAACGATGAAGACTTTTCGTATATGCCAGGTTGGCATTTTCCAGCCTGAGCTCCCTTCTTCGTTTTCGTATACAGAATATTAAATATGCAAATTAAGGAACTGTAGGGCATGTCCTATTCCAGTGACTTATGGAAACATGAAAGTAATAATGATATAATGATAACAATGACAATAATGATAATGACATTGATTAACACACACAACAACACACACAACACACACACACACACACACACACACACACACACACACACACACACACACACACAACACACACACACACACACACACACATCTATATATATCTATATATATATATATATATAGAGAGAGAGAGAGAGAGAGAGAGAGAGAGACAGACAGACAGACAGACAGATAGGTAGGTAGATAGATAGATAGATAGATAGGTAGACAGATAGGTAGATAGATAGATAGATAGATAGATAGATAATTATATTAACCCTTTGACTCCCGCACTTTGTCCACCAGCATTCTGCAATGCCAACCATGATAGCAAAGCAAAAACTTAACCCTTTCATGCTTTCATGCCCTCACCCTATCCATCAGCTTTCTGCAAGAAGCTGGTGAATGGGGTGAGGGAGTCAAAGGGTTTAAGGTTTTGCAGTTGGTGGATAGGGTGCGGGAGTCAAAGAGTTATTAATAATAAAAATAAACATAATTTGGAAAAAGAAAAGACTAAGCATGCACACCCACTTTTCTATCATAGTTATCTATGAAGTGTTTGATTTTATGCGGCTGATGTACTTCCATAGATATGACTTTGCACCATTTATTTATCTGAACTGTCCAAGAGAGATTTTGTCAATTCGATGCCTCTCACTCGATGGCTGTCTACATCTTCGATTATTAGATTAGGTATTGAGACAGGCGGAAGTTTTCATACGAGATTCTCTTTTTTCTCTGTGTGTGTGTGTGTTTTTTTTTTTTAAGCGTAAGTTTAGTTTTGTAGGGGTCTAACAACATGTGATTTAGTTGGCAACATTTATTTGAATTGTCCACACTGATTTGAATAAGTTAGATACATCATTAGGTTAGAACTGATTGGTTTGGTTTTCAGTTTTTACGTCGACACCTCCGTGGACAGTCAACAAGCAAAGCCAGAACAAGATTGAGGCAGCTGAGATGTGATTTCTAAGAAGAATGTTGAGAGTTCCATGGACAGCAAAGAAAACAAACGAGATAGTCTTGATGGAGGCAGACACAAGAAAATCATTCATAAGGAAGATTAGGAAAAGACAGGCAACATTTGTTGGCCATTTTATGAGGAGGGGGGAATTGGAGCACCTGGTCACAACGGGAAAGCTGGAGGGAAAGAGAGCACCAGGTAGACCCAGGGAAAAAATGTTGGACGGACTTGCAGAGTGGCTGAAGACAGAGAGGGTGGAGGGTGTGCTTGCAGCAACAAGGGACAGAAACATATGGAAGGCCATGATCGCCAACGCCATGTGGCAAGGCACTTGATGATGATGATGACGTACACACCCACCTCGGGTGATATGGCCGACGGGGATAACCATCCCAGGGAAGTGGGGGAAGGGGGACTTATCCAATCCTATACTGACACCACCAGAACAACAATGATGTTAAGATGCGAAAGTGATAAGACCAGTTTTAATATAGCGCACCCCGGGATTCGAACTCACAACCATTAGCATATGAATCCGACGCTCAACCAACTGAGCTATGGGACGCGCTAGGAATTGACTGAATGAATCGTTGTGTCCACACAGAAAAGTTCACACAGTTGTAGTAAAAAGGACTCTGCATAACTATATTTACTATTAACTGATATTTTGAGGGAAAACGAAAACTAAAAAGTACATGCTAACAATATCATCAGATAAAGAAAAACTCTATTGTGTAAGAAATATTGAACAGTGTGCAGTGAATCTCAGTGATTGTGAACTCTGTAAAATATGTGTGGTGTTTAATCTACGTTATCCAAGAAGAGAGAGGGGGCGAGAGGGAGGGGGAAAGAGAGAGAGACAGACAGACAGACAGACTGACAGACAGACTGACAGACAGACAGAGAGAGTGAAAGAGACAACAGACAGATAGACAGACAGGCAGACAGACAGACAGACAGACAGACAGAGAAGCAGCATGTATGCAGGCACCAAGTTCTATCATTATGTAGCCGGCACAAAGATCACAGAACGCACATAGCCCAGGAGTCACATGTCACTTCAGATAAGACAGCTCCCGTGGGTGTGGTGAAGATAACGAACACGTCCCTTCCATCTCTCCCTCCCTCCCTACCACATCTCCGCCCTCCTACTCTCTCCCTCCCTCCTTCCCTCTCTCTCCTCTCTCTCTCTCTCTCACTCTCTCTCGCCTGTGTCTCATCTTCTGACGTACGGCCACTCACATCTACATCAGCAAACGCCACAACGACCGACGAACGACAGTGCTGTGGCAGTCGTAATGGTGGTGGTGGTGATGATAGAGACATAACTGTATAGGCAAGCATCGCCGGCAGCGTTGTCATTTGGTGCTGCCATGGTGATTGCTGAGTTGTGTGCTTATTCTTTGTTCCACTCACTCACTACTCCCGTGTACCTGATGAAACGTTTAATTGCGGAAGAAGAAGAAGAAGAAAAAAAAAAGTATAAAACGAAAATTTAGGGAAGAAAAAATAAAGAAAGCATAGAAGAAAGAGAGGAAGAAAACGGGAGAACATGAGAGCAGAAGTGAAATATATTCTCGATCCTATGTGTTGTTTTGAGGATCAGAGAGGAGAAGAGAAATACTCTCTCAACTCTGTTGCTGAAAATCAAAATCTAGAAGTTTTAGTGATTTTCTTTTATGTGAAGGATGTCGATTTGAAAAAAAAAGGTTCAGCCTTCGTTTATCAGTGCAAGGTAAGTTCACAGTCAGTATCTCAATTCAGTTGTTTTTTTCGTTTTGTTTATTTCTTGTTGTTGTTGTTATTGTTGTTGTTGTTGTTAATTGGTTGATTTTGTTTATTTCTTGGGTGATTCTTTTGTTGTGACTGTTTTGGTGAATTTTTTCCCTTATCACTTTCCTTTACTTTTTGCTTATAAC
>CM060306.1:90007116-90009616 GCA_030674185.1 Monoplex corrugatus
AAAGAAACAAGCGAAAACATAACGTTAATTCATAGATAATCAAAATGCACTCTTTTAAAAGCAAACAAACTGTGTGTGGGTAGTTTTGTGTTTGTTTGTGTGTTTGTGTGTTTGTTTGCTGTTGTTGTTTTTGCCCAACACAAACAAAATTGCTATTTCACATGTATAGATTGAAATAGGAGAGTGGAGGTTCTCTACACTTGATCAACTGGGCAGTAAACAAGCAGATTTGAACTGAGGCCTTCCAACTGAAAGACCAGCATATCCTGACTGTTCCACTGTCGTGCCCATCACGTATCGGCAGTGCATTCTGCGCTACATCAGGCCCAGTAAGGCCATACTTAACACAGTTGAATTCGATTAGAGCATTTGAATAATGTTTCTGTATTTGAACACAGAAAGACTGGAGTGAGTTTGGACTTTGTCCAAGAGAGATTTGTCGCATTCGGGCACTTCCATTTGCGCTCCACCTAAATCTACCAGCGACTCCTTGAGTCCGCACAAAACCCTATGCGTTAGCAAGATCTTAAAATGGTGACGGTGGAGGGGGCAAGCGAAGGGATGTGGTGGTGGTGGGGGGGGGGGGGGGGGCAGGACCCATAAAACTCTGATGCTGACAACACCAGAATAATGGAATCACTCAGCCAGTACAGAACAGTCAGCCACAAGGCCAGCTACTCGGCTTGACCAGAGACCTATAGATGCACATGTCATCTACATGTAACCAAGATTATTCCAGTGGTAGGCTGATAAAATAACAGTATAAAATGTCGACTATGTAAAACATAGGCTAGGTAGAGCCTCATGACCTGGCCAATCATTGGTTTATCTGCAGGTTTAAGGTTTGTGCCATGATCGCCATATACATGGCACCTGTGACGTTAGTGCATATAGAATTCGTTCTGAGCGCGGAGACGTCGTCTGAAACTGAAACCGAAACTGAAACTGAAACTGAAACATATATTTGTGTCTATCTACTGTAGGATGAAAATAAATACAAAAACTTAATACTCCACGTCTGATTTCAGCCTAGGTCCATTATTTTTTTAAGTCTGTGGGGCTTGTTGGCGAAAGTTTCAAGAGAAGAGTGAAACGTTGTTTTCCTCTCCCCCCCCCTCCCCCGCTCCCAACCCGTACATCTCTAAGCCTACTGTACCAACCCTGGGTAAGCACATTTTTTTTAGGATATTTATTGTATGTTGTAAAATAGCTGCGATGTATATCAAGGTGACTGTCTGCATGACTAAATGCCAGAGACATTCTTGTAGTTTCTACGCAACGACAGAAAGTGGTCGACAAATGAGCGACTTGAAAATGGTAAATCGATATTGTAACACATATCACCTTACTTGTGGCTTTTGCCCCATGTCATTTGTCAAGCATAGTAAAGGATAACAACAACAACAAAAAAAGACTCACCAGATCAAGCCATCTTAACGATCTCCCTTTCTTTTTTATGCAACAGTCGGTAGAGAAAATCCAGATTTTGTACTTCTCGAGGTCCATGTTACCTTGATCAAGTATCAGGCAAAATAAACCGACGTGACTCGAAAGACAAGGACAGACTATCACTCCAGTAAAGAGAGAAGTTAAACAGTCTCAGCAGCTTCTGAGAAAGTGCTGTTAACACATATTTTAAGCACATTTTTCTTCATCTGTGTAACTGACATTGTCGACATGATATCCGAACTTCTGTATTTGTGACTCCTCAACGATCCGCACCTTTGACCCAAATCCGTTAAAAATTCATCTGGCAATAGCAGAGAAAAATTACATAACACATTTGTCAAGGCATACCAGACACACAGATACACAACACACCACTCCCCGTGAAGGGAAAGTGAATCGACCATCAGTTAGGCTCTCTCTCTCTCTCTCTCTGTCTTTTTTTCTTTTTCCCTCTCTCTCGCTGTCTCTTCTCCTCTCTCTGTGCGTGTCTCTCTCTGTCTCTATGTCTCTGTCTGTCTGTCTGTATGTCTGTCTGTCTCTCTCTCTCTCTATCTCTCTCGGCCATCAGATAGTCAGACCGTGAAATTCAAGTATCCTTGACTTTATTGATCAAAACCAGAAACGAATGCTAATGGAATACGAGCGTAGGAACGCGTATTTCATTTACAAAACAAGACAGACGCAAATTTTCAGTCAACTGTACTTTGTCAAGCGTACACAACAGACAATAAAGAAACAAATGCACAGAAAGTAAGACAATAAAAAGAAGAACAAGAAGAAGAATAGGAGGAAGAGGAGGAGGAGGAAGAAGAAGAAGAAGAAGAAAAAGAAGAAGAAGAAGAAGAAGAAAAAGAAGAAGAAGAAGAAGAAGATAATGATGATGAAGAGGAAGAAGAAGACGACGACGACGACGAAGAAGAAGACGACGACGACGACGACGAAGAAGAAGAAGAAGAAGAAGGAGGAGGAGGAGGAGGTGGAGGAGGAAGAGAAGAAGAAGAAGAAGAGGAAGAACAACAACAACACCAACAACACCAGTTACAGAATTTTC
>CM060306.1:90014616-90027116 GCA_030674185.1 Monoplex corrugatus
GAGAGAGACTCATCTTCGAAGGTGACAGGCATACACACACACACACACACACACACACAATATATATATATATATATATGAGTGTGTGTGTGTGTGTGTATACACATACATACATACATACATACATACATACATACATACATACACAAGCACATGTAGATCTATGTAGACAGACAGACAGACAGACAGATAGATAGACAGATAGATAAATAAATAGATAGATAGATTGATAGATGATACATAGATAGCTAGACAGATAGATAGATACTTAGATAGATAGATAGATAGATAGATAGATAGGTAGATAGATAGACAGATATAGTATATGTATACATATGTATACATGTATATATCTATTACGCATTCTCCGCTTTGAGAAAGACTACAACAGAAGTTGAGAGAGATCCATATGTTTTTATTCATCTTTGTGCCTGTCATAAACGAAAGCAATACAATGCACAACCATGACTAATTTACAGCAGAAACTACGTTTACATTTGAATAAAAACAACACGTATGATAGAAAGAGAGAGAAATTTATGTATGTTATCTGGCATTATAGCTTTCATTGATCGGCTGAAACTTCTCCTGCATTGTCTGTTAATCGATATGTTAAGATTACCTCTACACTGATAATATGGTTAGAAAATCAATTCTCCTTCCGTCTTACGTTAAAGTGATCGACTGACAAGAACAAGACTATCTACTTTCGTTGGTGTTTATGATTTGTTCCTTTTAATCATCATCATCACCATCATCATCATCGTCGTCGTCGTCGTCTGCTGCTTTTTTTTTCTTATTCTTCGTCGTCGTAGTACTGTTGTTGTCGTCGTCCTCCATCTCCTTTTCTTCCTCCTCATCTTCGTCTCTTTTGTCGTTGTTGTTATTATCATCCTCATAAAATCATCATCATCATCATCATCATCATCATCATCATCATCATCATCATTATCATCATCATCTTCTTCTTCATCTTCTTCTTCTTCTTTTTCTCTTTACTCCTCTTCCTCTTCACATTGTTCTCTTTCTTCTTTTGTTACCATCCTCCTTCCGTTCTTCTTCTTCCTCCTCCTCCTTATCATCATAGTCATCATCATCCTCGCTATCAACGTCATTATCATCTTCTCCTCTCTCTCTCTCTCTCATGATCATCAACAACAACAGCCACATTGTACCACAGACGAATTGTGTTTAAAGTATGCTGATGATGGGCTAAGTCAGCAAATAAAAGACAGAAAGCTAAATCTCCGCAATGTATCACCTTACGCTAAATTGTTTACCCGTGTATGTTTATGTTCTTTGTAAATGTACGTCTTTAGTAAAAACTTACTGGTGACTTTCATACAATGTTGAGGAGTACGTTTTGCGATGTGATTATATTTTCATATATGTTGAGGCTTAATACTTGCGATGTGGTTACGGCTATGCTTTGACAGTGCTTCACACATGATATATTCTTTCTTTAAAGTGAATTAAAAACAAAATTGGGAGAAAAACAAGTTTGTACAACAAAACAGAAAACAGGCAAAAACAAAACAACAAGCAATACAGTAATAGAAAAACACAAAAAGGAAAACTGAAAAACAGTATTTGAATATTTTTTCATCAAACACACAACCTGGAACGAACAGACAACAACCTTTTCATGTCAGCACGAAGTGATGACGTTATCAGGAACAACGTGACACGCCTGGTCTTCTTGTCGCCCATGAAGCGTGAGCCGTTGTCACGTGCATGATTAACATCAACACTTGACAGAGTTTCTTTCTACACACGCATACACACACACAGGATCATTCGTCTGCACAAAAAGCTCTTTACATATCGACCTCCTCCGTGTTTGTCTGTCTGTTCAGCATTGCATGACTTCATCAACCTGACACAGACACTTTGTGGTAAAATGAGTCGCATGGTTTTACCAGCCTCACATTGACCTTTTGCGGCAAAATGAATTGGGCTTTGAAAACAAGAATCCCACCAAGTCTAGAAACATTAACAAGCATGACAAATTATCCAGTATGTAAACAAGCAAGCAAAACAAACAAAAGGTTATATAGTTGTGGTGGTGGAGTCGTGTGGTGGTGGTGGTGGTGTGGTGTGGTGGTGGTAGTGGTGGTGGTGGTGTGTGCGTGTGTGTGTGTATGTATGTGTGTGTTTGTGTTTGTGCGTGCGCGTGTTTTTGTACGGCTAGGCAATGCGTCATCCATTCTTTTGTAAAATTCGTTAAATGAGTCTCATGTGCGCTGTGTTTCAGGTATTCTTCAGCAATCCCTCAGCAAAGTGGACATCCAAATTTTGCATGAAAGAAACAAGTCAACGGTAAGATGTTCGTGGAAGATAAGCGGACGTGTGTGACGTCATAAAAGGATAACACACACTTTCTTTCAATTTTCAGGAAGTCTGAAGAGTGGAGATGGAAAGACAGGTCAGTTATACACACACATTATCTGCGCATTGTTTCCCTTCCTTGGCTATTCAACTACACACCGATTGTAGCGACACCCTATGTTGATAGTAACATTGTGTACCCTTTCATTGTGATGTTTCAATTTTTTTTAAGAAAGTGGCGATCATTCTCACGATTATTAAACTTCAGAAGTAACTGTCCTCCTTTCGATGGCAAAATGTTTAAGAAGAGTGATGATCTCATTTGACAGAGATTGGTTAAACGTTGCTAAGTATAGTGCGTTAATATGTCTTTACATTATCCTCCATGATTTCGATCACAGCACATCTGTGTCAACGAAACTGTCAGATGAATGTAATGGGACACATAACTAGTTCCCTTGCATCTTGGTGTCAGAGGCGGTAAGCGAGGAGGCCAGGCGTGAGACTAATGGATCAGACTGACAGAAACAGACATCGTCTGTCACCAGGACTTGTTCACGGCCATCTGAAACGAATGGACGTCGGTGCAGCCTTTTCTTTTTCTGCGATATTTCGGATGTAAATGTTCGTTTTTAGGTGTCAACCAAAAATACAAATGATACAGCTAATTATCGTAGACAACATGCTATCCTCCTCATCAAATGGTTTGACAATTGAACATCTATATCAGTGTAACGATTCAGATGTAAAAATAAGGAATCTAGGGTAAGTCGGGTTACCTAGAAATACATGTCACACTTGTCACATATCGTCAGAAAGATGACTACATCATCATCCGACACAACCCTCCAGCCTGACTTGACACGTTCCGTTTCCAACATGCAGAGTTCCGATCTTACGTCTAATACAGGGCAGACGGTAGCGGGGGGTATAGTGGAGGGGGAGGTACTGATGGACATAGATGATGTGTGGCAGGAGGTGCGGGAGGTGAGGGAGATAGAGCACGTGCTGACCCCTGTGTGTTTGATCTTCATCACCCTTAGCAACCTGGCCCTGCTCCTTCACGAGGGACGGGTCGTGTGGCGATCCAGGAGACTCATCCCACCCAAACTGCTGGTGATGGCACTGGCCTCCACAGACCTCATAGCCACACTGTGCGGGTTCATGCCCCTCTGGCTCCTCTTTGAGGTCAACCAGCCTTCAGTGCAGGCCAGGGCTTCTGCAGATCTTGTGTCAGAGGACGTCAGTCTTCCGAGGATGATGGCTTTGAAAACATCCCCAAATTCAAATTTAACAACGGACACGACGGTTACATCTCCAAAACCTGTCCTTGAGAAAGTCACCATCCAGCCGGTGGTACATACGACAGGTTACGCCGTGGTCCTGTTCCTGCTGACCGCCTTCTGGACGCTGGCTCAGTGCATCGTGGTTGTGATGGGCGTGGAACGGTTCTTGGCTCTCAGAGCTCCTTTCTTCTACACGGCCAGGTGCACGTGCGTTACGTTCTCCTTGGTGCTGGGGGCTTTGTTCCTGGCCTCCTGCGGCGTGGGAGCTTTTCACCTGATGGTCCACCTGGAGGAGGTGAAGCATCAGCCTCCGATCTTCGCGGGCTTCCTGGACTCACGGTCCCTGGCGCACAACGTCTTCACTCTAGTGCAGGGTGTGTTGTGGACCTTGGTGCTGTTGCTGTGTAACTGGGGTGTGATGCGCGAGCTGCAGCGCATGGAGGAGTGCGTGACGGTGATGCGCATGAAGGACCACAGCGAGTACATGAAGCAGCTCAGCATGGTGCATGGGGCAGGCAGGGAGTTCGCTCGCTTCATGATGGCCGTCAATGTTGTCTTCCTTCTGTCTTCATGTCCCAACCTGGTGAGTGTTTGGGTCTTTTTTCCTTTTAGAGTCTTGATCACAGTCGGATGAGTGACTGTTGTTGATAACGTGAGGGATAGAAAGTATGGATTACGTATGCTATATTGGTAAACTGTTTGCATGCGTGTGTGCTAAACTGTGAGGCTTTTCTTGTGCATAGTTCCAAGCTACAGTATTTGTATATACGTTCTGTGTACTGTTAAGTGGTCATCATCGTACTGGTTCTTGCTTACTTGTACGTATACTAGTGTAAAACGATTTGGGTTTCACATTTATAATTTATTTCATTGTTGTTATTATTAATTCTATCATAATCGTCATCATTATCGTGATCATCATCATCATCATCATCATCATCATCATCATCATCATCATCATCATCATCATCATCATCATCGTCGTCGTCGTCGTCATCGTCATCGTCATCGTCGTCGTCGTCGTCATCATCATCATCATCATCATCATCATCATCTGTGCTCTTCTCAAATTTGCTAGCAATTATCTGGAAGAGTCTTTGAGCCTGCGTTAAATCCTATTTGCTGACAAGGTTGTGAAATGGGGAGAATGGGAGGACATGGACCCATAAAACACCAAACTGACACCACCAGAATGAGTGAAACATTTAAGATGGGCATCGAACAGGCCAGGTTTTATGTTACGGGCAGGGATCGAACTCGAGGTATCACATCTGTACTGCACCACCTCTATCAAAACGTGGTCCGCCAGAGGATTGAGCCCACAACCTTTGCTTATCAAGATAGCGATAAAACTGATATTTGTTCGGTTGAGGCTGTGAGTAGCTATCCCCCTCTCCTCATCTCCCTCAAGCAAGTTTATATCTACATCTTACATTGACAAGCGAATAATGTAAGGAACATGAACGTCTTAACAGTCATCTTTATTTAGCATTTCTATGTCTGTTTAGCATAGTATTTGTATGTCCATTTAGCACGGTTGTTCTACGTCCATTTAGCATGGTATGTCTATGTCCATTTAGCAAGGTATTTCTATGTGTATTTAGCGTAGTATTCCTGTGTCCGTTTAGCATGATATTTCTATATCAATTTAGCATGGTATTTCTATGTCCATTTAGCATGGTATTTCTTTGTCCATTTAGCACGGTATGTCTTTGTCTATTTAGCATAGCATTTCTATGTCCATGGCAGTTCTATATCAACTTAGCATGGTATCTCTATTATCACTTAGTATGCTATTTCTATGTCCATTTAGCATAGTATTTCTCTGTCCATTTAGCATGGTATGTCTTTGTCTCTTTGACATGGTAGTTCTTTGCCCATGTAGCGTGGTATTTCCATGTCCATGTAGCATGAAGTTTCTATGTCCATGTAGTATGTTATTTCTTTGTCCACTTAACATGGTCTTTCTACAAATATGTTCACTGAGCATGGTATTTCTCTGTGCATGTAGTGTAGTATTTCTTCTACACAGTGGAATTTGTGGCCTAAGATGCAGGTTTTATTCCCCGATCGAACAGGGATTTTCTACCTTGCCCTCCATTAAACCGTAAATGGCAGTATTAGCTGAGACAATAAACCGCAGCAAGCACTACATGCTGGTATAACAGCTCATAGCAACAAAAGAATCGTTTCTGGCAAAATTCTGTAGGAAAAACACCACCACCAACAACAACTACACACACACACACACACACACACACACTCACGCACGCACGCACGCACGCACACACACACACACACTTCACAGCTAAGCAAATACACACGCCTACACGGAAAAATTAGTGACGCCGTAATCTGGCAATTTGTTTTCCCAGGGGTGAACGGCCCCCATTTTACCCGGAAAAGTCTTTTGTCATACATATACACACACACACATTCACACACACGCACACACACACACGCACACACACACACACACACACACTCATACACATTCACACACGCATACACACATACACACACCACACACACACACACACGTGCGCGCGCGCACACACACACACACACACACACGCACACAGGACAGAGAGAGAGAGAGAGACAGACAGACAGACAGACAAGCAGACGGAGAGACAGACAGACATACAGAGACAGAGAAAGAGAGAGAGAGAGAGAGAGAGAGAGAGAGAGAGAGAAACACAGACAGAGAGACAGAGAGAGAGACAGAGAGAAAGAGAGAGAAGGGGGGGGGGTAAGAAAGAGAGACATAGCGAGAGAGGGCGAGTGAGAGAGAGAGAGAGAGAGAGAGAGAGAGAGAGAGAGAGAGAGAGAGAGAGAGAGAGAGAGAGAAAGCCAATCTTCCTTTCCGTGTTTTGTTATGCACTGTTGATCAAAGCGAGAAATGTATTCTCAACCACACACGGCTTTACTTTAGCCGTGCATTATTCACCATAGCAATTATTTCTCGTTAACTACACACTAGAATAGTCTATCATGTCCACAAAGCATCTTTGATTAACTGAATTTTGCGTGCTGGAGCCGGACAGCGGAGAAAGGGAGGGAGGGAGGAGGGAAACAAAAACGAAAATGAGAAACAGTGACATGTGCAGTTTCTGAAGATGGTGTCTCCGCGCTCGGAATAAATTCCATAGTGTGCTGACACTACAGTGATGGATAAGATCCAAACTGATCATGACAGAAGTTCTGTGCCTGAGCATAAGCCTTACGCCCTGAAAAGGTATCGGAGAAAACACACACACACACACACATACACACACATACACACACACAGAGACAGATTCATACACACACATGCACATACACATACACACACACACATATACACAGACACAAACACACACGCATACACACACACACACACATACACACACACACATACACATATACACACATGCACACACATACACACACATATACACAAACACAAACACACACACCTGCACATACATATACACACACAAACACACACACATGCATACTCACATAAACACACACATAAACACACCCGCACACCCACACACACAAACACACACACACACACAGGAAACAGTGGCTCGCCTGAGAGTCGAACCCACGACCCTTGTGTTACCAGCAATGTACGCTGACCAGTAGAGCTAACGGGGCCACAAAGGGGGCTTGTCGAGGAATGGTGAGGGAACAGAATCCTTAAATCACAGTGGGGACCACAAAGGGGCTTTGTCCAGGTATGGTGAGGGAACAGAATCCTTAAACCACAGTGAGGGGCCAGAAAAGGGGCTTGTCCAGAAATGGTGAAAGAACTGGAGGGACCACAAAGGGGCTTGTCCAGGTATGGTGAAGGAACAGAATCCTTAAACCACAGTAAAGGGCCACAAAGGAGGCTTGTCCAGGTATGGTGAAAGAACTGGAGGGACCACAAAGTTAACAGGGGCTTGTCCAGGTATAGTGAGGGAACAGAATCCATAAACCACAGTGAGGGACCACAAAGGGGCTTGTCCAGGTATGGTGAAGGAACAGAATCCATAAACCACAATGGGGGCCACACAAAGGGAGCTTGTCCAGGTATGGTGAAGGAACAGAATCCATAAACCACAATGGGGGCCACACAAAGGGGGCTTGTCAGGTTTGTGTGGAACAGAATCATAAACCACGTGAGGCTACAAGGGGGCTTGTCCAGGTATGGTGAAGGAACAGAATCCATAAACCACAATGGGGGCCACAAAAGGGGCTTGTCCAGGTATGGTGAAGGAACAGAATCCATAAACCACAATGGGGGCCCACAAAGGGGGCTTGTCCAGGTATGGTGAAGGAACAGAATCCATAAACCACATGGAGGGACCACAAAGGGGGCTTGTCCAGGTATGGTGAAGGAACAGAATCCATAAACCACAATGGGCACACAAAAGGGCTTGTCAGGTTGTGGGAACAGATCCATAAACAAGGGGCACAAAGGGGGCTTGTCCAGGTATGGTGAAGGAACAGAATCATAAACCACAATGGGGGCCACACAAAGGGGCTTGTCCAGGTATGGTGATAGGAACAGAATCCATAAACCACAGTGAGGGCACCACAAGGGGGCTTGTCCAGGTATGGTGAAGGAACAGAATCCATAAACCACAATGGGGGCCACAAAAGGGGGCTTGTCCAGGTATGGTGAAGGAACAGAATCCATAAACCACAGTGAGGGACCACAAAGGGGGCTTGTCCAGGTATGGTGAAGGAACAGAATCCATAAACCACAATGGGGGCCACAAAAAGGGGGCTTGTCCAGGTATGGTGAAGGAACAGAATCCATAAACCACATGGGGGCCACCACAAAGGGGGCTTGTCCAGGTATGGTGAAGGAACAGAATCCATAAACCAATGTGGGGACCACAAAAGGGGGCTTTCCAGGTATGGTGAAGGAACAGAATCCATAAACCACAATGGGGCCACACAAAGGGGGCTTGTCCAGGTATGTTGAAGGAACAGAATCCATAAACCACAGTGGGGGCCACACAAAGGGGGCTTGTCCAGGTATGTTGAAGGAACAGAATCCATAAACCACAGTGAGGGACCACAAAGGGGGCTTATCCAGGTATGGTGAAGGAACAGAATCCATAAACCACAATGAGGGCCACAAAGGGGGCGTGTCCACGACTGGTGGGGAACAGAATCCACTGACTATAGTATGCACTGATTGGCTGACACAGGGCTGACTTTTTTACGTCACATTTTAATTAAAGATAAAATGGGATCTATGATTAGGGATAGCTTTAGGATTTAACAACAACAACAGCAACAATAACAACAATAACAACAACAACAACAACAACAACCCCCAAACAAAAGTTAATAACTTTTTTCCTGTCCCCATTCTCTGATCTTTGGCTTCATTTGGTATCAAAAGCAGTGAATGTATGATCGTTGTTTCTGCTTCAGTTAGCCGTTTGTTTGGAGAGACAGAGAAGAAGAGAGAGAGTGAGAGAGAGAGAGAGAGAGAGAGAAAGAGAGAGAGAGAGAAAGAGGGAGAGAGGGAGAGAGAGAATGCATGTGTTTAGGGGGTCGATCTGCATATGTGGACATACTTGCAGCGACAAAAGATAGATTCACATGGAGGACCATGATCACCAACGCCGTGCTGCAGGACACATGATGATGATTATCGATAGGTTAAAACAGAATTTTCCCTGTTTGTTTGTTTGTTTGCTTGTTTGTTTGTTTGTTTGTTTATGTTTTGGCCCCAACTTCAGCGCGGCCTCAACGGGTGCTGATCCCATGCTGTTCATTGCTGCTCATCAACACACCACGAACCGCCAAGAGTATTCAGTCGAAACACCAGTGCCAGGAAATCCACGGGGGCCAGAGATATCAAGCTGCCATAGAACCACCCCCTTAAGGAGATCTTGCACTGCTGCAAGATAACTTTGGTGGAATTCAACAGTGCCTGTTCATGCCTGCATCTGGTCACAACAGGAAAGCTGGAAGGAAAGAGAACACCAGGTAGACCCAGGGAGAAGATATTGAACGGACTTGCAGGTTGGCTGAAGACAGAGAGGGTGGGAGATGTACTTGCAGCGACAGGGGATAGATTCGTGTGGAGGGCCATGATTGCCAATACCATGCTTCAGGGAGCGTGATGATGATGATGATGATGATGATGATGATGATGATGATGATGATGATGATGATGATGACGACGACGACGACGACGACGATGATGTTCATACTTAATTTGCCAAGGACGTTGCCTACTAAGCCTCCCACTAACGACAGTAACTGTTCAATTGAAAGGCACCCCAAACTGAAGATAACATCCCCGTAAACGTCTATTTGGTAATGAGATCACCAGCACGGCTGTCCAACGATAGCGTCCATGAACCACGAACATCAAAGACCTCAACTTGAATTCACTTCTCGCATGGAACCGAAAGAGGATTTCGAAACTAAGGTCGCTACAATTTCAGGGCATAGATGGTATATTGAAATCTTAGGTTATTTTGTTTAAGCACTCTAGTAGCTGTTGGATTGCCGTGTGCTGTGAGGAATTACCTAGAAGTGTCCATAGGCAGGCTAGTAGGTCGAAGAGACGTTATTTCCCCCAGCCATCCGTAATCGGCAGTCTCCTCAATTCTCCTTGGCTGATATGAAATGTATGACAACAGGGACCATAACTCTACATCCCCTTTACTCAGGCTAAATGTCAACAACAACAAAACTGTCACATATGTTCATGTCCATTTTGAACTCATTAAACTTTTCTGCTCAAAACTCAAACATCTAAAAGAACTAACTCTTGAAACTCAACTAATAGGAACTCTTTCAGTCTCTGTTCAATTCTTGAACTTTACAAATTGAGTTTTTGTGGAACCTTAACACGTCGACCACTTTTAGTAACTTTGGTTGGTGTTGAACTAATGTTTGTGTTTGGTTGTGTTGTCTCTTGAGCACTGGTTTCAATGTGAACATCAACCTGATCTTCAGAAGACGTGCAGCTTTCTTTATCTTGAAATTCAGAAGTCCTACAGTGTTCCCGTTGTTGACACTGCTGTTCCGGAAGAGTAGATGTTGCCTGGGGTGGAGACGACGGTTTATTGAGCTGCTGGCTACTGTTTCTGTTTCTTAGGTGATAACGGTTTCTTCTCTGGATCCCCGTTTTTGTTTATAGGTTGTAGGATCTACCATGCTGAGATGATGATGAAGGTGACTGGCTCACTATCACAGCTTCGGTGTCTTTTGGAGTTTTGATCCATACAGCATCTCCTTTTCTCAGTTCTGGCTGAGGTCTTGCTCGGTGTCGCCGGTCAAAATCTTGTTTTTGCTTTCTTTTCAGTTTCATGTCTGTCTCCTGGAACTTCTTTACATTGCTTCCTTCAGGTATATGTTGTTTTGGAAGAGTTGGAAGTTTTGTTCGAAGTTTTCTTCCCATCAGTAGTTCTGCTGGCGATAATCCATGCTGAAGTGGTGTCGAACGATAATTCAGAAGAGCTATGTATGCATCATTTGCCTTGTTCAACAGCATTTTGATGGTTTTGACAGCTCTTTCAGCTTCTCCATTCCCTTGTGGATGCAGTGGACTGCTTTTAAGGTGAGTGAAACCATATGACTTTGCAAATTGTACAAAATCCCAAGAGCTGAACTGAGGTCCATTGTCCGACACTACTGTTTCAGGAATTCCATGACGAGCAAATACTGACATGATGTGCTCGATGACAGCAGATGATGTGGTTTGTCTCAGGTGTGCAATTTCAATCCACCGAGAATAATAGTCTACTATCAACAAGTAAGGATGATTTTTCCATTCAAAAAGATTAATCCCCACTCTCTGCCATGGAAAGTCTGGTGTCTTTGTTGGTTGTAGTGGCTCAGGATGCAGTTTTCTTTCTTTCTCACAAACTTTGCAATCTTTGATCATGCTTTCTATTTGCTGAGAAAGTTTCGGCCACCACACACAGCTTCTGGCAAACGCTCTACATTTGACTATGCCTTGGTGTCCTTCATGGATACGTGCAGAATATCTTTTTGAAGTACTTCAGGAATAACTAGACGAGTTTGAAATAGCAAAAGTCCATCTTCTACTAACAGTTCATTTCGTACAGTCCAGTACGGTTTCAATGCCGGGTCACTTCTAGCTTTTTCTGGCCACGATGACTGGCAGTAGTTTTTTACTTGGCAGCAAATCTCATCTTGATCCTGTTTCTCTCTGATCTCCTGAAGTTTTGTGCTACTTGCAGGGAATCCCTCCATGATTGTTTTGACTAACAACTGTGTCTCAAACTCCATAAAGTGATCCCGTTCAGCAGGAACACAGACAGGACTCCGAGACAAAGTATCTGCAGTTGCAAGACGTTTCCCTGGAACATGGATGATATTGTATGTAAAACGCATCATTATCATCCTGAATCTTTGAATGCGTGGAGTCAATTCATCCAAGAGCTTTGTTTTCAACAAAGCAAGTAGCGGCTTGTGGTCAGTTTCAATTGTGAAACTTGGTAGTCCAACAAGAAAGTCTTCAAATTTTTCACAGCACCATGTGACTGCAAGTGCCTCCTTCTCCACTTGAGCATATCTTTGTTCAGTGTCAGTAAGAGACCTTGACGCATAGAAGACAGGTTTCCAGTCTGTTCCTTCTTTTTGTAGTAGGACTCCTCCCATGCCATAGGATGATGCATCAGCTGAGATCTTGGTTGGCTTTTCAGGATTATAATGACACAGAACTGGAGTAGTACTCAGTTGCTTTTTCAGTGTCTGAAAGGCTTTTTCCTGAGGTTCATCCCAAAATCCAAGAAGTCTCTTTCTTTAAAAGATCTCTGAGAGGTTTTGTTGTTTCAGCCAGGTTTGGTGCAAACTTTCCAATGTGGTTGACCATGCCAAGGAATCTGCGAACTTCCGCTACATTCTGAGGCC